>JAJNOH010000024.1:0-600000 GCA_022376275.1 Xylariomycetidae sp. FL2044
ATAAAATAAAAAACATTAAAATCCTTTTTTATAATAAAAACGTTTAAAATAATTACGTTAAAAAAATGTTTTAGATTAATTTAAATTTTATTAAATTTATATTTATTATTAAAAAAAGTTATTTTATAATAATTATAAAAGATAAAGCTTATAAAAAAGCTATAAAATATTATAAATAAAAAGATAAAATATAATAATTTTTGCTCGATTTTATCGATAATTTTAATATAAAATTTACTAATGTTTTTTTAAAAAAACGATTTTAAATCGAATTAAAATCCTTTATTTAAATAATAAAAAAAAGTTTAATATATTTAAATTAAAAAATATTATTATAATAATTACGTTAAATTAATATTTTCTTTTTTTAATAATTAATATTAAAATAATATAATTAAAGCGTTTAATACGTTTTATTTAAGATTTTATAAAAGTTATATATATTTAAATAAAAATCTTTTTATATTTTTAAAATTATATATTTAAAATAATTATTTATATATTAAATAAAATAGTATAATTAACTATTAATTATATATTAAAAAAGCTTTAAAAAGATATTTTTAATTTATAATATATATATAAGTAAAACCTTAATTATTTTTATATAATTAACATAAAAATAATAGTTTATATTAATAAAAACTATCGTATTATGATAAAAAAAATAATAGGCAAAATTATAATTATTATATATTTTAATTATTAAAATAATTATAATTATATTAAATAGCTAATGAATAATTAACGTTTTATAACGATATTTTACGTTATTTTTTATAAAATAACCTTATTTTTAAACGATATCTTTAATTTATAAGATATTATATAATTATTTCCTTTTATAATTTAATAATAATTATATTATTAAATAAAATCGAAAAGTTATATACGTAATAAAAATAATAACGTTATTAAAAAAAATATAATAAACTTTAAAAATAATAACGTTAAAAAAAGCGTAATAAACTTAAAAAGGTTAAAAAAAATTTATATAAATATAAAGCTTTAAATAATATATTTAAACTAATCGATATTTTTAACTTTAAAAAAAATAAAAATTTGTTTTATAAAAGCGAAAACGATTTAAAAAATACTAATTTTTTCTTATAAATTTTACTAATAAATAAGTTATTAATAAAAAAAAAACCTTATTATATATATAATAACTTATAAAAAAAATATAGCTAATCTTTTTTATATATTTAATACTTTATTAAAAGTTATAAAAATTAACGATAAAATTAAAAATAACATTTTTTTCTTTTTTTATAAACTATTTATTAATATTTTTAATTAACCCGATTTTAAAATTGCTATAAAAAAACCCAAATGTAAAAAATAAATTAAATTTATTTTTATTAAAATATTTAAAAACCTTTAACGCGGCATATTTAAATTTATCGATTTAAAAAATATAATTATTTTTAATTTTATTAATAATAAATAAATATTACGTAAAAAATATAAAAATAAAATATTTAATAAATATAAAATATATATTATAATAGAAGGGTTTATATAAAAAAAATATCGATAATAATAAAATAAAAGCGTTAATTATAAAAGTAGCATTATAAAAAATACTATTAATAATAATAACTATAAAAAAATAATATAAAATCTTATTAAATTTTATTATTATTTATTTTATTAATAATTTTTTAAGTATTTTTATATAAAAATATTTTTAATATTTAAAAAGTTTTTTAAATAATATCTTTTTTTAAAAGCGAAATATAGCTATTTTTTAGGATATATTATATAATTTTTAAACTTTTTATATAATTTAAAACAAATAATAAACGCTTAATAAATAAAAATTAAAGTAGTTTTAATAAAATTTAGCTTTTATTTATTAAAATTAAATAATGTTATTTATATAAATAAATAATTTAAAGAGTTTATTTTAATTTATATCGACGATTTTTACGTTTTTAATTTAAATTATAAGAAAATTATAACTTTTATCGTTAAATTAGCAAAAATTACGCTTATTATAAACCTTAAAGATATTAATTAATATTTTAAAATTAAAATTAAAAAAAGCATTTTAAATAACGATATAATTTTTAATTATAAATAATATATTAAACGAGCTTTAAAATTATAAAATCTAAAAGATTATAAAATATCTAATATTTTTTTTTTTGCTATTATATTTTAATAATACGATACGTAATATTAAATTTATCTTTTTTAATATAATTTATAAATATATAAATATTATTAATGAATATTATTTTATAATAAATATAATAAAGCCGGATATTTATTTTATAATATCGATTTAAATATAATTTATAGCGTGCTTATTTTTTAAATAATAAAAATATATTAAAAAAATACCTCGATATTTTTATAAAGCTATAAAAAAGGCTATTATGTATAAAAAGCTTATAAAAAATCACTTTTATTATTAATATAATAACTTAAAATTTTATATTATTATTAACATTAATTTTATTTCCGACTTTAAAAAGTTACGATCGATTATAAAACTAGTTATATTTATAGCTAATAGTTTTATTTTATAATATTTTAAATTTTAAAATATGATTTTAAAAAATATTATAAAATTTAAATACGTTAACGTAATTTACGCTATTAATAAGCTAATTTAAATATAATCGCTTTTTATTAAAATTAATTAAATGTTAAAAAAAGCAATTATTTTATAAAAAAATAATATTAACGCGATAAAATAGAGCGAAAACGCTTTTATAAAGCTATAAAAGCGATATATATAAATTAATTATTATTATATAATTTAAAAGATTAAAGTAAATTATATTAAATTAAAATACGTAAAAAGCAAAAAAAACCTTATAAATAACTTAATAAAATTGTTTATAAAGCTTAAATTTAAAAGATTTATAAAATCTTTTTATATAAAAAATTACGATTAAAATAATTATTTTAAAAAAGTTAAAGCAGTAAAATAAGCTTATTTTTTATTATTAAGGCTAAAATAATAATAAAATCGTTTATTTAATACCTTAAATATTATAAAAGCGTGTTAATAATTAATAATTATATAATATTAAATATATATATAATTAATTAAATAACCCACCTTTAAAAATTAAATAAAAGCCCCGTATTAAAATTTGATATATTATTTTTTTACCCTTATTATAATTAACTAATCCTTTTAATTTAATATATTATTCGTGCTAATAAATAACGATAATGCTAATAATTTTTAAGCTATTTATTATTTAATTTATTTTAAAAAAAATTTACGAATATTATTATAAAAAAAATCTATATTAAAAATAAGCTAATTAATATAAATATAAAAAAAACGCTAATAAAATAATGAAAGGGAGTTATTTATAAATTAATATAAAAAAAGTGCGTTTATTACGTTAAAATAGCTTAAAAAATAATAATATTATTAATTTAACTATTAAAATAACTATTTATAACTTTTAAATAATTTTTATAAATTAATTATATATTATAATTAAGCTATTTTAAAACTAATTAATTATTTAGCTAAAATAGATAAATATATAATTAAAGGGAAAATAATCTTATATAGCTATCTAGTAGGTCTAGTTTTTTTTAATTAGTAGCTCCTTTTTATGTGTGGCTATAAAGGCCACAAAGGCTTTTTATCGCCCTTATTTCTTCTGCCTAAGGATCCTTAAGGGGGCCTTATGGCCAGGCACGCTTATATAAGCCCCTATATGCCGATAAGCTTCCAACCTTGCACTGTAGATGACCGATAACCAACCCCCCCTCCATGGCGTCGGGAAGGATTTTGGGGAAGCACTTGCATATTGCGCAGGGTAAAGCGAATGCTACAGGTCAATGGAATTTGCTGTCTGCATAATAAGATCAAGAGGCGCAGGCTCGACTCCAGATTCGGCTGCTCGAACGACCCAGGGGAGGATGAACGGGCAATTGACGGTCATAATTATATTGATTGGCACTTGCAAAATGATGTGCCCGCCTCGATGCCGAAGTTTTCTCTCTCTCTCTATCTGTCCATATACTCCGATCAGAAGCTTCCGGGCTATTAACCAACAGAATAAGTACCCGGGTAAGCATGACATTCGCGACGCAGTCGATATCGGGCAACACTATCATCGACTGCGTGCTGGGTGGGAAGACTCCGTATTTGCCCAACACATCATCGTGTAATACCTCAGGGGTCAGAAAAATTTCCACGTCGATTTCCAATTGCCCTTCTACACAAATGGTGCCTACTCCGCGGCATTCATTTCCCTCGACCGACAGAGATGACCCGGATCTAACCAAGCAGCACTACACTGCCCTTACAGAGTGTACCTCGATACACATCCGGCCGACCGATCGGTCGATGAATCTATCGATGTGTAGAGCATTGCGCGGGACACTGGAAGTCATAATATCTTTGCCTGTACGCCCGATTTCGAACTTAGAAAACCAACTCAAACACGACGGAGGCAGTCTCAGATTAGTCATCGAACTCGGTAATACCTAGCTAAAGGGCGCGACCCAAAAGGCAACCGAAGGATTCCAGCGCCTCGGCCATCAGGACACACAAATAGCTCACGAACGATAAACAACTTTCAGATGACAACGTGACCCAAATCCTGCAGAAACTGCCAGACGGATCACATCCGCGGTCCTGGTGCTTTCTCCTGTCGGGTCCCACCCAGGGTATCACTATCATGGGGGATTCCATTTTCGGGGCTCGGCATTTGGTTGCCTGATTCTTTGCCTGGCGTAATAAGTAGGCGTAGGACTTTCGTAAACGAAATGAAACCCCGTGATTACTGATTACCGATTAGTGGTTACTGGTGGGAGAGCCGGGGACAGAAAAAGGGCAGGGGGTGCAGGTGAGGTTTATCATCATCAGGCCACTCATGCGAATTTGGGCAGTATGGGGGTTTGTTGCTATGTGACTTTATTGAAAGAGAAGTTCGGAAAATAACTAGGAGATTATCATTATCATTTGAATGCCACATAAACAAACTGTCCCATGAACGAACGGGTGCCGAAAAAGAAGAGAGGGAAAATGACGCCGCTTTCCTTCCACCCCTCCTCTTCCCAAATCCTAACCACCAACCCACCAACCCATACGTACTGTATCCAGCCAGCCAGCATCGTCCCCCTCCCAATCCACCCGTCCCATGCGCGCATAACAAGCGGAATCAGATCCTCGGGCCACTCCCGAGTCCCAGCGCAATGGTTCTCAACCCCACTCCACGTCGGTCAGCGGTATGGCGGCACAAACACGATACAATGATTGGTTCACCGCCAATTTGTTTTGTCAGGGGCCCTTGTCGGAGCTCCCTTGGCATGGAACCATTCCATTCAGTCGGGTCAAAGCGCCGGAGTCTTTCTCCAGTTTTTCTGTCGTAGGACTCGACGGGCCGCCCTGCGGGGGGAGAGAGAGATGACCCAGACGGTTGGGTCGCTTGGGATGAATGGAGTGGGATGGGGGTTGCCTTGGTGAAGAAAAATCGCCTGATGGTGAGAAAGGGAGGATAGGGGAGGGGGGAGAGAGGGAGAGGGATGTGTACCCTGGGGCGCGGATCATGGACCTAAACCTGGGTATTTCATCGATTTACCTGCCCCCCCCCCCCCCCCCCCCCCTTCTCCTGGAGAGGCTTGTGTTTGTTCTTCTGTCTCTGGTGATACTTAAGAACGGTCGATTGACTGGTGTTTCGACTTGTAGTATTGGGCGGCCCCCTTTGTTGTTGACATCACATCGCTATCGGAGATCGAAATGCAAAATACGGGCGGCATTGAACTGAAAGGTATCGGCGACGGACGATGCCCTAGTGTCTGGAACCATGGCAACACTCGTGATCCCTGGTCTGCTAAGTCGATGATCAGTCTCGGAGGTGGTGAGCAGATGATGTGAGTGCAGGATTCCTCGAAAACCGAGACGTGTCTCCTCTGCTGACAGGAATCACAACTCAGGACCAACTCCACCATACCCTGTGTTCGCACACCTCATCCCAACACGATCAACACGCTCCTGGAAGGGGGAGAGCTGCTGCGACCCCGTAGCCCATACCACGTGTCTGATTCGCCTGCGACCATTCGCGGTACTTGGGGATACGCCTCGTCACTTGCTTCTAGTCATCCGTCGCCACTAGAGAGGTACTGCCGCGAAGTACAGGCTCATGAACAGATAGCCTTAGGCATCGCATCTGACAACATCAGGGGCGGACGTGCTTCGGCTTCTCGCTTTGACCCCTTGCGTGCAGGGTCTTCTGATGACGGAAAGACAGAGGCCGTGGGCAGTCATCTATCTTTGACCTCATCTTCGACCGGTCAAAGTACAGGAACCGCGCCGTTGAGGGACCCAACGGTTGAACTGAATGATATCCGTGCGCTCGCCGAGTCGCCGAATTGGAGTACACTGCCGGCAGAGGAGCAGGCTGGGTACTTGCATAGAATGTAGGTAATCCCGGACGCGCTCGAAAAATTCCGAATGGAGATGGGTGCTAACTTCGTGAAGGTCGAGGTTGAAACGACGTATTCGGTCGGAGGGAAGTCCTCGACAGTCGAAAGCAGTGAGGGTTCGGAAGAGGAGCAAGATTGGTGGTGGACTTGTTGAAAGCGGGAAAGAGTCATAAGTAGGGATTGAAAATCGATGGTCCAGAAGAATACTTTGCCTTCACAGTAGTAAAAGGAGTAAATCCATGGCCGGTTTCCGAAGTCTGCAATAATTTGAAATCAGGGTCAAGCTTTAATGAGCTGAAAGACAGAACCATTGATGCCTTGACGTCGCAAGTTCCTGGCTATTGAAACGGAACCGTATTCGTGATATCTCGGTGCCCTGCTAGAGATGCCCCTTTTCCATAAGCTTTGCCATCTTAGTCGACCCAAGCGCCAGGAAGTTGCAGTGGAGGATCCTCGATGAGTTGCCAGAAATCACCAGCGTACGCGTCCCTGGGTTCACTCCAGTACAGGCTCCAATCTTCTGGCTCTGGACCAAACTTAAAGCCGAGGAGACGCAAATTAGCAAAGTAATACTCCCAGTGAGGGTCCTCCGAGTAGTACCAGAGATCCAATCCACTCCCGTCGGAAAGTTCACGCCGAAGAATTCTGTCCTCACGATGACCATACTTCTCCAAGTCTACCCCGGATTGCTTCAATGTCTTAAGCCAAAGCCACAGCGAACGATTGACGCGGCCTATTCTCCGCTTCTCTTCGTGTCGCTCAAGTGCACTGTCTCCGACAGCCGCCAAGAACGCTATCAATGCAGTGCTCCAAATCCCATATTTGCCCCACTCCTTCGGATCTTTATATATTATGTGTATGTCAGGAGTGATTCTGATCACATCTGATGCGAATGCCGACCAGATTTCGACTTCCTGTTCCCGCTGCATAGAGTGTAGTTTTCTGCTGGTCATGAAGGCTTGTGACCTGCCGAGTCCCATTGCCACGATAGCTATTGGCGGACAAGTTCCTCTCGCGTCGATCTGGAATATCCGGGGATCCGAACCAAGCTCGGGCAAAAGGAGGGACCTGATTACCTCCGCAGATGCATCAGAAAAAGAGACAGCATGTGCGGCCGCTCGCATACGAGATTCCAAAGTAGTAGTCTCATGCGACGGGCATTGGTACTTCAGAAAATTCATGTAAAGGTTCTTGTCGTGCAGTCCAAACATGCAGTTACATTGTGCTTCCACAATGTTAGGTTCGGCATGGAAAGCGCGTCGATGGCTATCATGATATGCGCTTCCATACATGATTTGAGGGAAGACCAACAACTCTTCTGCCCAGTCTCCCTTTGCTAACAATGCAGAAGCAAATGATATCTTTATCTCGCTAGATGAGTTGTAAAGATAACTTTGGAAAGGAGTGCTGCAAATCGTTAGTCAACATGCTCTTCGTGTTCGTTGATATATAATGAAAGAGCTGATTACAATCCAGATTCCTCCTCCTGGTGCCAAGGATCGGCTCCAATCTGTGATAGATATCTGACGATTTCCGTGTGACGCCACGACATTGCAATCTACCCAGTGATAAGTGTTAATGGAATGATACGTGATCTGGTCCAAGAGCAAGTTAAATTATCTTACATGCAGCAAAGTTTTATTGGATCGAGTTCGATCATATGGGGAAGCCAGGCCCATGTCAAACATTCGCCGCAGGCTATCGATGTCCCCTTCCATAACAACAGAGAATACTTCGCTATCTACGGGCCGGGTGTTGTAAGAGCGAAGACTCCACTGCCATGCACCTTGCGCTCGTGAGCTATACAATTCCCAGGCTCGTCCTGAGAGCCACATTGGAAGTCGAAGCGCTGCTACTTGCTCGAAGGCGTTGGAGCCAAAGTGGAATCGGCTCCGGTGCCTCGCATTGGTGGTCTTGGGTGCGGTTTGCCTCCGTGCTATGGAGAGTTCTGTTTCTGTCGTCTTGTCGCTTTCCTCATTCTTGGCATGGAACACCTGCTGGCTTTCGGGTCGTGTGACAAGTCCAAGCCTTAGCTGTGCACTAGAAGAGCTGTGTACCGCCATCATGGTAGTGAATTTGTGCATGATAATATCAGGTTGAACGCGAGTAAGAGCGCTGCAAATCTCTGAGTAAATCCTACAAACTAGAGCGAGACGGAATGCTTACACAGAATAGGCTTGCTGAGCCAATGAGAGTATTTGGACTGCATGCCTGAGTCTTTTCTCGTACTTTCTCAGCGTATCCTTCTTCAACAAGATCTTAACCGACTTGATCTTCTGCCGAACCCCGCGAGTGTTGATAAGTTGAAGGCTCATATCGTCGACAAGCTCAGCCAACGCCTTCGAGGCTTCTCGGCAGTAAGCAGCGCTTCGCCTGGCTGCTGCATTGTTCGCGACAATCGTCGAAATTCCAGGTTGATCGAAAGTCGCTTCTATTTCACATAGTATAGGATCAAGGCAGTCAAGTTGCTCCAGTAGATATGCGATATCGTCAGGAACGTCTTTGACTTGATCCCAGAGCTGCTTCAATCTAATTACAGCCGTGCCGACTTGCGTGGTAATTTGCGCGACAGCTATGCCGCTGGCTGCAATCCCTAGGGCTTCGGCCATGGATACTTATGGTTATATTTGTTACTCAAGACAAATCAAGGACAGGAGTGACGAGGAGGGGAGAAGTTCGATCTTTGGGGCGGGAAACTTGACTTGAGAAAGTCTCGCTGCACTGCCTCGGCTCCGGTGCCTGCGGGGCATTGACTGCATATTGAGCAGTCATGCATCATGCATAACAGTAGCCAACGTAGCCAGTAGAGCGTGCCCAACGTGACATAGCCGGGGTTGCCCAAATACCCGATACGACTTCATGTTGGCTGTGCATGTTTTCTCAATATATATCCCGCAGTGCCTATCAGCAACCACTGAAGCTTTGCCGCTGGTTAAGAAACAGCAAGACCTGTACTTCTTGGGGCTTGGCAACTCCCTAATAAGGCTGATATCATGGCAGCATGGCTTTACTAATAGCTCTGTAGGCTGATAGAAGCGATGGTCGGAAACTTGCAGCTTTCCTCTTTCGTTGCTGGAGAAAGAAATGCACCGCCAGAGGCTGTCTCGATTTATGTACCTAGCTGTCCACTCGCACACAACAAGTTCACCGCCCTCATACTGACTTAGAGAAAAGGTTATACATATCAAGCGATAATAAAAGTCGGCAAAGACATAATTCCGTGATAGTAGCAAAAAACAAACGGTATGGGCATAGAGTATGTACCCATACTAGAGGGGGATGATAGGAAGATGGAGGTTAAAGGAGTTTAGGTAAGTTATAACCTGTCTTGTAGGTGACCTCGGGCTGCTCGGGATGGATGAATCTAAGTTGGCAAATTCACAGAGTGGTGAGACCCACTAAAGCAAAGCTAATGCTGTAGCTACTGTAACTCACTAATTTAGGGCTATAATCATATCGCCAAATTCAGCGGAGGACATCAATCCGGCTTTGTCGTCATCAACGAACCCGACGTTCCGCCAAAAACACGTTCATGACCTCCATGGAGTGTCGGCTGCTGAAGCAGCAACAGAACAACCAGCTACGATGATGCCACAGAATCGACGATTGCGTCACCTCCAAGGCATTTATCTAAGGAATCTCAGCTTCGCGAAGCCCCAAGGCCGAGCCATTGACGATCTCGACGCCAATCTGTCCTCCAACAAACTGGCACACGATGATAAGCCACAGCTTCATCATGCCCGCTCCTCCGAGACCTTGCGACCTCGAGCCGATATGCGACGCCGCAGCACCACTCTGGCCAATGCGACCCCGGTGTCCCGTCAGAAGCAATTGGAATACAAGGTCGAAAGTAGAGCTGCCGACGTGTTCTTCTCATTGCACTGCGACGGAGAGGAGGACCCCGTCTACATCAGCGAGGTAGTCGAACGTGCCATGAACTTCAACTTCCGTTTCTTCGATCTACTCCAAGCCGGACCGGCGGTGACGCGTTCGACCACTTTCACCATCAAGATCTGGGCGAAACGTCAGAAGACCTGGAGTTTACTCATGATACAGGCTATCGATCTGAGGGAACTGAACTACCTAGGAACCCTACGCAACCACCATTTTCCGCCCAACTGTCTGATATTTCACCTCGCAGACGGAATATACTGTCTCGAGCTCGCAGACAAGGCCCCCGAACCGAAACAGACCACGCCTCTCCCTACCTCTTCATACAATGCGCTCATGAAGCTCTCCAATCTCGATACTTCGATTCAAGATGCTCTCGCAACTCGCGAAGCCCTCACTGTGCAAATCAACACCATCCTCGGACGTACGCCTACGAATACTGTTTCCCAAGCCGAAGAATCCGCCCGCCAGGCCGCAAAATACGTCTCGGCCCAGCAACGTGCCCTCCGGGCCTCGCAGACGCGACGAGCTGACCTCGAAACCTCCATCGCCGCACGTAGGCAGGCCATAAAAGACGGGCGGCAAGCGCAAGAGCGCGCGGGGTCCGACGTCGAATACGCACGGGCAAAGATTCCGACTTCGCAATCTCTGATCGAGGCTACACGCGAGAGCATACATGGCCAGAGGCGGCGGATCTGCGAGGACCTGACCCGAATCTTCCCCATAACGCCCTCGACGTCCGGCGCCCCGCTCTCCTTCAACATCTGCGGGATCCCGCTCCCCAACACGGATTACGACCCGACATCCTCTACTTCGACAGAAGACTCGCTCTCGGCAGCGCTGGGTTACGTAGCGCAACTTACAAATCTCCTACAGTACTACCTGTGCGTAGCCCTCCCTTATCCCGTGACCCCTTTCGGATCGCGCAGCAGCGTGCGCGACAACATATCCATGCTTCCCGAGGCGCAGCGCGAGTTCCCGCTCTTCCCGCGGGGCGGCGCCAACGCCCAGTACCGCTTCGACTACGGCTGGTTCCTGCTGAATAAGGACATCGAAGCGCTCTGCGTTGCGGGCGCCGGACTCAAGGTCGTGGATATTCGACACACCCTGCCGAACCTGAAGTACCTTCTCTACGTGTGCAGCGCCGGCACCGACGAGGTTCCCGAGCGCAAGCGTGGGGGCGTGCGCGGGCTGTGGGCGGACAAGATGAAGGGGCGCAGCGGAACTGGAGCAGAGCAGATGTTGGGGTCCTCCGGTAGCACCAAGGTTGACGACGCGGCGACCCTCAGTAGTGCTGGCGGGAGTCGTCGCGGTAGCGCAGACAGCGAGATTTCCGGGGCCGGTGGAAAGCAAGCCCGGGAACAACTGTTAGGACGTGCGGGTGTGAGGGAGAACGGACATGCACTGGGAACGGGGAATGTGAAAGGAAATGGACCGAGACCGAAATCACCCGTCGGATTACCATTCGACGAGAGTACAAAACTTACATTGAGAACGAAAGGTCTGAGGGAGAATGTCGGGGCGCGTGGGTGAAAGCTGCTGTTGTCGTCTTGGGTGATATTTTCCCAAGCTCTATTCCCTCTGATCCGGGGAGTGAGAGAGGGAAGAAGAGAGATAGTACATAAAAAGGAAGAGGGAAGACCGAGGAGCGGGAAAAGAGAGGTTATATGAATGAATGAGCGAGCGAGTGAATGACTGATTGTATATGTATAAACCACATGTTGACCCTGATGAAGAAGCAAAACAGAGAGAGACGGAGAATTAGATAAAGGAGACGATGAGGCAGAACGAATCAAGATACCCCCCCAACCCATACATGCATGAATGCCTGGATAAAGAAAACAATAATATAACAAACATAACAGAGCATACAAAGCGTACTGGAATTGAATGATTATTGATGGTTTTTTGGTATTGATAGGATAGCATAGGATATGATACTTGCTTCCCTGAGACTCTCGATTCGAGGGAAGACTATTTAAGTAGGTACCCAGGTAGGTTAGGTATATATGCTAAGCACTTAAGATATCTAGGTCCTATCTAAGTGTATGCCCAGACGTGGATAGACGAGATCTGGAAGAGAAAGAAAATAGGAGGAGTTCGTTACGCGTTTGGTGTAGTCTACTGTACCTAGGTATGTATACATCGATGGCGCGGATACACACCTATCGAAACCAGGGATAATATACCAATTATACGGGACTCAAGTGACTTACTTGCCTGGTATAAATTATCTATTTCCCTATTCTTAATTACCTAGCCTATCCACAATACTTTTTTGTCTTGCCTTGCCTTGCCTTGCCTTGCCTTGCCTTGCCTAGCATCAAACTTGAGGTTACTTACTTACCTCCTTATCACCATCACCCCCACCCCACGCAACAAACCCCCTTTTATTACTAAAATAGTAGGTAGGCAAACAACACATCTCACACTGACTCCCTCACCAGTCAAGCTCTACTGACTTGTTGAGCTTATGTGATAATAGCATAGTATCTATCTATGTCCTCTCTTCTCCTCTGCTCTGCTCTGCTCTGCTCTCATCGTGGTTACTCATACAGTTAATTACCTGATTAAACCCAGCCATAAGCCATAAGCCATCAGCGAACCTCCACTAGGCCCCTCCCCTGTTAACATCTACCTAAACTTGGTAGGCAAGTAGGATGCCTAAGGCGGAAACAAACCAAGACCTGCACCTAGCCTATGCTATGAATGCTAGAGAGATGATGGATGATGCCATGCCATATCATGCCACACGCCATTGCCATTGCCATGATAATACGTCCATCCGTCCGTCAACACGCACCGCGCATAACGCTGAAGAAACACACACACGTACACATACACGTACAGATACACATACACACGCCAGTGATAGTCAGTAGTAGTACACTATCGAAACAACATAGTTCACCGCGTATTTGGTAAAGCTCGTTTCGGTCCAGTCCATATCCGGGTGTCCTGGGCCCGAGTGTAGGGACGAAGTCGAAAAGGAGGCTAGGCGCCTTCTTGGAGTTTCGCCAAGTACCCACCACGGGGCAATGGTGCTAACTTGCCGCAACGTGCAACCCACGGCCTCAATCATCATCATTAGTATTATTAGCCCCCGACCACCATATAAAGCTTTCATACCGGAGCCCAGAGCGGCGCCCCTACCACCGCTCTGAGGAAGGCTCCCCGGCAAATTTGACGCTTTTCCTGCGCTCTCTTCCCCCGTCTCTCCCGCCCACACCGCCGGCAGATGCGGTGGCGACGCTCCCGGTACTGAACATGGAAGGCGTGGCACCGTGGGCCTTGCTCGACGGACTCGAGCTTAGAATTCCCGTGAGGCCTCGGCCCGCATCCCTAGTGCCATCCCCACCCCCAAATGCAGCGGCGGCGGTGGTGGAAGAAAGAGCCTCGCGGACGCTCTCCACGGCGCGGCTCTGCGGAACCTCGAAACCGTCGCCACGGATGCTGCTAGATGGGGTCGGGGCCAGGGAGGCGTCTGCACTGCTGCTACCGCCGTGATGTTTACCTGTCTTCATGAAGCTGGTAGTACCTACGGTCACCGTACCGCGTGTTTGCTCTCTGACCGCGCGACCTAGTTCTTCTGTTCGGGCGGCGCTAGTTTCATTGCGCCAACGTCCTGGGAGACAGGCGTGGCCACAGCCGTCAAACGGGCAACATCCGTCGCTGTTGGTCTCTGGGAAAGCCCGATCCGATAGTGTAGCGGGGGGTTCGGAGGTAGAAGGGATTGAGGCGCGGTGAGGAGTCGGTGCAATGGGAGCGTGCCAGTCCTGGAGGCAGTTTGCGTGGCCTCCATGAGCACAGCCTGGGCAATACCACCATGTCGTGAGGATGGGTTTGTTCAGTGAATCAAAGGGCCAATTGGCGGCCTCGGAGAGTGGGACTGGTGGAAGACGGTCCGCAGTGGCATCCCGGAGACCGCACACGGCACATGGAGCCATTACTTCGCGGCAACGCTCACACTGCCAGATGCCGGGGCCTTCGGGGTTCGAACGATCAACCTCGCGTGGCTTGTGGCAATTGGAGCAATTAAATGCGACTGTGACTTGCTGTTGCGCTGGCGCGAATATCGCCGTATAATTCTCGCCCCACATCTTCAGGCCATCAGGCCAACCCTGGACACATAGGTTCCGTAACAACGCAGCTTCGACAAATAGTTGCATGCCCATAAGGCGATTGTGGTGCTGGCGGAGAATAGCAGCCGCTTGATGCGAGTCGATAACGCCTTCGGGCATCAGTGGTTTCAAGAGGAGAATCATAGCGGATGCATTTAGGGCCGAGTGACGAACCTCGAACGCGAACGCCCGAGTCAAGATATCATATGGGTTGACTGGTGGAATTGGCGTGTTCGATGCTGCATCCGAGAACAAAGGCTGAGGGTAAGGCGGATCGTTTGTCCATGGGAGAAAGTCGGTATCAGTGATGGTGGGCGATGTGTTGTCTTCCGGCCTTGGTACTGAAGGAAGTCCCAGAGGTCCTCTTTTCAGCGGAGCAGGTGGTTTCACTTCATGTCTCGCCGGAGGCAGTTCTTGTGCCATCCACGACTTGTCACTATCAAGAGTATCTGTGGTAGCCTGAGATTCGACGAAATCTTCCGTCAAACTGCCAGTGTCATCACGTTCGGGTACGCTGCTGATGGGATAACGGTTACTCTCGGGAGAGTATCTCATCTCCTTCCCTCTGATTCGGCTCCCAAAATCCGTCTCCAAGTCATCAGACTCGGTACGATTTGATAGGACCCGCTTTACTGTGTAATTAGTACTCCCCCCAGATGAATCTGTTAGCGAGGAATTCTGCCTGCTAGCATCTGAGATGGAGAACATCTGTCCGAAACTCTCGTTGGAATCATGTCGCGCAGCCGGCTTCCTTCGGCTATTGGGAGACCTAGGCTCGACATAGTCAAGACTAAAAGGCTCTTTTTTCTTAGGCACATCGATAGCCTGGGGAAGTTTGTCAACGGCCTCGAGGTCATAGAAGTCGTAACCTTCTGTACTAGACATGTGACTGTCCTGACTGATAATTGACAGGGGGGCCGAATCGAGTCTTCTCCTAGGGCTCGATCTTTCAGTGTGAAGTGAAGGTGGTAGCGTAAAACTGCCAATCTCATGAACCGGCGTTAACCTCTTCTCGACATGGTCATGCAGCTCAGAAAGATGATCTTCCACTGGTCGGGCCAGCGGTGTTGGCACATTTGATTCGCTGTCGATTTCCTCGGCCAACAATGATTTCCCATGTGACTGACGATTGTCTAAAGATGCGATTGACGGAGCCTTTCTCGGCGTCTCTTCACCACTGATCCTGAGTTGCGGGGACGCGTCTGGCTTGGGAATTGTCATACTCAAACCCCCATCCGCATCGTGCTCGGCTGCGGGTGACATCTTCTCTTCGCGCCGGGTGTGACGGAATTCTAAGTGATACTGTGACCTTCTTGACAACAATGGAGCCATGGCATATGACAGGATACGCCAAGTCTGTGCAAGTCGAAATTGACTGACGCTCTCAGCAGCCCGGGCATAAAGCTCCAATATGTTGAATACTCTTTCATCCAAAGGACGTCCCTCCTTGGAGCAAGGGAGGAACCGCTCGAGAATTTCTAGATACTGCTGGGAGAAATACTGGTACGTGTCGGTTTTTAAGACCGCGGGGACTTTGCCGACTGCCATTATCTGCCTTGGCTTGAATGGAATGGTTAGCTTGATTGCTTGTTCCAAGGAAATAACCTGGTCTTCGACACCAGGGCCCGAAGGAGGGGTGGTGCTTAACGTGGATGTCGACCGATGGTTTACACGACGCTTGCTGCTAATGCGTCGTTTAGGACCTAGAAAGCTACCGATCACGTCCTCCTCAGAGTCGCTACGGCTAATGCTAAGCATCTGCCCGGAAGGGCTGGAGCTATACGATGAAGCTGGGAGAACTTCATGGGCCATGACGGCGGGTCTCGGTCGCGGCATGTGAACTCTTTCTTCGAGAAACATGAGGACATCTCCCTTGGCGGAGAAGTCGAGGCTGGAGAGCGGCTGGCGGTCCACGACTCGTGGGGCGAAGGCAACATCACACTGAGTGAAACCATCTTGCCCGCCCGTCCACAGGAGATCTTGATCGTGCCACAGCAGAGCATATGGCGAATTCTCAAACATATCAATCTCTTTGTAAGGCATTGTAGGCCGTGCCAGATCCCAGATATGCACAGAGCTCATGCCGTGCCTCCTGAGATGTCCTCCATCATCGTACGACACGGCGACCTGGGCGGCTCTTCGACCTTGAGCCGTGGCAGACCAGAACCCGGGCCGCCACGCGACTGACATGACTGGTGCGGGCGCATTGATAGTCCATTTAGGCTTCTGTTTCCTTTCCGCATTCTTGGACAAATCCCAGACATGGCATTTGCTATCAAACCCCGCACTAATAAGATGGTCACCGTCGGGATGCCACGATATAGAGGAAATTCCTTTTTGTGTGTCGTGCGCGTTGATCTTGAGGAGAGGCGCGGTCGATTTACGAATATCCCACTTCAAGACAGCGCCGGACTCTGTGGCACAGGCAAAGATCATGCCATCTCTGGGCGCCCACTTCACATCGCGAATGCCATCTGCGTTGCAGCGGAAAGCCTGAATGGTCCTGAAGGTCAGGCCGCTGCGTGAAGGAACAGGGCTTTTTACATCGAAGCAGCGCACGATGCCGTCCTGGCCGCCAGATAGCAGCCAGGTTCCTCTGTGGGGATTGAAATCGAGTTTGTTGACCTGTCTCGAATCCTCACGCGTTTGTATAAATTCTAGGCCCGTGCTGGTGCCCAGGCGAGATATATCGTACATGAAGATCTTGCCACTCGCGCAGGCGGTGAATATGGAATGATCGTTGCCGTGGTTCGAGGCCAGCTTGACGTCCTTGATGGATAGCTGGTCAGCTGTTACATTGGCGACATTACCTTTGTTCGCGAATTGGGCGGATATGGCGGCACGGACGTCGACGCCTTCGTCGATCTCCGAGCCATTGATGTGGACTGTCTTGAGTATGTGACGTCCTCCAAGCACAGCAAGGCGGCCGTCGGAGGATCTGTCGATGCATGCGACGGGAACGGCGGAGGGGAAAGCGGCATTCTGGGAGGCATTCGGTCGGTAGGATTGGGAGGTTGGGGAGTTGGTGACGCCGAGATTGGAATCGGCAGATGGATCGGTGTTGGGCCTGCCAAGTAGACGGCGCATGGTCTTGACATTATACATGCTGTCGTCGGTAGCGCCAACGTTGGCGCAATACAGACTTGGATCTCGGACTCGATGGCGGCATGATTTTGTAGGGCTATTGCTCGTTAATTACCATTAGAATTACGATCTCGTCGTGAGTTACATTCGCGACGAGATGTTGATTAAGGGATAAAGGGATATATGAAGTCAGGGTATCGTGATGCGATGTGTGGAGAGGTTGAAGGTCCAATGTCGAGAGACGTTGAGGGTGTGTTGGAAGGTGTAACAGTTAAAGGAATCAGGTCGGGTGCATGAGCCTCGAGGAAGAGAGCTGTCTCCGAGATCCACCCCGCAATCTCAATCGCGCTGCCCGGCAGCTCCGGCGCGCCTTCCTCTAGGGCTGTACTTATTCCGAGGATTATCCGCACTAAGTTAGTCTATTGCACCAATAAGCTTCGGATGATACCTAGGATGGTAGGAAAGACATCACGAGTTCCCGTTCCCGGTCCGGTCTTTTATGGCATTCGTAAAGGTGTGTCGCTGTAAGATCACCCACTCATCTACCCTATGTAGGTACCTTGGTACTCTGTATTCTGCAATTTGGTATGCCTTGAAACTCCATCTCTATTCAGTCATCCTCGATACGATCTGATGATATGAGTCCGCAACCCCTTTATCTCTGCTCACACCCATAAACCCCTTATAATGCCAACACGTATCGATGTATCGACTACTCAGAGGTAGTCGGGGCATATAATGCCAAAGCACATAGGTAAGCATCTTGCACCGCCGTCCCACTTGCGGCTCTTCCACCGTTCCACAGGCCATCTCCGTCATCCGGATGAGCGCTGTGCTGTGTTAATTATCTAGGCCTACAAGGTAGCCCGAAACCAGTACCTATTCGAAGGCTCTCTTGTCTTTCCTGTTTTCCCCATGTTGGACATGACACAACAAGCAAGGTAATTACGGCCCGTATCTATCCAAGTATCCATTTTCTTGCCGAACGGCATTTTCGGGAGAATGCCGAGACCGGACCGCCAAGCACATTTGTGATCGGGTCAATTCACCCGAACCGATCCCAACCCTCATTCTTCGAGAGAGCCCAACGGCCAGACGTGATAGAAATATCTCCTTAAGTCGGTGCTTTTCGGCCTGGGAAGGAAACATTGGACATTGAATATTTATTTACATACATCTATTTGTCTTCACAGACTCAGTCAAAGATAGCTTCAAACAAAATTCGACATCATGTCGTTCCCAAAAGTACCTCCGAGCGGCATATGGTGCCCAGCCGTGACCTTCTTCGACCCCAAGACTGACGAACTGGTGCCCGAGCCCCAGTCCACATACTACTCCTACCTGTCCAAGACGGGACTCTCGGGCCTGGTGATCCTCGGGACCAATGCCGAGACCTTTCTCCTGACGCGCGAGGAGCGCAAGACGCTCCTGCAGCTGGCGCGCAAGGCCGTCGGCCCCTCGTTCCCCATCATGGCGGGCGTGGGCGGCCACTCGACGCGCCAGGTGCTCGAGTTCATCGCCGACGCCGCCGAGGCGGGCGCCAACTACGCGCTGGTGCTGCCGCCGGCCTACTTCGGCAAGGCCACGACGGCGGCGGTGATCGACCGGTTCTACGCCGACGTCGCCGCCGCGAGCGCCATCCCCGTCGTGCTCTACAACTTCCCCGGCGTCTGCAACGGCGTCGACCTGGACTCGGCGACCGTCGCGGGCCTGGCGCACAGGCACGACAACATCGTCGGCGTCAAGCTGACCTGCGGCTCCGTCGCCAAGATCACCCGCCTCGCCGCCGAGCTGCCGCCCGAGCGCTTCGCCACCTTCGGCGGCCAGTCCGACTTCCTGATCGGCGGCCTGGCCGTCGGCTCCGCCGGCTGCATCGCCGCCTTCGCCAACGTCTTCCCCAAGACCATCGTGCGCATCTACGAGCTGTGGAAGGAAGGCAAGACCCAGGAGGCGCTGGCGCTGCACCAGAAGGCGGCCTTGGCGGAGCAGCCGTGCAAGTCGGGCATCGCGGCGACGAAATACGCGGTTGCCGTACACTCGGCGAAGGCGGCTAGGATCGAAGGCGCGGAGGATATGCTCAAACCGAGGAGGCCGTATTTTGAGCCTGCAGAGAGTGCGAAGAAGAGTGTCGTTGATGCCATGGCTGAACTTGCTAAGATCGAGGAGGGTCTATAGAGAAGTTACGTAAATAATGAGACAGATTTCAGGACCAAACAGATGAAGGTAGCAGTTTTTGGGTTGAGAAGAGCCGCGTCTTCTTCACTGATGAATATCAAACCTTTGTGGTTGGTAGCGGTGGGTTCGTGAGGCAGTCTCGTGAGGTCCGTTGAGTTTTTATGCGAGTATAGACAGACCATTGACGGAGTCAAGAGGACGTCAGACCCCTCGAAGTCGCAATGGCAGCTACCATGGGAGTTGCGCTGTTGTTACCTTGGTTGGAAAATAATGACAGGTTGGGCAATAGAGGATAGTAAGGATGACCATTCTTGTAGTAACCTCAAAAACGAGTACACTATGTAGTATGAAAGCATTGATATCTACTGACCGTGATGAATGGAATGCAACGTAAATACAAGCCCTGATGTCCGGTTCTATCCTTCGTCATTGTAGAAGTCTCTGTCGTAAAATTCAACGATGCTCCATTGTGCCCACTGTACTAATAAGTTCTTGCCTCGTCTGAGACATCGTTAATATTTCCCTGAAGCATGCGAGACGGGCTTGATAGTCGCTCGCTATGCAAATCGCTCGAGGCCATGAAACCTGACGAAAATCTGATATGTTAGGTTACCGGGTAGAGTATTTGCTAATTGCAGCATTTCACCCTGGATTTCTAACGCTTCGTCGTTCGGTATAAATGGTACCCTCCAAGCGTCGGGACCGCGCGGGGCCAGCCACTTATCCACGTGCAGTCTCGCCAGCTCATGTGGATGAAACCAGCCACCTGCGCGCTTGATTTCTTGATATAGCATCTCGTCTTGTGTCCACGACAGCACACTCCGCCACATCCCGGGCCGCTTCGGATCGGGCAATACAGCGTTAGGATCAGCACCGGCTTTTAGCAACCGGAGAGAGACATTGAGGTCTTCAGGAGATCGGCCTAGACAAGAGATAGATAGGGCACTGCAACCGCTATTGTTCCGCTCGTTTATACCCTCCCCGGTGTTGACAAGCAGCTGTATCTTATTATAATGGGTGCGCTTTTCAAGCATCTCCTGGCAACAGGAGATAAGAGCCGTGTTACCCCGAGAGTCGCGCCGCTTAGGGTCAGCCCCGAGCTCGAGGAGGACCTCCATTGCGTAATCGCCGCGTATGGGCTCCCAGTGGCTTATTAGGTGGAGGGGTGTCTGCTCAGTAAAAGCCTCCGGTTGGTTGATATCGGCGCCCTTGGCAACGAGCAGGGACACCAACTCCCGCCAGTAGTGAAGTTCTTTCATATCCATACCCTCCAAATCTTCTTCACAACAGGCCAGGATCAGAGGCGTGACGCTATCGTATTGGGTCGTTACGCTGGCGCCCATGTGTATGAGTTGAATGGCCTGTTCCCAGTCGCGATACCAAATTCTCGAGAAGAGCAACGGAGGACCTCTTTCCTTGCTGAGTTCGACGTCAGCACCTAGCTGGGCTAGTACTTTGGCTGTGTCAATCTGGTTCTGTTGGAAGGCACACTGGAAGGCGGTACGCCCATTCGCATCCAGGATGTCGACGGGGACACGCCGCTCTTGCACCAGCTTTCTCGTTGTCGATACCAAACCTCTCGACGCAGCGGAATGCATGGCGTTGTCCGATATAGGGGTAACTAAACCTCTACGCGTGAAATGGTCTGGGGTGTTGTCTATGTAAGGGCTGATGAAGACGGCTCCCGAGTCAATTAGGAGATTCGCCAGATTCTCTTTCTTGTTGTATATGGCTTTTTCTAGGGTAGTGACCGATTTGACAGATCCGTGGGAGGGTGTCCAGGGCCACGAACCCCAATCGAGGTCTTCCCAGACACAACAGTCTTGGTAGGAGCATGGCATCCAATGGGAGTGTAAGTTCAGCCCATTTGTAATGAGAAGTCTGAGCGATTCCGTATCGCTGCCTTTTTTGAGGGAGTCCTCACGTTCGCGGCTAACGATTATATTCACGGCGAGTTGTAAGTCGGCGCGTGGCTTGCCGGTTGGCGTTCGAATTGCGAGGACATGTTTCAATGTGGACACTTTGCCTTCTCGTGTCGCCCATACGAGCGCTCTGTCGGCATAGGTTTCGTATAGAATGTGGCCCGCAACGCAATGCAATCGACGGCTCGTTGCTGTCAAAGCTGCTTGGCTTTCAATATCGCATTGCTGAACAATTAAGACTATCAGCTCGTCGGGGAGGAGAGAAAAACCCGCCATTTTGCAATGAAAATAACGGGGTATTTCGAAGGAATAGCCTGCAAGAATCTCACTTGAGATCGTCTCGGACGTCGCTGGTCGTGGTGAATTCAATTTGAGGACGTACTAGATTGGAAACGGTAACTGTTAACACCGTGGATTTCCAACGAATGCTCAAATGTGTGCCTGATTCTCTGGTTGTATACCTAGCAGTGCGATACTACGACTGGTTCCTAAGGTGAGTAACAACTGGTTTGGTGTAAGGATCCTGGATGCTCTGGACTCCTAGGTTGTCTTTGGAAAACTGTGTTTCTTTTCTCGTGTGATGGACGACGTAATCGTAGAAGTCTGAGTTTTGCAAATAAACCGCGGAGAAAGAAACCCGGGATTCTGCTCAAATGATCAGATGGCTGCTTTTTCTGGCCCAGAGAAGAGGGTTCACCACATGATACTAACCTTCCAGGTTGGAAGCCACCAAATGGTAGTTGCACTTGTAGTCTGAGCAAGTGCGCAAACTGATTCTCGAGCAAATCAGATGCCGAAATGCTTTGTTGCGTGTCAGGCCTTGGCCTTTACTCACTACGCTGGGCTCAATGAAGGAAGAAGATAAAGTAGGTAGGGAACGATGGAAATATGATGATGGGTTGGAGATGGATATGAAGAGATCGAGGTCTCGTCCATGGGAGCTGCGCATGAACCACCCCACGTGATAGGCGTGCCATTTCGCTATCCTAAATTGTAGATACATACCTAGGTACCTTATGTAGGCAGGTACCTACCTGGCATGTAAATTCCTCGCACTCACAATGTCAAGTCCAGATGAGGGTGTTCTCTCACCAAATTTACAATCGGCAAAAAACACTTCTTGTCAGACCAAGCCTCGGCCTCATCATCTTGATGCTCGCACCACTTTCTCACGTCATCCAAGCCAACCCAGTACCATCCCTCACACTTATCCGGCTCGAGAACCTAAGTGCACAATGGAACCTCATCAGCTCCCTGGATTTTCATGAAGTACCACGCATTCGGCGCGAAAGGGTTAGCCTACCTCGGGCTTCGCAACCTCGCTCAGTCTTTGACACAGAACGAATATCGTGATGTAGTGCTTGGACTCGGCATGGAAGACATCGTTGGTGACGGCTAACACCCTTCTACCCTGGACCTGCAACCCTGTTTCTTCGAGCGTCTCGCGCTCGGCGCAGGTGAAGAATGACTCTCCCATCTCGAGGTGCCCACCTGGAAACGCCCATGTCCCTGATTAATGTGAATTATTTATTAGCCTCTGTCTCGCAAGAAATCGCGACTCTCTGTTGCCCTCCAACTGAATAGGGGGGTAGGTGGGGGGATTTTTGGAAATCAGGGGTACTGCCCCTCACGCAAAGTGGATGAGGGATAAGCGGGGATATGACGGCTTTGAAGCTTACTTACCTGCGCCGTGGCTCCCGGCTCGTTTGCCGAGGACTAGCTCTCCTTTCGCATTCGGTATCACGACTGCGACGCCGACGCGCGGGTGAGGTGTGGATGGTGGCATGGTGCTGGTCATGATGTGAGTCTGGAAGTGACAATACGAATTTGTCAAAGGTGAAAGAAGAGCTAGACTACAAGTACTGGCTCTGGCCGTAAGCACGGGATCGGCTGCGAGATCGCACCAGTCGGGCCGAGCCAATCAAGCGTGCAGGTGGTTTTGCGACACAGAATTGTCCTACGTGTCGTGCGCTGCGCCCCCCGAGGTCCTTGGTTGAAGCCGCGCTCCGGACTGCATCCAACTTAATGACGGAACCGAATATTCGTGTGCTGACGCAATTGTTGTCGAGTTCCGTGTCCGCTCTGATGAGTCCTGCCATGTTACTGTTCGACGCATCACAGGTTACAGTATGAGCCTTGTGGTATGTACTTAGTGATCTATCAGATAGCAACTCGGCCTCAGCTAGTCTAAAGGGGTATGGGTAATTTGATGTAAGCCAACGTCTACCTCTCTGTTGTACCCCCTATTAGTCGACCTCTAGTGGTGGCATCAAAGCTTCGTTTCGCTCCGGTCCTTCTCCGCTTCCCTTACATGAGCAAGCACTTGCTCTCTGTTCCTAATCTCGACATTCTTCACGCTGCCCTTGCGAAAGTCTGCTAACACGACTCTTTCCCAGTCGCCTCCCCTCTTGCTGCCTTTCAGTTCCGGCCCAGGCTTGTCTAGGCCCAGGATTGTCCGTTTGTCCCCTGGCATAATCCCCAGGACGACAGGACTGATTGCCTTATCCGCCCATGGTATCTGCGAGGTATGATGTCTGACCGCCTTGGTTTCAGTCGCTGTGGGCACGGTATCGAGAAAGCCCCTCAGCTTCTCGCGCTGACCCCTGTAGTGTTCCATGGCTTCCGATGGACTCGACGACCCCTTGGGTGGGCCAGTCATGAACTGAGACATCAAGCTTAATAAGAAGTACTGGGGTGGAAAGAGAATGGCCTTGTCCCTCCGCTGCCTTTCGAGCCAATTTGCGGCTTCGTCAAAACGCGCACTCATGATCTCGGCACCCCCATCCGGCGTCGGGATCATGGCTTCATGCTGTGCGGCTGAAATTGCAGGATCGTCGCTGACCGTGAGCGGGAGCATGTATATGTACATTTGAGTAGTGAAACGGGTTGATCTATCCCCAGGTGTTATCCATCGTGTACAAGGTAAGAGATTCTCTGAAGGTGACATGTCAGTTACTCCTCGTGTCACACAGTGGGGCAATAAGCAACCTACCGGTATCAGGAATACCGCCCAGAGACTCAAGCCACTCGACGAAATTGACCTTATTCTCATAAATGGCTTTCCGCGCACTGTCGCGTTCGGCATTGGGTAGATTCAAGAGCGGACCATCTGTGTCACCATGCCGCGCAAGTAGAATGCCACTTTCCTCGAATGTCTCTCGGATTGCCGCGAGCCTGTAGGCGAGGAAATCCTCATGGCGCCTGGGATCTTCGGGCGGCGGGATCACCCCGTCATGAAAACCAGAGAGATTCCCTCCCGGGAATACGTGGGCAGACGCAAATGTCGATGAGGTCCGAACCCTGCGGAGAAGGAGAACTTGGTTCTCAGGTGAGAGCAGCACGATGCTGGCACTCGGTCTCGGCTCTACCGGCTTCTTCTCCCGCCTGGGAGACGAGGAGCCAGCTTGAGATGTCTGCATCCGTCTCGGCATTGCCAAATATGGTGGAGGTGTACCGGATCTTCCACGGTCCAGATCGAGCGATCTCGCGATACATAGACCTCTTGCTACTTCAATGTACGGATTGAGACTAGTCGCGCGAGTCGAATATGTTGAGCCGCAGCGATTGATGAGAATAAGCCGTGTCCAGCAATTAGCAGTACTTGATTTTTGAATGGGAGATGTAATAAGAGTGCTTAATGAGGGTACGAGGGGGCGCATAGACATGGCGCTGGTGTTACCAAGCTTTATGTTGTAGATCAAGTCAAGCCGATGATCCTAAGGTTGTGTGCTTAAAACTTGCCGAGGTTCACTTGCGGCGCGGAACTTGAGAAGCCCGATCTGGTAAAGATCTCCGTCATCCAAATGACCCTCTTTCAACTTCAACAGAACATCATCCTAAGTTTCCATTCTCTTTTTTGACATACATCCTCCCCCGAGTCTACGCAGCAACAGCACCTGCAGGCTTCAAACTTGCCACGTGCATGGTTCAGCTTACTTGTTCCGTATCTGGTATCTGGATCGACTCTTCTGCCACGACAGGGGATGAAGGAGACTCCCCAATTTCGAGCAAGATGGTAGAAGATCCGTGGTGCGCAAAGCACTTCCAACATGGTCCCGCCGTGAGGTCATCTGGGAGGGAAACAATATCGGGAGTGAATCGCGAAAAGATATGTTCTTTTTCAACACCTCCAACGGAATAAAGGTGCCTTATAACCACTGCTCTTTCGCGTGATAACTTCCTGCACATCTGCTTCTAGGGCAGGCACCATTTCCAGTGAACTACTGAACATTTTGCCCACAGTGTGCCCCCCTGAGAGGCATTGTCGACGGCACGGTCGGAACGGCATCCAGTGCGGGCATCCGACGCTAGCCTAGGCTCTGTGCTCAGTTGCAGCGTGAGAACGACAATGAGCCATGTACAATGCCAGCCACTCAGCGAGTTGCGTTGCCCGAGACTGGGAGAAAGACAGATCAAGATGGAACAGACTCGCAGGACCCTGAGCATGGCGAGAGCCAGAAGTACTTTGCTTAAACAAGCCAGCCAGGTGTCTGACCTCTATTTTAAATGTACTGATCAGGACTTCTCATTTCCAAGGTATATTGAAAGCTCGAAAGAAAGTCAATATCTATTCACCACCATGATTAGATACTTATATCTGATTTTATCCCCCTTGTAGCTAGCTAGGTAACCAGGTTGCTCTGGTGGAGGGCTCAGTATATTAGCGTTGCTCTGCAAACGCGTTGCAAACGGACGTACCACCATATATTCAGCATCCTTCTTGCAAGCTCTACTCCCATCGACATTGCCAGCATTATAATCTCTCAAGTGCCAACACAAAAGTTCCAACACAACTGGCCACTTCACTCTACGCTATGAATTGAAAGCCGAAAACGCCATTAACCATGCTCACCCCAACGTACGTCAATCTGAAGTACTTCTTCTACCCGATTGGCAACACTCCCGCTGTCAACCTTCTTCGAGATTTTCGTCCACATGATGGCGACAATATCAAGGTTCTGTTACTCGCTTGTGGTGATGTGCGCAACATTCTCTTCACCCTCTGGTCCGAGGGTGAACTATCTGGCAAAACTAGATTCGACTTCACGGCTTGTGACTTCGAACCTGGTGTCCTAGGTACGTATAGGTCCTATCACCCGCTTGACTAGGCTGACCAGAGCATTCGTAGCTCGGAACGTCCTTCTCCTGACCTTTCTTGCCAGAAAGGCTGCGATTGTAGCTCGCGATGATGAAGAAAGCCACACCCTGCTTTCGACACTATGGAACATCTACTACCATTTGTTCGTTACGGCCACAGACCTCACTATTCTCCAATCGCACGCAAAAGATCTTGTGAATGCCTCGGAAAACAGGTCTACATGGGCTTCATCTCCTTACGGCCATGCTTTCAGCTTTCTGAATGCCTATACCATTTCCGAGCTTCGCGGCTTCTGGATCTTATACTGTGAACCTCGAACACGCGAGAACGACAAGAAAGCGAGAAGCTCCATCAAATCCTTCCACGAAACCCATGCCGGCGCCCATGCGGGTATTGTGGTTCATACTATTCGTGCTGCTGGTCCGCATACTGTGGACGCGATTGATGATATGAGCAAGGCTTTTGGAGAGTTTTGGTCAACCGGCGTAGTGGCAGGAAACGAGCTTGACCATATGTCCCTACTTGAGGACGGTGGGGGCTGGGTGAACCCGCTCATGTCTATCTCCTCCGCTCCCTTGGGCGATTTCGCTGTCCATTATGGTTCAGATCCCCTAGCGGGCTTCCACCTACCAGAAGTGTTTGATAAGCCTCAGTCGAAGTCCGGAATCAGCGCTCTGCTTGCACACACGGCTAAGTCACAATTCTTCGACTGGTGCCAAAGCTATGTGAGATATGTATCGGCGGATTCTATCGTCATCAGACTTCACTGTGGAGAGGCAGTCAATTTCTCTCATGCCCTGCAGCTGGCCGGGGGTCAGCCAACTCTTCCACTGGGTAAGCATTCTTTTGTCAAACCATGGAGTGCAGAACGACTCGAACTGGTAAACCCACCTGGAAGCAACTTTGACATCATCGACACTTCCAACATCATTGATCATATTGGCATCCTCAACGTGATGCCCGCTGTCGTGCCATTGCTCTGCAAGTCTCCGGGTGCCGTTATGTACACCGAAAGTTTGCTTCAAGCTGCCACCCAGCCCCAAAAAGTCCTGCAAACTTTACTGCATGGAGATGTCACGACAGCATCCTTGATCTTTGGCATTGCGCCAGTAGGGCATCTCCTGGGTACAACGACTGACCCTCACCACGTGGACCAAATTCTGAACAAGATTGTACCACGGGATTCTGGGCGTCAACGTCAATTTCGCAATCGTGTGCCGTGGCGGCGAGCCTTTGATGGTGATCAAAAGGCATCGCTTGCTCTCATGAACAATCCTGGAAATAGCCGCCCGCAGCTTGTCTATATCGCTCCCAAGCAGCTGGCTCTATGGTTCTTCAACACCTACCTGGACATGTTCAAGAGATCTGAGGACCTGAGCATTCGCATGGAAACTATTATGCGAAGACTTACCAATCCCTTGGTTGGCGATCTCACTTTCTACTCCCGGCTGACTCTTGTCGGCCTGCTTGCTCTCGCAACACACACGGTTTCAACGGATTGGGAAACATGCGTGGCCACTCTGGTAGCTATGATCGAGACCGATCGCACTCTGATTGTGTCTTCCAACAGCCTTCAAGAACTCTATGTTCACCTGCACACATCTGGTTTGTGGGACGTAGATGCCTTGCGTATGAATCCGAGACAGCATATGACCCAATTCGGCCCTCCGCGTACTTCTGGTGATCGTGGCTTACTTGCCAGAGCTGAAGTACCGCCAATTGCGCATATCGCCCTCGTCGTTCCCAGAGGGAAGCTCGGCGTCTTCACCGACAGTCCCAATGACGAGATGGGCACACCAGGTCTGCACTTGTCTGTCTTTCACGAGCCTTTCTTCGAGAATTGTTTCTTTGCAATCGATGTATTCTTCGGTCGCCTTGTTGAAAGTCCCGATCGCGACGATATCTGTCACGTCGAAGAAGATGCGCTCGGCTGGTCTGGGTCGTCAGACCTGATTGTCACATGTGCCATTCCGACATTTTCCCTGTTGATCGGTCGAAGGGATGGCGTTCGCGTGGCTCTTGCCGTGAACACGTCTCCTGATACAATATCGTATACTACGAAGCTTGGGATCCGCATGCGTGTGTATGACACTGGATTGGACAGCGAGAACCTATATGTCCTCAGTCAAGCTCCAATGGTAGCTCGGGCCTCTGAGGGGCAGAACCCCAGATCTCCTGTAGGTGGCACAGCATCACCCAACTCTGGATCATCATTGCGCCTCAGCATCCCCGATACGGCCAACCTTTCCACTATCCATTGTGCTGCGAATGGCAACGCCAAAACTCTCTCTGCGACGCTCAGATTTGTTGCGAATACACCGGAGAGTGTCTTACTCCAGGATGGGGAGAATGTCGAAGTCGCACAGGCATCGCCATGCACAATGTCCGTCACCGTTGGCAACTATAGCCAACAAATAGCTTTCCCGTATCCTGTTGATGGAGCTGCTTGCAAAACCCGCATTGCCCGCAAGTCTCTCTGGGTCGAGCTGAATGTGCCTCTCTCATCAGCTCTACAGCAGGGCGGCTACGCTCTTCAACCGTTTCCCGTCATTGACGTGGGCAAAGGAAACATGTTGGCCTGGGGCATGGGTAGGACCAATATCGACCGTCAGCCCCTTATCAACTTGTCTCCATCGCAACTATCGTGGCTGGAGCCACATATCGGCATGATGTTCAGCGAAGCTGAGCGTCTCGCGAACCGTTCTGGACAGAACAAGTCGCCGCTTCTTCGATGGAAAGAGACTTTGCATATCATCTTCACGGCGGACTTTCAGAAGCAGATGAAAACAGGCCATAGTGAGTTCCAGCCCATCATGTTATCCGCGGCCGGCAACTGCGACATCATACTCCTCCCCAACGGGCTCCACTACGACCTTGACACAGGTTCAGTCTTCGTCGACGCCTTTGTCATCCCTCTCACGCTCGCTCGTAACGATAAGGCTGCGCTGTGTGGTATGTGCGGCAAGGAGGCACGTACTATCAACATTACGAAAGAGGAAGAAACCGTCTGGAAGCAAGTTCTACCTGCTACTGTCGAGCGATGCCGCACATGGTCACACAAGGCCAGATGCGAATACAAAACAGTCGGTAGCATTCCGCTGTCCGTCGCCCACGGCGAATCGCCAATATGCTCCTGCGGCGAGGCGAGGGACGCGCAGCGAATGCCCCAGGAGTTCCAGGACCTCGCTCCCTTCGCCACCCGCGTCGCCATTCCCCTGCTCTCGGCGGTGGCGTCACTGGAGGCTATAGTCTCGGATCAGCTGTTTCCCGATTATCCCGGCCCGCAGACGTCCGGGTCGTCTCAGCACCCTGTGATGCCCCAGGGCCGCGTGCTCGGCGAGGTGGGAAGTGAGGTGGAAGCCTGCGGTCACTGCGGCAAGGTCAAGGAGGGGCTCAAGGCCTGCGTGCGCTGCGGCCGGGTCAGGTACTGCAATCACGCGTGCCAGAAGGCCGATTGGAAGGCGCACAAGAAGATATGTGGCAAGTGAATGAATGGTTCACATACCTAGATAACCCATCATCTTTACTGTAGTCGAGACCGGCTTGCTTTCGGCATGTGAAGGGTTGCTTGGCTGTTCTTCTGTGTACATCAGAGAGTAGGCTTTCGAGAGAAAGAGAGAGAGAGAGAGATTGGCGTGCGCCTGCCTAATTACCCCTTTTGCCGCGTCTCGCTCATTACTTAGGTAGACTACTTAGTAATCCAGAACTGTTGTTGTCTGCCATATTCTTTCAGACCTCTGATGAGTGCCTACGTAAAGTAGCCAATCATTCTTGACTTTGTGACACTTCGGTAAACGAAATAGGGAGGAGGTGTCCCAGAAGCACCGGTAGCCAGTAGCAAAGTCGCCGTCAACGTATACATGCAACCAACACCAGTCGATGGCATATCGGATCTCTGTCAACCAAGATAAGTACAAAAAGATCGTTCGATCTGCCGTAGTCTATCCGGCTTGGCAGACGGGGATGAACGGTAGCAGAAGTGACGCCGCTTACTACACTGACACGATGTTTGGGTTTGTTACATCTATCTTATCTACCGACCTCGGTATCCTACCCCTATGTCTATCACTTGTCTACTCATCCATACACTTGCATATCTTCACGCGTTTCAAAAAATACTGACCCTTAAATTCGTGCGGATTCTTTTGTTTTTTTTATTCTAAGTAGGAATCGTTGTGTTTTCGTGCGGCTTTGCTTGCTTGCTTGCTTGCAGCATTGAGATAACCAGCACTGAGCACTCATTCTTCTTTAGAACCTTAGCCAACCGCATAAATACACGTCGTCTCCCCCCTTTTCTATCCAGCCAATTAACTCTCCTACCTGCCTACCTTCAACCAATCCCCCCTCCCCCTGCCCCTCCACGTACACACACAATTCCAAGCAACGATGATGCTCGTCCGTTCCACCGCCATAGTCATCCACACAGCCCTACTAGCTACGCTGGTTGCAGGGTAAAGTTTTTTTTTTTTTTTTGAAGTCTCATCGTCACCATCATTCGTTGCTGATTGATTGGGGGTTATGGGGGGCGTAAAGATCAGATAGTGATTGTATACCTGCCCAGAGCGGTTATGGTTGCTCACCGGGAGACTACTACCCGGATTGCTTGGTGTGTACCATGAATTGCGTCGGCGGGACTTGCCAGTACAATGGGATGGGGACGCAGCTTACTTGTTCGGGGTGTCCGTGAAAGAGGCTGGGGAGGAGAAAAGAGGGAGGGGATATTGGGGGATTGGTGATGGATGAGTTTGGGTATTGTGGTTGTTTGGAGCAGTGCTTATGGAGAGGCCGGGAGATGGTTTCGTTTAGGGGTTATACGTGTGTTGTTTGATGATTTATGATCGCATCTTGAGATTCATAGAAAAAAGAAACATGAGAGACTGTAAAGCAAACTGGAGCTAGAGTATGAATACAAAAGCACTGTTACATCCTCGTATACTGATTTCTGAAAAAGGAAATGGTATTGAAAGTCAAAACCTTAGGTAAGTTGGCGTGTGATTTATTATCTATTATATCATTATCAACTGAAGAGTTTTATAATCGTCCGCGCTTCGACTTCAAGAGAGCTCCTCCTATTTCGTCAGAAAGGTTTCCAGACTTAGTTATACAGCGCTCGCCACGATCTCGTCCGCATAATAGTACAGATACGCCTTCCCGCTCGGGTTCAAGAACCTCACCGAGATCTCGCCCACGCCCGTCCCGTCCGTCACGAACGTCATGCCCTGCACCTGCGTGAAAGCCGACCCCGCACCATCCGGGCACCGTGTAAGTTTAATTATTATTTTCGCACGAGAAAAAAGGAAAAAGGGATTTATCTAATAAATAAAAGATAAATTAAAAAAAAAAAGAAGGATAACGTGGCTTTATTTAATATAAGAGTCTTTATACGGCAATCTTTATATAAAAAGAAAAATTGCCTATATTAAAAATAGGGGAGCATATAATGCTACCTTTATAAGGGTTACGTGCGGACCTATTTTATACGATTAGCTGGTTTTAAACCTATTCCAGCCCCTTTCTTGTTTTTTTTTTTTTTTTTATAATATATTTATTATGCTTTATTAATAGATTTGGAATATTCATTTATTCATTTACATACGTACGTATATAGGCCTATTAACATCAAGATAGTCGTGACCGACTCCACGCTGGTGTGAGTTGAAGTCGCCGTCACGACCTCGGTGACGACAGTCGTCACCGGGGCTTGGGACAGCCAGGAAGAGCAGAAGGCCTCGCCTATCTCAAGAGGCGTGTCCGCGATAGCACGCAGGCATGTTCCGACAGCGGCACCACCGCATCCTATGTTACACGGCTTGGCCTCTACTGCGACGGCGATGGCCACGATGCAGAGTACTCCGAATCGCATAATGAACTGTCTTTCAAAGGAATGTATTGGGTCAGTAGGATAGCAAGACGGAAGGCGAAAAAGAGCGACAGAGAAGACCTAGATGAAGGTGACCAGAACACATCTTGTCGATGATGGTCCGCCCCCCCCCAGCTTTATGAATGATCTGATTCCCACGATGCGGCCAATAGCCTCAGGTACGCTTCAAATTACGGAGTAGAGAAAATGGAAGTTTTAGCTTAGATCGACCCAACACGCCGGAGAGTGACTGAGTGAAGGTTGCCCTTTTTGGGTATTCGACTGCTTCCAGACTCCCAGCTGAAGAACTAGTCGAAGAGCTAGTGACGCCGGATCTGTACCTGTACGAGACGGACTCTGGATGCAGCCGGACTATTGTTTGCCCAGGCCAGACTTGTGACTTCAGCAATTAAAAAATCGCGTGGTTTATGGTTGGGAGGATGACAGAGACAGACGATGAGTCTGAGAATAGGGGCTCGAGGGCTCTTGTAACATGAGGATGCGAGGGGTTCGAAGTAATGACCCCTGCGATTTAACACATCCTTAAACAAGTCAGCAATGAAGAAAAAACCATAGTAGTACCTCTCTTTCTCACGAAATTATCTTGTATAGTGCTCGTCATGTTCGCATCGTCATTGAAAAGCTGCAGGGGTTGTCCTCAGACGGGAACCTTCTGATTATCAAATTTTAGCAAAAACGCCCGGATCTGATAGAAGGATTCTTAGAAGGGCCAACTGAGCCAAGAGAAAGAAACGAGCGTTGATATTGATGTTACTTCCTGCCTTTGCTATGTTAGACCTTATACCCCGCCACAGATCCCGAGTTCGAGACTCGGTACGTTAAGTGCCCGCAGGATGAGAGCGCCGAACGGAGCCCGGGGCTCCGGCGAGGCACACACAAAGCCACTACAAAAAGCTAAAAACAACGTCACAGACTGTCTGGTCTGACTCACGACGGGAATTATGGAGGTAATACAGCATCATGATTTCCTAGTCAACCTTGCGTAGGATATTCACTTGGATGGAGATCTTTAAGGAGTATATTAGATGACTGGACTGGCTGAATGTACCAACAGCCGCATTGCTATTGTTCTTCAACCTGATTTCCGATTCTCATTCTTCCCTTGTGCTCCTGACGTTCACCGTTCTCTTGGCCTCAACGTGCAGAAAACCTCTCGCTTCTCTGATGCGCCCACATATTCAGCGGGAATCAGCTATGCGTAACTTGTCAGTCTCTATCGGAAGGGCGAAAAGGAATACCAATGTCGGGCTGTCCCACGACAAAGTAAAGCAAGGGATAAGGGGATATATATACTCACCTCGTACCGCCATATCAAGTTGGCAATCACCTTGAACATCTGCAGCCTCGCAATGTTCTGTCCGATGCAGGCCCGCACCCCGTACCCGAACGACAGATCGCACCGCTCCATCCACAGCTTCCTCGCCTCGTACGCTTCCTCCGTCTCGCCGTCCTGCCTACACCACCGCTCCGGCCTGAACTCGAGCGGGTCCTCGCCGAACGCGCGGTCCTGCGCCGCCATGCAGTGCGGCTTGATGCCGACCTCGGTCCCCGGGGGCAGGCGCACGCCGTTGGGCAGGACGATGCCCTCGTCCGGCACGTCGCGGAGGTGCAAGCCATTGAGCGCCAGATGAAGCCTGGTAGACTCGCGGATCAGGCCGTGCAGGAACGGGATGTCCTGCGCCTCGTGCCAGGTGACGGGCGTGCTGACGCCGCGCGCCTTGAGGTCGCCGTAGAGCCGGGCCTGCGCGGACGGCGTGACGGCGAGGTGGTGGACGACCAGGTACAGCGTCGAGGTGGCGAGGGCGCCCGCGAACACGTTGGTGATGACGGTCGAGACGATCTGCTCCTCCGTCATGATCTCGGGGAACTTGGCGCGCGCGTCGAGGAAGTAGGCCAGCATGTCGGGCTTGCGCGGCTCGCGACCCCTCTTCTCTTCCGTGCGCCCCTGCGCCGCGGTCGCTGCGAAGCCCGCCGGATCGTCCAGCTCCGCCATGCGCTCCTGCACCTTCTCTCGGGAGAACTGGTAGAACGCGTTCTTCTTGAGGTCGATAAAGAGTCCGAGGATCGGGTTGCCGAGCAGGAACTTGTGCAGGTCTGGCATCACCATGAACTGTACAGTCGCGGCAAGATTTCCGTCGCAAGTCAGCCCTCTCGTCCTTCATTTCGCATTTTGAGCTGCCGGGGTTTCAATGGAGGTTCACTTACCAGACGGACGTAGTCCGTCATCACCCACTGTTTGCGGATGAGATTAAACATATCCCTCCCGTTCTCGAGGAAACCAATGGCTTTTCCGAACGACAGCTCGCCGACGACGTCGAAGGCATCTACGAGGCATAAGTATTCGGCGCGGGCAGTACCAAGCAGGCATAGTTCACAAGAGGTCTTGGGTTCATACAGTAAAAAGACCATTTCGCGATGTCGAATGGCGCGCCGGCGGAATTTTCCCTGTCTAAAGCTGCGAAGAGTGCCTTGAGCGTGTCGTCCACACGCGGCTCGTACTCGACGAGCGTGGATAAGGAGTAGGCGCTCGCGATCGGTTTCCGGTACTGGCCGTGGACCTGGGGGTCACGGATCGTCGCGATGTTGCTCTGTCTGCCGAAAGGTCTTCCGACCTCGACGGCCTTGGCCTAACGTTTCTTTGTTAGTCGCTAACAGAACAGCCGGGCCCCACCTGATGGCGGCGAGTTTTTCGCTTTGGCTTACCTTCTGCAGTCGGAGCTTGGAGTTGTAGATGGTGTTGATGGCCTCGGGATCGGCAACGCTGACCGTGCGCGGCCCGACACGGACCACGTCGCCGTACTTCTCGTGCATGGCTGGCAGGTAATCGCCGTGGCGACCTTCGCGCGCCGTCATGATGAAGGCGTACAAGTTGGTGTACCGCGCCCAGAAGGGGCCGGGAATGTGGCTCAACCCGGCATCGTAGCTGTTGTAGACGTACCAGGCGACGAGGAGCACGACGAGAACGGCCGATACCCCTTTGAGGCCTATGGATGGTAAAGCGAGGGTGTCCTGCAAGTAGCCCATCGTTGGATCTTTCACCAGTGGCAATGAAGAAGAAGAAGAAGAAGAAGAAGAGGACAAAGAAGAGGGTGATGATAATGACGTTGATGGAAAGGATGGGCGAGCAGACGAGATATGTGATAACCTAGGTAGGAATCTGACCATCTCCCGTCGCTCATGGTGGTTAATAATACCTACGTACCTAGTCGTCGTCTATTTCGTCTAGGGAAGCGGATTTCGGCATAGCTGTCTTAAAAATAGAAATCATAGTACCTTGTCATTAGGGGAATCATCACAGCCGAAAGTGCCAAGCACCGTATACAATGACTAATAAGTACTAGGCCAGGCACCGGGTTATGTTTCAGCCCTGCCACTGCTAGCTCAGTGGGGGGGGGGGTGTGAATGTGTCCGTCTACCGTCCTTCACGAACCCGATCCTGACCCTATCTCTCTCTTATCTGTGGCAGGATCTGCCAGGCAGCCAGGTAGACTTGCGATCTCGGTCCAGCTAGTACTATGTAACTCTAAAGCAATCTGGTAGGAAGAGAAGTTTACCCTTTTATTTTATTTGGCTGCCTGTCGGTCCACACAAGACCAACTCTGGACCTATTAGACTGAGTAAAACTCGCGAGAGGCTAGAGCACACTCCTTCGCCCTAGACCTTGCCGCCCCCAAAGTCCCTGGGCCCCTACCGGAATCTTATGATAGCTAGATTGATTTCTGGGATAATGTAGGGTACCCTGGAGCCACGATGGAGCCCCATTTCGCCTTTCGCATTTCAGATTTCGCATTTCAGATTTCGCATTTCAGATTTCGCATTTCGCAGGAGGCTATGGCTAGTCTCGCGGAATCCCTGCTCTTCCCATATGGCCACGGCCCACCAAGAACAAGGTGGTAGGTGCTGGACGCTATGTGCAAACACGCCAGGATTCCGCCAGCTAGGTCGACGAAGCAGGGAAATCTATTATTATATTTATCCACTTCTCAAGTGGAAACCATCGTGGCGGAAAAATTAAGAGCTGGAGTGTGCATCGCCGTGAGTTTCTCATACAAAATATGCGTTCACGGCAAATATTCATCTAAGCAATATATATGCCTTCGCTTGATGTAAGTCATATATCTCCTTTCCCTCCAACACATGACGGCGATCGGCCGAACAAGTATCTCATTGAATCTTACCTTTTTATTTCTTAGCTCATTATTTTCATCTTCCCGTCGATCGTTCAATTCCTTCGTTTATCTATATCTACAATGTGGCTGCTCGAACCCTTCAAGACGCTCTCGGACACTGCGGACCGGAAGCCGGGCGCGGAGGTGAAGATCATTGTTGTACGTAGACACTGAACATGGGCACCCGGCGTCGTCTCCGGGATGATTCGATCAACGCTGACATTCATGCATCACAGGCAGGTCTCCCTCGGACGGGCACAGCCAGTCTCAAGCTCGCTCTGGAACAACTCGGAATAGGACCATGCCACCACCTGGCTGATCCCCCCAACCAGTACGGCCGCCTTAGGCTAGCCGCCGAGATCATGAACACCCACGACACGCGACTCCGCCGCGAGAAGCTCGCCCGTCTGTTCGAGGGCTGCGAGGCCCTGCTCGAGCAGCCCGTCAGCACGTTCCTCCCCGACCTGCTGGAGATGTACCCGGACGCCAAGGTCATCCTGACCGAGCGGGCGTCGGCGCGGCTCTGGCTCGACTCGTGGCTCGGCTCGGCCGCGTACACGCGGACGCTGGCGTGGCTGCTGATCGGCTACTGGATGCCCGGCGTCAAGTCCACGCACGACATGTACACGGCCTGGACGCGCGTCGCCGCGTCGCGGTTCGGCATCGCCGACGACGTCACCGAGGACCTGTACCACGCCCACAACGCCTGGGTCCGGTCCCTGGTGCCGGCCGACAAGCTGCTCGTCTACCGCGCCGAGATGGGCTACGCGCCCCTGTGCGCGTTCCTCGGCATGGACCTGTCGCGGAATCTCATTCCGCACTCGAGCCGCAGCGACAGGGCGACGTTCCAGACGTATAAGCTACTTGCAATGGCGGCGGGGGCCATCACCTGGGTACTCCTAGGCTGGCTTCTGTGGTTGGCAGGGTCTTTCATACTTGGGTATGCTGGGCACGTTCGTCTCGACCGAAATGTGCAGCTGTACTCGATTATAGTCGGCATGGTCCTGTCGAACCCGAAGCTCATCATACGCGGTGTGAGGATGCTCGAAAAGAGGATAAACAGAGATCCTCAGAGCATCTAGCGAGTCCACGAAGGTTTTCTTTTGTATATGCTTTGCCCAGGGCTCAATGGCGTTAAAGGTTGGGAACGACCCGGGGGAGCCCGGAGGACGAGGGTTGAAAAAGGGGGGGGGGATGGGACTTTCGTTTTGTAGACCAAAAAAATCAATTCATGCGACAAGTTTTTTTTTCCATGATTTATATACCCATTCTACACTTTCTTTCGATACTTAGTCGTAGAAACAGAGTATGTGGTCGCAGTTTGTGATATGCGTATCTTTGGTGGAGTGCTATTATAATGCTCCAGGCACGAGAAACAGTTGTCCTACTTAGGGACAGAACGTTTTTTTCTCTTCACAATGTTAGGCGTTGATGGTCTGAGCCTAACCACAGGAAATAATACAGGGAGTAGGCGTGTTTACATTGTTCTTTACAAAATCATCAGCAATAATGATTAGAGAGTCAGGAAAGGGCGTGTGTATGATAGCACGGGCAAAGGCACATTTGGCGCCCAGCATTGATAACAGCATACATAAGATATCAAGATTTGAGGACCCGATACGGATCAAGAAGATTCGACATGAATATTACACCCTATTTGAGACTTTCGCCATCATCATCCATGCGCGCGTAATCGGCCTTCGGGCAGCTCAGCGCATACGCCAGAATGAACTCGAGAGTCTCGGCCTCGCTCACGGTAGACATGGCGAAGTGCGTCCAGACACTCCCGTTGCTCGTGCCCAGGGGCCGGAACGTGTCGTCCGCCGTCCAGTACAGCGCCAGGAGCAGGTACGCGACCCTGACCAGCATGGCGGGCATGCACGCGGCGACCCAGACCATGGCGCCGCTCTCGACCCGGGCGCACTCGCGCCGCGCGATGGTGTACGTGACGGCCGACAAGACCACGATGATCACGAAGACCACCACCAGGATGAAGCTCCCAGCGCGCATGAGCGCCACCCCGTTGCCGCCGCCCTCGGCTTCTCCGGCGTACACTTTTCGCCCTCCGGTCGCGCCTAGTATCGTCGCCAAGATGGAGGACACTTGCAAGATCATGATCAACCACGGTCTCAATCCACGGACGAGTGTCGCGTTTCTGCAAGTCGGTTTAGTTAGTCATTGGTCAGCTACCGGGCCACTCGAGACAGGGAAGAAGGGGGGGAGCCAGCCAATCTTACGATCTCTTGATAGTGCCAGCGAGAACGAGCAAGAGGGGAGCAAGTCCGACATTGTCGAGGATGGCGGCGGCCTGCGACAGGTGGCTCTTGCCGGGCAGCGCGGCGGCGAGGTGGAGGATGCTGGAGGAGATGCGGATCGAGACGAAGACGAACGCGGGCGCGCAGACGGCGACCCAGCTGTTTTCCCCGCGGTACCCGTGTCTCCGGACCAGCAGGACGACGGCGCCCAGGGCGGCGATGTAGAAGACGAGCTGGATTAGGGCGACGATGTCGGAAGAGGAGGCCATGGTGATTGGGGATTTTTTTTTTCTTATTTTTTGGTGCTACAAAAGAGAATGAACGACAAGACAGAGTGAGACAGAGTGATAGAGAAACAGACAAGAGACGAGATCAGTGTTGATGCAGGGTCCAATCGTGTTTGGCATTTTCAGAAGGGCTTCCATCCATTCACCCATGTGAATGAAGGGGGGTAGGGGGGGAATTGACTTACATCTACATACACCCTAGTACCCCGTTATCGCTTAGTTGCATGATGAACATGAGGTTGCCTATTCAGGGGGACTATATTAAGCTTGAAGGATCGCTAGGGCTGTACCTTATAATTTCAGCTAGGTGGGCAGAAAAATTGGAACTTGGCCTCGTCGTATACAGAGTACCGAATAGCCGAGTTTCGCCCACGACCCGGCGGAGCCTCCTTGCGGATGTGGGTGGGCCGAGCGTGTCCTAACCATCTATTATTAGTAAGTAATAAGGAGGTAGATACGTACGGTAGGCATCAGTATCAACATCCATAGTCGAGAGCAAACATCAAAAAACGACCAATGCGTTAGCTAGCGTGTCCGGCTAATAATTCAAGCCTACGTAAATACACGATGATATTTCCTGCAGTAGAGAAGTTCTTAATAATGGTCAATGATCATTCCTCAACTGAGCAAGCCTGCTGGGTCAAATTGATACCCCCCTTTCCTCTTTGTGACTTTTGCTTCCAAAGGTCGGTTCCTTCGCCGTTCACTATGGCTCTTATGTACTTGCTCCTCTTTCCCCTGCTTGGCCTGATCTACTTCTTCTACCGACTCCGCCAACAAAGAGCACTCTTCAAGAATCTTGTATGTAATACCGGTACTGGTCACACGACCAACTCACCCAACTCTCACCGAGTTCATCTGATGCTAATCCTGTTCCAACTAGCCGGGGCCTCCTCACCATCCGATATGGGGACATCTCCCGATCATGGCCGGCGTCGCTCGGAGCCTGCCTCGGGACGCGGATCCGCAGTCGTACGCCCACTACATCCGCAAGAAATACGACCTCGGTGACTTCTTCTACATGGACCTGTGGCCGGCCGCGCCGCCGCAGCTCGTCATCGTCCACCCGGATCTGGCCGCGCAGATCGCGCAGTCCAAGACGACCTTCCGAAAGGGCGACATGGTCGGCCAGTACCTGAGGCCCCTGATTGGCCAGAGGGGCATGGTGGCCTCGAACGGTCACGCGTGGAAGATGTCGCGCCGCCTGTTCACCCCCGGCCTCTTGCATAGTAACCTGTTGCAGCACGTTCCCGACTGTGTCGATGACACGCTGCAGTTCCGGGAGCAGCTACTCAAGTATGCAGATTCTGGAGAGATATTCGCCTTAGAGCACCTGACTGCGCGGCTCATCTTCAACATCGCCAGCCGGATCATCCTGTAAGTTATCAGGACCCCTCCTGTTCTATTCCATACGAAGTGTCCGCACTAACATTCATTCCGATAACAGGGGAGTCAGTTGTGACGATGTACGCGGGGAGAACAAGTTCATGGCGCCCTTCTTGCGCCAAGCCCAGCTGCTGCCCATCGACTTCTGGTCGCGGTACTTCCCGCACCCGAATCCCATGGTGCACTACCGGCGCCGTACGAACGGCGCCAAGCTGGACGCCTCCATTGGGGAGATTGTAGATGCCCGATTTGCCGCCCGGACGCAACTGAACGCGGCCGAGAGCGCCAAGAAGAAGCATGTCGTCGTCGACTACGCGATCGATGCGCATATTGAGAACTCGACGAGGAAAGGAGACCGAAGCGTGGGCACACGCATCGACGACGATGTTCGGGAAGATATCATCTCACAGTGAGACACTCCCCATGAAGCTTGCTATCCGTGACATGCACAGCTAACCTCATGTAGGGTCAAGACGCTCATCTTCGCGGGCCACGATTCGTCCAGTAGTACGATTGCAGTAAGTCCTCATGGAGTCTCAATCAAAGACTAGACGACGGCCTCTAACCTAAAATGTCCAGTACGCATTCTACCTCCTCGCGCAAAATCCCGATGCATACGAAAAGCTGCGCGCCGAACACGACGAGGTGCTTGGGACTGATATTGCGGAGTCGGCCAATCAGCTCAAGAGCGACCCCAAGATCCTCAACCGCCTCCCGTACACCCTGGCCGTGATCAAGGAGACTTTGCGAATGCTGCCTCCCATCGTCGGCTCCTATCGCTTTGGCCGGAAAGAGTGAGTTGATCCCACCATCCCCATCCGGCATCATGGTGCCCCGACTCCGTCTCTGTTAACACAAGTTTAGCACCCCCCTGTATCACGAAGGGCAATCATGGCCTACCTACCCGTTCGCGTGCTTCATCAACAACCACGCCATGATGCGCCGCGGGGACGTCTTCCGCGACCCCGAGCGGTTCATGCCCGAGCGGTACCTGGTGGCGGACCCGGCGGACCCGTATTTCGTGCCCAAGAACGCGTGGAGGGCGTTTGAGCACGGGTCGCGGGACTGCATCGGGTCCACGATGGCGCTGATCCAGATCAAGATCGCGCTCGCCCTCACGGCGCGGACGTTCGATTTCAGGGAGTCATATCCCGCGGATGCGCCCGAGGTCGACGGCGAGAAGATGTACGGGACGTTCCACGTGACGGCGAAACCGTCGTTGGGCTTGCCTTGCGTGGCGTCCTTTGCAAGTAGAGAAAGGGCGGTTGCCACATCGTGAAATAAACATGGTGGGTTTTTAATGATAGATTTTTAACAATAAACAAATCATGAAAAAATCGTTATCGGGTCCGAAGTTCACCATTCAGATTCTCGGAGTCATCCGGTTGCCGAATGCCAATGCTGGTCCCCGGATCAAGAAGGTGAAATCGGCTACCGGTACCGGTAACAAGGAGCCTCGTGACACAAAAAGGGTGAAGAGAAGAATACATCTGCAATGAATGCATTCTCTTCATGCAATGGCGGCCATCCCTTCCAACCTCGTCATTATCCCAAGGGATAACAAAGACAAGATCGACCCAATTGGATGCCGGCAAGAAGAGCTATCATCAATTCATGCTGATAGATACGAACACCCCAATTCTTGGGTGACTAGAACGTGACATCGGATACCGTGGTGGGCGGCACGGAAAGGCGATTGGAGAGAGGATGCTCCAAAACCCAGGGTCTGGCCAGCATGGTAACATTCGAGCGTTGGAGCGGGGAAAAAGACACCCTTGCGTCAAGCAATCAATTCCGGATTGAGATCGTCACCGAGACCAGACCCTGTGCTGCATACAGGTGTGCGCGAACGCCTGTCAAGAAGACAGGAAAGGGGTCCACGGGAATAAGAGACGAAGGGTATGGTGTCCAATTGAAGCTGATGGTTGGTCTCTTTGGAACCAGTGGCGCAGTGCGATTGGGGATTCGGACGGCTCCCCCAGTGGCAACATGTGATCATTCTAATCGTTGACCAAGTACACCACGTGCGACCTGCGCATAAGCCCAGTCTGGATCGATCCGTGCTACCCAAAGAGCGGCAATGGGGCCAACCTATCTCTCCGTGTAACCCTGTCTGCTCTTTCCACGTTCCCCGCATTCTCTCCCACGCTGCCTTATCTCTTCGCAGGTGGAGATATATACCCAGGTAGGTATATATACGAGAGAACCAGTTCCGATGGGGGGACACGTCCCGCCTCATCTTCGTTATTCCCGTCCCTCGTGATAAACAAATCACTACCACGAGACTATGGCGACCTCGGCCTCGGAAATAGAGAAGCTGCCCAAAGGCACGGCCGACGCAGCGATCACGGAATGCGACGAGAAGGACTCATCCTCCTCACCCTCGTTCCCGCCGGCCGAATGGGTCGAGCGCCTGAAGGCCGAATACGAGGGGCAGCACGGCGGCCAGAGCGAGACGCTGCCCCCGGGCTGCGATCCGGACCGTATGGCGCACGCCGTTCTCACGCTCGCAGAGGAGGAGGCCGTCGAGACGCTCAAGGATCTGCTCGAGAACAGCCGCGACGACTACACCATCGACCAGAGCATGCTGGCGCGCGTGCGCGAGCTCCTGCAGGGGTACAAGGTGTGCGATATGGAGCGCGGCGAGTGGGCGTACGAGGTGTGCAAGCGCGCTGGCTTGTGCCATAACTGGTCGCCGTATGTCGAGGTGAGAGCCGTCACCCTGCCGTATGATGACGATGAGGTCTGCGAGACCTTCAGGGCGTACGTGCTGGGGTTCTTCTGGGTGTGCGTCTGCACCCTCATCAATACCTGTAAGCGGAACCTCTCAAACCCCCATCCGTGGTTTTCCGGAGTCTCTTACTGACAATGATGCCCTCCTCAAGTTTTCGCTCCCCGCCAGCCAGGAATCTCGATCCCCGGTTCCGTCGTCCAGATTCTCCTTGTGCCAATGGGACGAGGTCTGGCTTGGATGTTGCCCGACTGGGGTTTCTCCTGGAAGGGCGTCCGCTACACCCTGAACCCGGGTCCGTGGACGAGCAAGGAGCAGCTGTTTGCGACCATCATCTTCACGGGTGCCTCGACTATCGGGAATTTCACTGGCCTACTGGTGCTCCGCTTGCCTGTTTTCTTCAATCAGCGCTGGGCCAAGTTTGGCTTCTGCGTGATGCTCGCCATGGCGAACCAGGTTTACGGTCTGGGCCTCGCCGGCATCCTGCGCCGCCTGACGGTGTACCCAGTGCAGGCCGTGTGGCCCGCTCAGCTGCCGACGCTGGCGCTCAATCGCACCCTCATCAACCGGGAGAACAAGAACGAGACCATCAACGGCTGGACGGTGACGCGCTACCGGCTGTTCCTGTACTCCGGCATCGTCTTTCTGGTATACTACTGGATTCCGAACCAGTTCTTCCAGGGCATTCGTTTGTTCAACTGGATGACCTGGATCTCGCCCAAGAACTTCGACCTCGCCGTGGTGACCGGCTCGTACGGCGGCATGGGCTTCAACCCGATCTCGAGCCTGGACCCCAACGTCTCCGGCATCAACGCGATGAACTCCCCCTTCTTCGCCCAGCTCCAGCAGTACGTGATGCAGGTCATCTCCGGGCTCATCATCCTCATCATGTACTACACGAACACGTCGTGGGCCGCGTACATGCCCATCAATTCCAATGGCGCCTTTGATAACACGGGGCAGGCGTACAACGTCTCCAAGGTGCTCAGCGAGAGAAACAGCATCGTCGTGGACAATTATAAGGAGTACGGACCGCCCTACTATGCCATCGCCAACCTCTTCATCACGGGCGGTAACTTCGTCTACTACACCTTCTCTGTCGTCTACGTCTTCGTCAAGTACTGGCGCCAGATCAAGAAGGCCCTGGTAGGTTTGGTCGTGAACACGTGGAAGCGTCGAAGCATCTATACCGGGTTCGATGACGGCCACGTGCGCATGATGCGCAAGTACAAAGAGGTTCCCGAGTGGTGGTACGGCATCCTATTTACTTTTGGCTTCGCCGTCTCCATCATCAGCCTGACGGCGTGGCCGACGGAGACGCCCTGGTGGAGCATCCTGGGCGTGACGGGCATCGGCGTGGTGCTGACGATCCCCTGGGTCATCATCGAGTCGATCGCGAACACGGGCATTCAGCTCAACGTGATCTGGCAGGTCCTGCCAGGCCTCTGGTTCCCCGGGCAGCCGCTGCCGCAGCTGGTCCTGCTCATGCTCGGCGCCGCGTTCGAGCAGATGGCCGGCAGCTTCACGTCGGATCTCAAATTTGCCCACTACGCCAAGATCCCGCCGCGGACTATCTTCCGCGGCCACGTGTCGTCCGTCATCGTCAATTGCTTCATCTACTGCGCCGTCCTCGAGCTGCTGCTCTTCTACGCCGGCGGCGACAGCAGCCTCTGCCAGTGGGACAACAAGTATGCCATGGTGTGCGAGTATGCGCACTCGGTTTGGTCCTCGACCATCCTGTTCGGCGCCTTCGGTACGAACAACATGTTCAAGCTGTACCCGGTGCTGCCGTACTGCTTCCTCTTCGGGGCCCTCCTCGGTCTCGCATGGATCGTCGGCGAGAGGGGCTTCCCCCGCCTCTACCCGTATCTGCGCACTCGCATGAACGAGCAGAGATTCGAGCGGTTCGACAAGTACGTCTGGACACCCGCGTCCGCGGCGCTCGCGACCCTCAACCCGGCCATCGCATTGTCGGGTGGGCTGCAGTGGGCGGGCAACAAGAACCTGACCTACTACACCCTGCAGATCTACCTCGCCTGGCTCTTCCAATTCTACCTCAAACGCCGCTACACCGCGTGGTGGGGCAAGTACGCCTACCTCATCTTCGCGGGCTTGCTTGTCGGCGTCGCTATCTCGGGTCTGATCGTGACGCTCGTCTTCTCCTTCGGCGCGGGTGCGGGCGTCACCGTCTTCGATTGGTGGGGTAATCTCGTTCCTCACAACGGCGTCGACTACCAGCTCTACAACAATAATGCTTCGCTGTACCCCATCCCCGACAATGGATTCTTTGGGCTGGCGCCGGAACAGTACCCTCTCAACTGGTAGCCGCTTTTCATTTCATGGAAGTGTCTAAGCCCTGCCAGTCAGATGCTGTCGTGCCTGAGTGTGCTTGGTCTGGGATTGGAATAAGATGGGAAGAGGGATCTGGGATATCTAGACTCTGAGTGCCTGTGTAGGCATAGGATGTGCATCAGATCTATCAATATGAGATGATGTGCTAAAGCACGCTGCCCAGTGACCATTGCATGGAGACTGACTCTCCACGAAGCCCACAGTGGGCAGATACAATCACCTGAGTACTTGGCTGTTTTGGCGAAGAACATGTTGAACGATGTCATGCGGGAAATTTCTCAACCGGCAAAGTAGAACTAAGCCCACACATAGGGAACACAGTCTCTTCCAAAGCAAGCGCAGGCAGTAAGTTCTCGGAAGTTGGGGTCTTGATCATCCGTTCGTCTTCCGTGTATGCTGTGTTGTACGTCATGACGCCATGGCATACTTTCTATACCCAGGTAGTAATGGAGTACTAAAAGTATGTCGAGATCGCAGAATCCACGGAATGGAAGATGTAGTTACTTGGAAGACTGCTGCCTACAGTCAAGTAGGCAGCCGGGTCACAGTTCTGACTCACCTGCACGCCATATGGGCCAATAGATTATCGCACGGCGTGGTACGTCGAATCATCTGGCAGCTTTTTACTGCAACTCGTCGAATCGGAAGGTCCAAAGTGCGAGCATGGGAAAGTCTTTCTTGAGCGGGACATGAAGACTTCGATGTAGTTCTATTACGGGATTATTGTATATACCTAGTCTAGCCTAGGTACCTAGGTAGGTTTACCGGCTTAAGCATGATATTACCTCCAAGGGGTCCTGACTTAGTCCCCGAATTCTACCGCTAAAATGATGGCGCCAGTCATGCCCACAGTTCGCCCGTCTTCTCTGTTTTCCTTGTACATCCCCCATATTATTTTGGAAAATAGATCCTCATCGGATAGACACGACTCATAACGCTGGCTTGTAGCGTGGTTCCGGTCAATCGGTACGAATAGGCCTTGACGATGGACACCCCGTCTCGTTCAACTGAGCGACAAGGCACGCGCATCCGCGTACAGAATGCCTGCGACAGGTTCTCTCAATCCCTTCCGAACCGCCCAATGAGGGGCTATAACCAACTGATAGCCAGAACAGATGTAAATTCCGCAAGGTCAAATGTGATGGTAAATTGCCATGCGGCTATTGCCTGAGACAGAATGGGTCAGCACCGCTGTGCCAATACTCTGCTCCCCGTCGGCGCGCTCATCCGCACGCTCATCCGCGTTCACCTCCGTCATCCGTGCAAGACAACGGGACAGGTCAGCATCGAAATAGGGAGAGCTCACCAACACCGCTTGACCTACCAAGCCAGAATCAACAAGATGTGCATACACCCCGAGCCCCCACTCACTTGCTAAGCGACGGCACCGTCGAAGACGAGACGGAAGTACCGCGTGAGGCACGACTCCTCTGCGATGCCCAAGGGAAGCTCGTCTTCATCGGCGACTGTGCTCCGCTGTCTTTTTTCCAAAGCGTCAGGCACATGGTCACCAGCCTGGTTGATCCCGAAGCCTTTTCACCTCAGACCGGCCGATTTTCGGCCCTTGAGAATGCACCCACGTCCCATGCTACTTCGGGACTCGGGCTACCAGACGTGCCACGAGAGACGATAAAAACGGCAGTGGCTGAATATCTGTCAATGACCGCAGGTCTCGTCGACTTGTTCGATAGCACTCATCTATCGGAGAATATCACCTTGTGGGCAACCCATAGCAGTCGGTCTGGCGATATTACCAACGCCGTGAATTATCTCGTCCTGGCTATTGGATGTCAGAAAGACTGGAAAGACAGAGCACAGGTCTATTTTGATTATGCACAGAACCAGGCTTTGAAACATCTCAATGCCGACCTCAGCATCAGCACCGTGCAAGCATTCGTCTTGGTGACACTCTATCTGCTGGGGGCCTGTCAGATCAATGGCGCGTTTTTGTTCTTCGGCATTGCTGTCCGATCAGCCTATTCCATCGGCATTCACAGAACCGAGGTTAATGCTAGGTTTGGAACCCGAGTGCACCGTCAGCGCGACCGTCTTTGGCGCAGTCTGCGAGTGCTGGATCTATTCCTTTCAACGAGCATGGGCCGTCCGCCTGCGACGTCTGATGTCGACTGCACCGTCCCATATCGTTCCTCCGGCGCAGACGGTGGCGACGAGCTTGATATGCTAAACGCTTCGGTGCAGATATTCCTTATACTCGAAGGCATTGTGGTAGAGATTTATTCAAGACGAAAGATCTCGATGCAGCTTACCGAAGGTATTTCGCGGCAGCTTCGCGATTGGTCCTCCCAGTGGCTGCCGCAGTTGAAGAGCATGGTCAACAGGGCAAATGAGATAAATCACGCGGACTTGAATGGTCTTTGCCGAGTACTTTCCTCCTACTACTATGCTGTCATGCTAGTCTCACGACCATTTTTGATGCATGAAGTCTGCAGGCGGCTCTCTGGCGACGCGAGCCCCGTTAGTAAAAGAGGGACGATCTCAGGCAAATTGAAGCTTGCGGATGCTTGTGTTGATGCTGCTAGCCTCATGGTAGATCTTATTGCCGACATGGTTCAGAGAGGCATACTTTCTTCCAAGAACCCTATCATAGTGTAAGTATTTTGAGATGCATAGCCAGACTATGCACACAATCATGACTCCCACATGACACGATATCTCTGACTGTCTAAACAGTTCATGGCTATTTGCTTCATCACTCGCCTTAGGCATCGGACTCCTTGGCCAGTTTGGCCGTATCCTCGAGCGATATGCCCGAAAGTCTATCGTGGCAATGGAGCATTTCGCCAAGTCAGATACGCATGCTGTTCAGTACTGTCTCATCGCCCAAACACTTCTCAGCACCGCTCTTTCGCATCTTGAGAGACAAGACATGGAGGAGAGATTACAGAAGGCCGAAAGCAGCGGGCAGCTATTTGGGCTCATGCCGGTTGAGACCACACCGCTTGACCGAGATAGGGGTAGCAACATCCGTGTCAGCCAAAAGTCCTCATCCCCTTTAGTTGGCGGATCACCTGGAGAGCGTCCGCCGCTTGTAGGGCATGCAGTTACGGGACGGGAACACTTATTGAATTCATTCAGTCTTTTCGATGACGCTGGCTCGGGATTCCCTTCTCTTCACGGTTTGGTTCCGACTCCATCTGATCTGTTCTACGTAAACAGTGATTTCGAAAGCGATATCAACTCAGGCGCATTCAATCTCTTCCCTCTATTGGATACCAATGGAAGTATCGACTTAACGCACCATATATAGCATTTCTAACTGCATGCCCCATCTCTACCCATCTCTTTGCAACCCCACGAGCTCATCACGAGTTCCCCTCAAGACCAACCGCAGTCGTCGCGCCATGGCTGAACTTGCGTTTGCCCGTGCGTATGATCTTCATCTGCGATGTACAGTTCGGATCCGGGCAAGCGATCAGCGCATCAGTGGTCATCCAGTCGTTCGCGTGTGTCGGCCTCTGCTTCGCGGCGAGCAATGGCAATACCGAGGCTGCCTCCTTATCATCAGCAGACGTATGGGATCTATGTATGCAGCCCTAAAACTGGCAACTTTGCATCGTTAGTTCTCACCCACCTAGACTGTAAATGCTGATCCCCTGGTTGGGAGGGAGATACACCATCTCGCCCTCCAAGGTGAAGTAGTCGCCCGGCTTCGCACCACAGAGGATTCGCTCACCCTCGGGGCACACGATCTCGACTCTCAGATCGTACAGCTCGAACTCGTCGGAAGCTGACATCTTTTGCCGCTTGCCGAAGCGGGCCTGGTGGTGGCGTAATCTGAGCGCGGGTTATGCTTTAGTGGTACGGGCAGCAGTGGTCTTACTTACACCCTTGGCGGTTTTTCGGGGCACTCCGAGCTCAGATTGCGATGGGTTCAAGTACCAAGGTCCCCGAGAGCACCCGGTTACGCGATTTCTCAAGTCTCTGGAGGAGAGTTCCACTGGTTCCGTTTGAGGTCGGGTAGACGCCACTTCGTGGGTACCTTCGCCGGTAGACAATAGTGTGTCGCTGACCAAGTTCTGTCCCGAGGTTCCGCTACATACCTACGGTAGCCGCGACACCCCCCCTGCCCCTCCCGGGTCAATGAAGCGCGGGGCCTACTTCCCCGTGTTCATGCATTCATGCATTCGTTCATTCATTCTCATCACTATCTGCATAAGATCAGTGGCCTCTACGCTGAAGGCCACATCGATCATCACGGAATAAACCCAGTGACTGTCGAAATCTGTCAGCAGCGCAACGAGCACTCAGCTTTACTATTCTCTACGAAGTATCTAACTGGTTGTATCTGTGACCGCGTGCTACGAAGAAAAAAAAACACTGGCGAGCTGTCAGTGAGTTTCATTTAGCGCATCCGTTAGCGTTTCCGCATCCAAGGCCTTCACATTCCGCTTCCGAAGCGTGGAAGCGATGAGAAAACAAGCCCAACCACTTGGATGGCAGAAATGGCATCCAGTAAGCGACAAGCCTTTCCAAAATCTTGGGTAACGTGTACGTAATTGAAACAGTCACGAGCATCATGAAAGCGGCCAGCTGTCTTATTATTCCATGAACTCCGGAGTATGGTAAGGTGGCTTGGGCGTCAGTGGACAAGCCCCTTTCCTACAGCGTTGATGGAAGAATTGTATCACTATCATATGCCAACTATTATAGACCTGGGTACCTCTGGAGTATCTTGGGAGATTTCAGCGGCCAGACGAATCTGTCTCTCAAAGCAACGCGACTCCGGGCTCATGTCAGCGCACCAGCCGCTACGGTCTCGTCTCTCCCCTGCTTCAAGAAGGGAATCAAAGTCGTACCACCGGTGCCCTTCAATTCCGATGCTTCTTCAGCTAAGCCACTCCTCCCTGAGGCTTTGATTGATGAGGCGCTCAGTTTTTTGTGTCGCGCCGCCTGACTTTGCTGGGCCTTCCTGGACGGTAGGATGATGTACCTAGTGACGATCTGAATATGCTTTTCTCTGAACCGACCCAGGGTCTCGGTAGCCCTCGTGTATGACATCCGGAACTGATCCTGCTCGGGTGTTGATCCAACTTGAAGAGCTAGCTCCTGTATCGAACCCATTCGCGAGAGATCCGCTAGGAACCGCCGGTGCTGGCCTGGCATGTAATCACGAATTTCTTCGTAAAAGGTCGGCCATTCACTCGCGCGTGCCGATGCCGTTGAGTCGCCGACGGAATGCGACTGGCCGTCTCCGTCGTGGCCATGGATGATTCCGAGGACGACGTCGAAGAACTGAATCATCGAGCTTTGCCCGTTGCTGCCACCTCTCAGCTCCCTCCAATTCCCATTGCCGTCATCGTCTTCCGGATAAAACACGCCCCGCGGAAGACCGGCCGCAGCCATGTTCTTGCTGCCGGCCAGGTAGGGGCGGACCTGATGATAGAACACATCCGGACGGCAGCGCTCATACATGCGCTCAAGCAATGCTCCTACTTTCTCGATACAGTTGGCCAACTCCTCCAGAGCCATCGCGATCGTCGCGTAGTCGCGGACTTTGATTGCATCGAGGGCTTCTAGCATCACCGGGATGATGTAGCCGGCTTGGGCCTCCATGGCTACCGATATCATGAGAAACCACGACTCATCGTCGGTGCCGGTAAATGTGTGCAGGGGTCGCAGGTGGTCGATGTCGGTGTAGTCGGAATTTGAAGAAGCAAAATTCCAAAGATTCGACGCGGCATATGAGAGCACGGGCGGCAGCTCGAGTCTTCGCGAGATTTCAAGGAACGGAATGGATATCGCAGCCGGTAGCCTCTGTCCGGTGTCAGCTTCTGTTTGGGATCATTGACTTCCAAAGAAGACTTGTCTTACCTCAGCTGGTTGCCGCCCTCCCCAGACATATCCATGAGTTAGGAAAGCCAGTATCGTGTACGCTCTCCTCCATTCGGCTTGAGTTGTCAACTTTTCCGTACAAAGAACGCTGAGACTTTCAACCCGACTCCGAAGGCTTCCGGAGCCCAACAAGCCGGGTAAATTCCCAACAAGGTCTTCCCAAGGCGCGTAATACGGATCTAGCAACCGCTTCAGGGGTTCCTCTGACGGGAGGAACCCATTCACGGTAACCTCGTGCTTTTTCAGGAGCCATGAAATCAATGTTGCGTCGCCGGCCAAAGTTGAAGCGCTAAGAGCATGGGGAGACATGGCGAGAGAAGCAACAAGCAGTGGAAGAATCAGGAGGGCTTGGGTTCGACTTTGAGATTACCCAAGGCTTTACTTCGTTACCGAGACGACTTGACTATATAGAGAACGGTGACTCGGCCCCTTGCATTTGAAGTCCCCATGGCACCGGGACTCCATATTGGTGCGTAAATGGTGCCATCACGTAGCTGGGATTACCAATTGGTGAATCGAGATCCCACTGATATCCGTGTTTTGCGTGTAGAGAATTGCTCTCTCGTCCCTCTGAGTGGACTCGGGAGCGGAAGACGGATGCGGAAGGCGGATGGTACTGTAGGTCACGGAACTTTCGTATGTGGGCACTAATGACACATAGAATACACAGCTCTGCACAACGTCGGAGATAAATCTTGCGACGTGTGATTCACGAGAGAGGCGGAGGCGGCAAAGAATAATTACGGTATGCGGTATATGAAATAAACTATATATATACGTCCGCTGCTGGAGAACATTTCCTCGTGTCCCCTCGAGGGATCATCATTACCAAAACTTTACACGATAAGTACGCAACCATGGAATTCGGAACGTTTGTTGACAGGTTACGGGCTGGCGAAGACCCCAAGTTTCCCGCCGAGGCGAAAACGGTGGAATGGGCAGAGACGCTAGATAGCCAAGATCCGCTTAAGCACCTCCGAGACGAGTTCATCCTGCCGACAAAGGGGTCGCTGAAAAAGAGGGCGCTGACGGGCTCAATACCAGGTAAGTATGTGTCAAAACGTCGACGAAGAGAGGCGTCTCGGCAAATTTACCTAGATAGGTATGCTTACCATTCATTTCTAGGCGATGGGCGTGTGAACGGTAGCGCTGGCGATTCTGGTGATGATCACATCACCTCGACCTACTTCATTGGCAATTCTCTAGGGCCTCAGCCAAAGGCGGTGCGCAGGCACATCGACGCGCAGCTGGAAACGTGGGCGTCCCTAGGCTGCTCGGGTCATTTCACCGACCTGGAAAATTCGCCGCTAGTGCAATGGCAAGACATGGCGGCCGACTGCGCGGCGCGGTCGGCGGACCTGGTCGGCGCCTCGGCGGACGAGATCGTGATCATGAACACGATCACCGTGAACCTGCACATGCTGATGGCCAGCTTCTACCGGCCGTCGGGCAGGCGGCACAAGGTCATCTTGGAGTGGAAGCCGTTCCCGAGCGACTTCTACGCCATCGAGTCCCAGGTCCGGTGGCACGGCCTGGAACCGGGGCAGTCCATGGTCCTGCTGCAGCCCGACGGTAACCACTACCTATCGACGGCGGCGATCCTGGCCGCTATCGACGAGCACGCCGACGAGACCGCCCTGCTCCTCCTGCCGGGCATCCAGTACTACACCGGCCAGCTCTTTGACATCCCCACCATCACCAAGCACGCCCAGGCCAGGGGCATCCCTTACGTGGGCTGGGACTGCGCCCACGCGGCTGGCAACGTGGAGCTGCGGCTGCACGACTGGAACGTCGACTTCGCCGTGTGGTGCACCTACAAATACATCAACGCGGGTCCTGGCGCCATCGCCGGGGCCTTCGTACACGAGCGGCACGGCGCAGTCGAGCGGAGGGCCGCCACCACCGCCGAGGGTTCTCCTTCTTCTCAATCTCTCCACTTCCGCCCCCGGCTCGCGGGCTGGTACGGCGGCGACAAGAGCGTGCGGTTCAACATGGACAACGTGTTCCAGCCGACGCCCGGGGCCGCCGGGTTCCAGGTGTCGAACCCGAGCGCCGTCGACCTGGCCAGCCTGACGGCGGCGCTCTCGGTCTTCCAGAAGACCAGCATGCGCGACCTGCGGTCCAAGGCCCTGGTCCTGACGGCCTACGCGCAGTTCCTCCTGGACGCCATGATGATGATCCCCGTCGTCGTCGCCGTCTCGGGCGATGTCCATGCTGCCGAGGGGGAGCAGGCACAGCCGCCGCCCTTCCGCGTCATCACGCCCCGGGACCCGCGGCAGCGCGGCACCCAGCTGAGCATCCTGGTCCGCGCGGACCTGATGGACAGCGTGGCCGAGGCGCTCAAGCGGAACGGGGTCGCGTGCGATCAGCGGAAGCCCAATGTCATCAGGTGCGCGCCCGCGCCGCTGTACACGAGGTTCAGGGATGTGTATGATTATATGGCGGTGCTGCGGGAGGCTCTGGGTCTGTGAAGACGCTGGGCGGATGGCGAGAGGGAGGGAAGGGGGCCGGGATATAGAAGACAGAGAGGGAAAGAGAGAATAGGTATGTAGGTGAACAAGATAAAGCCTGATACTCTGACGACTTCGCTCTATCATGGATGGATGGGGCAGGGGGGCATCGTCTACATACGAACATACGAATTATGCATTGACTAAGTGCTTACGAGCTACGCGCAACCATCCCAACGTGCTACAGGCAGTGAGATTCAGCCTCACTGAAACTGCTTTCAGAAGTTGATTAGGACGAGATGGATAAGTAGAGAAAGAGGGCGCTCCTATAGAATGAATGGTATACCGTATGGCGCTAGCTGCTGACATGCAGTGTTACAATAGCCTACTTACCTAGGTAGAATCATCAGACAACTTACCTACTACTTACCTACGGAGATATCTAGACCGCGACTCGCGGTTAAGAATTAAAAGCCCGGCGTCCCAGCAGTAAGTGAGTACAATACCAACTGCATATATAATATAAAAAGACGACCGTCCCCTCTTTATCTTTCCCTGACTCCCTGCTCGTCGTTGTTGGTAGTAGTTACAGTAAATTCCGATCAAATTATTACATACCCCCAAGGAAATCAGCCCTAAGTAGCTACCTAGCAGCTAGGCACTTACTTAGCCATGGCGTCGCCAAGCCCCGCCATCGCGATACCGCCCTCCATCAAGTTCACCTCGGTCCGGCTCGCCACCAAGCCCACGGCGGCGCTCGAATGCACCCAGGTCGACGCGGGCGGCGACGACCCGGCCTGGTCCGACACCCTGCTCGTCTTCATCAACGGGCTCGTCGCGCCCCAGGCCGCCTGGCTCCCCGTCATGGCCCTCGTGCTCAAGCGTCTGGAGACGCGACAGCAGCAGCAGCAGCCCCACGGCTCTTCCTCCTTATCGCGGCCCCAGATGCTCGCCTACGACCGCTTCGGCCAGGGCAAGACCGTCGATCGCGACCCGGCCGACGCCGAGGACGGCAAGGAGCCCGGCTACGGCCATGACGTCATGGACGTCGTGCGAGACCTTCACCAGCTCATCGCGCAGGTCACCTCTTCTTCCTCTTCCTCTTCCTCGGGCGATGGTGATGGTGAGGGTGGTAGTGGTAGTGGCCATCATCAGCCCCAGAAGAAGGAGAACAAACGCCTCGTCCTCGTCGCCAACTCGATCGGCGGCGCCATCGCGCGCCTCTACGCGCACACGTACCCGGGCGCGGTCGCCGGCGTCGTCTTCCTCGACAGCATGATCGCCAACACCAACTTCGTCGACATATTCCCGGACCCGGACTCCCCCTACTTCGACGCGTCCCCCTCCTCGCTGCCCGAAGGCGTGACCCCGGCCTTGCTGCGCGAGACCCGCGACCGCGTCCGCCCCATCTTCCACCCGACCGTCCGGAACCGCGAGGGCCTGGACCGCCGCTACCTGGCGGACCAGCTGCCGCACGCCGACGCGCCGGCGCTGCCGCCGGTACTGACTTCTTGGAAAAGGAAAACGGGGGATGATGGAGGAGGAGGAGGGAGGGCTGCTGTTGCGGCGCCGTTCGTGTTCGTGTACGGGCACGACGCGGAGCACTTCGCGAGGGAGAACCTCGAGGGCGTCACGAAGACGCCCCTGGTCATGTCCAGGACCTACCTGAACCCCGTCTGGCAGCGGTATAACGAGGGCCTGGCGAGGCTGACGGAGCCCGGGAGGGCGAGGGGCCCGCTCGAGGTCCCGGGGACGGGGCATTTCATTCAGAGGGACGATCCGGCGTTTGTGGCGGGCGTGGTTGTGGAGATGCTGGATTTGGTTGTGGGGGAAGGTTTTTAGGGGGGAGGGGGGGGATGGGGGCTTTCGCGGAGGAAGAAGCTTCACCTTTCGAGATTCAGTATTAAGGTATTCGTGCCATACTAAGGTCTCCATACCAGAGATATTGGGTTGCTGGTATCTTGTTGGCGTGAGATACTGAAATACAACAGAGCTATCACGGAGCAGCCTTGGCGCTCTTGATAGTTGTCTTGTGCAATTGCATTACACAAGGATGACCCAACAGGGCGAGATCGTCATATGTGCTCTCAGAGTGCAACTCGTAGAGCTCTCCCAGAATCACCTTTCTGAAAACTGTGCGACAATTATCTGGAGTTTGCTCTAACCATGAGTCCCGGAAGCCAGTGACTCGCTGTACTTTATTTTCAAGTTGCGTATGCTTCTATGTACTTGAAAAGGTTTCCCGATGCTACATGCACAATCGAACACGTATCAGGGAAAACCTGGTTCGAAGCTCAGAGTACTTAGCTGTATCATTGTCTCAGTTAAAGTGAAACTATTTCGAGCAAGTTAAGTTTAGCGCCTCACGACATATATCTAGGATAGGAGTCACTGAACTATATGCCAGATTATACTAGTTCGTTTTTACGTAACCAAGTAGGCCCATAGCCAACGACTACACAAATGAATACCTTGGCAGGATCAGATCTAGCTCCAGCTAGACATTTTTGATGTGGTGATAAGTTGATTCAAACAAACGTAACCGCTCAACGGTTTTTTTTATGTTACCCTTTGTTCCCCAGCTGGTTGACACTTAACTTCCCCTTTCTCAATCGGACTATATAGCTTACATCTCGAAGGAGGTGTTGCAACAAATATGTACTTTATTTGTTGGTATTTAGAAGCGACATATGGCATCGTTTACCACACACTGGTAATGATCGAAATGATGAAGTATCGAGCAATTTCTAGATAATTTTCGGAGGACTTATTAGTGTCACTCATCTTCCATATCATGTAGTGTGTCAGGTGCCTAGACGCCAGTGGTGGCTATGTCAGATATAGCGGCTATATAAAAGGGGCTCCCCCCCTTATTCTGCTGTTGAGACGGCAGAGCCGCTTTCTTCTCTTATGGCACTACTCTACTCTGCACCTTCTACCTTCTTGTGACCCTCATCGTGACTATTCTTCTCACTGTACCATATTCTTTGACATAGTGTAGGTATTTATGCCATAGTTACCAAACTAATATTTATGTCGTTCCCTTCGGGCAGCTAAATCAGCGAGGCAGCTTTATGGTAAGATGGCTTCTGTCAGTCCACTCGCTGCTGGTTGATACACCCGCAAGGTAGGATGGGAGCTGAAGAGAGCAATATGCCCAAAAGGGGCAGACTTTTCCTAAGCCGCCAGTCCTTCACATGCGCGTCTCCATCAATGTATTCGCAAGTAGCACAGTCTAGGTACCATTCGATATGTGCAAGGCAGACCACTCCATAATGGATACCTAGATTGCTCTGCACAAAGGTTACGTAGTATAACTTCTCACTTCTCGTTAAGGGGCACAAGGCATGCCGATCGTGGGGGCCATGTTACCCTCGAGGGTAATTTTAGCTATCCGATGCTACACTCTCCAAACCCTATCGCCCCTTGTTTCACATTATATGGTATGATGCAGTGCGCGCAAGTCATTATAGCCGAGGGCATTATATACGTCCCATTTGATATCCTCGCCACCTCGCCACGCTTAATCCAATGCCAACGAGGCGTTGGAGTTTGGATCTGCAGGCAGCATGTTTCATCGCGGTATATCCTTTGAAGTATTTGGCCATTCATGAACGGTGCTAGGCAGACAGATCTATATATAAATCAGTACAGGAGACTGCGTCAAGCTATGAAACCAGAATGCAGGCGTTTTGTTTACAACACAGATGGGGATGTCCTCTCTTTCCGATGTATAATAAGGAGAAGGCCCTCCTTCATCTTTCTATTATCTGCGGCCAATTCCTACGTGACCCTCCACTCGCCTTTATCACCATTAAAAATACTTTTTCAATCTTGTCGGTCATGAGTACAGACTCTCCTGACCAGTACCCCGTCAAATTGGGTGTCTGGACGAACTGGTCTCGAGGTGGACATGTGATGGGCTGAACTCTAACGCTGAAGCGACAGGATGCCGACCTCCTGATTGCTTTTACGGCTTTCTTCATCGCATACGTGGCGACTCGTGCATGGGCTATATTCCGTTTTGCGTTCCATGTAGGCTAATCGACCTCGGCTCCTCAGACCGCGGCCTATCATCAACGCCAGGTGATCCTGCGCAACTCGCCGTCACCTGAAAACAGCATCACCCAACTTTTAAGACTATTGTGGACCAGCCGGGCCTCGAAACATCAGACCCCTAAGGTGCCAACAGCCATTGCTGCTGTGATTGGAGTAGTCTTTCTCGTCTCTTTCACCGCCGCCGGTGGGTTTTCTTCCCGGATCTCATCCAGTGTTGGCGACGAAGTCCTTGTCAGCAGCTCCCGCTGTGGGCGCCTGTATTCGAACTTCAAATCGAGCGATCAAGGTAGTCTACAATACTTCACCGAATCCCTAAGTAATGCCGCAAACTATGTTCAGCAGTGTTATACTGGCGCCAAGGGAACAGTTGGTTGCGGTCGCTTCGCGAAGCCGCGACTACCCACAACCTTGAATACAAGCGCCGCGTGCCCATTCCCTGAGGAGATGTGTCGAAGTCCGTCGAGGAACATCCGACTTGATACCGGATTCCTGGATAGCCACAAGGACTTCGGACTGAACTCCCCTCCAGATCAGCGGGTGCTGTGGAGAAAAGTACTCCAGTGCGCACCACTGGTCACAAAGGGGTTTTCGAAGCAGGAGACACTAGCATCTTATAAAGTCACATCTTATTACTATGGCGCCCGCTTCCCCTACGACTATCTCTATAGGTCTGAGTCTGTTCAGCTTCAATACGCGAGAGTACTTTCACAAGAATTGGAATTGACACCCGTCTATGATATAGGGTAAACCTTTTCTTCTCTATCCTTACCTCCCATTGACGTCTGGCTGACGGCCCAGGGGTGTTATAGGCGAGATTAGAAATGGAAAGATCGATACGAATAACTCGGATTTCGTACCGATTGATCTCTTGCATCGCAATGACGCCGATGTTTCGATTGTTTTTCTCTCGGGAAATGGCGTGGTTTACTCGTCTCCAACATCTGATGAATGGTACCAAGTCTCCTCAGGCCCAACGAACTCGACCGTCCTGACTCTAGGTGAGGCCTACAACACTCCAGTATATCTTCCAATGGAACCGGCGTCTCCACTAGGTTGCACAGAACAGCACCAGTTTTGCAGTACCGAATTTCCTGGGACCAGCGGATGTGGGCCATTAGGCTCAATGAGGGATGCGCTCGCCGGCGTCACTCCTTTTTTTAACACTACTTATACCGACTTTGCTGCCGGGGTTGCATCTGGCGATGCTGACGCCCCGGGTCTGGCCCGTCTAGTGTACTTTGCCACGCATTTCTTCTGGGAATTCTCGTTCAGTGTGTCAGCAACCAATCTGTTGGGATCGGCGTCATTGCTATCCAATAGGAACAGCGGAGTCCAGGGATCACTGCCGTCCAATCAATGGCAGCTGGACGTCAACCACCTATGGGATATCTCACTGGCAAAATGGCAGGCGATGTTCGTCGATACGGCACACAGTATAACGTATCATCGTAGATTGCAAATCTGGCAGAACTTCAGCTCTCCATCCTTGGAGAAACTGTGTAACAGCCAGGTATGTGGCCCTGCATGTCCCTATACCCCTGATCGATGAAGTAACCGTTTTGCAGAAAATTCGCAGCACAGCCTACGGCTCATTCAGCGTCTTTAGTCTTGCTTTTACATTCGGCGTTGGTATACTCATCATCCTCACTTCGTATCTGCTGGAGCCTATACTCCGATTCGTGTACAAGAAGGGGTATAGCCAATATCCCTATCTAGAATGGGTCACAAACGGGACTCTGCAACTCCAAAGGCTCGCACATGAAGAGATGAAGCTGGGTACCTGGTCGAACTGTTCGGTTGACATGCCGCTGGCAGCAGAAGACGAACTCCTTGGCTGCTTGGACATCACCGACCTGAAACATCCTATTCTCAGTGCCCCCTCGATTCCGTTGGGCCAATCTGCTTCTTCCAGGGGCTCGCTGATACCTGAACCAAGTTCAAATACGGCCACCGCAGTCGGGGCAGATAATTCTATACCGGTTGTATCGTCTAAAAACAACGAGCTTGCCTGAAGATAATGGATCAGCTGCACCTCCACATGCCGTCAACGCAACTGAGATGAATGAGATCAACACTTCATCGATTGCCTCTTCAGCTACGACCACTGTAACTGAGGGGAAGACCACGCAACCGCAGAGCTGAATACGATCTCAAGGCGGAGAGCCCGATGCTACTCTCCTGAGACCACAGACCGGACAGCTTTCTAATATGTCTGGAACCTTCGTTATCGACAGTACTATCAAGCGACGAAAGAATAATCATGGCGCCCTGGGAAAGGGCGTACCCCGAAACCCGCCCGAACTGACCATATCTTGTAATAGTGGTGGGTGAGCAGCCTACGGTCGTAAAGGCAAGGGACAGAAGGATACGGGTCAATGGACACGCCAGAGGTTTCAATGAAGCAAAGGGTGGATGCGTTTCCACCGCTGCTCCTTTTCACTTGATATTTTACACTGTTTTCATAATCTCAATACGATTCCATCTAGAGCAAAATACACCATGACGACTTTTCCAGCTTTCTACTCATAGAGCGCGCAGTCCTTACCTGAACCTGTTCGGTATCGTAAACCGGATTGGCATACCGGAAAGTGATTTCCTGTCTACGGGGGGGAATTCACTGACATGTTGCAATGAGGCATTTGTTGCCGTATACTTGCATCATGACTAGAGTCAAGAATCTGAAACTCTCGACTGGTCGTGATCTTCTGTCTTCTGCGGCGAACATACCCAACCTCTTCAACGCACCCCCGACACGGTGCACCAGTACTCCGGCTCACTTTTCATTCCGACGCGTGACGAAGCACCTCGGCATCCAGTTCCCTATTTGGCCATCATAGTATTGCCGGACCGCCAGGGTGCAGACCACGATGACCAGGAGCGGACGTCCCACGGGCGCGTTCTCGTCCCGGAAGGTCAGGGGCGAGACGACGCTGGCCTGGCGAGGCTCATAATCATATAGTTGATGCATAGCGACACGCTGCGCCCATTCGTCGTAGGGCATAATGGACACCGGCCACGCCGGAGCGACACGATGTTGTTCGAGATGAGGGTCGCGGCAGGTGGTCATGTACCTATATACTTAAGTCAAGAAATAGTCCACACCTCAAGCCAGTCGACCAGATCCAGCGTGACCGGCAGGCTTCAGCGAGACGACCTTGGGTCGCTCAGGCTATAGACGTCCGCTGCTGGCTGGCTGCCACGAATACCAGAACCATCAGGTGACGAGCCAGACCGAGTCGATTGAAGCTCTACTGATGAGAGAGAATCGCTTCGCATGATCCAGGGCCCGGGGAGTTCAGATTCGTACCGCGCGATGCGGATGCGACTCGAAATATACTGTCATATACATCTCGTGTAGTTAGAGTGAAACCTTTCATCGTACGCCTCAGACACAATGGAGTGTTGATGATAAAAGTTGTGGTGAGACACAGTTTGACTCCCGCTAATTATGGGAGTAGTCACGTGGGAAATATTCCCCACCAAACGGGTCAGCCACAAATTCAGCGGCTTTTCACCGGGTCATTTGCTGGCATGTTTGTGGCAGTATATAACGCGGTATTACCAAGCAAATTTTAACAACAGCTTAGGAAGCCGTGGCACTTTACTGTGCCACGTAGTATCCTCGGTGGCGCAATTGGTTAGCGCGTCTGACTGTTAATCAGGAGGTTGAAAGTTCAAGCCTTTCCCGGGGAGTTTTTTTTTTTTTTTGTTTTTTCAACGTTATCGTTTTTGCTCCTCTCCTGCCGGTTTGCGTCTCCCTAGGTATTCGTTTTTTCTTGTACTTTGTTTACTTTTTTCTCTCTTTTTCTGCTCGACCTCGCAGCAAGCTTCTGATATGACAGCCAACAGACGGCTGGGCAATCATCAATTACCAATTGTCCTCGGTGGCGCAATTGGCTAGCGCGTCTGACTGTTAATCAGGAGGTTGAAAGTTCAAGCCTTTCCCGGGGAGAATTTCTTTTTTTTTCTCTTTTTTTTTGTTTCTGTTCCACGTCTTTCTTCTCCTTCCTCAGGCCTTCTTGTTCTTGCTCACAACCTATCTCGGCACACGAAAAGCTCATGCGGGTGGAAGTATCACCTCCATGAGACACCAGCTTGGTCCAGCGGCCAGCCTGCAGAGAGCTCATATCGTCTGCAAGTAGTAGAATGCTTCAGGTCGAACGAAGCCTTCATTCGGCATAATGAGAGCAAGAACCGAGAGGTTTGCAACGAATGCCCATTACTCCTCTACAGCCAATACACAAGTTGTCAAAGAGAACCTCCCTCTTCATCTCGACTCTAAAATAGTCCCGAATTCGTGATAATACAGTGCTGGGCACCTCCAGATTGCAAGTCACTCCTCTCTTTGGATATCCTGCCAAACCGATATTTACGAGGGTATCTACAAGTCAAAATTCGTTACGCCGAGTGATTCAACTCAAGAATTCTCTAGGATGGAGCTTTATTCACCAGGAATTCGCGGTGGTGCGTGAAGGCAATACGTAAAAGATGGAGATTCCGAGGTGGATCGCACATATTGACCTAGGGCTGCCAGGTCCGTGTTAAAATATTTTAGCTTCAGGGCTGGCTGTCTACCCAGGAAATGCTTCTTGAGGAGATATTCCCGCCTTTCATCTACTCCGTGCTCCTTGTCGTGGTTCTTGCTGAGCGGGTGTTGATGACGCCGGAGCAAGAGCAAGCCAAATACATCTTTAATCCAGAGCTCCCCCATGCCCCCGAATCCTACCTATTAGGTAGGTAGTTGTCATGAGTCTGGTCATGGTGCTTTCGAAGGACCAATCCATGAATTTGCGTCATGTTGGAGCATTCTCTCGATGTGTAAGGCTATTTGGCATGCCTGCAACATGCGGCAGCGTGACCAGTGTGTTTGCCAGGAGACTGATGTATACTATACCACAGCAAAACATTGTGTGAAGCAATCCCGGTGAATATTGACATCTCTAGTTGAAAAGCAGTCTGAAACGGTCTTCAGATATATACACGATGGGGCATGGCAGTCTTTCTTCACGTCATCGTGTCTGTAATGCCAACGCCGACGCCTTCGCTCGTCAAGTCTCTCAACACATCATACACCCGGCAAAGACATGCTAATCGTGGTTCTAGCCCAGCCTCAAAGCACAAGCAGCGATCTCTTTCTGTATGCTCGCGTCGCCGGGCAGGTATATACTGGCCACGCGCAGCAACTTGCGGGCTTTCGCTTTATCGTCCAAATTCTTGTAGGCGAGGGCGGTGCGGTAGTAGATCTTGCCCATCTGGATGGCCGCCGGGAAGCCCGTGACAGCTTCCTGTTCCGGCGGGACATCGTTGTCATCGTCAATCATGCCGACCGCTTGGCGAATAGCCCCAATCGTGCGCATACCCCAGAAGCGGACATTCTCCCAGTCCTCCAGCTTTGTATATGCCAGGCATGTGTTGGCTACGAGCTGCACCCGGAGGCTCAGCCGCTCGGCTTGGCCATTCTTACCCTCGAAAGGAGCTGCTTCCAGGGTGCGGGCGAAGTATGCCTCAGCATGAATATGTCGCTGTTGACCCTTGACAACAATGTGCATTGCTTCCCACGCCTTGCGGTATGTATCCAGAGCGGCCGTGTAGTCCCCTGCCTGGAGCTGCTTGTTCCCCTCCTCTTTCCAATGTGTTGTGTCCGCGAGGCACTGTTCGGGGCTCTTGTGTGGTATTTTCTGCTCGGCGCGCATTTCGGATTCGACAGAAGGCATCGGTTTCGGATCCCCTGTGACTTCTATATGGCGCAACCCCTTGACCATCCCGAATGGAAGAAGTAGTCTGCGCTGTAGCCACTTGGGCATCCGTTTCTCATCCCACTCAGGCGTGTACGGGTCCCGTAATTCGAGTTTCAGCGTCAGGAACGAATTGAGCAATGGCTGTGAGAGATCGTCGTAGAGCCATATTTTGGTGAACTTTTCCAAATCGTCTTGAAGGATCACAAACCAGAACATCTCCAGATGGTGGTGTATCATCATCGTTCTATCACGAGGCTCGATTGCGACGCGAAGGGTATCATCGTTGAACTTGGCGGCGCGGTTGTCGGGCATGAGGATAGGGACATGGCCAGCGGCCCGGACATGTTCGCAAGCTTCAGGCCATGGGGTGCCGATACGCACAAAGATGTTTAGGTCTCGGAAAATCTTGCGCGCCTCGAAATAGATCTGGCGATTGATGCGGAACAGTACGAGCGCGTCTCTGTAGTCGTATGTATTATACTCGTCCTCTCGGATCAGTCGGTTGGCGTCCGGGTTTAGAATCATGCGGTAGATGTTTTCTCGAATCTCGCCAGGAAGCGACAATATATGGTGGCTTGACATGTCCGCCATCGAAACCTTGATTTGATTCAAGTAAGGCGTTGTTAAATGAACATGTTAACTTCCAGGTCGGGAGGGGAATTCATTACCGGGCTGTCCTGGAAGGGTCGGAGTTAAAAGCAAAATCTCGAGTCTAGAAGATTCCGTGAGAGATCGCTTATATACATATGGGCGTTTAGACACTCATTATGCGATACTGGAGAAATAGTCACACAAAGGAGTTACTTTTCAAGCACACCCCCCTATTTCAAGCTCCTCTTATCAATGGAGTGGCAGGTCGAGTAACAGTCTTACCCTATGTACTCAGAGGTAATAAGTCACAGAAATTGTTCCCCTCACTATCTAGATACCTAGGTATGATTCATTTGTAATAAGTCTACTTACAGGACAATGAAGAACCGTTTATCCTTGTTCAGGGCGGTACATGCCCCCAGCCCCTATTCCCAGCCTGATCTGGACAATCCTGCACAGGATGAGTCGACTGCAATACCTTCATTCCAATATAAGACGTGATTACTTGGATAGTCATATTCTAGAAGCAGCATGATGGACAGTCCAATACTGGCACCCCTCTTTATAGATTTACCAAACTCATTGGCGGCGTAATATCCGCCTAATCACCTCGTGACCTACCTAGGTACCTGTAGAAATCGCACAAAGCACTGGCCCCAGCGCAGCTTCCCACCCGTTATTCAACCTTGGACCTTAAGATTTCCCCCAAAGATCTACGCCGCTTTCTTTTGATCATCCCAACATCAATCTTTCTTGTCGAAAATCACATTCACACCCGAAACCGTTCCCACTCCCTACCGACACCGCACATAAGCGCAAGCAAGGACAATACCAATAATCATGGCGCCAGGCGCATTCACCAAGATCCCTATGGAGCTGGTAGTAATGGTACTCAAGGACCTCAGTTCCGAAAGGGACATCAAGGCCTTTGCCTTGACATGCCGACAATTCAACAGCGCCTGGAAGGGACACAAGCACGACATCATCAAGAAACACATCGAGGAAGTGATCCCCGACCCCAGTACGCTTAAGATTGCTCTCCTCGAGGTAGAAGCTCGCAAAGTCGACGCCAGCGATGAGGCGTCCGTAACCAAGTTCATGGACAAGTTTATGATCCCCGGAGCAGATATCGATCCTACTCTACACAGCACCTTCAAGACAGCCGAGAAGGTTCGCTCCACCTACGATGCCCTCCATAATCAGCTGTTGTACACCCTGAAGCGTCAGCCCCTGAACGTGATCAATTTCAGGTTCACACCTTCAGAATCTGAACGAGTGGTCCGCTCGTTTTTGATACTGGAGATTGAGGCTAATCTTTTCTGGCGTGCTCCTGAGGGCGAAACTCGACTGTTCTTTACGCCCACCTTTCCTGAATTGCGAGTCCGATACTGGAATTGTTTCTCCCACGGAGAACGTGGTCAGGCAATATGGGCAAGGGAGATTTCGATAGATCACTTTCGTGTTTGTACGTTCCTTTCTTGTCTTTTAGCCAATGTTTGGTCATATACTGACAATATAATAGTTCACACTATGCTCGAAAACAAGATAGAGCAGAAGCTGCCCCGTGGCCTCTGGGATGAAATGTGTGGTATCGAAGTTACATCTACTCAGACCGCCAGCTATTGGTACAGAAGAGCCAGCCTCCGTCGATTCACCAATGAACCTCCTGAGCTTCAGCGTTTCTTGCAGGTCATCAAGACAGCCGTGCACGCGCGCACATTCGAGGAGACCAGAGAGCCCGGAGAGAAGATGAGAGTTCCTCCATTGCACGAGATCTCATTGACACGTTTCCTGGAGGACCCTCACACAATCAACGACCGGACACCATTCTTGCGAACGTCCGAGGTATACAAGTTTCTCAACCTCGACATGGGCGCACGCGGATACGCCGGACTCAAGGCCGTGCGATGGGCAAAAAACCTCGTCATTCTGGACAAGGAAAGAATCGCAGAGATTCAATTGAAGGGAATGACTTATGTCCCAGAGCATGAATTATAACACAGAGGATGACAGCAGACACTGGAGGGCGTAAGAAAGCCGAGACTGGAAATAGGGAAAACTGCGCTTTTGGTCTTCGTTCTGTGAAGCCAAAGCGCCCACACCTAGTTAGTTAGTCTCAAGTAGTCGTCGATCGATTCTCGAGCATCATCATAGCAATGTTTCAGACGAGTCCATTGATGGAATGAATACCAACCCCAAGTTTCTAGAGTCTACCCTTAGCCGCCTCGCGAGCATCCTCGATACTGGGGATCGTACATGCCCGTCTCCTGATAATACCTCTCCCACGCGATCATCAAGTCCCGCATGACACCCGGCTCCCCCTTCGACAGATTGTGCAGCTCGCCCAGGTCCCTCGATAGATCGAACAGCTCCCACTTGTCGGGACCAGGCGTGAACACGGCCTTCCAGCGCCCTCGCTGGATCGCCCTCTGACCGAACAGCTCCCAGCCCGTCGCCTCCTCCGTCCCGTTCTCGTGCACCGTCTCGGCCCTCCCGTCGAGATGCGGGACCCAGGAGATGCCCCGAGGGGTCACCACGTCGCGCCTGCGGAATCTGGTCGCCGGGGGCGCGATTCCAGCCATGTCGAGCACCGTGGGCAGGATGCCCATGATGGCCGCGAACTCGTGCGAGATGACGCCCCGCGACTTGGCGAACTTGGGATGCCGCACGATGCAGGGGCACCGGATCCCGCCCTCCGTGTGTCTGATATTTTCCTCTACTCCGTCAGCGCGACTGTGCGTGTACGGCTAGGTACCTAGGTATGTTTACTGTTCCCCTCGTTGACCAAGCCCCTGAGCAATCCGCTTTTAATTCCCCCCAAGTCGATTCCTCATCTGCTCAAGACCATAATATTACGTACCATTTTCCCGACATGATCGTCAGATATCCGTTGTTCCTGCATTATCTCAGGCAGCGCCGCGACGCGATATCTAGTTCAGATATCCCTCGTAACCAGGCCGGCCCTGATAATTCATTCGGAACTTCATGAACTCGGCCATCTGGCCCACGCTGGCGATGTGGTTATCTGTTCCCGACATGAGCATCGACCGTGTCGGGGTGCACGCCGATGCTGCGTGAATCCCGGTCATCTGTATACCTTCCTTCGCCAAGGCGGTCGATCGTGGGCGTGTCGATCTGGCCACCGTAGGGACGCACATCGCTGGGGCCCAGGTCGTCGGCTACGACAATAAGTTTGGTTTCGAGGACGTCATATTATGCTATTAACAACTGCTGTAACCTTCGCTAACGATGGAGCGGTGCAATGCGGCCTGTGACTGACCCGCTGTCCGGTTGTTTGGCAGGTAAAAATTATCCTACGAACGTAGTCATATCGACATAAGTCTGGCTCACAAGAATAAATATGCGTCAATATCTACCTAGACGCGCTACCCCTAATTCAGCCTTGTAGTGAGCCATCTATATATATCCCCATGTGGTAACGATTTCCACCGCAGCTCTGACCGACACGAAGCAGCGAGTCGGAGCCTGTTGCGAAACCGAGACCTCCATATCTGACAACAGCCCAGATAACGTCTACAGCAGCTGTACAAGCTGTGAGGATTTGGCAGAAGAGCGGTGTATACGGAATACAGGCAAGCGAAATGCGTGCGAGCTTGAGACTGGTAGGCGATGTACTTCGCTTCCCTAAATTCTTGCATTGTGTGAACGATACCGAGCTCCATGCATGCACGCATATGCCTATGCAAGGATTCCCCATACCCATACGCAGTACTGGCGAGCGGATACATAGCTCGGAGTCTCTCCACTTCTCATGCAACATGGTGTACTTCATTCAACCTTGGCTCAGCCTCTTTTTAAACATTGAAGTCTTATGAGGCGTGCTGTGTGAATGCTGCGAGCAACACGAAGATAGCAACATCCTCAACAGCGAGGATATTCAGGAGATGAAGTCCAAGTTCATACCAATAGGTGGCGCCAGCGAGACTTTGAGCCAGGGAAATCCGAGGAGGTTTGCCCGCAGAGACCTTACACCAAGGTCCGTAGCGTACTTGCCATTCAAATGGCATCATGTGTATCCCGAAATCACGGCTTATCCCTCTCGATACCAGCCTTATACGCCCTCAGAGCGCGCCCTCGGCTATCCTTGTGTAAGACGATCGGTTCCGGATAGCCGTTCTTCCTCGCGATCGCCGCCGCGCCGCGGCCGTACGGGTCGTGTACGGCCTTGCCCCTGACGTCCCTCAGCTCGGGGACCCACTTGCGGATGTACTCGCCGTCCTCGTCGAACTTCTCGCTCTGCAGCAGGGGGTTGAAGATGCGGAAGTAGGGCTGGGGGTCGACGCCGACCGAGGCGCTGAAGCCCCAGCCGCCGTTGTTGGAGGCGAAGTCGCCGTCGATCAGGTTCTCCATGAAGAACTTCTCGCCCAGCCGCCAGTCCACCAGCAGGTCCTTGCTGAGGAACGACGCCACGATCATCCGGCACCGGTTGTGCATGTAGCCCATCCCCTGCACCTGGCGCATCGCGGCGTCGACGATGGGGAAGCCCGTGCGGCCTGTCTTCCAGGCTTCGAGGTGCGACGAGTTGTAGGACCACTCTATGTTTGAGTATTCAGGCTTGAAAGGTTTGTTCATGCTTATACGGTCAGTTGCGAAGGACTCTGACGGAGCTGATGTAAGTGCCTCGCGGGCAGCAGGGGGGTATATGTCTCACCAGATATATGGCCAATGAACCAGCACATGTTTATAAAAGTCTCGCCATGCGACCTCGCTGATCCACGTTTGAATACCTTCGACCCCAGCGTCTAACTTCTTAGTCTTGTTCATGTCTCTAGCTGTCCGGACAGCTGTCCTCGCACTGAGCGTCCCTGCTGCCAGATGCACGGAGATCGTCGAGGTCGCCGCCTGGGATGGGAAATTGCGGCGTTTGGTATAGTGCGCTATCTTCTCGTCACAGAACTTCGTGAGTCTATCCATGGCTTCTCGTTCACCAGCTGGCCATATGGAATGAAACCTCTCTGCATCCTCGTCCGGCAACCTCGTATTATGCGGAGGATCCGGGATCTCGCAGTCGAATAATGCCGCGACCTTTTCTCGCGCAGCTGGCGAGTTATGGGCAGGAGCTTTAAAAGTACTTAGCAACTCCGGGTTCGCGTGAATATGCGCTACCCAGGCCCGGAACCAGGGGCTGTAGACAGCATACTGCTTTCCGGTCCCGGTCTTCAATGCGCCCGGCGGCACAACACACGTATCGTGGAAGACTTCCATAGCCAAGCCTTTAGCGGAAAACATCCGTATCATCTTTGCCTCCCTCCTTAGCTCGTCAACTTCGTACTCAACGTTGGCATATATGTGGCTCGCATCCCATTCTTCCGCAAATTCAAGGATGCGAGCCGGTATTTCTTTCCGCCTGTCCACCGTTTCGACATACAAGGGAATGTCCAAAGCGGCAAGGTCTTTCTTCAATTCCACCAACGTTCTCATCACGAAGTCGACACGGATAGGGGCGGTCAGATGTGCCTCAAAATCCTCGGGACTGACTATATAGATACCGATCAGAGGGACGTCAGCAGCTTGTGCTCTCTGGCTCGCCTCCCAGAGAGCGCGGTTGTCAGTTGTGCGAAGATCCATCTTGAACCAGTGTATCACGGCGCCTTTTGTCTTTACATTCTTTCTCGCGCCGGCAGTCTCTCGCAGCGCGGCGTCGAGAGCCTCTATCGGACGAGTAATCTCATTCTTATTGTACGCCAGAGCACGCGCATTGCTCATCTCGGGCGGATAGTACTTTCGCAGAACGATGCCATGCTCTTCGGCCTCAGCGGCGAAATGGTGGGGTTGCCGTATCTCATCAGATGACGGGCTGGTTTCGAGCTTGGGTTTCTTGGGAGATGCGCCATTGGCATTGGCAAAATTGGCCAGCGTAACTTTGCGTTTGGCGGCCTTCTTTGGGGGCATAATGGAGAGTTTCGCGATGGAAGTGCGACTGCGCACAAGCTTATGGGACTGAGTGACGGCCCGTGGAAACGGGACAAGAGATATACGAGCAGAATGTGTTCTTGATAATCCAACGCGACGGAAGAGAAGAAGCATGTGAGGACAACCAGCTGGGAGAAAGGGGAACGAATGGCTTGCGACGCGATTAAGATTTCCATTCACAGTAGATCAGAAGGCAACCTAGGCACAATGAAACAACAAAGATGTTAGTTACGTACATGATGCCCCCCAGGGCTGGGGCCACCCGAGTCTCGATGTACGGTGCGTCATCAAGTTTCTGGGATCGAGCTGAACCGGGTTGAGAACAACGAAGCTGCTCGATCTCGAGGTCAGTGGCCGGGTTTGAGATTGCTAAGCCTTCTAGGGTTAGACCAGCGGCACAACATAGATCTAAAGATAAGTCTATCTCATTAGTGGGAGATTGCCGAGCACCAGGGCAGGGGTTAAAAGCTTGGCATTCACTTATTACATGGTGTTATGTGATTGGACAATTCAGGTTTACAGACACTCGAACATTCTACTTATAGACAGATATTTGGTGATTAGAACCTCTGAACACGGTTATGCAGCATACCTGATCCCTTCTGTCTATATTCACTATCATAATATCGTAATGAATGAGTGTCATCGTATACTTGACTGTCTCTGTACCTGTACCTCTAAGTGAATAGCATGCAGTAAGCTGCAACTAAACCAGCACTTCAAGTAAAAGTAGCCTCCAGGCGTTGAATGAGCATACACACTCGCACCCCAAGTACAACACCACGACCGGAATCCAGAATGCGTCCCAGCACTGTGAACTATGTGCTACTCGAGGTATTTCCAAAGTAGGGACGAACGAGGCAATGCATTACATGATTCCCAGATACCTACTTTGAGGTAGACATGTTTTTGCAAAAAGTCGAATTTTCGCATCGACTCGTCTCAAGACACATCATCTCCTATAAGTTCCCAGACTCGAGCGAATCCCTATTTACGGACAACATCAGGGTGACATGGAGGACCCGGCGGACGCGGGGGCCAGGGTCCCAATCTCCCGAATCAACCTGAGCCAACCCCCGCGGCAGCTCTACGGCGAGCTCGCTATCGACTTCAGCCCGGGGCTGCAGGGCCTCACGTCGCTGTTTGACAACCTGTTGCTCGCGAAAGTCCAAAATGAGTGGCTTCGCAAGACGTGGATGGCCAAGTTCGCCAAGGTCCTGGCTAAGACATTCGTGCGCCATGTTTTCGATGACGAGGAAAACGAGGAGATCCTGGGGACCACGAAGGCGGCCGGTGTGCCGGTCTAGCTACTGGTAGCACTGAATAGTCTCTTGGACTGCTTCCTCAGCTGCACTACCGGCGCGGTCCCCATAGCTGATGGCAGCAGGGCCTTGGCCGGCGTTGACGCTGTACAGCTATGCACTTCCGGGACGCTGGATTGGCCTATGCGTGAGCTTTGCGACTTCCTCGTCGTGCTGAACTATGTCAATACGTCGGCAGAGCATCCCAACAGGCCGATAGCACCCTCTGTTACCAATGACGGGTTCGTTGGGAGTTCTCACTGGAGTTCGGTAAGCGCCTAGCCCCCGGGCACAAATTGTGTGGCGGTATCTTGAATTGGCATTTCTCTTTCGGTCAAGTGATATCTATAGCTCCCTATGAACGCAGGTGCGCCGGCTTGCCGACTCTCAATCTTAAGATGGGACGCCATCAAGTCGGTGTGCTATTTGGGCGTCGCAAGGGAATATCCTCGGTCGTACGTTCCTTGATCTTCGAGCGGCACACTTCTCGTCCAAAGACAGCCGAAGCCTATGTCGAGGCGGATGGCAGAAATGATGTAGATTCAACCAGTGCGGCCCCTTCGGAAGTCAGAAGAACGGCTGAAAACCTATCAACTATCCGAAGCCCACCGTGTGCCTCATCCTCTGTACGGGTCGCGAGGTAGCAGTGATCGAAAAAGATTCTGATACTGGAAGAATAAGAACTTCAACATAGTTCATTGTGCAGACCAACCACGACGCTGACAACTCCGCAAGAACACTACAGCAAGGGGAAACAAGCGAGACACGCGGGGAGGAAATAATGACCTCCTCCTTCGGGTAAAGGATTGGGTGATACAATTTACCGAACGTGCCCGATACATACGGGAGAATCGGGAACAAGCCCCTACTGCAGATTGAGAGCGCGAAACAACGGGGACCTAGCATCACGCTGTCAACCTTAGAAGAATGGTTCGTGGGAGGCCCTGTTATGAATTTCAGGACACATTACGCAGCATTCCTGGATCCCAGGGTAAATGAAGTACGCTGGATACGACGAGGTGATGTCGATTAGACCAGGTTGACGGAAACAAGAGAAGCAGTAAAAATACCTGGTTGTAAACTTGTTCAATGTTCATAGCCGATGTCAGTCGCATATCAAGCACGTACTAAGACAACGATTTCTTGTCCATATCACATTGACGGAGACTGGGGGTGAAACCATGTGGATAGCCTGTCTATCTCAACCATGTGAAAACCGAACGCATGTTGTATGTCTGACCCGTATCTGTACCATGGCGGGCATCTTGAGCACCACAGCTATTTTGAGGCCACTGTCAATCTTCGGCACGGAAGCTATCGGAGTAGCTCCAGAGTCCTCGCTCATGGGGTCACTGGGAAGTGGATGCGAGGACCTTTCGCCAGCCGGTGGTTGGTAAGTCTTCCAATTCATACATCAACGGACATCGAGTAATGAGGTATCAGAATGGTGGGTGGGAATCGTCTGTATTTTGTTTACGTTTCCGGTTCGCGGTCGCAGCGGTGTTCTATCCGGCCACATGCAGTACTAAAAGCAATCCCATGCCGACCACAAGTTGGTCATGAACCCCCGTTGAACACCGTTTACCTGCATGCGCGAATCAGTAATCTCGTCCGCTGCAGATTTGCAGTGTTGAATAGGACACTTGGATGGGAAGGTGCGTACCAATTCTCATGACCGAATTGCATTTATCGCTGGGCGCTCCAGACGCTCTTGAGGAATCCATCTCGCTGGGCCAGTCTGTTCAGAGCATCGTCGCTCTCACCCATAGCTCGCACGAAACCGCAGAGGGCGTAGACGTGGTTCTCGCCCTGGATTTGTCGGCCGTTCTCGTCGACCTTGGCGATAGAGATCTGGACGGAGGCGTGGTCCTTGGCCTTGATGATGCGGTTGGTGGCACTGCACTTCCGGGGGACGTAGCTAGAGACACAATGTTAGCTGCGATCAACTTTCCCACATGCACGAGCCGGCCCTTGTGGTCTCGACAACATGAGGACGTAGACGTACAGGTCGACGATTTCACCCTTGTCGTTCTCCATTTTGGCGACTGCTTGAATGTGTCGTTTAGTGAAGATTGTGGTGTTGCGAGGAAGGCGATTGTGGGGTGGTCGAGGAGATTGTCGCAATAGGTACGGTGTCGTGGATTGCGAGGCAAGCAAAACTGAATTTGCTACTAGTAATTTTGACCCCTCGAAATTTGAAAGTGGTGGGTGTGGCTTGACGTGGGGCTTAGTTCGGCTGCAAGAAGCACTATCACGTGAGTGGCTCAGATCAGGTGTTTTCGAGTTCATGTCGCGCGGCGAACAGACCCACCTTAGGAAGTACCAATGTATCTCCAAAGGGGTCGATCCCTCCTATGTCGGATGTTTGTTGATGGTCCAATTGACTGCCGTCAACATCTCTCCAGAAACCAGCTTTCAAAGAAATCTTCACATCTCAAGTTGTCGACTCGCGAAACACCGGCGTTTTTGCATAATGACTCGTTTTAAATAATATTTTCAGGGTCATCACTTTTGAATCAGTTCACACTGTCGGCGACTAAATACATTGGATGCGCTCGGCGCATTAGCCTGCGTTCCTTCACTGCAATGCCTTCTTCCACCGACGTTTTTATGTCTTCTCCTCCAAGACCTGCCGCTTTTGATTCGCATCCGATATCCTCTTCTTCGCCCTATATCCCATCCCTCGAGGAAGTCTTTACGAGAAGTCCTAAGAAACCTCACCGGGGCGGAAGCCAAGCTGTGCCCATCCCCGACAATGCCCGAACCGCGTTCACGACGGCAGCTACCATACTGCGCGAGGCGCCGGAGATTGATATAGATACCGAACAGATCACGTATTCTCCTCCACGAAGACCTAGGAGTAATCATGGGAGAAAGGGGAAATCTGCAAGCCCTGGCCAGTCTAATGCTTACCCGCCCCAGTCGCCAATTTTGCTGGATTCTCCATCGCCAAAGGAAAAGCCCTGGCAGAAATTCAAAAACACCAGAGAAGAGGTTGAAGTAGCACAGCTGTCAAACTCAAAGAGTCGCATCACGAAGGCAAAGACCGAGAAGAAGCCTAAGAAGAGGACAGAGACTGTGTCCAGGCACTTTCTTACAAGAGAGCAAGGGCGGCGCGTAGGAGAAGATTCAAGCGCTCAAGATAATACTCCTTTGGAAAGCTCAGCGAACATTACGAACGAGACTCATTCTGAGCCTGCACTTCGTCGTCGCAATGCATGGACGCCACCACGCGCCGGAAACCATGTCTTTCTTGGGTCCGACTCGGACAGTAGGGAATTGCTGTTATCTCTTGAGAAGGGGACGGTCTCCAAAGAGGTTTTTCAAAATTTATACGACCAGTATGGGCGACAAGGCTCTGATATTACTGCTGTTGCGGCAGAAGCAGGAGTTAACTTGGAGATACTGAAAAAACGTAAAAGGATAGACCCCATCTCCATAACTAAGGAGGCTGATCCACCGCCAAAAGAGACCAGCCCTTGCAAAGCACCAGCCCCGAAGAAGAAGACGAGGACCATCACAGAGCTCGCGACTGCTCCATACGCCCCTCCTGTGCTACCTGAAATGGAAGTGGCTGGACCTTCTACCACAGATTCATTATTGAACTATTTCGACTCTGATGGTGCCGTCAAGGCCCTTGTTGAACACCAGACGAGTGTCATGTCTATGAGCAAAGACAAAAGCAAACCGAAAAAAGCAAAGGCTCCAGCCAAGACGAAGAGCAAGAAGAAGCCAGGTACGGCCAAGGACCCAATCCTTCTGTCGCCCAACTCTGCGATGAAGCAGTCATCCAATCAGGACTTTGTTTTCGGCACTTCAAGTCAACTTGTTCTGGAAGAGTCTCCAACGACGCTCCGAGATATTCAAATGGCCATGCAAGCTTCCAACCAGATCCTTTCCGATCCATTCAGTGATGCTGATGGCCAAGCGCTGTGGCGTGCTGGTGCCAGAGATACAGACGGGGAATTGCTCGACGCGGAGTTCGTGGATCTTGGTGAAACTCCCAAGCCTCGAGTGTCTTCTAGCCGACCAGAAGATTTCGTGGATATTGATGATATACTCACTTCACCAAATGTCGCCAATCAATCGACTCCACCGTCGACGCAACCTCATATTCAAGAAGACTCTCGTTTTTTCCAGTCCCAAAACACGAGCACCACGACTTCCCAGTCCAGCGAAGCGCCGACCATCACTACTGGTGCTGTGGAGAGCTCAAAACCGAATTATGATTTATTCACGGACGCGCAACTGGCGAGGCAAATCACAACTTACGGTTTCAAACCAGTGAAGAAACGTCAGGCTATGATCGCTTTGCTTGACCAGTGTTGGACTAGCCAGAATCAATCTATAACATCAAACAATGGAAGACCGCTGTCAATATCCGCTCCCCTGAATTCCCGGAAGAAACCGCCCACTGCTCCGGTAGCTCCGAAACAGCCACCTAAGCCGCGGGGCCGTCCGAAGAAACACTCGAATCACGATACTAGCGCGATGACGGCCTCTGCACCCCCCGAGTCAAATCCTAAGAGAGGTCGTGGCAAATCGACCAGCACTGCAACAAAAGCTTACACGCCACCTGCAACCATGACGGACGCGACTAGTCCCAAGAAGACTCGTGGTAGACCAAAGAAAACGATTCCCATCACTGCCGAAATCGCGGATTCCGACCAAGAGACCGTCAGTTCTTCGTCCCGCAAGTCATCTCCAGAGAGAGTTTTCTCATCACCTCCGCCACTGGACCTTTCCACCACGGATGAGGCAGACCTCTCATTGACCATGTCGCCAACAGATCAACAAGAGCACCTCTTCAGACTCATCACCAAAGCCGTGGCCACAGCGCCCAGAACAAAAGACCCCGCAAATCCCTCGTGGCACGAGAAAATGCTTCTCTACGATCCCATTATACTGGAAGACTTCAGTGCATGGCTGAACAGCGGCGAATTGACCCGCGTTGGGTATGATGAGGAAGTTTCCCCCTTTGATGTGAAGAAGTGGTGCGAGTCGAAGAGCGTTATATGTCTTTGGAGGCGCAATTTGAATGGCAAGGAGCGGAAACGGTATTAGACTAGGTGTCTATGCACCATTGCGCAGTACGAACACGACTTTATGATAGTTTGGAGCGAATGAGCTTTCGATGGGGGAGATGAATTTTATCAAGAGACTCATCGCGTTAACTTCAACGTGATATTTTGGGCGAGGCGCGGCTTTGAATTTTTGTATGAATCCTTTGTGTTCGGTCCGGGCACAGCCCCTTTACAACGCCACGCGCAACAGGACCACTGGCTCCCTGGAACTGACACCCCATCCGCACGCGCTTAACACTCCTTGCAGCAGACATTCTTCCTCGTCAAAATGTATTGGTTCCGAAATGGGTTCTGATGTCCCGTGATCCTTTCCCCCGGGACTGTTGTCCGCCGTGGACAAAAATATCACTTCATGAGCTACTCATCTGCTCCGTTGGTGCCAAGATATCGGTGCAGGTGCGCGGCACGCAATGCGGCATGTACATGTACTCCGTACTGGGTTGTCAGTCTTTAACGGACTCCAGCCGACGGACTTCAAAACATAACCGTACGACGCTGAGCTCGGTTTATCTTCCAGAAGGACGTCGGATACTACTATTTTTGTTACTGTGAGCAACAAGTATGACCTGAGAGGTGGGTTGTATACACACACCCGCACACAAACGTAGGCTACTGCAGCCTTAAAAGTCGTTTCCGACATGTCGGTACTCATATCCCTTGATACCGACAACCGGGCGAAGCTTGAAAGTAACTGACGATTGACAAAAATAGAAACCCATCTCGCAGAGGACGGCTATTGGCGAGGCTCAACTGTCTATCTAGTGGCGATACTCATCGCGAACATACTGACTGTTCTTGGCGGGCTATATAAGTAAATGAGATTGTCTCGAAGATGGGTGAAGTCTTAGATATCCAGACATCCAGAACCAGACACCACTATTCTCCTGCCCAATACAAGAAACTCAAGCTTCTCATATTCAGGCTCGCCGCCACCACCACCAGTCACGATGAAGTCCACCTTTCTTCCCCTCCTCTTCTGCCTTTCCAGCGCCATCCCATTATTCGTCGCCGCCGTGACCGTGCCCAAATACCGCCTCGAGCGAAGAGACGACGATAGCACGCTGAAATCCTACGCCCAACATGGCTTCTGTTTCTTCTACTTCACCGACGATCAGGACCTGGAAAAGACCCTCCGGCCCTGCATAGCCTACTGTGGTAAACCACTGACCTCCATCGGACAAGGGGTATGTCGTGAAACTTTTTTTTCTCTTTTCTTTTTTCTTCTTTTTCAATCATCAATACCTTAAAGCCACCTTGCCCCCTCCCCTCCCCTCCCCAATCATGTTGGTTTGCTTTTTTAACTGACGAGGCCTCACGCAGTGCGACATCTCCTCCTTCTTATCTGCCATCCCTCCGCAGGACATCACCAACCCGCCCCCGAGCCAGATCGACCATGACGACGACAAGTATCCCTACGTGGTCGGCAAGTGCAATTGCTAGCTGGTCAGCTAGCTGAGCAGATCGTCGACGTCGTCGTGCAAGTGCGCCAAGGGCTTGGCCGAGAACGGGCTCGAGCTCATCAAACTTGTTGATCGGTATCACGTCGTGTCTTGCGGGGGCCCGCCGCCCCCTGCTGTGCCGGGAAGGAGATGATGGGTAGGATGGCGGTGGAGTTGTATGATTGTTTTATGCATTGGGAACGGGAATACGGGAGTGGAAGGGAAAACCAGGGAGTCACGGTTTCTTGAAAAGGATCTGCTTTTGGGAGCGATGCATTGGTAGATGGCGTTGTTCATGGTAGTTGAATTTTATCTGCCCCTTCTTCAAGCAACAAATCTCTGTCTTTCTGGAAGTGCGTGGCCTAAATCATGTTCATTGGATTACTTTGAGGTCTAGCCCGACCTCCTTATGGCTATGCGGGGCGCAAACCCCCAAATGCCTCCAGGCATCAACGAACACAATCACAATCTTGACTACGCCATCCGCCCACCACCACTAAATAGATCCCCCTCAATATTGTGGCATTTCCATCCGTATCACGAAACCAGACACACTTAATCTCGCGTCAAGATCACAGCCATGAGATGGAGAAGACGGGGAGACGGATTCCCCATCACGGCAAAAAACAATCGATCCTGGTCCGGGTTACTTTCGACGATAACTACTTTCAACAGTAGACACTTTTCACCTCCACAATCCTCTTCGCGATGCCTTCGTATCTGTACTCGTCGATCATCTTATCGATCCCCAATAGAAAGACGTTGTCAGACCAAAAGCTCCGACCAGCGGGTTGGTTCCCTCTGGCTTAAAGGTCTATACCCCAACTTCCGGTTTCGCGCCCCCGTCTTTACACACAGCGCAGCGCGTTCACGGATACGCGCTTCCACTATCTGGGTTCTTGATCTGAGAGGTATCCCAATAGGCTTCAGATCGGACTCTGGCGTCTGCCGGTGTGTTTCCATTTATCCACGATGATATGCCGGTAGTCTTGTGGCGTTGTCGAAATCTTCCATGTCTAGACCTTGAGTGATGTATATGTGCCTTTTTTTCGCTAGCACAGTGTATCTGTAGAAGTTCTTTCCATTGAATTGAGACTCTTGTCTTCTATTCTTGTTTGACGTATGCACCCACCTGGGGTCTGCTGGTTGGAGATTCAGGAGAGCCGTCATGACTTCGAAGGAAATATTCCGGCGTGAAGTCGTGTGTCCGGTCTCTCCCGCCACGGTGGGCCTCAAGGGATCTATTGCTATCGGGAGGCATTGGGTACATGTACAATGTAGAAGAGGGTAGGGAACAGAGGCTTTAAAAGGTGAACGAAGTCACGTTGCGGCAAGAAAACGCTTGAAATAGGTCAGGAAGTTCAGGTAGCCTGTGGCCGTGAAAGGTCAAGGGGCCTTTTCAAGTTCGGAAAGGTAGCAATCGGCAATGATGCAATGGCAAGAATATCTGATGCTTCTTGAGGAAGTTGGAAATCGTCTTCAAGAGAACTGCTTGAATCCCTGGGTATCTATGCTCCTCACTAGGTGACTTGGGAGTAGAAGGGGGTATACACCAACTCACACACACCCAATCACTTGGTAGTTCAGGTATGGAACTACTGAAATTGAAACAGTGTGACCAACTGCCACTGATTGACGGCTCTGAGTGAATTACATCATGGTGGTCAGCTCGTTTGCTTTGTGTGACCTCCTCGTCCGAGCTTTGCTATTTGCACCTTGGTCTTACTGGCAACAAGTCGCGGTCCGCTCCTGGCTGTTTTTTTTTTTTTTTAGATGCAATGGCCGACACCCACTAGGCCTTGGAGCATCTAGATTCCACCGATTTGGCCTGGCGAAAGCAACCAGAAGCACGCGATCTGTGCCGACACTTTTCTGCCGGTGGATGGGGGTATAGAATGAGGGGGTGGAATCAAGGGCATAGAATGAGGATATGGAATGATAACATAGGGCAGAAATCCAAGTTGGCTACTTACAATGGATTATTAATATCATTGTGCACCATTTGAGTTACCAGGAGATGTAAAGTTCCTGCGTACCTATGTACCTAGGTAGATATGATGGATTCGTAATCATGAAAAAGGGGCAGGGAGTCCTGGCATTGATAGCTGCCAACACCAAGGTGCAAACTTAGGTGCAACACGTGAACCTCATCTGTTTCACCAAAGAAGACTATCATTAATTTTAACTTGAGATGAACTGGCCATGATATATGTCGGGCCTCCGGAGTCTGCGTCTCGGAAATGGGTTTTGGTTAGATTGTCCGGTGTGCTCATTCATCTCCGCGTGAATAGTTGAATGATATCTGAAAATCTATGGCCTGTGGATTTTAGGAACCACATTCACTCGAGGACTTAATCTGAGGAAGTTTGGTATAGGATGGGGTTGTTTGTGACACGGAGCAAACATGATGAGGGTCTCTTTGTTCATTCACTTTCTGGTTTGTATGCCCCTCGCTCCACGGTCATTCATCTGATCTCGAGATGTTGACGTGTCCATTTGCTTAACGGCTCCGGAATCGAGATCCCCTTGCTGATTTGAGTTGGTGACTTCTGGAGGACAGCACAGGAGGGATATATTGCTGTTCAACGGGACTGGTTTTAGATTTTGCCATTACTGGCATGCCTATCGAATCATTGATCTTTTGAAAGCTGCTTTATGATGCAGGCAACGGAAGTAAGCTCTCTGACTAGGGTCAGGATTCCTTGCCTCTGCGAAAAGAGCTGTAAAATCGTTCAAGAGTGGCGAGTCAAGATACTCTCTCCCCTGACTAGGTACCTAGGTTGTTTAATCCACAGCAAGTCGTGGGTATTCACTGCTTTGCTGAAACCATCGGTTTGCTTACCCGTATACTCTAACTCATCCCATCAGAGATGAAGCAGAATGATCACTTGAATGGGTAGTGTGAACAGACCAGTTGACACGGTGTACTGAATGATGAGGGGTATAAAGATCCTTCTACCCTCCAACTTGAGCCGCGTCTTGTTTCTCTTTACATATTACAACTTTACTTTCCTATCTCCTGCACCTTGTCTTTTCAGTTTCTGTCTCCTACACCAAGTTTCTCCCCATCCAGGCGCTCTTGCGGATTCCTTACAAGCGAAGAGCCGCTTGGCTTTCGATACTGACGGCTCCTTATCATCATGGAGCAGACAAGCAATCAGCATTCTGGTTCATCTGAGAGCCCATTAGTCGAGCATCCCAAGCTGCAATGGCATACGATGAGCCAAGCTGCAGCTGACTTGTACGATTCAGGGGTCAAGCTCTGGACAAAGGATAACCTGGCAAAAATTGAGCGCGACTTGGCTCGTTCGCACGAGGTCGCCGAATTCACCATCCGCTGTATCGATGGCAGTATTCTGCGAATCAAGAACTCCCTGCAGGGGGTGCAGAAACCAATCTGGTAAGCATCATCGCTTTGCCCCTGTAGAAGGGAATCAAGATTGACTCCAGCACAAAAATCTCAGGAAACCGCAGGTCTACTTCAAAGACTACTGGCGATTGGTCTTTGAATTGAGGAGCGACTTCTTTAATGATTACCAATGCTCGTATTACGTGAGCTGGAGTAATGAGGCACTGCAAGGCATTGAGGCACCCAAACAAAACCCAAAGCCGGACTTCGAACAACAGATGCAGGCCTGGAACAGCAGCAAAGCCTGCGAGTTCCTCACCACCCAAGTCCACAATCTCTTGCTCGCGCACCGAGTCACCAAGGTCGTTTGTTTCGGCCTGGGTAATTTCGTACTGGACCCCGAAGACTTTTTGCAACAGGAGAACGGTCTCCTGTCGGAAAAGAAACAGAAGTCAGTCGCCGAACGTATGAATAAATACATGGTGCAGCATGCGATGGCCTTCGCGATGGTTGAGGAGATTCGCCGCAAATCGCAACACGAAGTTCGATTACTAGCCCAGGATCCGTCTTACGCCACTACAGCCAAGGAGTGCTTGAGAGAGAAGGGGTCCGAGATCGTCGGGGAGTTCGGAGCTGGAGGCTTCGCAGAAGTTGACGACGAGACTCTGGTGTTCTCGGTCTATCCGAGTTTCCCGATCACGCAGATCATCGCTGATATTGCGCGACCTGCCATGATTATAGGCACGTGTTTCACCCAAATCCTCCAGCCGTGCAGGTTAGTGTAAACCATCTTCCTCACTCGATAAGTCTATGAAGAGCGGATATGCTTACGCGGTAAATCACCAGGGACACATGGCTCGATGCCGACTCGCCTCGGACCTTGGACATGTGGAAGGAATACAACCACTGCAAAGTTCCGGACGCGAAATCCCTGCCCGGGCACATGGACTGGATTGAAGACCTGGAAATATTCGCCAAAGCTTCAGTGAACGACGAGCCCACTGGCCCTGGTACGAAGTCAGAGTCTGTTCAATGTTGAGTAGGGCTGTCTGGATGCTGGAGGCACCAAGTCTGAGTATGGATTGAGGCACTGATTGAGGCATAGATTGTAGCAGGGAGAATCAGAGCTTGGTGATGCAGCCGAACAACGCTCTTATGGGCTATCTGGGAGAATGGTCAAGGGAACGAGAGCAGAATAATTACAGATCGTGTCCCAGACACCATCACTAATGAAGGTATTTGTGTCTATCATATTCCGAGGATCCTTTTCTATAGAGCCTCATAATTCGCGCAGTTTCTATGTATCGTCATTCTTTACCGCAATTTCTTCGAACTCTCGCGTAATAGAAAAAGCCCGTTTCAAGATGAAAATAGGCTTTAGGAACTGTGACAGCGCATGTCATGCCCTGCGAGGCAAAATGGGTTGTACTTAATGCCTATGGCCGCACCTGTGTGCCATTGTCTGAAAGCTGCGTTCCAGGAACTAGAGTTTGATACGTGGCCGCAACATTTATTAATAAGATCAATCAGAAAAGGAGGAATGAGGACAGCTATCGGGATCCAAGACAACTTATGGTCCTCTCATAGCTGGCTGCGGCGCCAGCACGGGTACTATGTCACCTTCATCAGCGAGTCAAGATCATTGCAAGTATCCAGTGTTAACAGGTTTCCGTTGCCGTTCATACTTGCATTCGGGAAGTTTTGTAAGAGATTACTTCGTCATCGGCGCCATACTTGGATCCTCGGCGAAAACGCGCAATTGGGTTGTTTGTACCCTTGAGCTTGAGGCTATGCGCCAGCTTTTTTTTCTCTGCGAGTGCAAAGGCAATGGAGCTTCGTAACTGAATTGTACATCAGTGAAAGTACCATGGTAAGTTTTCTATGGGAAAACTTGCAGCCAGAATGAAGACGTCTGGGCTGAAATGACCTTATATGAAGTCCCCCAACGTACAGCTTGCTACAGCAAGCTATACCTATGCAGTCCGAAGCTCTTCTGCTACCACAATACCAGGACAACTACGAGACTTCCGCGTTTCCTTTCGAATCAGGCTGATAATAGATGGTTGCCTTCTGTAATTTGTATTACACAAGGATTGAATCAGGCTGATGACACTCTAGGTTAACTTTTTATAAATTCTTACCTTTCGTGCATAGAAGATGTCAGTTCTGATTTAATTAAGAATCTAGGGGATGGAACTTGGAATAATGTATTGTCTCAATGATTTGATCTGCGACGGTGACATACATCTTAGCGACGGGATCGTTTCGCGAAACTCCTCGGAGGACAGTTTCTTGACATTACCTATTATACGAACCTCTAAGTCCTCACAAGCGAAGTACACCGTACGTACCTGCCAAGTTGGGACTGCTCATGCGTGTGGACGTTTTCTCAATCGTTCCTACCCTGACTCAATTCACTCAGCAAGAGGGTGACGTAATTCGACTCAGAGTAGGCCCCTTCCAAGGTTGACAACCTTCTAGGCCCCAAACTTCCGACACGCTGCCAACCTTTTTGCTTTCTTCCCTCCAAACTCCCATCACCTTTATCATTTTCTCCCTCTCCTTAGCCACTGGCCGACAAACCCGAAATCTGCGTATTGGCCTGAGAACCTTGAAGCGCTGAACCATTGCACCATCACTCTCTGACCATTCAACTCATCGGATCATAGAATTTCCCATCATGTCAATCAAACGCGAAGGTTCGCCTCTGTCGAAGCACGAGGACGATTGGAAACGTACTACAATTCAGGCTGAGGATCACCATCATGCGCAGCACCCGTCGCGTCGCCATCATCAATCGTCTGGTGACAATGACGTCTCGGCGTCCCTCTCCAAACCCCCTACCCAAAGTGCGATTTCGCCATTCGTTGCCACGAGGCAGGCGAGAAAGAAGCGAAACAAGAGAAACAAGAATGAAAGAGTATGTCGTTGTTCACACCTACATATCCAACTGACTTGCTGAGAAGTCAAAACGCGCCTGTCTAGAAACTTCAACAAGCGTCTGTTGAAGATGAGCCGCCTCGAGTCGTGTCACACATACTGCCTAACAATCTCAACATAGTCAGTGCTCTCAACATCGTAAGAGCTCCAATACTTATCAACGGCTTGCCTGTCTTTGCCTACTTTGAGGGAAACCAGCGCGTTCGTGTGAGCTACTCAGGCATTCTTGGAGATCTCAAACGGTTTCCAACCATGGTGTGTATTTCAGCATGTTATGCCTTGACTTGGAGCCCACTTGTGGGAAGTTCATTACTTCTCTCGCCTCCTGCCCCATGAGGAAAGGCCGTACTCACTCCTTGTCGCAATAGCTACACGTGGTCGATGAATTAAACCGATATGGAATACCAGTTCGCGAAAAGGAAGATTCATTTATTTACCAACTTGATGCCGTGGGTAGATGCTAGTTCTGTATACTCCGCGAAGGATATAGCCTTGCTAATTGTGTCAGAAATCCGTTCTCATCCGACACAGTTTTGTTTTCAAGTTCGCTTTTAGGGTGTACGCTGATGGAGGCCGGATGCCGCTAGGTTAGAGGAATAACTCATCCAAGATTTAATGAAGCTCACCCCATCATGTAGCACATTTGCTCGTACAGCCTGCAGAGTCTGCACATACCCCACCGGGAAGTATTATGGCCCTACCGGCCAACGAATACCAGCCTGAATCAGTCAAGCCCGTTTCAGCGGTTTCCGGACGACTTCCGGGTGCAGCAAGAGCGATCCCGGCAACTATGGGGATGGGCAGCACGGCCGAAGGACCACTCCCAGGTTATTGCGTTGGCGAATCGAATCTTGATAATGGCCTCCCGTCCACCATGTCGACATCTACAGAAGGCGTTTGGGAGGGATCAATGGCTGAAAAACCAACGAGACATGAGAAATCTTGGCAGGAAGTGTCTGGAATGGCCGAAAATGCGACCGAGCAGCTTTTCCAACCAGCCATCTCAACCTCAGGGAGCACTATTTTCAGTTCAATCATGGACGATTCGCCTACTCGCACAAAGGAAAATGTACGGCAGCAAGGAACTGGTGACAAGTCTTCCAAGTCGAGGCTCGATGGTGAATCTTTCCCAAAGTCTCTCTTTCCTGCCCCATGGTTCCGAAAGCAAACTTGATCGGTGGCAAGCACCATGAAACGTCGTCAACAGACTATTGGCCTCCTTTGAAGAACAAGGTGGAGCCAAAAGTCCTGTGCGAAGTGTATCAAAAAGTTTCATGAGTTGTGGAACACGCAACTGGTTGTATACATTATGTCGACTGTCGAGCTGATGGAGGGTCAGGTGCAAGATCAAGTACGAATATCTCTGTGACGGTCTTTGCGCAATTGTATTGCACATTAAGTACGAATATGAAGGGCCAGGCACAGAAAGCTCCCACTCAACATTGATAGAGTCCTTGTTAGATCCTGAAGGAGCTTTTCCGAAAAAGACAACCTGTTCACCTCACATTCCTCAGGTGCAGTACCAAGGCAAGTGTGCACATCAGTGACTGGTCTGCCCATGCATTATCTAACCCTTGGTAGATTCAGTCAAGATGCACTTGATCTGAAATGCAGCCGTGAAACTTGGAAATACTCGATGGTCTCATCAAAGGTCATTATAAAACCCTGTCATGGGAAACATTGAGGACCTGGAGACATGTGCTGATAGCCGCCGCGCACCACACCACCAACACTGTCGAGACCAGCAGAGCATAGTAAATTCGACCGAGCGCAGTCACGGCGCGAATGGATTCGATTTTGGCTTGCACGACTCTGGAACGCCCGTCTCCAGCGGAGGAAATCAATTGTATATTCTTTAATCTCCTAAAGCATGTGGTGCGATCGTCAAGGACAGACCGGCAGTGAGTCTTTCCCGAGACGAAACCGAGGACCAAGTTGATACCCGCATCATCTGATGGTATACTGGCTACCGACACAGGCCAATTCATTGTGACGCCGAAGTGTTGACTTGAAACATCTTCTCAGTGAAAGATACGTAGGCAGTGTGACACGATTGGCACCCGCGTGTTTCCTGTAGCACGAAATACGCAGTGCATAGGTCACGCTGCTCGGCTACACCTGGGTCACATACACAGAATCGGCTGCCTCCATGCAAGGGATCTTTGACAACTCGACATAAAGCCCCCAAGTAGGGAAATCTGAGGTAACATTTTAGTCAAAGGGGGAGAGAGGGCGTTGCCCAATGAGGCAGTGTAGATGCTTGGCCGGACCGCTTCAAGCACGCTGGGAGGTGGCTTGCCGTAATGCATGCAGGCTGCTGGCGAGTCACCTTGAGGCACATATCGTGCCTCACGTTGCCGTGCAGGTGTGAGCACCCGGTGTGGGACAGAGGGGTGAATAGAGTAGGGGGGATATTCTTAGTAAAGGGGGTCACCACGCGGAACACAGGCCATCAAGGTAGGTCACAGAAGCATGCTGTGCCGTCAGCGATTTGCTGCCTGAACCCTCAAAAATAAGATAGACAGAAGTGCAGCAGAATACATTTCTGGAGGGTACAGTCTTTGGTGGTAGAAAAGCTTGAACAGTGAAAGAAGCACGGGAGTGATGGATGGTGACTCCACGGAGAGAAAGACTGCAGGTGGGGTGTCTCATCCGCGCGGATTAAGGGGTCGCTTCACGTGACACTATCGATACCGTACGACTTCCAGGCTGCCGTCATGATTACACTGTACGTGTCTTAGGCTAGTCTCGGCCCATCGTCAATCAATCAACACCTGGGCATCATCCACCAACAACTTACCACTCACTTTCCGCCTCACTTCCGGAGGACTCAACACTTGCAACTTATGACCACAAGATATGAAGCCTTTCTGACTCGACATCACGAATCACTAAACCTTGGCGATACTCCATTCGCATCGTAACTTAATCCTGGGCTCTATCTTCTCGGCAGCCGAACCCTGGCGCGACAAAGATGGCTAGTGGCGTTCCACGCTGGCGCCCGCTTCCACCGTTCAAGGACCTGCCGAATTTGCTCATCTCGCCCAACTTTACTGAGTCGTCGTACACGTTTCATGTGACCGACCTCTCCAGCATCTGGGTGGAGACTTTGGATAAAGAGGGGATCATAAGGCGAACTCGCGACGAAGCCACCAGCATCGACCTGATCGACGCAGACCCGGAGGATTGGGCTGTCTTTCTTGGCAAGATCAACGCCGCCTTTGACCCCACGTCTCCAGAGTATCACCTCACCAGCCTCAGCATATCCGCCCCGCGGGACGGTACGGTTGATGATGGGCTAGTTCTCCATGTCACTTGCGTTTTACCTCGACCTTTCAAACCCCTGAAATGGCCTATCTTCTTGACCAAATGCCCCCCCTCTTCCCTAGCATCCGAGTTGGTAGTCCCGTTGATCGAAGCGCATCACGCACGCGCTCGCGAAGCCGATGATCTCATTGCTAGACTCAAAGAGAAGGACGCAGTCATCACGAAGCTAGTAGATAAACTGGACGCCCTGAACACCGGCTTGGAGCACGTCTTCAATTCTCTTTCGGGAAAGCGCAAGGCATCTAGAGCCGCTGCCGAAGACAAGGTTAAGGGCCTCACACCCTTCAATGAGAAGGCTTGGCAATCTCAACGAAACACTAATCGAGATATGCCCCAAGACTTGGCCTCCCTTCTTCTTCTTCGTAGCGTTTTCGGCTATGCGGAACTACAGCGTGACACAGACACGAAGCTCGGTGTTGTTAGCGAGCGAGATGACTGGTGGAAGAAGCTTGGATCTGCTCCAAGGCGAGCTGTGACACCATCGGAAGAGCAGACACAAAAGAACCGGGAACCGACACCCCCACGGAGAGCAGAGCTTTCCCTGCAGGGATCTGACGACGACTTTCAAGTCCAGCCTACGCCGCCCCATCTCCAGTCCCGAAAAGTTGGGGAACGGAGCGCGACCACTGATGCCTCTTCCGACCATGATGATAGCGAGACCGAGGACCTCGTACGTACTTCACGGGGCAAGTTCAAGTCACATATTGGCGGTATTGGTCGTGCGAAGAAAGTAAACACACGCACCTCAGCAAGTCAATCTTCACACACAGTCCCCGCAAATGGCGATGAAACAGCGTCAGACTCAGATGATCAGCCTGTACGGCCGCAGCCCACTAAACGGGCGAATACCCGACTAGGAACTATTGGTAAACGCAAGCAGCCATCACCACCTCCGCAAAAATCCTCTTCTCCAACTCCCCTGCCGTCGAAAGATGACGAGACCGCGACGGGGTCTGATTCGGATGAGGGTCTGGATTCCAAGGCTCCATCACCACCACCGAAGTCTGTGGCGACAAAGCCTCGGAAACCTGGCTTGGGTCGGATTGGTGGCAACTCGAAACCAACTCAACGTCCTTCGGAAAGGTTGAGAGCGACAACTCCGGAAATCGAACACGATAGGAGGTCTTTGAGCCCAGTCAGGACACCGGGCCGAAAGCTTGGAACCATAGGGAAGAAGCCAGGCATGGGTTCCAAGAGAGAACGTCCACGAATCCCGGTCGAGGTGGAAGAGGAACAGGAGACTGAAGAACAAAAAGCCGAGCGCAAGCGTGCCGAGCTAGCAAAGGAGTTGGAGCGCAAGGCTGCCGCTCCTGCCAAGAAAAGGAGGAGATTCTAGATAATGGCGAGAACCACGTTGTGCAATCATCATATCAAGGGTGTGTGTGATATCCACACTAGTTATCTGCCCTGCTCAAAATAGGAAAACTCGAGATTTTTGTTGTGCCGGTGTCTAGGATCCTTGTATATCGACCCCGACATTGCTGCTAGCTTCAGTGACGGGTGGCATATGAATGACGGCCCATGCAAGTGACGAGGCCGTCAGATCAGTGCTCTATAGTGATTATGCACACGCTGCGTCTGCATACCTGTCACCGGAGGAGTGAATACTACCAAGGCGCGCCGTGGCACTGCGCAAGTACACATATAATTACTTACACGCAGGTCTCCTCTGCCTTTAGATTGGATACACAAGTCCGCCTTAGGGAAAGTGCTCATGGTACCACTCCGCGACGATCCAGTCTAGTCCAGGCGGATTTTTCGTTGACACACTCCTCCTGGGTATATCTCAACATAGCCAGCCCGCATGGGGGAAAGGTAGCCTGGCTAATCAAGTAAGTAAGACAGTGGCAGTCACGACATGGACAGCCTTGCAGACATCATAGGACAAGTCGCGCGTAGCGCAAAGGGCGGTCGTGACACGGGCCGTGGCTGGGGAGGTACTGGTGAGACCGTGACACGAGGGGGCTCCTGTGCATTCATCCGCCCCCCTCCCCGCCTCCCTCCCTCCCTTTCTAGGTAGGTAGGTAGGTAGACAGGGCTATGCAGATTCCCACATCAGGGGGAACGGGGACTGGCCTAGCTGGGTGGTCGCATGGCCCGGAAGCTGGGGACTTTTACAGTTCTGACGTTGCGTTTCGGGGGAGCATTCTACTTAGGCGCAGTAGTCTACATAGGTCCCTCATCCTGAAGAGACTCGGTCTTGGCCTGATCTCCAAAGAAAAAATAAGAGGGCGGTGGGGGCCTTATTGACTGATCTATTGCAGGGCTGCTTGGCTTGATCTCTTCTACGTGAATGTACATCTGTACTGTCTCGTGAGTAGATAGATACCTAGGTAGCTCGAGAAATGGATTGAAGAGGTATCTAATTAGCAGCAAGAGCCCAACGTTACACACACACCCACGGGGCTCGGTGTATCATGGCGGCCCTGTCACATAGACCATCGGTTCTCTTACTACCTCCTCATCCATGACAGCCTTATCTTTGTTGTAGCTGTCATCACGGGTGGGTTGCCCCGGCGCTTATTATGCAGCGTACTACATGTTAGTCTCGGGTTCATAGTTCAACGACCAGCCAGCCCTACCCATATTTTTACCGGGGATGCTAAAAGTACATGACCCGCCTCCCTACAGTAGAGTGGACGAGAGAGAGTCGATGCCATTATCCGCTCCGAGTCACGTATGACCCGACTAACCCACGGGCGCCCTACACAGTACAATGCCCACTCCCCTTAGCGAAATAGACTACGAATCTCGGCCCGCGGACCTACGGTGGGTAGGCTGGGTGGATGAGATAGGGCCAACTAAGTACCTAGGTACCTAGGTAGGTACTTAAGTACGCGCCTAAGGTTAATGAGGACGTTTCGAAAGCCGAAGCCCATGACCTCTTCGGGACCAATGACCACCGGCTCATGGCCCCCACCCTTCCCCCCCCCCCCTTCCCCCCTTTCCTCTTCTGCCATTTTTCTCACACTGTCTCTATATGGACCGTTTTCAATGTGATCTTCGGGCATGAAACTAAAGGAACCTGTACCTTAGCTCGATCAACTCGACAGATCCCCCCGCGCTTAGAGAGTTGAGATGAGATGAGCCGCCAGTGAATGGGGCAAGGCTCGCCTAATTCTACGCCCGTTCATGCCGCGGAACCACTTTCCGTCGCCATTCATCTCATATATAGATAGATAAGCCCTGTTTCTGCATTGAGCTGATTCCAAGTGCCGCTAGCCTGACGTTAGATAAGCTGCTCGGGAGAAATATACCGAGCTCGTACTCACAGTACAGATGTTGGACACGGTGCTTTACCATGTAGACTAGCTACATAGTGACTAAGGGGAAGAAGCAGAGTGATTCAAATTATTACACACCCATGCATTGACACACACCCCTTGTACTGGTCAATATCCATAAAAGGGAAAAGGAAAAGGAGAAAAAAAAAAAAAAAAAAAAAAAAAAAAAAGAGCTCTAGTAACGTGTCAATTCAAACACCAAAAAACTCCCACGGTGACCCCAATTCCCTATCATTCACTACCTAACCGCGCTCGCCTTTCTTCCATGAACAGGTCAGAAAAAGATGACACCGCCACGTGGTTCCCGGTACGCCTTTACCACCCACTTTTCTGACTTACGCCCCAAGTACCCTTTGAACACACACACACACACACACACACACACACACACACACACACACACACACACACACACACACACACACACACACACACATGTTGTCCCCGCCGGGTGTATGGTATAATGGTGTATCTTTCTGTACCGACACGTCCACATACTCACCTGACACAGAGGTCTAGGGCACAAAGCTGGTAAAAGTTACCGAGTACGGGAGGGTCATATAAGGTACATAGAGACGGCTGCCTGGCTTGAAAAGGGGGGAGAATGGATGGGATGTGGCTGGCTGACTGACACTGTGGGGGTTTTCTTTTCTTTTGGCAGGGGACAAGGCTTACACTGTGGGAGGTTGCCGCTGGCTGGTAACAACGGGGGGCGTGTGACATGTGACATGATTTAATCTTATTTCTTTTTCTCTTTTCATACGGTGTACAACTTCGTCGGCCAAGTGTATTCATTTTTTTTCTTTTTCACCCCTCTAAGGTAACTGGTACTTAAGTAGCTGCCTCTGATACTTAGATAAGCTCCGACACGTCGGAATCGACCTACATAGCCTCGCCATTCATTCATTCATTCATTCATTTTATATCTCCCCGAAGCTAGAAATATACACGTCACTAATCACCATCGTGTCCTTTTGGCTTAAGTACCCAAGGTAAAACAGAACCATCCTGGTGGCGATCTCAGTAGCCAAACCCCGATCATCGTTCCCTACCTCACACCCCACGGCTGACCCTCAATCATCAGTAAGTACCTAGGTAGTTAATGTGGCACGGCAACAACGGTTTGGCTCTTTGGCGTCTAGTTACTACCCACATCGGACGGACGAGCAGGAAAGGAAAAATAAGGTAGGAAAACGCGGGGAGATTAAATTCCCCTAAATCAGAAAGCTTTGTTACTTCTGGACAGAAAAGAACAAGAATGTTTGTATTATTGTCCCCGCATGGCAGTAGCCGAGTCTAATTGATATAAGCTTAGATACTGGAGAGTTTTTTTTTCCCTTTAAGCTTATATGGACGTTTTTTTTTTTTTTCCCTCCTTCGGCTACAGTTCACCCCCCATTTCATGGCGGAGACTAAGTGCATAAATTCATCTCATCGTAACAACCACCATGCACCCTCCTTCCGGTGACAATTGCCTGCTTGTGGCGGAATAAATAGGGGGTGAGGAAGAGGCGGGCCAGCATAAGATTCTGCAGAATGAAGACCTCCTGTGAGGCTACGTCAGATCATCGCGTCGGCTGTTTTAAAGAGGCCACTGTTTTTTCATCGGTTATTCAAGTGATAGCTTTGTATATCATTCATGTAGCACTGCACTAAGTCTTTCTCCAGTTGAGTCGTGCTTGTAGGCCTGAAGCATTAATATATTATACTATTGGGTTCATTTTAATTTGCACTCTAAGGGCTTGCCTTATGGTGCTGCTTTCAAGTCCAGTGTGCCGTGATCTTATTTTTCCACACTACCCACAGTCGATAATCATATATTAGGCGGACCAAGTCACAGTTATATTTTTGTTCGAATATTTTCCTTTTATCTTTTTTGAATTTATCATTTTATGTTTTTTTTTTTTTTTTGCTCGACCGATGTCTGGCTGACCCCAGTATGATATACACCCGGTGTGAGACGATCACGTATCCCATCATCGTAGTCCAAGATCGAGGCTTGTCCGCTCGACGGGAAACATCGAAGTCGATCTCTCTATCGCGATAATGTACGTGATAACTCACTTCGACTCTGCTGCCGGAAGTCCATCCGCTACAGAAACGGCCAGGGGGGTTTTCGGCTGACTTCCCCGCGCAGTAATCCTAGCACCGCTACGACCATCGCATCGCCCTTTGTATGCCTAGTGCTTTTCTGCACGCCCGTTTGGCCTGAGCAGCATCCTTCGGACTCGAAGCCGGGCCATCGAGAAGCATCACGATACCGATGTTACGATGATGGAGGTGAGAGGTTGTACACGTCAGACACTTCCCCGGCCGCAGATCACCACCCCCTTGGTGAGGGTCGAGAGATGGGCAATCCCAGTAGGCTCGAAATACGAGAAATACCAGAGCAGAGACTGGGATCTGTACCGGGGATGGCACGGCGATACGGCTCTAGAACTCTCCCAGTGACGAAAAGTAATAGGTCTGCGATTGCGTGTGGCCTGATGCCTGCTCATGTCGGCGACTCGCTACATGAGGAATTGCATGCATGCAGAGGCATGGGTAAGAATAATGGCAGGGACTTCGGGTCCTTGCACGAATGACACAACTGACATATGCGGAGTATGAAGGCCCCCTAGTCTAGCATGACATCTCGTTGGCGAGAGGAAAAAGGCAGGAAACAGAAGAAAAAAAAAGCAAACGCAATTGACAGCTGTCAGTTCAAGGTCTCCCCCTCCTCCTCCGGCCGTTGCAGATAAGCAATAGCAGCAGCCACTTATAAGAGGCTCTGCGGGTTCTAAGGACCAGGTGCGCCATTCTATAGCGGGCCCCAGCAGGGATGAGAGACCGGGGTTCAGGGGGTTCAGGGGTCGGGGATCCCACTCCGGGGAAGAAGGAAGCCTACCTGCGCTGGTATCTGCTAAGTAAAAGTTATTAGGTATGGAGCGATACCACCTCGTGAATACCGCCCTACCATTCCTATCTACCTACCTACTGAATTGGCCTATTCGGGGTATCTCTTCGTCGTCCCCGTCAGGAGTGGGATGGGTGACAGGTCAGCAAAGTCTCCCATTCTTTTATGCGCTGATCAGCAGATCCCAACAATCCTGGCCGCCATCCCCCCCGGGGGTGAAATGCGCAGGAAAGAAAACCAGGCATTCCGTGCTATTTCCACAATGTTTGTACACGTTTCCCGAGTCACCATCACATGGTTCGTAGCTAGTAGAATTGCGTGACCGCGATACATGATGAAGTATCCAATCAGAGGGGGGGAGGGGGGTGATTCACTGCTGCACATCCATCTAGGCGAGAGTGAGATAGAGAGAGGGAGGCCGGGTGGGGAGAAAATTATCCCATTCGAAGGCCGCCATATGCGAGACGGATACCAGCAGGAGCCCGCCAACCTGGAAATCCACCCACGCCTAACAACCCGAGCGAGTCACATTGGCGCCAGCCAGCCAGACAGCCAGACTTGGTCGCTGCCCGGCTCGGGCCCTCGGGCTGCGGACATTCTTAATTGACATGCCTAAGTCTCCTATTACACCCCTTCGTCTATCTAGACTATCTGATCGAGATTCTATCTCGATATCTCTCGATTCCTATCCAGATAACGCACTTCAATGAACCCACTATTCATTCGTCTGTTTCTTTTTCTTCTTTCCTTTTTTTCTTTTCTTCTTTTTCTCGGAGCTTCACTACCAGATTCGGAACCCCGGGCTTGGGACTGATTACGCAGTCCGTTGCTTGGCCCTGCACGACGCATGCGTGAATGGAATATCCAAAAGCCAGGCCATGCAGAAAGCGTCTGGACTAGGAGCAAGAGTAGGTGGGTAGGTAAGTCACGGCTTACCCAGGTTCCGGGTAGCCAGGTAGCAGAAACATGACATCCTCATCCATCCTGACCACCATTACGACGAGATTCTTCGTGACATTCCCCCGTTGGTCGTGGAAATCCGCTCTCCCTTCAAACCGAAGCCCTGGGGTTCTTGATTGGTCGTATCGTGGTGGGGGGTGGGGGGGGGGGGGGGTCAATTCGATAATCTTTTCCCTTCTGTCAGTGGGTGTCTAGAATAAGGAACGCATGCAGCGGCAGCAGAAGCGTAGACAAGCGCGTCTTCTTCTGTCGTCTATATACGCACAGCAAAATGAAAAAAAAGCGATTACACATGTGACTAGACAAGAAGGCCGGCCATGCGATGTAAGTTACAACGGCGTCATGGCCACCACCATGTTCTCTTATCTGCCGATTTCGGCGGGCATCATCTCGTTCAAACGAGGCCCAGCAGCCCAGTCAGTCCTCACGCGACAGATAGTAAGTGCTTAAGCAAGTACCGGGAGACCCATCCTGGGGTTGATCTGGGGTAGGCCAGCTTATTTTAGGTTGAGTGTGAGGGGGTCGGCGGTCTGACTTATGTACCTAGGTACCTCCTACCTTGTGGTCATCCTTCCTCCCCCCCTCTCCCTCCCAAACGTCCGTGTAATCTCACGAGACCATCGCAATCAGCCCCCTTCCGGGTCAAGCCTTCAATGTGATCTATTTACTACTACCTAGGTAGCTAGGACAGAGATGAGGGGGGAAAAATTCTGGACGCTTGAGGATAGGTAGATAGATACCCAGCAAAGGTACATACATGGTGTCACCGCCGGAATCGACCGTTTTAGCCGTTGTTGGGCAAGGGGGGGAACATGGCTCAAGCCTTTTTTCTGCTGCTGCTCTTGTACTACCAACCGCCCGCCCGCCGCCACACCCCCTGCAGTGCTTCCCTATCTGTCGTGCGTTACACTGGCCGTTTATATGATACGATTGGGTAATACCCAGCCAGTGTCTCGCCCCCCTTCCCCCCTCCCACTAATTGAGGAGCCTTAAACGGTTTTTTTTCATGTCCGGTGGAATAGTCTAACGTTGCTGCATGAACTACACATGTCAGGGATATTGTAGCTTAGCACTCTCCCTGCTTATCTAATAATGCCTTTTTTCTTACACGGTTATCCCCTATTGATCACATTCGACACGCGGACCTTCAATATCTGTTGTTGCGGTCGAGTGAGTGTGTAGGGCGTCGCTGGTTCGCGACATGAGTCAGGTACTGAGACAAGACAAGGAGGAAGATGGCAATGCATGTCACTGCCGGTTAGGTAGGTATCTGGGGACGTGGTCAGGTTGACCGCCCATGTCATGTCTTACCGGCCATGTGGTTGGCCCTACGTACAGTACAGCACCACGACGAACGACCAAAGTCTCAACGGCCAGTCACCTAGGTACAGGTAGGAGGTATCTAATATCCTACTTCAACTCTCACACATATTCCCCCCAACCTTATTGGCGACACATCACCAGCTTTTTGAGTTGTTTATTTTTCTTCTTCCATGTTGGCTTTGCATGATCCCATGTATGTTCATAGTCTTCCTTCCCTTGCATAGACTACCTAATCCATTACAGATTTTCAACCCTCAAAAGCCACGAGGCGCGGGACCAGGACCGCCCGCCCGCTTGCATCTAAGATTATACCTACCGCCCGCATCCGATGGACTCGACTCGGCCGAGACTACTACGGGTATGAGTAAACACTAAAACATAGGGTGAACCTGTCCCTGGCAGCGTACCGGGAACTGTCTCATCCAATCGTGTCGAGACCAACTCGTCTCGTATCGACTGTCCCTCTTTCTATCTTTCTAACCTCCTCAGGGAGACCTCTCGACTGGCGTCATTTGTCCGAACTTCCTTGGAGACAATCAGTTAGTCAGGAGTCAGTCAGCCGCTTGCCCCTATCAATCCTCTCATTCCCCTACTCCTCCCTGCTCCTCCCTCTCCTCTCCGCCCCCGAATCCCGGTTCTTTCACAACTAGTTATCGCAGATCGCGCCCGGCCCGGGATCAGATCTATCTATCTATCTATCTATCTACGTATCTCACCCACCCACACTCCATTTCTCATCCCTACTACTATAATCCCTAACAAATCGTCTCCTCGTATCTTCTTTCAAATGCTATCTGGCTACTGAATTAGTCTATCTATCTAGTTACTTCCAATCTATTTCTATCTCCTCCCTGATTCCCATTTCTCTCCCTCTCCCTCTCTCCTTCACCCGGACCCCACCGCTTCTAGACAAAAAAAAAAAAAAGAGTCGGGAAGCCCCGAGTGTGTATCTCTCCTCTCGAGTCGCTAGGTAGGTATCGATCTATCTGGGGCCGTGGTTCCTGACGTCAGGGACGATTTTCCCCCTGGCCTCCAAATTCCAAATACCCGGGTCCGACCTTCTTCGGCTTCCCCGTCCACAATGATAAAGACAGCTGTTAGTGGAATGGATGTGTCAATTTTTAGTTTTCCCTCCTCGTCCTTTTCTTATTTTTAAATGATCACCTCGTGACAAGCAATCCCCCAACGTTTTGGTTTGAGGTACAACAATATAATGTAATCAATCTTCTGCGTGCGTAGGTGTGTAGGTATTTATGCTTCATGCAAGCTGCGTCTATGGACCTATCAGAATTAGGGGGGGCTCCTCCGCGCTGCCATAACAACTAACGACGCCCGTGCCTTGTTTTCTTGTCAGATTTCTTTTTTGGAACTTCATTCGTTTCTATTCTGGCCCTCCTCCTCCTGGTACATACTTAGATAACTAGAGTTATCTATCAAGCCATACGTATCGAGATTTGACAATTTCCTCACACCAATCAACCAATCCGGCAGTCAGTCATTTGGTGTGGCCATGGTAACTAATTTAAACACACAAAATCTGTAGATAATTGCCATGTGGAAGCAAGGAAGGGAATGAATGCAAACCGACCGACTTCTAGACTAAGTTACGTGAACTATCTATTAATTCCCTCGTCTGCCTATCGTCATGTTTTCCGTTTTCAGGTTCGCCTTGCTACTTTTAGTTTTCCGGTAATTAACTCTAATAATCTTCCTTGGTGTGTGTGCCGCGAATAGCCCATGCATGTATGTAGATCATCTCGGTATTCCTTAAATCGAATGTTCGATGCAAGCTCAGGGGAGGGGGTTTATTTTTATATTGCCCTGAAGCAAGGCATGTATGTGCCAGACAGACACCCCCCTCAAAAGCCGGGGCCACGTGCTTCTTCTGTCCCCGGCTCGAGGTTGTGAGGAGAGACCTAGCCTAGTAGACATGCAGCCAGCCAGCCTCCCTTTGCTTCACGTGTGGAAGATGCCGTGTGCATAGACAGTACGTGGAAAGCACTAGGGGTGTTGGGGATCTTGGTCGCTTGTTAGTCAGTTATTCAGAATAGCTCATACGGATTACCATTCTCCCATATCCAATCCAAATGTGCAGCTCTGTGGCACATAGTAGCTCCTATGATGGACTACGTAGTTGAACCTCATTACGAATTGGCTAATCATACCATATTAAAATCGAGAGATATCTCGCGCTTGAGAATGCGGTTTCCACATAGGTCTTGTAGTCAGCAAGCGCACCTCAGTTACATTCTGCAATCTCTTCACGAGGCCCCCTTCTGGCTGAAGAAGCTGGAAGATTCACCGGAAAAAATTCCATGACTTTGATAAAAATTCAACGCATCGCATTCAGGTGCAAGACGACTATCTACTACTAACAACTCAGGAGTAGAGCGCTTCCCATTCCGAGTCTGTCTGTCTGTCTGACTGTATGTCTGTCCATATGCAACTTCTCATAATACACTAGCAATTAATGTAGAAAATTAAACTCACCACTCCCTCTTTTGGGGGGGGGGGGGGGGGGGTGGGCGGGACGTAAATGCGACTTGGAACCGTATGGTCATGGCCCTCTCCGAGTCCGAGAATCCCCTTTCCCATCCATTCAAGAGAAACCCATCCATCCATGCGTATGTAGCCCATCCATTAGTTATCCATCGTTCCCTTTTTCGTGAAATCGATTGTTCAAACTACCTACTGAGTGTGATCCAGCACGGTGTTTCGGCGAATCAGCTAGGTTACCAGGTGAAAAGCCAAGTCCAGGTGCTCAGCGCTTATTAGGCCAACCACTCGTCGCGCGTCGATCCTACTCTGCTAGTTTCCCCGTGCCTCGTCCTCGGATCTTAGCGAGTCGAATGGGGAAGAGAGACAAGAGAGGTGACATGGGGTCTCGTGGTGTGCCGTGACGGTGCCCCGGTACTGCTGCCCCATCGAATCCATCGATGGCGTTGTCACAATCCCCGCCCTCCTCCCAGTCATAGTAGATTTGAAACACGCAAGGCAGGGGGGGACTGCTTTCCCACCGATTGAAACCGGCCAGGGAACCTGGAAAGAAAGAGCCCGGCGGTACGGTACGCCCAATGACGTGGGACCCGTGCGGCGGTTGTTGAGCGACCAACAGGCCAATGGGGCGTCTCGGTGTAACGCCAGACGAGCGGATGAGGCGTCAAAGATCGGTGAGGGTGGTTGGGCGGTAAACTTGCATGCAAAGAAAGAGAGAGGGTATGTGTCCCATGTTGCTGTATGGACGGAAGATTTAAGTTGCCCATCTAGTCTATCTCCTCTTGTGGCCGTCTGTCATACGCACAGAAGTGTCACCGGGCCAGCCTGGCAAATTGTGACACCAGCCACCCTGACTCTCATGCTTTCTTGTCCTGTATCACCCAGCCGTCGCCGCCTGGTATTGGCCGGTGATTGCTGCCTGCACTGTCGCCCTGGGTTCGAGATACGACTCCGCGGCCACGGGTGGCCCAGTCTGTGGCATCAGGGTAACTGTCCCTATAGGTTGATGCTCACTCGTAGTAGTCGTGAGTGACATGGGAAAGTGAGATAGGTAAAGACGGATAGGGAAGTAGTAGGTTGGATAAGGTGTTGGAGCCTATGTTGTTCTTTTCTTGCAGTCGCCAGCCGATCTCATCATCATCCGTCCGTCAACCATCTGAGCTGGTAGTTTTGAAAGCCAGCAGGTATCGTAAACTCGAAGAAAAAGAAGAACAGGAACGTTTTATCGCAATGCATCGCAGTCTAGTTGCTCGTATGCCCTGAGTGAAAAGAAGAGTGAAAATACAACGCAATGTGTCCGAACACCGCCTCAAGTAGATGCGAACGAGGTATTCGGAGGGAAATCGAAAGTCAAGGAGAGAAAAAATGCTGGGCAGCGTCGCGGACGCTCGATCTGGGAATCTCTGGTTTATCGAGAAAAATCCATCCGAGCGAAGTCGTCAATCTTCGTAGGGGTGTCTTTTCCCAAGTCAAAGTGACGTTCCTCTCGGGCCCGAGGCAGACAGGCAGACAGCGTTATCGTGAGCTATCTCTTCTCTCTGCCTCGCATGTTAGCCGGCAACCGCCGCCCAGTCAGTCCCCCTTCCCGAAATGTCGGAAAGAAAAAAAAAAGAAGAATTAAAGATCATCGTAACCCGGTATTACCGAGTGACCCTTGACCGTGACCGTAGATTCGGTAAGCCTCCACTCCACCATGGAAGGGAGGCCGATAACCGCTCTGCCGCGAGTAAAGCACCGCATAGGAAGTTCGGGCCGCCGCGCAAGGATGAGCCCGAACAAAAAAAGAATGATGAACGGAACGCCAGTTATAATGCTAGACCACTAACCCAGTACCGCGCCCTTGACCCCCAGTAGTTGCGCGGGGAGGAAAATAGAGGTGCAGATAATAGCTAGATGGTGTATATGGAAAGAAATGTAGCGGGTGTGGGTATAGCATTACAAATAAATTGGGAAAAGAAGAAGGAGAAGAAAGAAGGAAGAGGCGGTATGTAAGTCGTCGAGGTTAGGGGTAGGAAGTATGTATGTATGTATGTAATTAGAGATCCGCGGGTTCCTTGACTCGGTAGGTAGGTAGGGGGGCGCGATACACCCTTGGATGATGATGATGATGATTTGCACCAGGTAAAAGAAAGGAAAACGTGGTCTGCCATGCAGAATGCCAGGAGCTGCTTCTTTCAAATGCCAATCAAACACGAGCCAGGCGTGCGGTAAAGAGAGAGAGAGAGAGAGAGAGAAGGGGTGGCGGTGCGCGTGCCAGGGTTACTTTTTTTGGTTGCCCGGTCTGCAAGTCCCCGTGTCATGGCTCCCCAGAAGATCGCACCCCCCTTGCTCTCACCCCATCTCCTTAAACCGGAATTGGCCGTTGCGTTGTTGGCTGCTGTGTTCGACGGAAAAGGGAGAAAGTTGGCTTGGCAACCAACCCCCTCCCCTTTGGCATGGGGAACCTGGTCGCACCCAGCCTACGACTGGTATGGACCATCGTTTGTCGAAGAATTCCAGTTCGCCCAACGGTCTTCAGTGACGGCAGCCGCCAACTCCTCCGCATTCGCGAACAACGGCATAACCGCGTGCTGACCTGGGATATGGCTGGCGCTGGCGCTGGTACTGGCGGGTTGAGGCTCATATACTCCCGTGACATCTGCCAGGGAATAGGGGTTCGCAGTGTGGTGTTGAGTAGGAGGAGGAGGAGGAGGACCGTAAGCCGGGTGCTGACTCGGAACGACGTGAGGAGGGTTGGCGGTGTATGAGTATCCTGATTCCCGGGCGTAATGTGATTCGTAGGTCCCGTGTATAGGGTTCGCAGTAGGCCAGAGCATACTGCTGCTGCTCGTGTCTGGAGGCGTAACGGGCTCGTTCTCCATCCCGTGGGCGAAATGATGAGGCGGGGGATGAGTGTAGATGAAGTTATTGTCTAGTGCAATCTGTTGACCCTCCGTAAAACTAGGGGAGTTAAATCGAGACTGGGTTGATCGGCGAGTGGCAGCAGCGCGGGTCTTGCTGGCTGTGATGCCGCCCCTGCGACCAGAGTTGGCTCGGGCGGACTGACGGGCACGCCCACCGGCCCCTGCGCGTCGGCCGGGCTTGGCCTTTCGGTAGCGAGTGGTGCTCTGCACCCCATTGATCGCCCAGTGCATCAATGTCCACTCTGAGATCTTCTTTCCGTCATTGGTTTGACGCTCTCTCTTGATGAAAGCCTGTTTCGATCGGTACCAGTGGTGGTTAGCAAGCTCGGTCTCCCCTTTACCAGCATATGCCATACCGGGCACGGTAGAGGGCGGAGGTGAGGTTGATGGAACGTTCTGACTTACGTCATTCATGCTCAGGTTGTGTCTTATGCTATTTTGCCAACCTTTCGAGCCTGGGTTTGCTCGGTCCTTTCTTGTGTAATCCCTAAACCACTGGTAGATCTCCTGTAGGGTCATGGAGAAGTCCGGCCGGGACTTCAGAGCCCGCCATACCAGTTGTGCGTAGGGTATCTCCGCCCTTGCGGAGTTTTCATCGAGTCCTTCATCGGAAGGACTCATGGGGTCGCAGGAGTTCCGGGGATGTATATCCCCAATCTCCTCAGCCTCACCAGAGCTCATATAGCCCTCTCCCCCCATTTCCGGTGAGCCTTCGGGGGAAGATGCTCCCGTCTCGAATTGGCCATCTGAGACCAATGAGGGGGCATCCTGGCGGGTGATCGAGTCATATTGATCGCCGTCAGCCGGCAGGCTCAATATTGGTGTCCCATACATCATTGGGGATGGCATTTGTTGTCGGTATCTAGAGTCATACAATGTAGATGTATGGCCTGGCATTGTGTGTAGAGATGAATCCTCCGCCTTCCAGAATGTTGAGCAGTAGGAGTGTGGTACGATAGGAGGAGACTGGCTTTCAGGGCTGTCAAGTGATGAATAAGAGGTCCGGTGGATGGCTGGGAGTGGGATACCGCTATGACCGTTGACAGGCGAGTTCTCAAAGCTGTAGCTCTCACGCTCCTCACTGTCGGAAACAGAGTGCGGCGTGGGCCACGAGCCCTGGGGAGAGGCAATGGAGGCAGATGGGTGGTACGGAAGGGTATGATGTGGGTGCAAGGACGGGTTGGGAGCCGAGAGGACGGAGGAGCAGTGATGGAAAACTAGTGGGAGCGGGCGGCGCGTTTCATCAGATTGCTCCATGACGGGCAGAGGATTTGGACTTTCTACACCGCCCTGGCCGTTAGACATATCGGGTGATTGCGTTGCGCAGAGGGTCCCAGAGTGGGATGTGGAGACAGGTTAAGGTCAAGGGGGAAGGGCAAAGTGAACGTGGAGGTAGACGAAGATTAGGGGAGAGGTTGTTGTTGATGTGTAAGTTCTCGAGAGGGAGATATGCTTGTAGGGGTTAATGTTTATGCTTTAATATTTACCTGAGGAAGAGGATGGATGGTAAAGAGCTCGAGCTCCTTGCCTGATGGCGAGACGTATGGGTCCGGGTTAATTCTGCTCCCTGTTGTCAGTGCTGGATTCGCTACTCTTTTTTTGAGGCGTATTCGAGATCGCGATACAACATAGGCTTGCATCTGGTCATGGGTGGGTGATGTATGCGTTGGGAAACAATGCTTGCATGCATTGGGGTGGATGGTAGATGGGGACGGATGACATTAGATAGTAGGAAGGGAATAGGGAAACATACGGTTGGTTCAACTCAAACTGCTTGTTTGGTATTCTATTTGGTTTGAACCAGGTTTGGACCAGGTGGTTGATGTATGAGGTTGGAAAAAGAAGAAGATTTCAGCAGAAGAGTCGAGGTTGCTGGACTCTGGGAAAAGAAAAGTCGAGAGGTGAAGCGGTGGACGGTGACGAAAAGAGGACCAGCAGACTCGTCTAAGGATTTGAGCTTGGAGTAGGAGAGAGATGGATAGTCGAGTGAACTGGGGAGACGAAGAGATGTAAATAGCTGCTCGATCGAAGCGTGCTCAAGGCTATAAGGACTTACATCCAGAGGCCACAGTAGAGTCGATAGATATATGATGGAAGAGTCCCCCTCGTGGGATGAGCTTCTTCTAATCAGATCTCCCGGTTGAGACGCGGCGGCCAATGAGCAGCCGGCAGCAGTAATGAGTTGTTCCTGATCTATCTACCTTGGAACCCCTCCCAGGATCACGAGCTGGCCCCAGCCTAGAATCCTCATTCAAGTGGAAAGGTGACCTGTGCGTCTGTCAAAAGATGAGATTAACGATATCTCCCGGCATTAGGGGCATGATAGTTGATCGATCCATACGATTCTGACTGTCCGTTGACCTACAGAATTTGACCTACTCCATCGACGCAAGTTTACTGCATGCCGGTGCAGGGTGGCCAGCCAGAGGGTGGTTGGCCGACTAGTAAAACGTCGTCATGTACCTAAGTATATACGTACCTAGGTATTCGCCACGCATGCAGAGTGACCCCCAAGGTGGAAAGGTGGAAAGCCCTGGAAGGCAAGGGGAAGATCGCACGGCCCCCAGCGACATAGTGTGGTCGGTAACAAGCCACTAGATAGGGGGGCGTGACTTGAAGGACGACTGAGGTGTGAATATATAGTGAGCCTAAGTATAGCATAGTACTTAGTGCGGTATGGGGTGGCCAATAGAAAATCGCAATCAAGCTGGTGAATTACCACTTTGGACTAGCGGCGTTTGCTGGTGAGATCTACAGATATAGGTACGAAGGTACTTTGATACTTTCGCCCGCTTATCATACTGTACCACCACCATCCTGACTCTCACCCACAAGGCTTGGCAACGATGGCTACTGCCACGCGCACGTTGATGGCTTCAGATGTATAGACTGTGATTCAAGGTCTTCCAAATCAGGACTGCGGCGTCTTTTAATAGACGCTGTCGATCCGAAAAGTGACTCCACTTTGGCATTGTCATCATCCTCGAGTTTCCCCTCTGTCTGACTCTCAACTATAATCAGACGCGATGGCATGATGGGACTCTATTTCTGTAGCCACAATCTAAACATGAGTCTGACTCTGACATGAACATTTTATTTCCATATCAGGGAGCCTTATTTTTTGAGGATTTTGCCTGATCGGGTAGCGACCAAAACATGTAACGATGCATGTATGCACAGGCTATGTGTGACTCTGAAATGCAGGCACACAATACACAATGGCCACTGTTTTACATACGAGGAGGATAGGAGTGTTTCTTGTACAAACGTCGATTCGTTGTGTGCGGCCATGGTGAGTAACATGCTCAGCATGCTACGGGACATTTTGGTTCCAGGTCTGCGTCCAGGAAGCGCAATCGACCTCCCGTTCCTGTAGATGGACCAGAGTTGCATCCTCCCGAAGCCATCGTCTAGAGATCACGTACACCGTAGAAATCTATCTGACCGATTTTCCAGGAGGATAAAGTCTTCAAACCACTCACAAAGAATAGCAGGATGTTCGCGAATGCAGCTAGGTACATAGGTGTGCAGGCCGATCGAGCCTCAGCTCCCATTCTTCACCAAACAATGCTATTTTATGACCTTTCTAGTAGGCACATACAGTGCCTATAGTCTCCCTGTATGAGAGAATGCAGGTCATCGAGCGGTACAGCATAAAAGCAGCGGGGGGACTCTAGGCTCAGCTCCCGCAAGGCCGGATGGGTGCATGGCCCCCGGTAGAGAGAAGATTCGCCAAAATATCCAATCAATTATCAGGGAGCCAGAACCGGGACAGCAGCTAGGCTATGCTCTCTGCACCTGGACAGCCCTGCTAATTTGAGGTATTGTGGCTGCTCCTCTCTTCTGCCCTCCCTGCCCCGGCAGATCGCGCTTTTCTATATTATACTGCAGCGGCTCAGCTAAGGGGAGGGGAACAGGGCTAAGCATTTCGCCTTGCCTAGATAGATGCAGATATGCAGGAGGCCCTTCGGACCATCTTTCTAGAAACCTTGGCAAGGGTAATTTAAGACGCAAGGAGCCTGGAATGGCCCTCCCCCTTGATGGCAAGACGTTTCTTCGAGGTCGACGGGGGTCACAAAGAATGATGATGCTGAAACATGACCAGGTACCAGTCATAATTCCCTTGCATTTTAGAGAGTAGGTACCTTGTAAGCAGGGCGTACACGTGCTCACGGAGCCAATTTGGGAGGAGACGTATGCATGGACCTTGAGGAGTGGCCAGCTTTTTGCATTAGCCCAGGAATGACTGGGCTAAAAGGGCAAGGGACACTAAGAGAAGAGCAGATAGACTAGACAGGGGAGCCTGAAAACGGGATGTCGGCTACTCCTGGGGCTATTCCCGAAGCTCCCAAGCCTGGCTTATCTTCTCAGATGGCTGGAGCAGTTATTCAGACACTTAAGACCTCACGAGAGTCAAATTCGATTCCAAATACACCCTGTTGGCGATGGATAGCTCCTTTGGAAAGACAACGGCACGGAGGCTGCTCAGGAAGCTTGGCAGGCCAAGTCCTCAGCTCAGATCGAGTTTCTTCAATTGCCCCTTCAAAAAGCGAAGCCTCAAAAGCGGAAGAGAGTACTTCTGGATCCCAATCGCTGAGAAAAGCCATGCAGACAGACGTACTCCCACATGCGCGTAAAGACATTGCGCTGGATGGTCAATATTTACATTCTCCTCACTCGGATCTGACGTACATACCTCTTCGGCGACATTGGTGAAGATGGCAATGACGGGTCTGTATGCACGGGCTTTCCTGTAAGCGAGTCTATATCCCGAGAGGGAAAGGCAGAGCAACGAGCCGATGACCATGTGGGTAGCAAAGAACCAGGCATAGGCCTTTCGATGCGCCTGGAGAAGGGTGGTTTATAGCTCGCGAGTTGAAAGACGAGACAGAGTATGGTAAAGCTCGACCCCATAGATCAATACATACACAAATGTCGTGACAACCACACAAGCCGACATGCCCAGGTCGTCCATGTTGAAACGACCAGACTCCAAAGTCGCAATCCGTGATCTTGCATTTTGCTCACTGTCCGATCTTTACTTTGCAAAATTGTCCCCTATCCCTATTCTTGATTCTACTGCCCACCAAGACATCATCAAGGCCCCTCATGACTTTTATATCGAGTTCGAAGCCGCAAAGGGCACTTACCGATCCCGTTCAACATAATCAAGACGGCGAGTTCGCTTCGGGAAGCATCAGACAGCAAGGAGAGATGCCGACTTCAGGGCTCCCTGGTCGTCCTCCAAAACCTAGTATCAACACAGCGGTGTCCCCTCCCGTTCCAAAACCAACCGTCCCTTCTCCTATGCTAGGTCACACGGCAGAGACTTCAACGATGCGTTCCGAAAGACCCGAAGACTCCAATACATTCGTACCGAGTCGGATCTTATTTATTAGCTGCTCCGACCCCGTTTCTACGCAACGTGAATCAAAGCTGCTTACCGATAATTATGGCCAGAATGCAAAGCCGTGCTCTAGAGGTGAAAGGCGTCTCCATACTTAGAACATATACCTTTGGCTAATCGAAAACGAACAGGTATATGCGGAGTGTCTGAACCATCGTCTACGTCTGACGTTTTGAGACAATATAATGCACCCGTAGCCCCAATGGCTTCTACCCATAAAAACGACGTGGTATGTATTATATACCTATTTAAAACATCTAAACTGATAGATTTAGGAAATCATCGATCTTACTGATGATGACGATGAGAAGGAAGATCAAACAAGCAGTGGTCCCATCAACATAGAAAAAGCAACGTCGGACTTGGGATATAGGGTAATCGAGGATCATCAGACAAAATCGCCTTCTCCGCCTGATCAAGGTATGTGATTTATGATTCCTGAGATATAGGCCCAGCGAAGTAACACGTAATCACAGATCTCTCTGTGCCTGATGTCAGACCTCCGCTACAAGGTTCCAAAAAGCGACAACGTACACAGCAACTTGGTCGCGAAATGAAACGTACCAGAGTCCAGTACGGTACCTATCCGATTGGCGATATCACTAATCCAAGACGTGGCCCTGATGGAATGCTTCGCGTCCTCGCGCATTGGAAACCTACGGAGATATCTATTCAAGATCTTGATTCCCAAGATGTGCAAGAGACCGTCATTAAGCTCTGTGGAATTAAGGTTTGGACCAAGCAATCCAAGCTCCTGAAGGGGAAACAGTAAAGGACGTTTGTCAAATTCCGGGCCTAGAACCTGTGTATGTTTCCTATGTTATCCCTCTGACCTCCAAACAGGGGTAGAACTAGCGTCCCCCACTTGGCACCTTTCTTGCCAAATCGCGTTTTCTTCCGAACTGACTAGCAAGGGCTTTGTTCCTGGCGTAGAGCAGCTTAGGTTCTGCTCTTAGAATTGTTGCAGCAAGGTACAAGCTGGCGATTAGCGAGATGAAAAAAGGAGCGCGAAGTGGGGGACGCTAATTCTGCCCCTGATTGGAGGTCAGAGGGATACAGGATTGGATGGACAGAGAAGTAGTAGAAACATAGCTGATTGCACAAAGGATTGGGTGACTGTCTGGTGTTATTTAGTACCTAGGTACATGTTAGCAATAGTTTACTTCGTATTTAGTCAGAAACATTTGTTGTCCCGCAATCACGCCGACGCACGTGCCATGTGGCCCTAGCTAGATTAGTGCCATTGCGTCCATGGTCGGCGTTTTATTTTCAATGTTTATCCGCCGTTGTTAATTCCTTGTCGCCATTCTGGAGCAAAGCATCGCAGAATTAGAACAACAACCCGATGTTGCCGTTATGGAGCAAAGAATCGCGCAATTAGAACAACAACTCCAAGAAGAAGTTCGACGACGTGAAGGGGAGGAGCGACGACGTGAAGAGGCGCAGCGACAACGTGAAGAGGCGCAGCGACAACGTGAAGAGGCCGAACGAGGACGTGAAGAGGAGCAGCGACGACGCGAAGAAGCTGAGCAGCTTGCCAAAAGATCACAACCACAGGTTCTTCCAAGCTACCTCGATGCCTGCCACTCACTCAGTCTCTCAATACGAATCGTTACCCACCGATCCTTGACCACAAAAGGTGATGCGACGAATCCCGTTGGCCGTATCTTTCCCCACCGTATCGTCCCTTGGCCCGACTTCGCCACGAGACAAGTGAAGATATGGAACCAAATCAACGACCATCCCCTCACCTCGAATGCCATTTTCCCCTCTCTACACCAGCTAGACTACGTAGCTTCCATGAGCCAGCCGATCAGTAGCGAAACCGGACTTCGCCATTTCGAACGTGACACTGTTGAAAATGCAGTCAAAAAGCTGCTTGATGAGATACACAACAACCCTTCTTGGCGACAGCACTTTGGTATCCAAGGATCCGTTACATTCGAAAGTCATACGAATCTCGGAAACGACGTTGATACTCGATCTGATTCCTTCCGGGACATAAGTATTGGCGAAGATAATGCCGAAGTTGCTACACCAGTCACGCCCAAAACTCAACGCAGAAAGAACGGCAAGGGAGGTGTCGCCGACCAATTCTGCATCTATAAAACATCTGATGGCCAAAATATTCCTGCACTTGCGATCGAGTATAAGGCACCGCACAAGGTGACGAGGGACGAGATTGTGGTCGGTCTTGAGTCCGAGATCCAGCCGAAACGTGATGTGATCGACCAGGAGGGCGAAGACTTTGCATTTACGTCCAAGTGTCTCGCCGCCGCGGTTGTCACGCAGCTTTTCTCCTATATGGTCAATAAGGGTATCCCATACGGCTACGTATGTACTGGAGAGGCCTTCGTCTTTCTGCATATCCCCGACGACCCATCTATTGTCTATTATTCTGTATGCGTGCCGAATCTGGATGTCCAGGAGGGTGACGCGAATAGGCTCCAATATACTGCCGTCGCACAAGTTTTTGCCTTCGTCCTTCAGGCCCTTAGTGCGCCACCCCTACCACAGTCCTGGCGCGACCGAGCTGCGAATCTCGAGACATGGGCTGTCTCGGTCCACGACGTGCTTAGCAGCATTCCTAGTACAGAGCAAAAAGCCGCTCCGACGCACTCTTACAAGCCGTCACGCTGGAAAGGGTTTGCTCGGTCAGCGATTCGAACCAGATCAAGGTGTCAAGAGGTGGGCACCATCCCCAGGCATCAAGATGGACAGGACGACGATGACGAAGGGGCAGGTGGAGGTGGAGGTACACCACCGTCTCCTTCTCCCGGACCGGTTTCCTCCCGGAGCTCGGGCCAGAACAAGGCGCAGCCTACGACGAAGAGCATAAGTCAAAGCACAAGACGAAAGACTGGAGGACAAGGGAAAAAAGGCCACCAACATGACGCAAACGAGCAAAGCATCCAACAGCGGCCGTTCTGCACGCATAGATGCCTTTTGGGGCTGGCCAATGGCGACAAGATAGATACGAATTGTCCCAACGCAAGCGACCATGGACGACAGCATCTCGACAAAACAAGGTTTCTGAAGCTTGTTCGCACACAGCTATTCAAAGATCGGGGGCCCGATGCAGACGCTATGCCGCTTTATCTCTCGGGAGCAGTCGGCTCATTGTTCAAGGTACGATTATCATCGCACGGCTACACCCTCGTCGCCAAAGGGGTAGAAGAGCACGACTTGAATCGCCTGCAACACGAGAACGAGATGTACAGCCACCTTTTCCCTATTCAGGGGATACATACTCCTGTTTGCCTCGGTATAACCAACTTGGTCCTGCCATATTACTACGACAGTGGCGAATTTCGGTACTTCATGTTTCTCAGCTGGGCTGGACAACCCCTTTTCAACGCCACCAGCCACCCTGACAGGGACAGGATTCCAGATGCCGTTGGTGTAGCATTCGAAGCGATGCATCGTCTGCGGATTCTTCACGGTGATGCTGAACCACGTAACGTCTTGTATGATACGCGTTCTGGCCGTGTGATGATTGTGGACTTTGAACGGGCAGCTTATCACCCACGGCAGCCCCTAGGTTCAATCGATACCAATCGGAAAAGGAAGCACGACACGTCACTCAAGACGGGTAAAGATGATTTTGCGGTAGAGATGCAGTCTATCCGAGAGGGTGTCCGGCGTTGTATTGGTTAAGTGTATCTTCTTGTTGGCAGGTTTTGTGGTCTTGACGAGGCGATATGGTCCTTCGACATTCCTAGTACGGGCGGTGGGCTGTTTTGCATTTGATCAGGGTTATGTAGCGCCCCTCCTTGTAGCTAAATAATTCAATGTCTTAATTTCTCACTATTATCAGCCCCATTGGAGAAATGTTGTAAGGAGATGCCAGTGTCATATCGATACCCAAGGTATGATGCCCCCTCGGCAATTGAATAAGACGTAGTATTTAGCGATGTCATCAGAAAGTGAGGCACCCGTTCATCGGGCGTTATGTCACCAAGCTGCGGAACTGGCCAATCAACATTCGCCGCAGAAAGTCACTGACCCTTAACATTCATGAGTCTGACATTGTTATCTCTAGGGCCGTTCTACAACACCGTGCCTATTCCTCAGAATCTACAGCTCCAATTAGGCCTGCACCCATGTCATATGACACTGTGTAAATTCTGTGGGCTGATGGAGCTCCTACGGGCGCCGCCGTCTGTTTGCCCGTCCTGCGATGTGCGTCGTCATCCGGAGCTCTGCTTCACTTTCGGTAGAAGATCTGTTCCATACATGTTAACGGATGATATGTCGCGATGCATGCAGTGTTGCAGGGGCTTGCTTACCTTCTTGAATTGAAAATGAAGTTGGAGGATGCCCTGCAGGTGATCAGTTAGCACAGGTAACAGTCCCATTTGTTGGTCCGTTCGGTGGCCCAAGAACAGGCGGGGCGACGCCGGAAGGCTCAACTATGGGTAGTCGGCACTGCGCTCATAGCGGTAGGGCTCAACTGGGCGGCCAAGGGACACGTATTGTACACCAGGGCTTTTGCCTCAAGCAGAGGAAACATCGCACCAACGAATCGAAATCAACAGATTGACTCCACTTACCTTGTCAAAACTGCTCTTGAAGCCACGATCCCTCTTTGCGCTGTAATCCCATTCCCGATCTACAATACGGAACGCGATGTCTTCGTACGGTGGCCCAGCAATGAAGCGGATCAGACACGTGTCTTCCTGTCCTGCTGGCGCGAATGACTCGCCCCGTCTCCTTCCATGCTCCCGAATGATCTTAAACGTGGGCGCCTTGGTCTTTTCGATAAGGTCCGGGTAAAAAATATTGAATTTATAACCTTGAACCACTCTTGGTGGCGGATTGTCGTGATCGTAATGTGTCTGGTTATACTTATTCCATTCGTATCCCATCTGCACCCGGTTGAAGTACCGTGGCTTTCGGGGGCGGTACTTGTCTGCCCATTGCGGCTTCGCCGCGCTTGAGACGCTCTCTTCTGCCGAGAAGATTTCCTCGTTCTCACCGACTCCTCTGGCGACTTCGCGCTCATAGAGAGCCTTCGTAGCTTGGGAGAAATCGTCGTTCCCACTAGCGGCGAATCTAGCAGTGCCTGGAGGTGGTGGTGCCTCAGTCGAATTCTGGGGGGATGGACCGGTTACTGCAACATGCTTTGGCGCAGAAACGGATTCAGGTTTCTTGACGCTCGCTGATGCTGCGGCAACATCGGCACTCGCCATTTCTTGCGAGGCCTGGAGCGCAGCCGCTTTCTCTGGATTTTGCGCCTCCAGCAGCTTGGCCCTGTACTCTCTGATGTCGTCACAAATGCTCTTGAGATTGGCTTTAGCTTTGAAAACGAGTAAACTCTTCAGTAATTCTTCCCAATAGTCCGAGTCCATGACTTCATCGGAACGCAATTTTGTCCGTATTTGAATCTCGAGCTTTTCGAGCTGCTCCAGGTTTTTGGGACCCAATATCTTTTCGACATCGGAGCTGACCGAGCTCACGGCGCGCGCTTCCGGTCCCAAAGGCTTCAGCTTCTGTCTTCTATCTGCGCACAGCGTCTTTAAAGTAGTCCAGTATTCTTTATTCCTCTTGTTCGTCTCGAGCGTATGGTAAGAGGTAATTTCAGCATCGAGCTCTTCCAACTCAGCCTGTTTTAACTTTTCCACCACATCAATCGGGGCGGGCACACGGATATCGATATCGGCATCGTCGTCGTCGAACACATCGCGGTCGGTATCCACGTATCGCAGATTGAAGGCAAGTAGGTCGATGGGCTTCGCGCGGTTCTCCCTTACTCGGATGTCGGCTTTCTTCTTGGACTGCTTAAGGACAAACTTGTCCTCGTCCGCTATGAACTGGCGAGATTGCTCGTCCTGACTACGGTAGTTCTGAGCGGCAGCAGGGGTTGTCGAGTTGGATGAGGAGATTTTCGTGGGTTTCGTGATCCTCGTGTTTGGATCGCGTCTAGGAGATGTAATGTCGCGACGGGGAGGCGACTTGCGACCATGAATCATAGCGCGCCGTCCCGGATCCATGATTGCTACAACAAGAGATGTCGTCGGCAGGATATGATGCTGAGATGACGTCGAGAGATGCAAAGTGGACGGAGGTAGCTAGGGCTTCTGCGGGTTGTGTGGGCAACGGGGAAGTAAGATATCGAAGGATTGCGTCAGGCACAGAGTCGGTTCATCCAGACCCGCTTTTCACTCACCATCTTGCCGAGGCTTCGCCGAGAGAGGGTGTGTCTCCACTCCGTGCTCCCCCCTAATCCCCAATCTTCATGCTCCTAAGTCAATCCTTTTGAGAATCCTAAGTCATCACTCGCCTACCCCCATAGAGACCCGATCGAAGCATATATCTGTGTTAGAATTTCCTTTCTCAAAGATGGAAACACGGAACTGCGTACATGTTGGTATGTATTCATGATGGAACTTGTCGGGTATCTGTGTTAATGTGCAATGCAATTGCGCAACACCACCATAATGCCTGCGAATACCAGATACCTGGGTAGTTTAATAGCTAAGCGAGTAGCCCATGATGTACATCTAATGTCAAAGAGTTCGTTCCGGGATCCTCAACGTAACTCGCCCCTTAAAAATCCCCTGGCGTCCTTTCTACCATTCATTGCCATGCCACGAAGTTGTCAGGACATACCGAGCCAACATTCAATAGTCTAAAGTGACTCAAGTCATTATCTTTCTTGAACCTCATTTTTTTCAAGCCCATTGAACGTTTATCCTAGTTCTGGCGACTGTAATCTAGCACAATATCTGATAATCACCATCCACGGGGCGTTCTCTTGTGCAATATAATTGCCCAAGACCAATTGCCCAAGACCACCATAAACATCCACGGGGCGTTGACTAGATTCGAAGTTTAGCTTGGATGCCGGCTTTCCAATCAAGCAGCCATTACACGAGTTAATGACCGCCATGTGAATGTTTCATATCCCCAACATCCTTCAGCTGTCCCGGCGCAGGACCGGCTTCGTGAGCTTCAGCCCACTTCTGGATCTTCCCGAAGTTCGGGCACCGGTGCTGCGTATCGAAGTCCGGGGTGATCCCCAGCGGCGTCTTGTCCGTGACCTTGTGCAGGAAAGGCGTAACGTCCGCCGTGCACATGACGCGGATCCGGAGCGCGTCGATTCAATGGTCGATATGCTGGACATAAGAGTCAGCTAGCTTCCGTGAAAAGGGTTGAAAGATAGCCTGGCTGGCGGAAGGTTGACATACTATTCGCACGAACTCGGGTGAGTCCTGGAAAGAGAGGTTGTCACTGTAATCGTACACGTCCCTGTACGTGTGCTGCCGGATCATGTCCAGACAGTGGAGCGTGTGGAAGACTTCCAGGCCTGCCATCAACCCTCCCTTCTCGCTGACGACCCACGGCTCGTCGTCAGACTTGTTCAGGAGCGGTAAGCGGTTTCGAGGCACGTCGAAGGTACCAACTGTGCGGGATCAGGATTTTGGCTTATGGTGGTGGTGGGAATCATCGATGCCTACAGTCCCAAAGTGCTAACCACCTTGCCTCCAACTCGGGATCCGGCTTTCCCTTGTACGGGTTGGCATCCCAGAACCCATTGTCAAACTGGACGTCCTCGTACTCGATAGCCTCGAAGAGGGGTGCTGGTGTGATATCAGCATAGTTCTAGCATCTCCATTGTTGAAGCGAAGTAAAATCGACTCACAGTCTGCGTGCAGCTTTCGTGTGCATTCCAGATCCGTAGGCTCATGTGCCGATGAAGGGTAAATGCGCCAGTATAGCGCTGTAGTGAGAAACAGGAATGAGGATATCCAAGCGAGTATCGTAAGTTTGACCGTGACATTAGAAGTCAATGGTCTCCTTCTTCCCCGCGCCCGCGTCGGCGTGAGGAAACTACTTGTCTCCGCATCCTCGATACGTAGCTCCCGATAGGTATCTCGTTGGCTTTTGTCGTCTCTCATGGTGTATTCGGCTCGTAGCTGGGTGCCATTACCCAGGAAGGAAGATGTGAGGCCCCAAACCAGTTCGATGTTTTATCATCTATCGACTACCTAGTCTTCCATATCACAGGGAATGCAACAGTGACGCTACAAATGCGAAGACTGACGCAGGTCTATCGTGAATGCTACCAGAATAGGAAGTTCATGTGCGCCAGCCGGGATCTGGATCCTTGCTTACATATAATGTCGGACTCTCTATAGGGCTGTTCCTCACCTTTCCCTTAGCCCGAAATCTCGTTGGCTGAAGATTAGCATACGATATGCACATAAGTTAAGAGCGAAGACTGTCAGCGGCCGATCGCTATTAAGGTCGAGATCTCGAATCTTGCGTGTTCACCGATGTTATCATATCATGAATGGTTGCCTTTTATAATTTATATCACATAAGGATAACAATAACCCAATAGGGCGAAAGAGAATAATAAAAAGCAAGGCCTCCGCGCACACCTTAATAATAATAAAAGCTCGATATTAATATATATTTTAAGTTTATTTTAAATTATAACTAAGCGATTTATATAAATTTATTAGATAAAAAAACTTACGATATTATAAAACTTTAATTTTTAAGGTTTAAATTATAAAAAAATAAGTTATTTAATTATAAACGATAAATTATATAAAGCTTATTATAAATTTAAGATTAAAATTTTAAGGTAATTTTTTTTATATTATACTTATTTTTTATACTTATTTTTATTTAGTTTAATATTAAATAAATTATTTATTACGCGGCTTATAAATATATAAATAAATAATTCGATAATTATAAATATATTTTTTGCTAATTTAAATTTTAATTAACAATATTTTTTTTAAAAAAAAGAAAAACTCGGTAATTAAAGCGTTATTATAGCTTTTATAACCTTTTTAATATAATTATATTAAAAATAAGCGTAAATCGATTATTTATATATTAAAAAAAGCTAAAAATATAGCGTTTTATAATAAAATAAAAAAACTATAAAAAGATTTGCTAATATAAAAGCAAATATTATAAAACAAATAAATGTAACAAATAAAAATATTAAAAAGCCTATTTTAAAAAAAACCTAAAATGTATATATTAAAGCAAAGGAGAAGATTTAAAGATAATATACCTAATAAAATCAATAAATCGCGTTTAATTATTCGTCGCGACCAAACGGAATGTTCACCGATGTTATGTTCCTAGTTCCTTTTGCCACCAACGCTTAGCACTCTCGACCTCCTTAGGGAGAGGTCTCATCTGACATACATCGATGGGCAGTAGGTTGAGCCGGAGCTGATACATATAAGTCAGATTTTCGTGTTCTTCATAGGCTGATACGTAAAGACATTATACACAAGCGCGAATGAATATGTCTGTATACACAGTCGTCTACTGGGTATCGTATACTGGCCCTGAAGTAGCGGTCCTGGTTAGAACATATGCCTTTCAAGAGTAACCATGATGTCTTCTAAGTTTGCTTGAGCGAGTCGGATTGCTGATTTTCAACCTGCCTCTCCTGGCGTCTTGTGGAATTAATGAGGACCGCTAGATACGTACGTGGTTCAGTTAAGCAATCTGAGTGTGGAGCAGAAGGATCAGATGCAGACAACCTCTCCAGCTTAGCCGTCTATAGTGATCATGCGTGATGACGAAGGAGGCTTACATAACGAAACTCATTGGTCCATTTACGGTGAAGTGTTTCCAATAGTGGCTCCCTGTCGCTGACGACTATGCAGTCGGGATGAGGTGGTATACAAGTCTTGCAGGGCGATCGGATAAGAGGAAGACCTTCATCGGGATATATTTCCAGAGAAACAGTCTCGCGGTTCCCCTCAAAGTATCCCAGAATCGAAATTGGACCTGACAGAGACCATATTCATCCTCTGTTTTCTAACTATCCAAAATGAAGTTCACCTCATCTCTCGTGTTGCTTAGCAGCCTCGCTGTCGTCCTCGCTGCCCCCATGGCCGAGAACGCAAAGCGAGAGGCCGACCCCCAACATGCCTTCCGAACCGCCGTCGCATACAAGCGGGAGAATGGCGATGAGAAGCGCGAGGCCGATCCACAGCACGCCTTCCGGACTGCGGTTGCGTATAAGCGTGAGGAAGACGACGAGAAGCGTGGGGCGGACCCGCAGCATGCCTTCAGAACTGCCGTTGCGTACTAGGCTGAAGGAAGGCCACAACAGAGGGGCCCGCATTGGTGAGTAAGGGCTCCCCCGGGGAATGCTATGCATGGTGTTCGAGATCAGAAACTGATCACGTTTGACGTGGATAGTCATAAAGGCCACCGCATAGGTGTTGAAGTGGATCATAAGACTGAGCAAGACGGACATGAATTTTGCTTCATATACATCAGTCTAGATATCCTTGCCCCCTATTACGGGTTGGGAAGACATTCGTTTTGCTAGCAACATAACCAAACTCAGTACAGAGAACGCTCATTTAAGATATAACGGATATGTTCAACCCATATATCCAGAAGAGATATTCTCAGTTTGTGTTTCGAATCAAGGGTTTTGAGGAGTGCTATTTCAATGCCACACTACGATAAAAATCCCCAATTCAAGCCACCATTTCTTTTTTTATCACCATTGTAATGTTCTATCTTCTAGACCAAACTTAAAAGATGATAACTTAATGTCCCTGCCAACCTCCTAACATGTAGCTCAGTGCCGCGGACCCATCTGAAAGGCCCTCAACACCGCAGCGCTGACCACGGGATGAGCCATTATGCGGTCATGCAGGCCATGCTTCATGATTTCCTCCCCTATAAATCCTAATTTCGTCCGGTGCTCGACCATCCAGCCCCCGGCGCCGCGCTCTACCCTTGCAACCTCCTCCTTTTCCAGCTCTTCGAAACTGACTCCAGCGGGACGCGCTGCATCGACGGCGTGCCAGTACACCTGCTCGCTATGGGTCCAAGGGATGGTGTAATCGTCCTCGGCATGGATGATGGTGACATGGTAGTTGAGCCTGTCGCTGGGAATCGCTTCGCATAGGCGGACGAATTGCGCTATCTTGTCTTTGCTTGGCCACTTGCTGAGGATGAAGCCGTTCAAGTAGCTCAACAGCCGCGGGAAGCGCGCGATGGGGTCGAGAAGGGGTACGACCCCGGCTACCCGGTACGTCGCCGTCAGACGCTCGACATCTGCGAAGGGCGCGACGAGCACCATTCCGGAGAAGAGAACCGGCTCCGGCCGGGGGGCCATGTGGTGGGCCAGGGACACGCTCACGGCCGTTCCGATGGATTGGGAGAACAGCACGATGCGCGAGGGGGGGATCCCGACCTCGTGCATGGCCCACTCGGCGAGGGTGATGGCGTCGGTCAGCAGGCCCCCCTCGGATGGGGAACCGCTGCTGGAGCCGAACCCGCGATAGTCGATCGCCACGGTGTGGATCCTTTTCGGATCCCCGGCCGACATGGCGCGATAGCTCGGGGGCCGGTACCCTGAGCCCAACGTCCCGGCGGCTCCATGAAAGTAGAGGACCAAGAGGGACTCGGGGTCGTCTCGAAGTAGCTTGAAGCTCATGCTCTCCTTGATATTGTCGGCTACTCCTGAAGGCTCAGCGAGCAACTCCTCTTCGTGCTCTGCGTAAAGCCCCAATGGCAGTATATGCCAGGCATGCAGCGTCTCTCCATCCGGGGTGCGAAGAGTGAAGGGAGTGACTTGATTGCGGAGGAAGCCCCATTGCTCAGGGACTGTCACGTCCTGAAACCAGGTGAGCGTCACGCTGTTGAGGTAGATGACCTGGTTTTGGAAGAAAGGTATTGTCAGGACGGCTATGAAAAGAGCATAAAGGGCTGTGATTATAACGACACCGTAGACCACAGATCGTAATGGGTTTGAGCGGACCATAGTGTAATCTAGTGGCGCATGTAGATGTAATTATTGTGAACTCCATACGAAGTACCTACATAAGTAGGTAAGTTAGGAGAAAGAGGGTCTCGTGCAGAGAGTGATGTTAATTGCGATGTCCAGGGGCCCATGAAACGCCTTCTGATTGGACTCACCCCTGGATCTTGTTAGTGCAAGTGGGTACTAGGTTAGTCAACGCGCCGTGGCTTATTCCACGCCTCTTATCGCGTAACCTCGACATTCCTGACGATGCCCTCCAAAACATTCGCGACCTGCATTTGCACGTTATGGCATGACCTGCACGATCATTCCCCGGAGAGAAAGGTTACATTTGGAGCTTTGAAATGAGTCGCCTGTCAGAACACGCCATTGAGCCCGTTCATAATCCCCTGCAGCATACTTGACGGGGTCATGGTCTGGCGCCATATTACCTATCCAGCGGCACGAGTCGGCGGTATGGCTGCGGGGAATGAGTATGAGCGATGTTGATGGCAGCAACTTTCACAGGCCAGTGGAATGAAACGAATGTTTGCCGTGTCAAGCTAACTACATACTTGATACCTAGGTAGCTTGTGATGTGATTGTAAAATGAACGATTTCATTGGCTGGATAGCAAACCATAAAGCAAACAGCACTCTGGTCCCGCACGATAACCTGCCTACACGATTGTCACCGTGGGTGAGCCGACTCAACATTTCCATTTCTACTTGACTTGGTCGGACGGACGCGATGCGGCGTGCCTTCATTCCAAAAACACCTCGATCCACCTGAGTGGGAAGGAATCTAATGGCGCAAAGCCAGAACCTCAATCCCACTGATGACCAAATCATGATGCCGACTACACCATTCGGCGGCGAGATGCGTGAGAAGCATTTCGCCTTCGCCAAAGACTACCACCCTCTCAATCACGGCTCCTTCGGGACCTATCCGAGGTCTGTGATGGAGCTGCAGCGCCGACTGCAGGCCGAGACCGAGGCCCGGCCCGATACCTTCTTGCGGTACACGTACCCGAGACTCCTTAAGGAGTCCCGTGCTGCGGTCGCGTCGCTTCTGGGCTCCGACGTGGGCGAGGTCGTCTTCATTCCCAACGCCACCACGGGCGTGAACACGATCCTGCGGAATCTCAGCTTTGCCGGGGACGACGTGATCCTGCACTTCGACACGATATACGGCGCGTGCCTGAAGACGGTCGAGTCCATTGGCGAGTCCCTGCCCGTCCAGCCCCGGAGGATCGAATTGGCGCCGTCGGACGCCGAGGCCGATATCCGCGAGAAGCTGATCACCTGCTGCCGCGCGACGCAAGCAGAGGGCAAATCCGTCAAGTTGGCCATGTTCGACAGCGTGCTCACATTTCCCGGCATGCGCTTTCCGTGGGAGATCTTGGTCACCCTCTGCAAGGAAATGGGCATCCTTAGTCTTGTCGATGGTGCCCACGGCATCGGCCACATCGATCTGACGCACCTGGGCGCAATCAGCCCCGACTTCTTCGTGAGCAACTGCTATAAGTATGTCTCGCTACATAATGATCAAATCCAGAGCCTGCTAAAATCTCTAGGTGGCTTATGGTTCCCCGAGGATGCGCAGTTCTCTACGTTCCGTACCGGAACCAGCACATGATCCGCACGACGCTTCCCACCTCCTGGGGCTATGAGGCAGCTCAAGTGCGGAATAACTATGACGTCAATGAGTACTTCGTTCGCCTCTTCGAGAAGATATCTACGACGGACAATACCCCCTATCTATGCGTGCCGAAGGCGCTGGAATTCCGACGCACTGTCTGCGGAGGCGAGGCCAATATTCGTAAGTACTGCCAGTCGGTGGCAGCGGAGGGCGGAAGCAGGCTTGCTGAGTCTCTCGGGACCGAAGTAATGAGGATAGGCTCGACGGGCCACATACGGGACTCTTGTTTTACCAACGTTCGGCTGCCGCTCACGCTCTCAGAGGCAGGTGCTTCGGCAGAGGAGGGCAGCAAGGTCGCCAAGTGGATGCAGGAAAGGCTACCGCAGGAATACCAGACGTACATACCGACTAAGTTCTACGCCGGCGCTTTTTGGAGTAGACTGAGCGGTCAGATCTATCTTACGGCGGAGGACTTTGCATGGGCGGCGGGAGCCTTGAAGGAGCTCTGCGAGCGTGCAAAGAGACAGGAGTGGAAGGATGGAAAAGCTTGAGTCGTAAGTGACAATAATCGATGATCAACTAGAAAGAGATCCATGATGACTTCCATATAAACTTCCCTTTGGACGCGATTTGGTTTCCTTTCCGCTCTCCATCCGCTCCATCATGCGATCTCATCGATCATGCAGGTACCAACTCTATCACGGCGATCCCACCACTGGTGCTTTCAGAAATAGTATCGACACCAAATAGACAGCTGGTGGACTATTAACCGGATGGTCTGTCGGCCACACACGTCTTGGAAACATTTCTAATACTGTTTTGGTAGCGTCGACGTAAAGGTGAGTACCCATCGAAACTAAGGAACAATATACCTGACCTCCTAACCTATGTACTCATTATGAACATCGCATGACAAGGAGGTAGGGGACTTGGTCGACATGAATCTGGTCTCATGGAGATCTCGATATCAATATGCACCTGTAGATCATCTGCTGTGTAGGGGTCTTTCACTATCAACTGCGGAATAGGTTTCGAGCACCCATCTTTCTAGACTAGTATGCCCGTCAGCACCTTGATATGCGCCACGTAAAGCATATGATCAGCTGGCAGACGTCAATTGCATGCATAAAGGGGGGAATTCGGCGACTAAGATCTGACAAGCGACGATACTCCCGCGGTCCTGACACGACTCATGCCCCGAAAGTAGCACATGGCCGCAACCTGCGCTAGATCTCCCTCTCCGTTGGCCGCACGACGATACGCTATTTTGTTTCTCAAGTATATCAGCCCTTTCGGCAGCAGCTCGAGGTCAGACACGAGCGAAGTCGCCCGAAACTCACGTACCTCTAAGTACATCAGAAGATGTTGTCCTTTCCGGTATTCTCTGGTCATCGGCCATGACGAGCAACATCATATTCGAGAAGTGTAGCATATACGAGAAAGGGATGATTATCGACAACGGGCCGACTCTCCATAACCTAATTTCTTGTATGATCTGCTATCCAGATGATGGAGGACTGCGCGGGGATGAAGGATGGCTTTGGGACATATAAGCTGGACGAGAGATCGCATGGGACAAGATCAAGACTAGAGAGAAATCACACTCAAGCCCCATCAGCCCCTATCTCTCATCTCAACATGCTACCTCTCACCTTCCTCGCCTACGCGGCCCAGCTGGCCAGCGCGCACGCCTCATTCGACGGCGCCCCGGACGCGAAATGGGACTCCGACGACGGGGATCTCGACAGCCACAGGGACTTCGACTTTGGGGACCCCTGGGGACCGGGGCGCGGGGACTGGGGCAGCGCGAAGTCGGTGTGCGACCGGTACACGACCAGCATCCTGGGGGCGAACACGGCGGCGACGCAGGCGCTCTTTGTCACGATCTTCGTCAACACGGGAATGGTGGGCAACTACACGACGCCCAACGCGGGCGTCTACGTGCCGGGCGTCATCTGGCCGTCGGTCTTCCGCGGCCGCCCCATCAACCAGATGCCCTACTTCACCGGCGAGCTGGCGAGCTCCAACCTGGACGACGGCGACCTCGGCCACGGCGTCGCCATCAACTGGCTCGACGGCGGCGGGCCCGCCGCCCTGCGCCAGAACCTGAGCGCCTTCGATCAGGATAGCAATCAGTGGTGAGCAGAGCGAAGAAGGAAGCAGTTTTCGATCCCAATCCTGCTCTTCCTGCCTCCTCTACCCTTTCTCTCTCTCTCTCTCTCTCTCTCTCTTTCTCTCTCTCTAACAGTAACATCGCTCATCATACATACATACATAGGCGCTACTTCACGCACCTGCACGAGTACTTCGCCTACCTGCTCGGCTGCAGCCTGTACGGCAACGTGGTGGACCGGTACGGCGGCAACACCAACATGTACCACGTGCACAAGTACATGACCATCAGCGACCTCGAGGAACAGTACACCAACGCGCAGTTCGTCTTGGCCGGCGCGAGCCTCGGCTTCGCCGACGCCGACCAGGCCTTCGTCCGCCGCGTCCTCGAGTGGCTCTTCAGCCGCCGCTGCAGCCCGCCCAAGCCCGTCCCCCACTGGGCCAAGCCCGCGCCGCAGGCTATCTGCAGTGAAGAGGTAAGCTCTTCTTCCCGTTCTCGCTTTTTCTCTATCACACACACACACACACACACACATGTACACACATTCTTCTCCTGTCCTAAGCCAGTGGAGAATAACCCTCCCCCCGGGAAAAAAATCCTCCTTCTCATGACGACGAACCCCCCGTCTGACCCAACCCCCTGGCTGATACTTAAAAAAAAACAAAAAAAACCCTTAGCTGAGCTGTCCCTTATCCCCGAAACCCGTCTGTCAGCTGTACAAACCCCTATGCGATTATTCGAAGAAGTCTAACAACAAGTCACCCCGCGGCCGCGGCCGCGGATGGCCTGGTGGTGATGGTGATAAGAAGCAGCAGCAGCAGGAATGCGTGGAGGAGCCTAGGTTCGTGACGACCGGCGAGATCTACGACGAGTAAATCCAGTCACTATATAAATTATCGATTGATGAAGCCGGTAGATGAAGCCTTTAGAACGAAAGAGATGAAAAGAGATGGAAAGAGAAAGAGAAAGAGAAAGAAAAAGGAAAGAGAGCATGTGTCCTGTCCTGGATGAATGAGCCGTGACGGATCTTCCTCTGCATATACATCCCACTACCTAGCTGACCAACCTACTTCCATCCTCATGCAAGGAGTCGCACAATGGGCCCCTTGTCAACCACACCGAGGCCGTCGCTCACGTCCTCTCGAGTACTTCCTCGATCTCTTCTTCCATAAGTAAACCCTAGTACCGCGGACCCGGAACTATCAAGTTCGGATCTTCATGTTTCTGACCCCCTATTGACTCTTTCTATTCCACTCCCACCAAACATCACCAGCATGTCCTCAGATACCTACGACATAGCCATCGTCGGCGGAGGCACCTCTGGTCTCGTCCTAGCCAGCCGTCTCTCCGAGGACCCAAACCTGCGCGTGGTGGTCCTCGAAACCGGCTCTGACCGTAGTACCGACCAGAACACGCTGGTCCCCGGCGCCTGGCCGCTCCTCACGAACTCCCCCAATGATTGGAGCTTTCCCACCGCCCCGCAGGAACACATCAAGAGGTCCATCACCATCCCGCAGGGCAAGTGTCTCGGGGGATCCAGTGCCATCAACAGCTTCATCTTCGCTCTCCCGTCCAGGGCGACCGTGGAGGGATGGCACAAGCTGGGCAACGAGGGTTGGGACTACGCCTCGTACGAGAAGGCGCTCACGAAGTCGTTTACTCTGCACCACAAGTCTTCTGGGGCCACGGAGGGGCAAGGCCCCTTGCAGCTCACGCTGGCCGAACCGCAGGGTCTTTGGGAGAAAGCTTGGATCGAAGGCATGGAGTCTGTCGGGTTTTCTAGAACGGATCCCCTGTCCGGGAACCTCGGGGGTCCACACCTAGCTGCCGAAAGCATCGATCCCAGAACGAAGCAGAGGAGCTACGCTGCGAACGCGTATCTAGATCCCGCCCGGGAAAGATCCAACTTGACAGTCCTCACCGAGACCACCGTCTTGAAGGTGCTCTTCGAAAGCGCTGCAGCATCGAGTGATGAATCTGCTGATCCAGCACGCGGTGACCAAGCAGTCGCCAAGGGTGTTCAATTCCTCTCCCCCGACGGCTCCATCCAGACCCTCGAGGTCCGCAAAGAGGTCATCATCGCCGCCGGCGTCATCAACTCGCCGCGCCTCCTCGAGCTCTCGGGGATCGGCGGCGCGGACCTGCTCCGACCCCTCGGCATCGACGACGTCGTCGCCGACAACCCTCACGTCGGCGAGAACCTCCAGAACCACCTGTTCACGGGCATCGCGTTCGAGGCGCAGGACGACGTCGACACCCTCGACGCCTACTTCCGCCAGGAGCCCGATGCGCTCCAGGCCGCCATGCGCGACTACGCCGCGAGGGCCGGCCCCATGAGCACCAGCAACCTGACCATGATGGGCCAGTTCCCGCTGCCGGAGTTCCACACCGAGGAGGGGCGCCAGGAGCTCGACAAGCTCCTTCTCCGCCAAGATGACCCCCAGCCCGAGCCGCGTTCTTCGTCGACGGCCACCCCGAGCTTCGCCGCCGCCCACGAGGCCTTCGTGCGCTCCGTGCTCGAGGACCCAGCCGGCGCAGTAGGGAACTACGTCTTCGGCGCCGGGTACGCGCCCTTCGACGGCCCCAGCCCGACCTACCGCGCGCGCCCGGCAAGCACGTCTCCGTCGTCGTCGAGCTCTCGCACCCGCTGTCCCGGGGCTCCGTGCACATCACCACCACCACCACTCCGACGACGAGCGGCACAGGGCCGAAGAGCGTGGACGACGGCGTGTAGCATTGATTACCCGTACCTATCGCACCCGCTGGACCTGGAGATCCTGGCGCGCCAGCTGCGCTTCATCGAGGACCTGATCACGCGCGCCGAGCCCATCGCCCGGCACCTGAAGACGAAGCCGTATGGCAAACGGTTCGTCGATCTGGACGCGGCGAGGGAGTACGTGCGCCGCTCACCACTACGTCGGCACGTGTGCGATGATGCCGCGGGACATGGGGGGCGTGGACGATAGCCGGCTGCGCGTCTACGGGTGCAGGAACTTGCGCGTGTGCGATGCGAGCGTGGTGCCGCTGGAGCCGACGGCGAACCCGCAGGCGGTGGTCTATGCGGTCGCGGAGATGGGGGCGCGGTTCGTGAGGGAGGATGTGAGGGGATGAGGTTTGGATAGATATATATTGACTGCGTAGGTAGGTATATATTGTTTTATGGGCACTTGGTCACTTGACGGGAGGCGATTTGACAGCGAGGAGTGGGGGAAAGGCGTGTATGGATGGCCTTTCAGCAGAGGGTCAGGCCATCCATTCGGCATGATAATGCATGTTGATCTAGATGCCTTCACTATTAAAACAACTGATATTTTCCAACCAGCGTTGGTCTCAACACGACATCAACTCCGGTGGTTATGGAGACCCGACGTCGTTTGCGTGAACGCTTGTCGCTCACCGAGCACTGGCGGCCCGGGAACGTTGGAAGGTTACGCCGTTCCGGGCTTGAACCGTGTCGGACCCGATATGATAGAATAAAGTTGCTTGATAGTCTTCTTTAATGGACCATTTCAAATGTAGCAGTAGCACTGGTTGCCGCGACCCCCTGGTCCCAATATTGAATAGGGGTTGGCCAGCGAGCTTCCGCGCGTGAGGTAACCGTTGATATTCTTCTTGGGATCTCACAGTGCAATACCCATTCAGTGGGGTTCTTTTGACTCTCTGCAACATCCCTAGTCGATTCCTTAATGTTAATACACCTTTTCGTACCTAGGTAGTCATTCAGAATGACCTTGTCTTCGGGGGTTTCTCGTACGGTGGGATGCCGGTTTTCCTGTGCTGACAGCACCCTATTATATTCCACATTTCCGGCATTTGACGTTCTGTTATGCCACATAGTAGAGATGATCCCACTGGGAGAGGTGCATAGCGTCTTGAAGCTATTTATTTAGCTTCCTATCAGATTAGTACCATCGAAAATGGATAAATGAGTGCTCGTAGGAGTCCGAGAGGATGCGTCAGGATAAGCAGAGCCAGGCCACTGCGTCGAGAAGACACATGAAGCAGCTTCCCTCAGTTCAATTACATGGCAGCGTGCGCGGATCGGTTTATTATGATCTTGATATTCACTTTAGTAGCCTCAACTTAAACTGACCATTGCGATCACGCGTGGCCCTGGACTGTCAAGACAACCTATCATACACCCATCATTATGAAGAAGGACATCATGAAAGACCCGGCCCTCGAGAAGGCACCCATAGTAGAACCGACAAGCCAGATAGATATACAAAATGTTCCCAACCAAAAAATTCCAAGCCACCAAGAAGTTCATCTATCGTCAGTTACCCCTATAGCTATCCAAGTAATCCTCTATGTATATCCCCAGGAGCTGGGGGCGGGAGATTATAAGGGTCCAAGTCCCGTGCCGCTGCCTTTGCCTTCTTCAGGTCCACCCCGAGCCTCCCGAAGAGGAGCTCGAGTTCGACATACCGCTTGATGGCCAGACCGACGTATCGCAAGTTCAACTCGCCGACGCGCGGCTTGATGAGCGACTCGAATCTGCCCGCGAGGAATCTCAAGTCTGCCGAGTCGTGAAATTTCGCTCTCTCGGCTGCAGCGGAAATCTTGCCCTTGAACAGGTAGAAGGGGTCCAGGAACGAAGACACGCCCTGTCCCTGGGATAGACCATTGATCTGGATGAGCCTGCGCGGGACGTCTCTCATTGAATACTGGGCTCCTGGGGACGGATCTGATTAGCCTCCGCCTTTGAGCCTGGGAGGAGGGGGGGATATCAGTGATTACCGGGGAATCTCTCGCAGAATATCTCCACTAGAACGGTGTTTTTCTCATCGCCCCTGGCGGACCAGAGGAACGCAACGTAGTCCTGGCGTGTTTGCGGGATGACGTGGAAGCCATGCTTGCCGTCCAGCAGGTCGATGACCTGGGCTCTCGTGATAGATGCTAAGCAGTCGATGTCCTTGCTTTCACGGACGCCTCCTAGAGCGCCGATCGCGTAACCACCAAAGATGCCGAAGTTGACAGATCGTTCGCTGAGAACTTGGTGAAGCGCAATGGCTGCATCGTTCAGGCGACCTTGGATCATGGTGGGAAGTTAGTCAATGTACTTGACGAAGAGTGTAGACAGTGGAAGTATAGATGGGTTCAATCGAACATTGCTCAACGTGGGAAGGAGGACGATAGTAAGTCTTCGGAGTAGCCTCTTATATCCACCAAGTAGGTCATCCATCACCACACATTGAACTGTGCCTCTCTTGGCTGGAGGGTCTGGGTTGAATTGGCCCCCAGCGCTTAATGTGGGTGACAACTTAGGCCGAAGCCGGCAACACGGATCGAAGCCAATCATGGCTCAGCCATAGTTGATGTTGGCTTGAAATATCAACAAAATGTTTCATAACTAGCTCATTATCGACCCATTCAGCCTCATTAAGGTCAGCATTTGAAGTGGTAGGGTGTGTCCCGATGGTTACGAGAGGCCGCAGCGTCCGGTGGTTAACCCTTGTGAGGAGGGCCCTCGGTCTGGCGCGATGCGGGAGGCTCTGATTTCGGGTACCTAGTTACAAGCACAGTAAGGTGTTTAGGTCTTTAGCAACGGTCAATGCGAATAGAAGACTGATACTAGATCATCTATTTCCTGCCTTGTGGTGAATGTTCTACGTACTAGTTGACACCCGGAATGTGCTGAATATTGTGTGCTTCTTCTTGATCGCGAATGAAGCAGGTGACCTTGTTGTCTGAATAATAATCTATCCGTGACTTCTTCCCGTAGATACTGGATTTGATCAGGGACCGAACTGAGTCGTCTGCCCCTCCCAGCTGCTGTTCCATCCAGCTCTCGTCCAAGTTCATGCCGTCTATGAGCTGCTCGACACCAATCATGGCCATGTCGTCCTGCTGGCCCAGGAATCTTGAAGCTAGTCCTATGATGAGCGGAGCCAGACGAGGCAGCGGTAAGTTGAAGATCTCATCGCGACTCATGTCGGGGATTTCCTTGCTGATATGGACTCGCTGATCCGGGCTAGGCGGCGAAAGGAGGGCGTCCTCAATTGGGTCTAATCCGAAGTGGGCGGCTGGGAAGATTACTATGGTCTGCGGTGGATGGACCCAAGTTGTAGTCCGCACGCAAGGGTAGCCGCGCTTGTATTCTGTGTAGTTGCTGAAGTCCTCCTCCACCTTGGATGGCTCAAATAGACCAGTGGAACACAAGAGGCCCGCGGCCACCGCAAACCCCGACTTTGGAACGCACAGTTCAGCGTCCTATGGCTGTTAGCCGCGAGGACATAAAGCAGGATGATAAAATTAGATGCGACTTACGTGGCAAACGCGAGGTACGTTGTAATAATTCAAAACGAATTCACCAACAACGCATACCGAAACGTTGTGATGTTTCAGGATCATGACAGCAGCGGAGGTTGGGGCTGACGCCATCTTCTGGCATTCCGGAGGCGCAGACACCGTCACCGTCGTAAAGTGTGATGTAAAGTCTGGGTGATGTTGGTGATAACTGCACTGCCTACATTTCCATACGCGCCAGGATTGAGGACGGGGGAGGGAGATTTACTCATAGGCTAACAGTTTGGCTGCGTTGTTGGTTGGGCGCGTAAGAAGTGAGATGTGGCTGTGTACCTAGGTCCAGTAGGTATGCTTCAGCTTCAGTTAACGAGCCACAGTGCTTTCATGGTCACCAGCCACTGGAGGCGGTAACATCTTGAAGTTGGACCAACACGCAAAACAGACCAACACCAACATTGACCACTCATCCTCTCCTTTCCTTTGTTTGATCATTATCTCTAGCTTGATTCTCATCTTCTCCCACTCGGTCCCTCGAGCGAACACATCGTCTTTAGCGACCCATTACGCACAGCTTCCTCTTCATCTGTGAGCCGTTTCAATGAAAGCCATATTGAAAACGATCACTGGGCGTTCCTCGGGTTCGCATTTCCAGCTGCTTTCCGACCTCCACCTTGAGGTTGGGCAACAATATTCATCATATACCTTCCCGGTCACCGCCCCTAATTTGATCCTTGCTGGCGATATTGGTCGCCTGATCGACTACGCTGGGTATCTCCAATATCTCGAGGCGCAAGTGTCCCGGTACGAGCATGTGTTCCTCGTGCTGGGGAATCACGAATTCTACGAGCTGGACTACGATTCCGGTATCGAGAAGGCGTATCAACTATCACAAGAGCCTTCTCTCGGGGGGAGAGTAATTCTGCTGAACAAGACCCGCTGGGATAGCCCCTCGTCTCCTCTTACGGTCCTGGGATGCACGCTTTGGTCAGAGATACCCCAAGAGGCTTACAGTATCGTGGCGTCTATGGTCAGCGACTTCAAAAAGATCAGTGGGTGGAATGTCGAGAGGCACAATCGATGCCATAGCGAGGAGGCGGCGTGGCTGCAGGATCAGATCGCCCAAGTGGCGTCGGCAGGCGGGGAGAAGAATAGACAGGTTCTCGTTGTGACGCACCATGCGCCATGTGTTGAGGGCACCTCACGACCAGAGCACCTGCGAAACCCCTGGTCATCCGCATTCGCCACGAACTTGGTTGGTCAGAGGGTATGGAGGGGCGTCAAGACTTGGGCCTTTGGGCATACGCATTACTCAACCGATTTGGTACGGGATGGCATTCGAGTGGTTGCGAACCAGCGCGGGTATGTTTTTCCGGGGAGCATGGCGTATAAGGAAGAGCCCAGAAAAGCGAAGAAAAAGGGGGCGCATGAATTCGATCCTTCAATGGTCATCGTAGTCTAGTTTGGGATTGCAATATCATCATGTCAGTTGCAGGCGGGCTAGTACTTTACCATACGACCCGCGAAACCATCAGTGACCATTGAGCCCATCGTTTCGGGACCAGAAACACACAATGTCCCTGCAACTCGATTGGTATATCACTGGCCAGCATTAAGCTGTAGTCTGTTAAATTCTAAGATGGCTTTAATGGGAAAATCCTAAGGATACTACCCATGCTATCCGTAAGTGTGGAACCAACCTTTGATGGCTGGGATTCGCTTTTGGGGGATGCGATACACCAACTTATGGTGAAGCCTCGCCAACTGACAGAGAATATGGAATGAGAATAGAAGCTTTACTGTCCTCAAGCACGCTCGTGGTCGTCTCCGGAAGTCTTTTTGTTCTACCTTACCCTCTCATCTTCTCTCTTATACGCGAACCCACCACGCGCTACGGACCCGAAATGGGATGAATTCCCTCAGTAAGTCTTGAATTCGATTACCCTTTAGCCTTTTGGCTCCTATATAGATGGGTTATCAGGACCTGAAGTCCCAAAAAAAAACTTGATGGCACTCACCCCTTTTCTCAGCCCCTATTTTCATGTAGCTCAAGTACTCGAAGTTACTGTAATTCCTTTTCTTGCACTACGCACCCATTGCCTGACTTTACCTGGGCAGCTTAATGGTGTTCTACCACTTTCAGCCACTTGAATGAATGGTCTTTAGCCGCCGGACCAACGCGGAACTAAGACCAGGTTAAGCTACACCCACCACGCCGCAATGTAACGGTACCCAACCTGAGCCGCGAACTTTCGCCGACCTTCTAGATTTTCGACCTGAGTCCAGGCTCGAGTTCAAATATGGGACCAAGGTTACTGGATGACTGCCCCGGCATGGGCCAATGCGTTCCCAGGAGGAGGAGTCGCAAATACGCAAATGTCAACGCATTCTATCCGGCAGCAACAGTCACTGAAAACTTCTTGCATGTAGTATCATAATCTGCAGATCACCCTCACGATGAGATACACGTTCATACGAGCCCTTTTTGGGGCCATTCTCTGCAACGTGGTCGCCGTCCTCGGCGCCGCGACATCAAACATCAGGGCTATATACCTCTTCAAGGACGTGATGAAGTCCGACACGGCGTCCCTGACAACCGCCGGCTTCAACAGCGTCATCATATTCGGCGTCGGCGTCCTGGAGGACGGGGACATCATGTACTACTCCAACACGCCCGGGAGCAGCGACGTCGTCGTCGCGTCCAACGGCACTTACGTCGGCGGCGCCGCGCTCGCGGACAAGGTGCTCTCGCTCAAGTCGGGCGGCGTCGAGCGCGTCGAGATCTCGATGAACGCGCAGCACGTGCGCGAGCTCATGATGATGAGCAGCGGGCCGTCGTCGCGTATCTACCGCAACTTCGCCGCGCTGCGGGCCGCCTGGGGCCTCGACGCCGTCAACAACGACGACGAGTCGCTGTACGACGTCGCGAGCACCGTCGCCTTCGCCCGGATGCTCGGGGACATCGGGTACCGGTACACGATCGCGCCGTACGCGAACGCGGGGTTCTGGGCGTCGGTGGTCGAGGGGGTGAACGAAGGCCGCGGCGCCGAGGAGGAGCCCGACCGGCTGCTCGACCGGGCCTACCTGCAGTGCTACGACGGCGGCGCCTACAACAGTCCGGGCGGCTGGCAGAGCGCGCTGGGGATGAGGGTGGTGCCCCTCGTCTGGGTCACCAACGACTCCAAGCCGTCGTACGGCACGACGCCGGCCCAGGCGAGATCGAAGTTCAGCGGCTGGAGCGCGCAGAGCGGTGGGCTGGCGGGAGGCGGGTATTGGAATGATTACGACATCGAGAAGATGGGATTGTCGTATACGGAATATGGGGATGTGCTGACGACGGTTTTCCCCTGACTGTTGGTTCCAAGTGCCGGCGGACCCGCGTTTATTCATGAGAGGGGGGCGATGTTACTTGTTTGACTTGTACTCCAGATTTGGACTTGGTTTATGAAACATGAACATTTCACATGCATCATGTACGGAACTGTAAGGAGATCTAACTTCTACTTTATCTGAGATATAACTCGCTGATTCTGCTTAGATTCTTATTGGAGTACCCTCGAGCTATGCGTGGTTACTTGCGACCCATTTGGAAATCGGCTCCCGTACAGATAACAGAAAATCCGTCCTCCCTCACAATCGATCTAGAGTCCCACCTCCATACCATGATATCACCAAACATGGCCTCGGCTCCGACCTGTTGCAACTTGCAGATTGAACCACAGGCTCACCAACCTCTCCCAGTAGAACATTACCGCGAACCACGGCTCTAAGAGACCCAGGAGCCCGATTCTCCGACCCTATTCATGGCCTCGGGAAGGGCTGCAACGGACCGGACGGTGCCGGCCAGCACCTTAGGCTCGAACAGTTCCGGGCGGTGCGTCAGAGAGCTCATGCATACGCGGCCAATCCCGCGGAACAGTGGTTGGGGATCCTCGTTGTGATTCTGACGGCTTGGCGGTCTATTTGCCGGAGCCTGTCGATCTCACGGGTGTCGAAAGATCCACGCCCGTGGTGGCCTTTACGCTGTGACAGGGCTAGTAATTAAGTAGTCCATAATGAATGAAGATATCAAGTAGATTTATTCCACGCTTTCCAATTGTATGAAGGGCATCAAGCCGTTGTTCGGACTCAGGAGTCGCTCTTTTTTATGAGTAGGTAACGTACAGAATGTCTCGGGGATATTGTTCAGCACAGATAAAACCATGCCCTCAGTCTCTCGCGGTGGAGCAGAGCTTTAGGCTTCTCATCTTATTGTTGCAATCATATGACCACATAATGATGAGAGTTGTAGAGCGTTACTGACTATATATGATCAGACTAACCTATATATCTCAGCGAGCGCTGGCGCGGTGCCAACCACTCCAGGCGTTACAATATCCATATCCCGAATGAGGGCATGCAATGAGCCCGTGATATCTGCAGCTGTGTACCCTCAGGTGTCCTCAATAGACATATATGAAGTCTTCATTCTTCAAGTCCGGCAAGTCCTGAAGGCCATTGTCCTCCTCGATCGTCCTCATCTGCTCATTGTGCTCCAGCTCGACCGCTTTCCCGCCCTGCATGTCTTTTCTTCTCAGCATAGACTCATCCACAAGGTTAGCTTGCTTCCCGAGTTCTTCTCGCTTCCTGGCGTGCCATTTGTTCAGCACCATAAGGTACATCGGAATAAGCCTACACTGATTGTCAGCCTGCCAGTCTGGAGATAGGGGGTGTTGTAGGGGAGTTTGACTGACAGTCCTAGAATACCGACGAGAATGAACATGATCAGGTTGGCGATGAGGCCAGGTCGGTAAAGGGGGGCATCGTTGATATTGTACAGGAGGGGGCCGATGATATTTCCCGTGCACATGCCCATGAACATCACTAAATTCGAGTTAGCCTCACTTATCCGCCTTCGGGGGCCTGCGCTGACAGTGCTGGGACGAAAATTACTTGCTGAACTTGTTTTCTTCTTGGTGTCGCCACCAGTATTTTGGGCCGACCACGTGTATACCATAGGAGTGATGGCACCTAAACACTGAACAAGATAGTACCCGAACAGCAGGACGCCTTTATTGTGTTCATTGCGAGGAACTGTGAGCATGAGGATAGTGCCAACAGTAGGTAAAACGCTGAGACCTGTGATCACGATGCCTTTGCGAGAGCACTTGGTCGCCAGCCAAGCAGAGCCCAGAATCATTACTATCTGGACGACTCCCGTTGGCATGCTAAACAAGATCGCGTCGAAGTTCGTGAAACCGAAATCTTTGATGACGAGATTGCCAAAGGAACTGAAGCCACCACTCGGGATCCTAGTCGTGATTTGTGTCAGTCCACCATGCTGGCTCGGCAAGCTCAACAAGCTACTTACGAGATGGAGACGATCAGTAAGAACCAAAGTAAGGTTTTGAAATCAGTGAATGTCTCTTGGACATGGTCCCATCTCCATTTCCGGCTGGCGACGCCCATTTGGTTGGCTCGTAAGCGCTCGACGGCAATGACCTGCTCGCGTTCGTTCAGATACTTCGCCTCCATGGGGGAGTCTGGCATCATGGAGACGAAGACCACGCCGAAGGCGACAGTCAATACACCACAGAAGATGAATATCGTTTGGTATCGATAGATCCTGGTAGTGGCAATGTGCCCCAGTCCATACGTTACGAGACTTCCTACAATGAACGTGAACCCGTTCATCGCGTTCCAGTAGGACGTGCGTAAGGTCTGCTCTGATCGGCGCCACCACATCTGGGTAACGGCTAGGAGCGAGGGCGCTATCATAGCTTCGAAAGATCCCAAGAGAAACCGAAGGGCAAGTAGCGAGTCGAAGTTGGTGCATGCTGCCATGATGCTGGCGCATGCGCCCTGTAGGACGTGAGGATCGAAGTCAGGGTCAGGAAAATCACGGAAGATACTTACCCAACAGATTATCGCAGTACCGATGACCTTACCAGTAGGAAGCTTGACGAGTAGAAATGCCGCGAGGGGTTGAAATACGAGCTGAGCGAAGTATAGAATTGACCCGAGCCAGGAGTACTCGCTATTCTTCAGATTTGCATCCTCGATGATGCCGAAGATGGAGACGTTCGAGAGCGCCGACTTGTCGAGTTGCTGAAAGAAGTAAGCACCAAGGATCAAGGGCAGAATCCGCTTGTCGATACGCCTGAGGACCTTGCGTTCCTCTTGGTAGTCGAAGGTAACTTCGCCATGCTCGGCAATGAACTGCGCAGCTTTATCTGCTCCCCCACCGACAGCGGGGGCAGACGTGACATTCGCCGGCTCCTTCGCAGGAGATATGGTATCGGAATTGTTCACAGCTGTAGTTGCAGGCACAGGCCCGATCTCACCACTTTTCGCCATGTCTCCTGTACTTAAGGGGATAAGGGTAATGATCAATGGTATACGTGGAGATGTATGACAAGGTGAGACAACCCGGATAACGAGGAACGAGGCTCTGGAGAAGAGTGAGGACGGTATATATAAGTGTTGACTCGTCCCGGTAACCGCAACTTGGGGTTCGGTTATCTGGGGTTGCGGGGATCCCTGCATACGTTGGGGAAAGGTCCTTGCTCGACTACCCATGGACCCTGGGCCCAGGCCACTTCTCACGAGACTATCTACTCAGGTATAGAATCTTCTGGTTAAGAGGCGTTGAAAAGAATTTCCCGAATAATGCGGTCCGAATGTGACTTCGTCTCATATATGGTAAGGCTAGCAAACCGGCTTTTCCGCAATCATCTGGGAAGGCAACCCTCAGCGGCTATCGACGATCGAAGTTCCATCTTCTAGCGAATGCACCTCTGAGTCCCGTCATTGGTGGAAGTAGACTCATCCACTAATGAGCTGACGAGACGAATGGGCACAAATATTCTCTACGAGTCAACTTCTTGCCATGTGGTGCTCTCATCCCAAAAGAGTGACCATATTAGCCGGCAGTCAGACCAGCTTATGATTTCGGATCCTTGGCCGGCTGTTTTTATTCTAATATATCCGGGGTAAGCACCCACTTTCCCCAGACCCTTAACGCCTAGCTAGGTTAATAATCTTTTAAATCGAAAGGTAAAAAAATAAAAATAACCCTAAATAAATATAATTATATATTATAAATTAATAATATAATTATAATTATTAAAACTAGCTTTTTAAATATAATTTAAATAAATTATATTATTAATAAAAAATATTATAAATCAATTCTATTTTAAATATTAAAATAAATAAAAAATTAATTTTTTTAATAAACTTTTATAAATATATTAATAAATTTAAAAATTTAATAAACTTATTTATTTAATAATAAATAAAAATTAAAACTTTAAATCGATTAAAGTTTTAAATTAATTAAATAAAATAATATTTATATTAAACGTAAAAATAACGATTTTTACACTAAAAAAACTTTATTAATAAGTTCCTATTAATTTTTTATATAATTACGATAAATAAACTTTTTTTTTAATTTTATTAATTTAAAGATTTTAGCTTCGAATTTAAAATATAATAAAAAAGATTTTATATATAATTATATATATAAAAAGATTTTTTTATCATTTATTTCTTTTAATTTTATATAAATTACGAAAATTAAAAAACAAATTAAAAATTTAATTAAAATATATATTATAAATAATAAAATAATAAAATAATATTAATTTATATATAAATATAAACATTTAAATAATTTTATATATTTAAATTCGATTTTATTATTATTTTGTGACGAACCGATTATTTTATAAAGTAGTCGAGTGTGCTAAGTTTATATTTAAAGGGTAAATAACCGAGTAATAAATAAATAATACGATAAAAGCTTAGAAGGGTTTATTAAATCGTTAAGCTATTACCTATTTATTTTAAAAAAAAGATAAGTGCTTAAATTAATCATTAAAATAAAGACTATTTTTTAGCTAAATAGATAAAAAACCCGTAGTTTTATATATTTATTCTTTTTTTTATTAATGCTTTAAATTATTTAGCTTACTAATAATCTAAGTGAGCTATTAATTAATACGCTTATTAGTGATTTAAATAAGCCGTCGATTAATACGCTTAATAATAATTTAATTAAGCGTGGTTTTTAGGTCACGTAACTTTCGGAATATAATTATTTCGTTTCGAGTTAACGTATTATTTTTTTTTATGCTAAATCCTATTTTAATCCTTTAGCTTTTACGTTAAGCCGTTAGCTATATTAATTTATAACATTATTCCCCTTTTTTTAAGGGTTTTATTTTTAAGGCTATAAATAATAAGTGTGTTTTTATCGGCGTATAGTTTTTTTTCTTTTTTATATTATTATTAACGATATTATATCGTTTAAAATCTAAAAAACGAGATTTTCCCCTCGAAATTCTATTTGCGAGCGTTAATAATTAGCTATTTATATTAATTTAGTTAGCATTATTAATTTATTTTTCGTTATACCTTATTTTTTTTGCTTTTAGCGGGGTTTCCTTTATAAAATAGCAAGTAAATCTTTTAAATATATCGAATATATTCGCTATAGTCGGTTTTATAATAATTTATTTATTAGTCGCTTTTTTAAAAAGGTTATATCGGAAACGCGTCGGCTCGAATCTAAAAAATAAATAGCGAAGGAAAAATTATCTGCTATTTAAAATAAGGCCCTTAAAGCTTATAAAAAAGCGACCGAGGCTTTTTCGCGATTATATCGCTTATAAAAATAAAGGGCTCTTTTTCGCTCTCGCGATATTAAGTTATTTATTCGAAATATAAAGTTTTTAAATAAATTAAAAAAGTAAAAATAAACGAAGTTTAAAGCCGTGGTTATTATTTAAGCGTTTAATACGATTAACGTGATTAATTAAAATATTATTATTAATTTCGATCTTTTTAAAATCGACCCTTTAGCTATAGCTTTAATCGGCTAAGATTTTAGCGATAAAATTATTTAATAATTCGTAAATAGCCTTTTAAATAATTTTTAGGTTCCCACGTATTTTTCGAGTGTAAATAACTTTTTTATTTAATTAAGTATTTAAAAGTCTTATTTTTTTAACGTGAGTTTAATATTTGTTCGATATTATATATGTTTTAATTAGGTTCGATCTCGATATCGTCTTTTAATTTAGCGTTTTATAATGCCGATTCGAATAATAAAATATAAAAGATAGGGTATAATCGTATATTTAATAATAATAAAAGTCGATAATTAGTTTTTAAAATGATTTCTTTAATTTTAAATGGTCTAATTTTTTTAAAGTCTAGCTTTTCGCTTAATCGTATTATTTTAATGTTTTATCGCAATAAATAAATTATTCCCCCTTTTTTAAGGGTCGATCCCTCGGTTTTTTTTTTATTTGCGTAATATTTTATCTTATTTTAAAAAAATTAAAGTTTATATTAAAGGTTTTATTATAATTTTTATAGCTTCTCTACTCGGATTATAAATTTTGGGTTTTTTATTTCGACGATCGATATTTTAGTTAATTTAGGGTTAAAATTATAGTTTGCCTTAAAAAGTGATAGGTTTATTAATTTATTATTTAAGCTATTATAAGCGAATTAAGCGATAAATAACTATTCGACTTAATCGTTTTGCTAATAGTTAATATAATAGCGTAAATATTATTTTAAGGTCTAATTTAAACGTTTTATTTATTTATTTAATTAAGGGTGATAAACTATAAAAAGTTTTTATTTTAATCTTATTTATTTTATAAATGCGATCTAAAATTTAGAGGTAAATAGCTTATCTCGATCCGAGATAAGTTTTTTTAATAGATCGTGCTAGCTTATTACGATATATAAAAAAGCATAAGCTAAATTTTTAGCCGTGCTAGCTTTTTTATATAAAATAAAATAAGTATATTTTATAAGTTTATTTATAATAATCTAAATGTTATCGTATCGTGTTTTAATTATAGGTTTTATAGATTATAGCAATTTTATAATAAAATCGAATGCTATCGTTTTTTAAGCTTTATTTAATATTTTAACTAGTTATAATAGCTTATAAGGTTTATATTATGCTAATTTTATTTTATTGCATAAATCGTAACCTTTTGTGACCTATTTTATGGTTTTCGCGAATTTTAGGAAATTATAATATCGTTAAATCTATTTAATTATTTTAAAAATTCCTTAATATTTATAAAATAGGTGTTCGTGGTGTTATTTAACGAATTTTTTTTAAAGTTCGTTAGGTATTCGTATCTTTCCGTTATAAAAAATTGTTTTATAGGTTTTAAATCGTTATTCCTAATTTTTATTTGGTTATATTTTAATTATTGCTTTAATAGTGAGGTATCCTTTTTTTGTAGTGTGAAAAATAGCTTAATTAATTTTAGGTATATCTTAAATTACGTCGTTTTAACGGCTAAAGATATTTATTCGAATGTTTTTAAATCTTTTAATATAAATAATTTAAAAGTTAAACTTTAATAAGAATTTTGCTTATCGTATTTGTTTTTTATTAAGTTTTTTTATTATAATAAATATTATAAGGTTTTTATAGTTAATATAAATTTTAATTAAATATATCGTTCCGCTAATATATAGTTTTTATTGCTTAAAAGCCTCGATAATTGCTATAAGTTCCTTATTATAGATTTAATAATTAAGTTTTAATTTATATAATCGTTTAAAAAAAAACGCGATTAGATGCTAATTTTTTTAGTTATTAATTTAATTTAGCGTTTTTTTAAGGGCGTTATTTAAAGCGTTAATCTCGATTTTATATTTTTTATTTAGCTATAAAAATGCTAATATTAGTTCTTTTAATATCTTATTTTGGATAATATTAAAAGCGTTTTATTTTTTTTTAGTTTATTTAAACGGAACGTTTTTTTTTATTAGTTCGTAAAAAGGGCCGGCATAAGTCCTAAAATTTGCGATTAAATTTTATACGTAATTTATAAACCTAATAAACGATTAAATATTTATAATGCTAATTAGTATAAGCTAATTTTATATTATTAAGATTTTAAAATTTTAGATACGAATAGCTTTTAGTGAAATAGTGAATCCGAGGAAATTTATTATCGTTACGTGAAACTCGCTTTTTTTGGGGTTAATTAAAAGTTTTGCGTTTTAAAATGCTTTTAATATTAATTTTACGTGTTAACGATATTTTTTTTTATTGCGTGAAAAGATTAAAATATCGTTTAGATAAATAATAATAAAGTTGTTAAATTTTTATAATATATACGAAATTATCTTTTAAAACGATGTTAATGCGTTAATTAGCTTAAATAATATAATTAAATATTTAAAATATTTAAATTTAATTTCGAAAGCGGTTTTTTATTTGTTGCTTTTTTAAATTTATATTAAGTTATATGCGTTTAATAGGTTTAAGGCTATAAATATTTTAGCTTAACCTAATTTATTTTATAATTTATATATTAATGGTAATAAATAGCGATCTTTTCGTATAATGCTATTAAAATATTAATAATTAATATATTATCGCTATTTTATTTTCTTATTTTTGCCTTTTTTTTAGATATAAAAAGGATTAGATATTATATAAATAAAATAGATGGTCGGATTTTGCTTGCTGCTAATTTTTCCTTTAATTTTTCTTTTAACGCTTGCGTATATTTCGCGTTAAAAGCATAAATAGGGAAACTTTTTAACTATTCTCCCTTTTTTAAGGGTATTTTATAATCTTATTAATTATACTTTAATAATCCTAATTTAATGCGTAGTTTTCTATTAAATAAGTCGCTAAATTATTTATATTTAAATAATATATAAATATTATAATTTAGCTTAAACTCCCGGGTTATTATTTATAACTTTAATATTTTTTTAGATTCGCGTGCCGTCGTTTTTATGGGATTTATAGAGGCGTAATCTTTTTTTAATATATTTTATTAAAGTTAGCCGGTTTTTTAATTAATTTTAAGATTATTTATTTATAGCTAGGGTATCTTTAAAATGATATTATATCGAAATATATTTATAATATTAAACGTAAGTCTTTTTTCGTGATTTTAAACGTAAAAGGGAAGTTTTATAGTTTCCCGCTTTATTTATTTTTAATCGTAATGCATAGGACTTTTATTAACGATCGTAAGTTAATAAAGGGCGTTTTTTTTTTTTTAAAGCAAATAAAGTAAATTAACGATTTTTAATAAGATAAAATTTCTTTAGGCTTTAATGTTTATTATTATTTAAATAGGTTAATTTTAATAGCGTATTTCGATATAAAGGTGTGTTTCGCTTCTCGCGTTTATTTTATATAGGGATTTTTTTATATTTTATAAATATAGGGTTTTTTATATACCGGTCGTTCGGTGCTTTAATGTTAGCGACCTTTGTTTTTTTTCGAGCTTCGTCGGTTAGCTTATAAATAATTTATTAATGGTTTTTTCGACCGGTTTAGTGTTATAAATTCGCGTCGGTATTTTTTTGCGGCTTATTTTGCTTTGATTTATTATTTATTGCTTAATTTTAATAAATTAAGCGTTAATATTTTATATTATATTTTATTATTTAAGTTTTTTTTTAAGGGTAATAATAGTTATATTATTTTCCTTTAATAGAGTTATTCATAATTTTTTTAGGCTTTAGCTTTTTATAGTGCATAAATTATATAAAAGTCGGTTATATAATTAAATTATTGTTTTTATTTTAATTAGCATAATATAAAGTAGTTTATTTATATTTATAAAATAGCGAATTTATTATATAATTATAAATTAAACGATGGTAATTATTTTTTTAGGTAGATTTTTTTGATCATTATGCTTTTAGGTTTTTATAAAAATTATTAGTATTTTAATTTCTTTTATAAGTGTTTTTTATAGCTATATTCGAAATAATTAATTTATAAAAGCGTGTAATATTTTTAATAGCTAGGTTAGAAATAAAGGTAATTATTTTTATCGTTTAAAAGTCCTTTATAAAAATAGATCTTAGCATATTTTATGATATTTTCTTTTTGTGGCTTAAATCTTAGAATAGCTATTTATAAATTTTTTGCGAGGTTTTATTATTAAAATATCGCATACCTTCGTAAGGTATTATTATTATTTAAAAATATTTAAATATAGGTTTCGCGCATCTTTTTTAATATAAAGGCTTGCGTGGACTTATTTAAGTTATTATTAATAATTTATTGCTTAAAAAAAGTAAGTTTTATTTTCGACCCCCGTAGATATTATTTATTATCTTTTTTTGCGCCGTTATATTTTCGGCATTTATTATTAATATATATTAATTAGTATAATTTAACGTGATCGGGATCGTTTAATAGTGTTTTTTTTTTAATTCGGCGTTAGAGGTGTTATTATCATTATAGCTAAAATGGAAAAAGCATAGCAAGTTTAAAATATAATACGTATAACCCTTATTATTAGCTTTTTTAAATATTAGCGTGCCGAGATATATAAAATATATTTAAGGTTCGATTTATCGTAAATTATCGCAATAATATAATATTATCTTTAATTTTATTATTATATTTAATTTTTTAACGATCGGATAAAGTGGGCATCGCTTAATAGCATATTAAATATATACGATAATAAGTTTAAAGGTGTTTTTATAAGCTCTTTTTTTTATTTTATCTAACTTTTTTCCGTCTTTATTAAGCTTAATAATTCGTCTTTTTTTTAATATTTAATTATATTAGAGTTTTTTTAGTTAAATATATTTATTTGCGTAATATTCTTATTATTAGCAATTATAATAAATTATATTTTTAAAGTCCCGCTTAAATCGGCTTTTTTTGCTAGCCGCGTTTAGGTTTATTAATTTAAAATATATATTATATGCTATAAAAATTCGGTTTCGTCGTTTTTTTTCGTTAAATTTAACTTCCCGTCGTAACCCTTATTTTTTTCGTCGCCGATTAAATTAGCGCGTATCGATCCGTATTATTAACTTTATATATTTTAAAAAGTCCGTTAAAATATCGCGTATTATTATCTTATTTTTAATAGCATTTTTAAAACCCTTATAAAAATGCAAGATCTTAATTTTATTCGTTTAATTAAGCTTAATAAAGATTCGTCGATATTTCGTAGCGTAAAATATAACTAACTTAATTTATCGGAGTTTTATAATTTTTCGTTCGGCTTTCTTTTTTTTATTTATTTTTTAAAAAAGAAATTCTAATAAAAATTAAAAGTTATTAAAATAAGCAAAAAGTTTTTAAGTTTCTGCTTATTTTTAATTATAATCGACGTGGCTTATTAAGCCTATTAAATAGGGTTTAAATTAATTTAACGCCTTTTTTTTAAAAAAAATCCCGCGTAAATAACCTTTTAAATCTCGTTATCGAATTAATTAAAATAAAAGGCTTGATAGGCTTTAATTTAAGCTAAAAATCCTTTAAAATATCTTATAATCTTATTAAATAAAATCGAAAGATTAAATTATAATTATAAGCGTCCTTCGCCCACGAGAGTAATAATAATATTAGCTGCTCCTTATATAATACTCACTTAAATATATAGCTTATTAAGCTTTTATGCCTAGCTAATAATTATAGCAGCCGCCTATTAAGCGTTAGCTAATTCCGTACGTAAAATGCAGATAGCGCCGACTAGTTTTTAATATTGCTTTCGAGAAACCTCGAAATCGTCGTTAGCCTTAGCTATCTTTTAATTTAAAGATCGTAGCTATTATTAAGGTGGCGGGCTTCGCGCAACACTCGAACCGCTAAAAATATTAGGTGCTATAACGTTATATTATTTAGTCGAAACTAGGGTATTAAATAAAAGTAATTAAAATATAACGAACCGACTATTTTATAAAGTAATCGAATATATTAGGTTTATATTTAAAGGGTAAGTAATTAAATAATAAATAAATAATACGATAAAAGCTTAAAAAAGTTCACTAAATCGTTAAGCTATTACCCATTTATTTTAAAAAAAAGATAAATGCTTAAATTAATTATTAAGGTAAGGATTATTTTTTAGCTAAATAAATAAAAAACCCGTAGTTTTATATATTTATTCCTTTTTTTATTAATATTTTAGATTATTTAATTTATTAGTAATTTAAATAAGCTATTAATTAATACGCTTATTAATAATCTAAGTGAGCTATCGATTAATACGCTTAATAATAATCTAATTAAGCGTGGTTTTTAAATCACGTGACTTTCGGAGTATAATTATCTTATTTTAAATTAACGTATTGTTTTCTTTTATGCTAAGTCTTATTTTAATCCTTTAGCTTCTACGTCGGGCCGTTAGTTATATTAATTCGTAACATATTTATTAAACAATTTTTAGTTTATAATATTAATTATTTAATATATAATAAATTAATTATAATTTATTATTATTAAAATTATTTTTTATATATTTATTAAATAAAATTTATAATATAATTATTTTTAAATAATTATTTATATAAACTTAAGCTTAATTTATAATTAAAAATTAATTTAAAAAAATATAAATTTATTAATTAATAGTTAAAAAATTTTAGTTAAATTATTATTATTATTATTTTATATTTTAAATATAAATATATTAGATAAAATAAAGGTTATATATTATATAAATAAAAATTAAAATATATAAATATTATTTTATTTTATATTTTATAATAAATATTATATATAAAACATTAAATTTATAAAATTATATATATAATATATATATATAAATTATTATAAAAAGTTTTAAATATTTAAAATAATATTTTATTAATATAAATTTTATCTTTTATATTTAATATTATATTTTATTTAATCGCGATAAATAATTAAATATAATTTATTAATTTTATATAATATATTTTTTTTAATTTTAATTTTAATTTTATTTTAATAATAATTATTTTATGCTTAATTTTTAATATTTTCCTCGTTTTTATTTTATTTTATCCTTTATTTTTTATAAAATATTTTATATATATTAATTAAACCTTTTTATTATATAATCGATTTTATATTATATAATAATTTTAAACTTTTATAACTAAATTTTAATTAATACACGATTATTTTTAATATAATTATATTAAAATAATTATAAAAATAATAATATTAGGTTTTTTTATTAATCGTTTTTTAAGGGTATAATTATTATTATAAGTTAATAAAAGATATATTTATAGCTATTAAATTATTTATTTATAATATATTTATAAGCCACGTAATAAATGATTTGTTTAATTTTAAATTAAATGTTATTTTATATAAAAATTTAAGGTGTTTTAAATTCCCTCGTTATCTACGTGAATAATAGTTTAAATTATAAAAAATAAATATAATATAAAAAAAAAACCTTAAAGGTTTTAATTTTAAGTGTATAAAAAAACTTTATAATTTATTATTTATAATTAAATAATTTATTTTTTTTAAAGGTTAAACCTTAAAAATTAAAGTTTTATAGCGTGTTATAATTTAAAATAAACCTAAAATACACGCTAATATTAAGTTTTTATTATTATTAAAGCTTATATAAAGGCCTTAGTTTTTATTATTTTCTCTCGCTTTAATAGGTTTTATTATTTTTATATGATGCAAATTATAAAAGGCAACTATCTATGATATTTATCATTATGCTTGTTTCTGCAATCAATACAAGTGTCACTGAAACCATACCCTTTCAGCCTCCAATACATTGAGAACGGCAGAATTCTTCCGCACATTATACATACTCTAGACCAGTCTCTGGCGCGCCTTCTAGAGTCAGTACAATTGGGATAATAAATATTTCGATTCCTGGATCTGAAGCGATGGAGCTCTTCATAAGCGTCATGAAAACCACAGTAGGAGGTCGAGTTGGGACCCTGCCAAGTCCTGTGAGTTAATGGGTCATATCCCTCCGGTGCCATGTTAAAAGGTGTCGAGGGCTGACGTTCGCGGTTTTCCCATAGATACCAGTCAAGTGGGAGACCATCCTCGCGGGCGTAATCCTTCACCACCCTTTTTAACCTCCATCCCCCAGTGTAGTCATTGACCTCTTCAGCGTTCCCCTCAGGGGGTGCTTGGTGTGAGTGACCAGTCGATGATGCTTGGGTTCCAGATCCTCCTGGCTGCGCCGTGGTGTATCCTGAGCCTGGAGGAAGCAGATACGAGTTTGGTGTGGCAGATACCGGCTGGTGTTGAGAGCTCTGTCCCCCAACTGCAGAGTACCCATGCTGCTGCTGACTATATCCGCCCATCGGGTACGATGCCTGGCCAACGACGGTCGGCAGATAAGGCTGCTGGGAAGCGTTAGACCCTTGGAGGTTCTGAGAGTTTCGTCCACCGGTCATAGAAGACCCATACGGCTGATGACGAGGATTACCAAGTGAATTTGGTGGCTGGACAACAACGTCCGGCTCGAGAAGCTGTGGGAGCTGATTCGAACGATGAGCTGGGGTGTATTCGAAGGCATTATCGTCATGAATCGGCTGGTACAGAGAAGCCTGATAGGGGTAGGCAGGCCCGGAAGCACTGGCGTTTGCTAACCCAGGCGGTTGATCAAGTTGAGAACTGGATGGAGCTGGTCTTTCTGGTTTGTCTTTCTCCCTTGTTGCGTGTTTCTTGTGGTGATGACGGTCAGATTTTCCGGAATTGTTACCGGAATCACTGCTTGGGGTACCGCGGTCACGTTTGTGAGTGTTCTTCTTATCGTCATGTTTATGACCTTTCTTCTTATCGCTAGGCATGATTGTCGTGCTTGAGGCGACCAGAATATTGTATGGCTGGGGATCTTATATGACTCTTGTCGAGCGTGGGTGTCAAGATGCTGTACGAAGCAGGTGATGGGCTGAGAGGCTGTGAGATAGCAAGGCGGCTGAATGCTGGGTGTCGGTGATGGTGGTATACGTGGTGATGTTTATCAGAGCGATAATATGATAGGTATGGTGGTTTTCTGGGTGGTTTTCTGGGTGGTTTCTGTGGTTCATCTACAATAGAGAGGTCGGGGAATCCGCGCCTTTTATGTTGAGTATGGGCGAGCCAGAGAGGAGCTGCAACAGCCTGTACAACGCATTCCCACAAGCTGTGTGTGAAGCACAGGTGCTATGGACAGAATGCTTCATGTTGGCGATTCGCATATGCCCCCTTGTTTTGAGTGTTTTCTCTTTGTCCTCATACATCAGATGAACATGTCACTCCCGGGTCACAAAAGTGTGAATTGTTACTAGCCTTCCTTGTGATAATGGATTAACACTGGTGACCTTCAGATGGAGTGTACATTTGTGCATTTCTGGTGTGTTTCATATCACCCAGCAGAGGCCTCGCCGCTTATTGTTCTATCTCGCCCTGATGGGTTATTGTTATCCTTGTGTCATGCAAATTACACAAGGCAACCAACCATCTATAATATCACCCATGGTCATGGCCTTAGCTATAGCTTGGGATACACCCAGGTACACGATAATATTAGGTTTTTATTGCTACCTGGGCGTACATTAAAACCCCCCTTAACACCCTTTAATCATTATTTATCTTATAATATCTAATACATTATAATATTTATTATAATTATTATATATTAAATAATATAATAATAAAAATGTTTTAATAATTAATTTATAATATTTATAAATATTATAATTATAATAATAAATAATATAAATTTAATTAAATATTTATAATTATTTTATTTTATAAAGCTTTATTTAATATAATATTAAATTAAAATATTAAATTTAAATATAATTTTTTTTTAATTAATTAATTATATTTAATATTTTAAAAACCTTTTTTATATTTATTTTTTATATTTAATTTTTATATATATTTTATTATATTTAATTTTTATTTTTATTTTATTATATTTAATTTTATATATTATTAAATTTATACGTTATATTTTTATATAATAAAATAATATTATTAAAATATTTAATTATTAAAATATTATAATAAAAAAAGTTAAATTAATATATAAAAATTTAATATTTAATTATAAATTATATAAAATAAATTATATTTTATCTTTTAAAAATATTAAAATTAAATTTATATTTATATATATTTTTTTAAATCACGTTTTAAAATAAATTATTAATAAATTAAATAAATAATTATTAATAATATTTTTATAAATTTATAAAATTAAAAAAATAAAAACTTTTATTATTTTACATTTATTATATTTTAAATATTAAAAAAAAATTTTATTAGAAAAATTAAAATATAATAATTATATTTAAATATTATTATAAATAATATATAAAAAAATTATATTATATTTAAAAGATAATTTATTTTATTATTAAATAAAAAAATATATATTATTAAGCTTTTTTATATATTAAATATACGCTTTATTATTTTTTTAAATTATATATTAATATATAATAATATTTTTATGTGAGAAATAAATAAGGGTAGATTTTAAAAAGGAATGTCTTTTTATTATTATTATTATTAGGTCTCGGTCTGGTTTCCCGCCGAATAACCCACACTTCCCCAACCCATTTCGGTCACGAGGGAACCGACAGCGGCGGCGATAGGGATAGATCCCGCCCCCTCCTCCCCTCGCCAAGTTTTCAACTCGATCGTCTTGTCTTTGGTGTTTCAATTTTTCTACGAAACAGCTCAAAATTCTCTGTCATTGTGTCATTGAATTCGAGTAAGCTTCTTCCAGAACGACACCCGGTTCGTTCTCATCATGGTCGACGTTCCAGCCCTTCGAAAGAAGAAGTATGCTCTCGTGGGCACGGGAGGTAGAGCCATCTTCTTCTACACAGCCATCGCCAATGACTTTTTCAAAACGTCGTGCATCGTGGCAATCGCAGACACAAATCAGACACGCATGAAATATGCGAACTCCAAGCTCGAATCCATGGGCCATGGGGCCGTTCCTGCATATATCGCATCCGACTTTGAGAAGATGATCAATGAAACCAAGCCGGATGAAGTCATTGTAACAACGATCGACAGAACGCACAACATTTACATCGTCAAAGCCCTCGAGCTTGGTTGCAATGTTATCACCGAGAAGCCAATGACCATCGATGCACCTCGCTGCTTAGAGATCTTCGACGCGGTTGAACGGACTAGCAAAAACGTCAGGGTTACCTTCAACTACCGTTATGCACCGCACAACACGAAGGTCTTCGATCTGATCCGCTCTGGGGCTATCGGAACGGTCACCAGTGTACACTTTGAGTGGATGCTTAACACATCCCATGGAGCGGACTACTTTCGTCGCTGGCACCGTGACAAGCGGAACAGTGGTGGTCTGCTGGTGCACAAGAGCACACACCACTTCGACCTTATCAACTTCTGGCTGCAAACCCGTCCGGCAACCGTGTACGCCCAAGGAGACCTCAAATTCTACGGGCGCGAAAATGCCGAGCGCAGGGGGGTGACGAAGTTCTACACGCGAGCGCACGGGAGCGAATTCGCCAAAGAAGACCCTTTCGCGCTACATATGGAAGACCTTGATCAGCTGAAGGACATGTACCTCGACGCTGAGCACGAAGACGCTTACTACCGTGACCAGAGCGTCTTCGGTGACGGTATCAGCATCGAAGACACGATGAACTTACTCGTTCGTTACAAGAACGGGGCCGTTCTCACATACTCCCTCACGGCGTACGCGCCATGGGAAGGATTTCGGGTCAACTTCAACGGCACCGGAGGGCGACTGGAGATGGAGGTAGTCGAGAACAGCTACGTCAACTCGGGTGGTGACCAGGCAGCTGAGGGTTCACTCGAGAGGCGTTCGTTAGTTCTTCGGCCCCTATTTGAAAAGCCTCAGGAGATCGAGATACCCGACGGTATAGGAGCCCATGGAGGTGGCGATACGGTTCTTCTGAACGATCTGTTCGGCGAGCCTGTGACGGACGAGTACATGCGTGCAGCTAGCCATGTCGATGGTGCCCTATCCATCCTCACTGGCGTAGCGGCTAATAAGTCGATTGCCACAGGTCAGGTGGTCAATGTGGATGACATACTCAAGATACCGTGAACAGTACCTCAGGGGCAGAACCCAGGATGGCTCACACCATGCGAGGACAGGGAGGAAGGGAAGCCGATAATAGTTGACTGCGAAGGACTAGTTGACTGCGAAGGACATAAATTGTACGTTGTCGTTGGCATTCAGATAGCACGCGTTGGTGGCTCAACACCCAAGTCAGGAATAAAGGAGGCGAAAACTTGAATCATGCGCAGGGCCGCTCGATGACCATACTAAAAGAGAAGAAGTCTTTGGCATACTAGGTAATTTCGGATTTGCGTGTGTTTGGAGTTCAAGCGCCAGTATTTGCATGAGGACATAACAATATCTTGAGTAACCCAAAAGATGCGACAACCTACAGGGGAAACATTTCCAGTGGAAACGGCCCGGTGAATGACAACATCGGCGGTTCGGACGCCGACGAGGTACTTACCCAGGCACAGGTCAGGAACGCTCATCACGTGATGACGTCATCCTCCAGGATTATCACTAGCTCGGGGAAAGTGGTGGAGCTCGCCTCTGACTCTGGCTCCGAGCTGACCAAGACACACACACAGTCTGACACTTCCGACTCGACTCACGACACCACCAACAACCTTGGAACTACTTTTTTCTTCTCTTACCATTTTCCTTCCCTCATTTCCAATTGCCTCTTTTCCCGACCAAGCGACTCTTCTCCGCGCCATTCCTGTTCTTCTTAGACCTTGCATCATGTTCGCTAGATCTGCATTCCGCGCGGCTCAGCCGTTGAAGCGCGTAAGTCGAAACTCAATTGCTTATTCCAGCACTACTGCTGCTAGATGCCCGAAGCCCGAGAGTCCTAGATTCTAAATCCGACCTACGATGTTCAATGAATTCCGAGAATGCGCGCGACCGGAACACCTCACACTGACTATCTTCCATAACTACAGAGCCTCCTGTCGCGCACGTATGCCACCGAGCCCGCAAAGAGTGGTTCCAACACCCTCCTATACGCTGTCGGCGGCGCCGCCGTTGTGGGCGGAGCTGGATACTACTTCCTGAGCACGCCAGCTGGTCAGAAAGCCGAGAAGAAGGTCGAGAGCAAGATTCGCAGCAGCGGACCGGCCAAGAAGGCATTCACCGGCGGCGACCAGGGCTTCATCTCGCTCCTCTTGAAGGATGTCGAGATTATCAACCACAACACCAAGAAGTTCATATTCCACCTCCCTGAAGATGATATGGTCTCCGGTCTCGACGTCGCCAGCGCTTTCATCACCAAATTCAAGGCCGAAGGTGCAGAGAAGCCCGTCATAAGGCCGTACACCCCCACCAGCAGCGAAGGCAAGTAACCCATGCGAACATATCAGTCTCCGCTCAATTTTCGATGTCATTAGACGAGAAGACTAACCAACAGTGATCTGTCGCAGATGCTAAGGGCTACCTCGAACTGATCGTCAAGAAATACCCGAACGGCCCCATGTCGACACACCTGCACGACATGGTCCCCGGACAGCGACTGGACTTCAAGGGCCCGATCCCCAAGTACCCGTGGGCGCCCAACAAGCACTCCCACATCGCGCTGGTGGCGGGTGGCACCGGTATTACCCCCATGTACCAGCTGTGCCGAGCCATCTTCAGCAACCCCGAGGACAAGACCAAGGTGACGCTGATTTTCGGCAACGTGACTGAGGAGGACATCCTGCTCAAGCACGAGCTCGAGGATCTCGAGAACACGTACCCGCAGCGCTTCCGGGCCTTCTACGTGCTCGACAACCCGCCCAAGGAGTGGGCCGGCAACAAGGGCTACATCACCAAGGACCTGCTCAAGACGGTCCTGCCCGAGCCCAAGACTGAGAACGTCAAGGTCTTCGTGTGCGGTCCCCCAGGCCTGTACAAGGCCATTTCGGGCACCAAGAACAGCCCTACTGACCAGGGTGAACTCTCGGGTATCCTCAAGGAGCTGGGATACTCCAAAGACCAGGTTTACAAGTTCTAAGAGGCTTTTGTCTTGGAACAATCGAGATCGTCGTTTTTGTATGATAGAAAAGAATCGTTTTCCTAGACCAGAGAAAAGAAAGAAGGACGAAGGGAGTCTTTCAAGCGTTGAACGGTTTCATGTCGGCGTTCTCGACGCTACAGGAACAAGATTTCGCTCTCAATTAAAACAAGATCTTTAGACTTCTCCCCGTCTTTCCTCCTCCTCCTCCTCCTCCTCCTCCTCCTTCTGTTCCTCCCCTTGTTTATATGGGGGAAAAAAGGGCAGCATATTACTTCCTCCTAGGTTATCCCTACAGGACCGGATGGGTAAGCAGATCACTTTCCCGAGGCGGCCCCGGGTGCCATGGGCATTCCGCGTTGATAATAACAACTCGATCATCATCTTCTAGGTTACCGAATTTTCGGGTATATATATTGATACATACCTAGCTAGACAGGTGAGCCATTTCGAAAGGAAATCATCTCAACTGTGAATTAGGGGAGGGTTAACTACCAGTATCGTTATGCTGTTCGACTCTTGGTGGAAAAGCTTCCTGGTGCTGAGATTTTTTTTTAAAGAACTTGATAGGACGGACTATGCGCAGGTGAGGACGGAAATGAGGCTTGGGGTAGAAATGTGTGTGTGTGTGTGTGTGATGTATAGATATGTGTAAGCAGTCAACCATCGCAGTAGAGCATTCCGCTAACTAGGTTGGCTACTGAGTTTACATTTCTGTCTGCCCCTTCTTTTACACATCACACATAATTTCGAGAATTCAAAGGCGTTACGCCCTGTAACTCCATTGGTCGACGGCTTAGTCGATGATAGGTAGGTTGGAAGAGGGAAGGGGGGGAGGGGGGTTACACACCTGTACCGCAGCCTGACTTTGCATCTATTGTGGCTATGCTATGCTACGCTGTCCCTAGGCATTAGGGACGAAGTAAACAGGCGTGAGACGAGTCTGCCCGTGATGGCAGATTGAGCTTCTTCTTGGAGGCTGTGTGCTCTGTAGATTTATTTCATTTATTTGTTCTTCATTTTCGAATGCGAAATTGTCCATTTCTTCTTGTCCCTCCTTCCCCTTTCCTTTCCGTCATTCCCTACATATCGCCACAGCCGCCTCTCTCTCTCTCTCTAGATTCGACAGATCTAAGTACAAATACAATACTTGTAGTTCCCCGATCGACAACCTGAGATGACACTCCTCCTCCCCCCCCTTCCACACGACGTCGATCGGGTGGGCCACCCTCATCACGAGCTGGTTCCTCACCGTCCTGGCCATCGTCTTCGTCGCCCTGCACGCGTGGGTGCGCCGCGACCGCGACCGCCACGGTCGCCTCGGGACCGATGATCTGCTGCTATACCTCGCCTTCCTCATATCCGTGGCCCTGGTCTGCGTCACGACGTGGGCCATCGTGGACGAGGGCGTCGGTGGGCATGTCTACGACGTTGGGACCAGTACCTCGCAGCTGCAGCGCGCTGCCAAGGTATGTGGACTACTCTGTTTGTTGTTATTGTCATTCCCCCTTTTCCCCTTGTCAGTTTTTCTTTTTTCTTGTTTTCTTCTTTTTCTTCTTTTACATAACCTGTCAGGTGGGATATATTCACCCACTACTACCTGTGCTAAAAAATCCATCCGTCTTGACCGACAAAAGTCCCTATTCATCAACGAGATCCTCTGGGGCGTCATCAACACGTTCATGAGACTCGCCGCTTGCCTGTTCCTCGGCAAGATCTTCGCCCCCGGGTTCAGTTACCGCCTGGGCATTTGGATCGTGACGGGATTGTCTGCGGCCTATGGGATCGCCGTGGTCGTGGTGCCTCTGGCCGTCTGCCGGCCGATATCGGCCCATTGGGACACCCTGCCCGAGCAGTGCGGCGACGAGATCGCGGCCTACGTCGGACTGGAGGTTCCGGGGCTGGTGCTGGACGTCGCCATCATCGTGGCTCCCCTGCGGGGGATATGGCGCCTGCAAATGTCCAGGACCAGGAGACTCGGCGTGACTGTGCTGTTATCTCTGGGTAGCATGTACGTGCTTGTTTTTTTCTTCTTCTTCTGCTTCTTCTCATTATTGTCACAATATTCCCCCACTCTGGATGACGGCGGCATTGGTGGACTGAGTCGCTTTTGCTTCTCGTAGCGTTCTCGTGGTTACCGGGGTTCGTCTCGCCGCCGTGAGCAGAGTGACTTCCCCCGACTTCACATATGACAGGGGTTATATCGCGCTGCTGTCAACGCTAGGGCCGCTCCTCAGCATCGTCTGCAGTTGCGCGACGGTGGTATACGGACCCCTGAAGACGAAACTGACATCGGCCCGCTGGGTCGTGTCGTTCAACTCCAGGCGGCTTGCCTGGAGTCGAACGATTCAAGACGGTCCATCCTCGAACTCCCGGCCGGCTCCAACGGGACACCACCCCATAACCGCGTGGCCATTTATCAATTCATGGGATCCACGAGGCTATCGCCATAACGAAGCGATGCAATCTCGGGCATATCCAACTGCGGATTTGGGTGACCTCGAGGCCCAGAGAGCCACTTGGGATCACAGTGAGACCAGGGACAGTACGGCGAGCTCTCGGGGATCTACGGCGATCGATAGCACACCGGACTTCCGATGCAGTATCGACGATGACTGGGAGAGTATACTCCAGATTATACCTGCTATAATATGGGATGAAGTCAGTTAGAAGAACCAGAAAGCTAGAGATGTTCTTTTTTTATTTTTTTGTCTCGCTTCCCGACCTGAGAATCTGGGAGGTACCCAACAGTGGGTTAAACAAGACGAAGATCAGTTCATGATCGTAGAATAGGTCTCGGCCGGCCTTGGGACTTCCTTAGCGAGAAGTGTAGGTTGTATGTCAATGAGTGAAGCACATGTGTCTCCTGGGCCCGTCGTGTCTCCCCGTGAGACTACCCCTAGACTGTCTAGCATTCTCGACCATTTCAAGTCTCTCCGACGACCTGATTTGCCTCGCCTAGCTATCTGCCCAGCCACCCGTCCGAGGGGTAGTCGATGAAGCGTAAAGACATAGCTGAGCTGTGCCAGCGGAAAGTTGATCGATACCCTCATCTCGCACGCGTCTCGTCCGTCCCGCCATCTCCAGATGCCGAAGAAGCAGACGCGTACGCACCTCTTTCAGCCTCGGGCTGCCATGTAGCTGCAGGTACATGTGGACCAGCCCGGGATGTGGCGGTAGACCCTCTTCTAGACGGCAATTCGAAAGTAGCTCAATCTGTTCATCTGGATAGTTCGAGACTCAAATAACCCATTCCAACCAAAGCGCCAACATGGGTCAGACCAGGCCTCACGAGCGTCGATCGAGACGGGAACGCATCTCTGCGTCTAAGTATAGAGGCGGGTTGACTAACAGAAAACCTCTTTCCCTGGGAGGATATTGACTTCTAGACTGCGCATCGTGCATGTCAATTACATAACAGAAATACCTCTCGACGAGAACCTACCGGGGATACATATTGGAAAAGGGGGTGGATGAGGAAAAACAGACAGGGCGTATGGGTCATCGGACTTTTCGTAGCGCGAGAGATCTAGGTAGCCGATTGCGCCATGGTGTGCATTCTCCTGGTTCCGGTCCGAGGGGAATAAAATTTGCTAATCGTACGACGCTGGAGAGAGCAAGTCAGGAAAGCGGCGCGATGCAAGGGGACTCGATGTCGTACCAGGTTAAAGAAGTCTCGCAGCGTGGCGCATCGAATTACCTCGCCGTGGCCGAGATCCGAGTTGCAAGGCGAAAAAGGGGTTAGTGTTAGTCTCGTCCAGGGAGCCTGAATGCGGACTTTCTCAACGAAAAATTGATCGAATTGCATGATCCTCAAGGCCTGGCATCAACGGATCTTCCCATTTTGACGAGCGATCGGCGGTCTCTAGTCGAGATATCCTGGTAGGATGAGGCAGTCCTGTTCTAACAACACAGTTCGATACTCATAAACACTCAGTCGAGATGACGTGGAATGCCTAGTACCAATATCGGACATCCCATCTCGTCACAAGGGGTACGAATAAAGTAACGAGGGCTGAGGATTAAAAAATCTCTTCCTCCATCCCTCCTGCTCGCTTTGGGTATACCGTCTCGCTTTGGGTATGCCGCCTCTGCTTGGATGACGGGCCAGGTACGCATACCGGTTAAATTGTCCACGGCACCGACGTGCGGCCGATCATAGCATGCACACGATTCAGGTATTCAGCCCAGCGTTGGTTGAGAGGTTGAATCACGCCTCTGAGGCCATTCGATACGCCATAATCCACGTGCTGCAAAGCTGAACGATTGCTGGTGTGCTATTGGAGTATAGGTGGTCGCGTCTGTCACCTAGCCTAGAGCCTCGGGTGACACGACTTGCGATACAGATGCAAAGCGACGTCGAGGTGAGATTAGCGCTCTGACCGAGCGAGCGAGTGGAATTTCCAACAGCTCAGCTACCTAGGTACGCATCTATTAGCTACCCTACCTCGGAGATACGGCAATAGAAGATTCGAGCCCAATGGTGTGCTCTTACCTTGTTACTCACGTCAAATAGTTTGCCGAGTTGAAGATCTGGGGTACGTATGCTGGGACTGGCGCGCATATAGACTAACCTACTCCATATGAGCACTCTATCGAACAAACCTGGGGAACGACAGGGGAACGGGCGAGTGACACTTTCGAGCGGCAGTTTATCTTTGCACGCGAGTGCGACGTCGAAAGCTTCGAGAAGCTTACGCAGCGAATCTACGCGCGGTACGAAGTAGCCGCAGACTCTTTCTGTAACCAGTTTCCCCTGAATATGGAGGATGCAGGGAGCCTGGACGTGAATTTATCCAGTTAGGAGGTCATTCCACCGCGCGAGAACCTGGCGCGACGCGCAGCTCGACTTGTACGACGGTATTGCTCGGAAGACTTCGGGATTGGGGGATCCTGCATCATGGAAATGAAGGATTGATTGAATGATGTTTTATTGATTTCCATTGTTTGGTAGTAGCTGGTCTCGGCGCACTCGTTGTCGTCAGTGGGTGTAGGTTACTGGACACCCTTGCGAGAGCCAACAGTCATGATCCCGTGGCGGCGGGTGCCTACATGGACAACGTTGAACAAATAATTTCGGGCTATTGGCAATAAGTAGCTTGACGCATAGGCGTACGCCAATGGCAGTTAGCTTCAAGGTTGTTAGCACGCGCCTTCAATTTAGTGATTCACGATGGCGTTCAGGTCAGCGTCTTTCGGGCTACCGTAGGGATCGAAGCGAAGCAGTGAACTGTGCCTGGTGACCTTCGGTTGGAATTAGAGAGAGGCTAATTGGATCGGCCGGAGTCTCCTGTCGATCTTCGGGGCTCGAGCCGCTATGGCGCTACCGACTGACCTGGTCCTAGAAGGAAACTCAAGTGAGACGATCCAGGAACGAGCGCCAGGTACCTGAGCTTAACATATCTATCGTTCTGTAGCGTCTCACGACGGACTCGATCTGTACTTGGGCATGAGAGAATCCTACCTAGGTATGACTCTTCATCTGGCACCTAATCCGTCACGCAAGTTGATCGAGAATGTTGCTCTTGACGAGATGATGTGTGTGTAGTGCATTTGGTTGTTCTCATTACCTAGGTAGACTACTGCCCGGCCGGTGGTCCGACTAAACATTTTTCTTGCTTGAAGCTGTCAGTTTTTTAGTTTTCAATCGAATGGAAAATGACGTCAGTCGCTTGGTGCGGGTCAAAACCTCCAGGCCCGTTTCAGCATCGTAAAAATAATAACCTTGGAAAGCTTCATCGGTTTCCGTCAAAACAATTCATGATGTGATTGTACCTGAGTGTTTCAAAAAATTTCATTTTCATTTTGATACGCAGGTCATTCCGTTATCGCCTATGATCGATCTCGATTATTCAATCTTGGAGGACAGATAGCTGGGTATCATGTCAGGGGCAAACCGCCATGACCAGTCACCACCATCACCGAAGCGACAGCCAGGTCCACGGCCTCCTCGTACGTGGCGTGAAAATTTCTTCCATACCCTGCCGCAATATGGTGGTGCGTACAGCGTCGGCATGATGGAGGTAGAGATGCCAGTGCGGGAACCTCGGACATTTTCCAACATCAAGCGAGATCACAAGCCTGCACTTCGGCTGGATACAGTGCTCTTCTCGGTTTATTACCCGTGCGACACGCCATCGCAGCCGAAGCCTTCGAGACCCACGTGGTTGCCGAGACCGCGGATCGATACCAGCAGGGGCTACGCGAAGTTTATGAGCGCGCCGCGCTTACCAGTCACGGGTTATATTGCGGCGACCACCATGTTTACCAAATTGCCTGCCTATCGGAATGCAAGCCTGGCCGCCCGCCGTCCACAAGCTTCGCCTCGCGCCACGACAGCCACCGGAACCCAAGATACCATCGCCGATGGCAAGGGGAAGCCTAGTTTCCCAGTGGTTATTTTCAGTCACGGGCTGGGGGGTTCCAGAACCTGTCTCAGTGCGGTGTGTGGCGAACTGGCAAGTAACGGCCTGGTTGTCGTTGCGTTGGAGCACCGAGATGGGAGCTGTGCCAGATCCATCGTGAATATGCCGCCCGAGGGAGGATTAGCTGGCAGTTTGAAGGCAGAGGATGAAAGCCCGCGAGCTCACTATAACGTGGACTACATTTGGCCCAAGGGGAACGCCTGGGATACGTCGCCCCAAAATAGCCGCGGCGTGGATAGAGAACTTAGAAACGCGCAGATCGAGATGCGAATGGCCGAGATCGAAGAGGCGTACTACGTTCTCGAGCTCCTCAATAATGGCCAAGGAGACCTGGTCCACCAGGTCAACCTGCGTCGGAAAGGTAATGCCGGGTCCAGTTCCAAAGGTCTCGAAGGCATTACCTGGTCTGATTGGGAGAACCGATTGTTCTTGAGCCATGTCACCGTTATGGGCCACTCTTTCGGGGGTGCGACGAACGCGCAAGTTGCCCGCGAAGGTGCTCGCTTCCCTTGGGTAGGACAGGCTGTATTATTGGATCCATGGGGGCCTGGAATGCCCAAGCTGGGAGACTCCACCTGGTCATCATTGCAGAAACCCACTGTAGTAATTATGTCGGAGGCTTTCACACACTGGTCTGAAAACTTCCAGAGCCTCATGGGTCTTGGTAGGGAGGCGCGTGAAAGGGGTATTCCATATTGGATGCTGACCATCAGAGGTTCGACGCACCTTTCGCAGACCGATTTCGGTATTCTGTACCCAAAGATGATGTCCTTTTTGGCCAAGACAACCGTACATCCTCGGCGGGCTATTTATATAACAATAAATTCGGCGCTGGAATTCTTAACCGAGGTGTTACCTCCCGATCACGTCGAGGGGAGCTCTTGGTTGAACGAAGGGTTCCTGATGACGAACACACTTGTGACGACGGTGCCTAGCACATACCGCCCTAATGATAAATGGATAGCGGCCCGCCTGAAGATTCCGCATGAACTATGGCAAAGATCAAGTCTCTGGTTTCCGGGGAAGAGAGGAAAGAATGAAGTGGCAACTGATGTGAGAGGCAGGGCATTGGTGGGTGCTGTACGTTTTGCTCCTGGCGATGAGATTTGGTTGCATATCAGTCCAAATATAGAAGATAATTGCGCTTCGGCGGGAGCAGGACCAGGGGCGGCATAATACATGTATTCAAGCCCCCTTTGGTGACCATGTTCTGTATAACAATGTAATTTGAAAAGGCCTGGATTAAGTCACTTGGAGCAACAAGAGTACCACTAGCTGAGGCTGATGCTCACATTGAGAAACCTATATATGCAGCCAAGGAAGCTGGATGGCTGAGGAATTATCGTTAGACCACTGCTCGGCTGGATAGGAATGTTGACGTGCCGGGACGAGGGGTCGACACTTGTATTAACTCAGTGATAGGTCTCTTGCAGTAGGTATACGCCCGCCTGGAGAGGAAGCTTTGCTGGTCGGAAGATGAATATTCCTGTGGCTTTTCGTTAGGGGCGTCCATAATGCGTGAATAGCCCAAGTATTCGAAGTAGAAGGCTCAGGGCTTCGGCTGCTCTGGTCTCCTATGGTGTGAAGATCGGTGGTCTTCCCACCGTGTGGTACGACTAGAGATATCTTCAACTCTGGCATGGTTCCGCAACGAGACCAGTATGGAGCCCATAATGAATCTGGGATGCGCGTTTGTTGAATTGGACGATGTGGCTGCAAGGTATGTATGCAAGACCAAATGACCAACCAGCTCGACGTCGCAGAATGTGGAGTTGGAGGGTGAATGGAAGGCTCTGGGAAGGTGGAGACGTCTTTACAGAGCAGATCGGACAAGTACAGGGAGGGAAAGCGGCTAATTCGGTTAAAGATGCGCTTGAGTATTTCCCGAGGGGATGGGTATGGGTGTTGATGGCTAGATCGGATCTGGATTGACGTGACCCTCAGCTCCTGTGCGAACCATCGTGGACTTGGCGTTGATGGCAATAGTAGGATTGGTGAGAATCTTGGGATGGAATTGTCGATCAGTGCCAAAAACAGACGACGGCAATAGAATGAATGATGTTGACAAGAGCTAGCTTAACGGTTAGATACATTTGACGTTATTAGACCGCGGTATGGCAGGATCATCAAGCATGGATGGAAGGCAACCCATAACACCCTGTACAGACTCGAGAAGAGCATCAGGTCAAGAGTGAGAACTTCAATAGAAAAAATTCCAACGTTCGGGAGGACGGCGAGTCAACCTTGAAGTCTCGGAAAGCTCTCCCTCCAGCGCTTGCCACGTGCCCTACAGGGCGCAGGTCCACCTGGGCAGTGAAGCTGAAGTCAATTCAGCGAGCGGGTAGGCTAACCAAGTACAGGAAGTGCCCAGGTGCCTCTAGGGTTAGGTGGTCAGTGCTGTTCAGGGGCAGCAACTTCCAAGGTTGGAGCTGCTGAGTGCTCCAGCCACCAGCTGACATGCTTCCAAGCGGCCACTATTTTAGTATTCTCGCGGCTGTTCATATCCGGTCTTGGCAACGGTAGAGAAACACACCACACCCGTGGGCATGGCTGTGTCTTTTCTTTTTTCTTTCTTTTCCTTTTCCTTTTTCTGGTTTCTCTGCTTGGTATGGGTATGTATCTGCTTATCATTTTCTCGGATTAGTTCTGTGTGGGCATATTACATCTGGGATCTAATATCCACATATTCGGACGTTTTCGGTATACTGTACGACCCTTTCGACCTCAACCAGCAAGGCGACACCGCCAACGTGGTCGTGTCTTAAATACCGTTAATGTAAGTGAGAGATCTATCGAGCCATGGATATACGTTCAGCCCTTGGCGCCTCTTCCCTCATTACGAAGTCCCAGCTATGCAAGTTACCGTATTCGGCCCCACCACCAGACACCCGACTCCGTTATTCTCTGTTTTCTCATTAGTATAATGCCGGCCGAATATTGATTTTCCTGCGAAGTACTTACACCTCTATTTTTATGCTCACCGTCCCACGTATCCTCAAGTGATAAGGCAACGCAGGGTACCTATTTTAGAACTCAATGGCCGCAGGGAGTGAGCAACTCAGTATCTGAGCAACACAGGCCTAGGTACATATGTACCGAGGCATGGACGTATTCACGGTGTCGATCATCGTCGTTGTTCCCTGCATGAGTCTCGTCCAACCTGACCGCGCAGCTTATACGAACAATGTCTCTAAAGCAAGGAAAGAGGCATCTGCATCTGCCTGATGATAGACTACAAACGCTTATTACATCGGCTCTGTCTACTACGTCCTTTCTCTTCCCGTCTCTCACACAATTGCCTGTTCTTCTTATTTGTCTTCTTACTGTACGCTGTATCTGTAGCCGGCATCGAATGTGATCTATTATAATGCTCCAGTCCACTCTCACATTTACACAACACAGATATATTATATGCTACATACCTAAGACTATGTACCTACATATCCATATATGAGCATTCTGGTATTCGACCTTGGTAATCCTCGCCCAACAAAGCGCCCAGCACCAGTCTCAACATCATCAAAAACAACCTCCCTCTCGTTCGTGGGTTTGTCCGTTCGTGTATTCCGTTCTTCATCTCATTCATACACCTCGACCCTCCTTCACCCTCCCTTTTGCGCCATAGCATAACAAGAATAACACCATTTCGAGCTCCCCGCATTCAATTGCAGCGCAATCTGCCAAATAATGACGCTCGTCCATCCCATTCCCAAATTTGATCATCACCAATTTGGCAACACCCGGACCAGACACGCCCCGGCTGTATGGACATGCGCACTCGCACTCGCACTCTGATGCCAAGACAAGCAGCATATATTCACTTTTCTATACTCACCCCAACACCATCTCCCTCCCCTGCCACCCACCTGCTTCCTGCCATCAACCACAGCGCCTCATCGTCCATTGCTACGAGTCCCAGCCGCAGGTTCGGTCAGGGCTGTTCCCACTTGGTCCCATCGCTGAACCCGGTGACTCTGGCCCGGACGCCCGGCCCTTCTACCCTACCCAGGTAGCCAGGTACCTAGACATCTAGCCACCTAGGCCTCTTCATCCCATCGCTCGACAAACAACTGCCTGACCCACCGCCATCCGATTCGAGCCCGGGTCAGATCACTTCCTTCAGATTGGCCTGCTACCGAAAGCTGAACGCGTAATCCCCAATATGCCCAAAGTACAGAACCCAGACCACGGCCCTCCATCGAGGTCTGACAGCTTTATTCGGATGCTGGAGCTCGAGAAGAAGTTCAAGGTATGTACCACATTTCACGCCTTCGGCATGCCACCCTCCTTTTCGCTCCCGTATTCCTCAGATTACCCTTTCTAGACGTATCATCTTTTCCCCTCCCACATGCCGATCTGCCACTAATATAGCATCGCCTTCCACCTGATAGATGCAGCGTATCCAACGCCGTGCCTCCACGACCAATCCGCCGCCAAGTACACTTTTACCCTCCGCCCAGGCAAATCCTTCTCCGTTTAGGGCTCGGCGTATGAGCGCTCATCCTCCGCTTTCCCACCAAACCCAGATAATGGCAGCCGCACGCCGGAGCTATGCTCTGCCGTCCTTATCCATATCCATTCCTCCCTCCCCCGCAACGGAGGAAACCCCCGTAAATCTCGATGGATCTCCCACAGACACGAAGCCGGACAAGCCTGAACGCACCAAGACGGTGACATTTGAAGGCCAGGAAGAAGACGATAAGGAGCTGTCGGATGAATCTTCTATTTGCCAGTCACCCAGTTGGGAGCAATACGGCCAGAAGAAGAAGAAGAAACCCAAATCAAAGCGCCAGGATTCCAACCAAGACGTAAAGGAGAAGTCGCAGAAGTCGGCTAGCATTTTCAGCACGAAAGGCAGCAGGTTGAGCAAACTTCCTCCGCCGGATAGCTTAAGAGCGAGGTCACTAACGAAGAAGGAACCGTCAAGATCAGCCCCCGAACTGGATCTTCATTCAGATCTGCGCACGGAGACCGCCCAGGCACCCAACCCAGTTTCCCAAGACGACATGACGAATCGCCAATTTCTGGGTAAAACTGAAGTCAATACGAGGCCAAAGAGCAAGGGACTATTTTCAAGTTTCAGGCTACAGCATGGGAATGTTGCAGCTGTGCAGAAGCTCGTCGACAGCTCTAGAGCGAGCACCGACGACAGCCGATCATTGCACAATGAACACGCTCAACCAACTCAGATACAAGAGGAGCCATCTAGTGGCCTAGGTATGGAGGTCAGCTTCGCGAATCCCCGGAAGGCACCCTCGATTCGCTCAGTAGTTTCAACTTCGAACCACTCCATCTCCTCTTCAGAAAAGCGACCTATAGTCGGACGTCATTCCGGTTCGAGCCACGGAAGATCCCACTCACTGCTATCCTCAACGCTGAGCAAGCTCAAAGGGCCTTCGTACCTGTACTATCACAACGCCGAAGACGCAGATGCCACTTCGACGGGGCGTCCAAGTACGTCTCAGGAGACCGATCTCATAACCGATATGCGTCTGGATGAACGCAGGGAACAACTGGTGAACAGGCTGAGAGAGCAGGATATTCCTACTAGTGAGACGCACGACCAAGCCCTTGACTTCGTCTTCCCCCCACGCTCCAGACGCAGTACCCACGCTCCTGCAACAAGGGGGAGAGAACCTGATGCCAATATCTCGGATGCATGCGTAGCTGCACCGCGAGAATACAGTAGCGAACTTGACTCTCCCACACCAAGGCATCAATCGAGCCGTTATACCCAGGCGCCCCCTCCTCGAGCCCCGGGCCGTCAGGCAGTTGTATCCAGCACGAAGCAGTCCAGGCCTGGGCGGTCGCCGCCACCGTCAAAACAGCGGAGGGGGAAACTTGAAGAGCCGGAACATATCATGACATCCGCTACCGCGCGCACACCTGGACAGGGGCGTGTGCGCACAAGTTCCAACTATCATAATGGTTACGGACAAGGTGTCCAATTTGAACCAGACGCGGTGCGCAATCGGATGGATGTGGACCAGGATGATGATTTCACATTTCAATGTCAAGGGCAACAAGATCGGCACGAGGCCATGCCACGGCGCACTCGTGATGACGATACAGTGTCCACCGAGACTCATACATCGACGATATGTCTCCCTTCCCGGAGGCAGGAGCCCTGTACTGTTGAGGGGAACAAAGTCAGCAACGAATCGTCTCTATCCCCGAGGCCGAGTACAATTGGGAGGGCTCTCACTACAGATAGCCCACGGCAAATAGGACAGAACATGGTTGCGGAGTCCATCGGAAAGCAGACGTCAATGAAAACACGGAGAGGAAAGCCTGCCCCTGCTGAATTGCAATTGCAACCAGAAAGTTCAGCCGACTATTTTGCTTTTGTGACCGAGGCCTACGCTCCTCCATCCTTGGAACTGCGTTCGCCTTCAGAAGGCCGATTTCCTGGATCTCCACGAATCCCGGAATTGCCTGAGGAAGAAGACGAGGAGGATTTGCTCATAGAACTGACACCGCGTGGTGAACCCGCCCAGTTGTCTGCATCATCAGAGCTTAGGAGAGAAATGCAGCCCTCCAAACCGAACGTTGTCGATGCCTCCTCAATTAACCCTAAACCAAAGGGCTCACCTGCCATATCATCTCTGCACTCCGACAGCGACATACCGGCCTTTGAGCGCCTTGGTATATCATCGAAGACCGCGAAGACCCTTGCTGGTGTCGAAACAGCAAGCAATTCTACTTCACGATCTCAGCATACCAATCCGAGTCGGAGTACCTCAGAACGGTCCTCCTCCTCCACATACGGTGATGCGCCGCCATCGCCACTGTCCGTGACTATATCAGACAGCTCTCGACCACAATCAAGGAAAGGTCTCGATTCAACTCGTTTAGAAGGCTTCGACGCTACGGTGGCAGCCAATACATTGGAAGCAGAGAAGCGAACCCCGAGGGTAGCTTATCAATCTCCTTCGGTCGAGAACGCGACACCATCTGCATCTCACTCCGCCAGCATGAATATGAAGATTCGAAATGGACACTCGAGCCGAACGATGAACCCAAACTATCTCGACAACAGCCACCCTCCCCAAGCCATGTTCAATCGGGTAGAAGAATTGCCGCATAGCCCACTGTTAGTCGCGACACCTACGTCATTTACCTTCTCTGGCAATGGGAAAAACGAGGTGGGCGAAGAGAAGGTGGGCAGAATGCTTCAACGGGTGCCGCTGCCTCCCAGGGCACAGTCGGCTCTAGAGCTTCACTCAGCGAATGGATTGCCCTCCATCAAGCACCATACCGCCCATCCTTTTAAATCAAAGGCGGGAGTATCATCAGTCAGCCTCCCTAACTCGCCGCCACCAGAACTTGTCGATGAACTACCAATTCCTCGAAGATCCGCACTGAAAATAGCTCGAAACCCTAGCAGCAACAGCACGGATTCTTCATCAGCTTTAGTCGCCGCAGGAGCCGCCTATCTACAGGAAGCGCGTAAGACAGCGCCAGTCTCTTCCGCACCGTCGTCTTCCCGAGCACTCTTGCGCCCGCATTACAGCCACAAGAACTCATCGGGCAGCGTCAAGAGCTCAGCTTCTCACGAGAGCAGGGGTGCTGCTGAGCCCCTGGCTAAGATGCTGGTCGAGTGCTGCAGCTGCAAGTTCCTGCACGACATGCCGTCTCGGGTATACGAGTGCATGGCAAAGCCCGACTCGATGATCGAAGACAAACTGCTGGGGGTGTCGGCGCAGATCACCACCATGGTCAAGTGTCCCTGGTGTGGGCACGGGATGACGACTTCCTGCTGCGCGGGCTGGGCGGCAGTGATCTACTTGAAGGAAAAAATGCACGGGAAGTAATAAAGGGTACTCTTACCTGGGTCTGAGGAGTTTGGCACACACGCATATACGGACAGACCCAAGTCAATCGCTCCTTGTCGTTTTTTCTTATGGTTGTTCCATTCAATTTTCTCTCACTTCATGGCCAAAAGCTGTCGTTCCTCCTTGTTTCAGTTTCACTTCGCCAATATAGAGCTGGTCGGTCGCGTTTGCCGCATGCATACATCCTATGGCGACGATGCCGATGTCTTCTTTTCCACCACCTTGCATATTTCCTAGGGTCCACAGCAGCGGCGGTTGTGATTCAGAAGAGCGATGACGCGCTACAGAAAAGGGGGAGAGGGGTCGGAAGAAGTCCTGGAAAAGTGGAATGGGGGGCAGAGAAGAAACGCAGAGAGAAAATTCTTGACGAAGAGTGTTGTTGTTTTTCTTCTGGCATAGAACTTTGTTGTCGCTACTACTACTGTTGTTGTTGTTGCATTCGACCCCGTCCGGGGAATCTGGATCTCCTTCTGGATTTTGCGGGGTATACACCACTTACCTACCGACCTAGCGACCTAGGGGTCCTAACCTACATAGCCTACTCCAACTTGTTCTTTATGTCGTGTCGATGATGAAGGGGAGGAGAGATAGAGTGAGGGACTGATTCAATCGGTTGATTGATCAGTCGATCGGTCTCTTTTGTGGAGAAGGGGTGAGTCATCATCCGGAGCGGGCGTAACGCAAGACGTGGTGAAGGAGATAGGAGGGTAGTTGAAAAAAGAAAAAAGAAAAGGGAAGCCAGTTGCAGAGGGAACAAAAAAGGGGGAGGGGGGGACAAATGAAGAGGGGGAGGGGCTAATGTGGCACGAGGTGATGTTTCTAGTTTGTTTGATTGATAGCGGAAGGGTGTGTGCAAGTGTAAGTAGGAGTAGGAGTAGGAGTAGGTGTTGGGAAATTGAGAGTAGACTGTGCTAACGAACGAACGAACTCGTGCCATCATCAACCTAAGTTCATTGGTAAAGTTAATCCGTGCTTTTCCCACTCAAGGTATACGGGGCTAAATGGACTGGGAGGGTGGGTTGCCACCTGATTGTCTTGGTTCACCTGACACTCTACTCTGGTGGACGAAGAGGATCGAGCAGAACATAGTGGCAGAGCTGGGGAAAAAATTCTGTCGAGGACGAATGCGGGATAAGATCAGGAATAATATGATGTTGGGCACACGCGCACGCGCGCGCCTGTGTGATTTTTTTTTCCATGTCGTTTACCTGGGTCTCGACCCCGACCCCGACCCCGACCCCTATCTACTACATCCAGACCGCCTTGTTGGCCTCGACGAAATCCCGGTACCTCCTGGGCTTCCTCCCCGTCACGGCCAGCACGTCTCCCTCCCCCCATCTCTCCTCGGCGCCGTTCTTGATGGCGACATCCAGATCGGCAAGCGTGTCGGCATAGTCCCTCGGGAGCCCGGCCTCTACTTGTCGGTCCGACAGCTGGTCCCGGGTCAGTTCGTGATAGACGACCTGGCGACCCAGGACTTCGGTGTATGTGGAGGCGAGCTGGTTTCTCGATGTTAGTGATACCATATAATCATGCCGGCTAGCAGTCCAGGTTGGCGAGTGAAAGAGGAGAAGGGGGTGATTGGGGGTGAAGGTTACGGACGTCGTTGTAGGTCAGAAGCTCGGGGCCGACGACTATAAACTCTCGGTTCGGTGGCTGTGCCGCCGTAAGAGCATGGACTCCCACGGCTGCTATGTCGTCCCCTGCTACCCAAGGGATCCTGCCCTCCCCCGTGGCCGAAAAGAGCTTGCTCTCTTCTTTGAGAGCCTTGACGGGTATGGGGAAGGTTGCTATGTTCTCTGTGTGAAGGCATTAGCTCAACGTGTACCAGACAGAGAATGGTTATATAAAGAAACCGGTGAGACATAAGCTTACACCTCATCAGTCCATACACTCTCGGAAACTCCGCTACCTTATGGTATGTATAAGAGAAAAAGAAAATTCTGCTCACCCTGAAACCAGGTCGCCCTCAAAACAGCCCATCCGATCTTGCCTGCTTCTCCCAGCTCCTTCAGATGCTTGTTGATTTGTCCCGTCAGGGGGCCACCTTCCTCGATGGCTGTCGCACCCAGCAAGACGAAACGCGAAATCCCCCTTTCGACAGCGAGGTTAACAAACTCGTGGACAATGGGGGCAGGGTCGGTGATGAGTGGGGCCACGATGAATATGGATGAGACGGGTGTCTGGCAACTAGTCAGGGCGGGCACCCAGGTGCGCTGGTCCATCCAGTCGAACTTAACCCCGCTCACGCCGGGGTGCGGCGACTTGCCGGAACGGGATCCGGCGACGGCGAGGATACCGGCGCTGTGGAGTTGGGCGGCTAGCCGGCTGGCAATCTTGCCGGTCCCGCCGGTGAGGAATACGGTCCCAGGGTGGGGGGACAGGGTAGTAGATGACATGGTATGGAGTCTGATACGGCTTTCCAGGGCAGAGGAGTTTTTGATCTTGTAACCACACAAAGTTGTGATGAGGAAACGTTCGAATGGGGAATGGTTCAACTTGGTTCTTTGGGACACTGGTAGGATGTTGCGGCCGCCAGGGTGGCTTATAATTAGGTATGAGCGGGTGAAAACCCCGGACTTAACGAAGTTTAGAAGGTTCCGTGCCGCATGAGCGGCCGCCTCGAAAAAGCCAGGCCGGGTTTTACCTTAACTTCGGCAGAGGTCCCGTTTTTCCCGTCAGAGAATAGCAGAAGAGGTAAAAACTTGAGAACGCAAGAACAGGACCGCGGATTATATAAGTAGAAGAGGCTGTGGCCTCCTGGTATCGAGTGACGTAGTACCCAATGACTTCGAAACAAGAGTAAAGCTGAGCACGATGGCAAACTCTTACAGCGTTCAAGATTACCTTCTGGATAAGACGAACATCCATGACACAGTTACGAGGCTTGTGAGTGCATCCGTTCGGTCTAGGGATTAGGGATAATAATAGGGTGACTGACGCTGGCCAACAGACGCTCAGCTTCGATACCAAGGACTACGCCGCATTGAGTCGAAGTGTCTATGCGCCCGACGTAACCATAGACTACACGTCGATGTTTGGGGGGCAGCCCATTCAGACGACAAGCGAACAATGGGCCGAGTCTCTCGAGCCTATGATGGCGCCCTATGATTCGACACAGCACGTTGTCACGTACGAAGACCCGAGCCCCCGATGAGAGGATTGATCGAGCAGGCTGATTAATAGGAGGTATCTCTCTCTTCAGAGGTCTGCTTATTGAGCTTCCTCAACCCGCCAAGGGGGCATCTCGTCCAAATCAGTGCACAGTCATCGCGAACGTGATGGGCCACCTCGTTCGTCGATCGGCGAGGGGAGGACCGATGATGCACAATGGAGTAAGTGCACAACCTCGATAGGGGCCAGTCGTTGGAGATTTCCAGGCTAATTGAACAATGGAAAAGGGGCGGTATGAACTTGAGCTCATCCGTCGGGAGGGCCTGGAGGAGCAGGGAGAGAACCCATGGCGAATTGGTCGGCACGCGACCAAATTGACTTGGGAAGATGGTAGTTCGGACGTGATGGCTTCAGTAGCTGGTATCGGCCACTGATGAGCTGTGGGTCGATCATGTACATTATTCGAATTACATGGACATCATCAAGCTTGACGATCACTGTGAACCTTGAAGTTATCGAAATACTTTTAATAGTGGATGAATGCTTGAGATCAATGAGGTCAACTGAGATAAGGGCACGGCAAGAACTGATTCGAATTGACACCAGGAAGGTGAATGCCCAGGTGATGTACTGATCTGCTTAGATAAGCCATGGCCCCACCATTCAAGGTTGCAACCCCCCGGTCCGAGCTTCAACCCAAACTACGTAATAATGCCTAAGCCGCTGAGCCGTTGGGAGATTTACTTTTTTCTTTTATTTACGTGCTCGAAGCATTGTTCATCTTCATACGCTTGACCAGGCATTTCGGATCCCCTCGGTCACCATACTGTCATTGGTGTAAACAGAACTCATAAGCATCTGATCAGATACAGAACTAATACCAATCAACTGCCTTTTTTCTTCAGACAAGGCCAGATCTCTTCCACTGGAGTGGTTTCAATTGCTTGCCGTACCCGAGGAAGCCGGCCGAGAACGCGTTCACAGGCCACGTTTGCGTTACACACCGGAGACTACTTCTAACAAGATATCGATTACACCGAAGAACAATCTACTCTCAGAAGTGACAGGGCCCGTTTGATCACCTGTTCGACGCCCGCCAGTGGTCGAGACACTTGGACAGGGTGTCTAGGGTGATAAGTCAGTTGCAACGTTACTTCTCATTGCAGCTCCTCTGTTCGTATACTTACCCCAGACGGTGTCCCAGGTCATCTGTGATCATTCCAAGATGTCGATCAGAGGCGATGCAAACCGTTCGTCCGCACCTCGATCGCCTATGCGCTTTATCTCCGTCGACAATGTCCTCCAACATTCTTCCGAAATACCCTCGGGCCAGCCACGAGTGCCTCCTCCACGGGGCTCTCGTAGTATCTCGGGCGTTCGTCGAGTGAGTGGAGGAGGCTTGCCGAACCTTGCCTCACGTACCGGTCAGCATAACATGCCGTCTCGTACCACGCGAATCAGCGAGAAACTGGTTCTGTTACCCGAGACAACCGATGGAACCGGGGACAACGAAAATGAGCCCGAGAATGCCATAGAAGAGGATGAAACAAGGCCGTTGACAGATGAAGAGCTGAATGTTCTACGCCAAAAGGGAGGCCTGCGTGGAAAAAGCTATGCCGAACGGCTCCCCAAAGTCCAGAGGACCGAAAAACTGTCACGTCTTACCGCCTATTGTACAGCACAGTCCTACAAAATGAAGTCTACGTCCGAGTTCCTGCGTAAGAAACATGACGCCAAGACGAAGCTATACGACGACTGCCTCTACACCGTTTATCATACCCCCCTTCTTCCTGGTCTGGATGGCTATAGGATTCGAAGCCGGCCAATTCTGAAGACTCCTGGTACTGGCAAAACAGTCTTAGACCTCGAGATTGAGAGGAACGAGCGCCGAGATGAACATATGGGCTATTACGATGAGTATGCATATGGGGAAAGTCCCACAAATGAGAACCGAGACGAGCGTCGCGGGTCCGATGAGTCCAGTCCCAGCCCGCAAGAGAATCATGCGTCGAGTCCGGTGAACAGGTTCGCGCCTGACGCCAAGCAGTATGCCGAAATGTTTGTGTTTTCATATGGTGTCGTCGTATTCTGGAATTTCACCGAGCAGCAGGAGAAAGCCATTCTGGCAGATATTACCTTTGCCGAGAATGAGACAGGGGTACCGCTTGTCTCACGCCCCCTCGAACAGAGCGACTTCGAAACGGAGGAATTCCACTTCGAATATAACAACGATGTCAAGCGGCCTCGGATATTCAACGATATGATTACCCTGCTTCCGCGGTCCGACCACATGGTCAAGCTGACTATCAGTCACGCGATCGCCCAGAGTACCAAGCTCTGCTTCTTCGAAGAGCGGATGTCGGAGACTATGATCAACGCACAGTACGTGCCGAAGCGGCTGGCTTTAACCGGCGAATTGAACATGACCAGGACAGAGATCGTCAAGATATTGGGGCGCCTGTTCAAAAGTCGCGTCGAGATCAATCTCTGTAAGCGGCAGTCGTTTCATTGGTCCCAGGCAGGAAAGTGTTTGCTAACAGAAACCACGAAACTATAGCATCCAATATCTTGGACGTTCCCAATTTCTTCTGGGAATCCGAACCTACGCTGCATCCACTGTACGTCGCCATTCGCGAATACCTGGAAATCAATCTTCGAACCAAGGTTCTCAATGAGCGATGCCGTGTATTCCTCGATCTGGCCGAGATCCTGTCCGACTCGGTTGCCGACTCCAAGATGTCGGCCATCACGTGGATCATCATCGTCCTTATCATAATCAGCATCTGCGTCACCGTCACCGAAGTCGCCCTGCGGTTTGGCATGCTTTCCAAAGAGAGGAACAGCAATGGGAACGCCGTGATGCCGGGAATTGAGCTCAGATCGATCGCCGGGAACAATTCTGATGCAACCTTGGATGAGCTGAGGCAGTGGGGCTCCACGCTGTCGGAGCAGCAGAAACGCGCCATATGCGGCGCAGATTATATCGGGACGACCTTCGCAGGGATTTGACGTTTTCTTTGTTCTCGGGTAACAAACATACTTACTTGCATACACTTGTCGGCATCGGATGGCGCAAAGGGGAGCCGGGGCTTTGGCGTTGGCGTGACAAGTTTACATGGCACTCTGATACCCTTCTCACTCAGGCATGCGGCGTGGGCATAACTTAGACTTCAGAGTTAGGAAATCAACAGAAGTTGTTTTATGCTTACCAGCAGTATCTACGGGCGTGTCGCGCACTCACCCATGGCATCGCTGTTGCAGATTCATGTTTGCGCGTTGAGTATCTCTATCGACACCAATCGTGATCATTCGAACCATGCTGGGTATGCCATTCCATGCAGCTTTCGATGAGAACAGCTTGTTTGAGGACTCAGTGGAAGAAGCCTTTCGTCCAGACTAGGCACGTCAGGGACAGGAGTTGGCGTCTACAGCTCCATTCATTTGTCTGCGACATGGTTTGGCCTCGAACTCCCTTCTAGATCCATTACATTGCTAAATCACTCATATCAGGGCAGGGAAAGAAATTGTTTGTATTCATCTCCTTAACTGAGATCTTGTGGGATCGTTAGTGCCTGGCGGTCTCTGATCTGATATGATCTGATATGATCCGATCCGTTCCGAACCGTTACGCCTGCGTGGCGCATCCAATGTCCTTGCAGCCGCCGAACCTGTCTCTTTCGTCATTCTGCTCGGTTTCGATTGGAGAGGTGGAAAGAATGCCTTGTTCAAGCAAAAGGGAAGGGAAAAGATAAGAAGAGAAAAAAAAAAACATGAGGAGAGGAGGGATCAGATCAGATCATTGTGTGTGTGTGAGAGAGAGACGAGGGTTCTTCTTTTCCATTCTCTCGTGTGTCTCTCTGTCTGATGCTTGAGGCCATGATCGATTGATGGATTGATTGACTGGGGAGAGCAAACCTAACTTACTTGTTGTTTGCGTGTATGGTAGGGTGAGCAATCCATCTATCCATCCTCTCCATGTGTGGGGGAAACATGGAAGGACAAACACGATATAATGCAGCGCACCCCTTTCCTGCTGATGACAAACTGTGGATGAGTAATTGATGGGGGGAGATAAGATTGCCGAAGCTTAGGGGATAGTAACTTTGTTGTCGAAAGCCGGACAGTGTGGACAGTGAGATGGCTAGGTAGGTATCTAACTCCCTTCCATTCACGAACTGTTCAGTCCCAGTAATACCACGAATTCTGTCCTGCAAGCAGTTCACACCGAAAACCTACGTCACTGGATGCTCATCATCACGCCTCGATATCATCTATCTTAGTTGAAATGTCACATCAAGCATGTCTTCTCTCTTTACAGGATGTGTTAATACCTCTGGATTATCGGCCATGGTGGTATTTTGGGGCCGGGGGCCATGGAAATGGGGGCCCTTGACGATGGTGGCCCGAGGGAGTGGGAAAGGGAGGAGACGCCTTGAAGATGGGAGGTACTTCGTAGATGGGATATGGAATTGGAATAGACCCCGCATGAGACATACTGGTCTGTGTAACAGAGAGATAAGTAAGGTTACAGGGCAGTCGACGGCATGGGTGACGCTGGTATCGATCTTTGCGAATCAGATCGTGAGATGCGTGGATGTACTACAAGTTCCAAGGGCCCATCAATAAGCCGGGAACTGGTATATCAATCATCATGTCTACCGCATACTGGCCGTTGTCAAGCGACTTACAAACCTCGCAACTATATGTTTTCTTGTTTTCATCCATGTACCGGGGCCTATCTATATGCTCAAGATGCCTGACTTCTCCTACCTCGCAAGTATGGGCCTATGGGCTCAGAGCCGGATATCTGGATGGTATTCGGCGGACGTCAGCGTATCACACATCTGCGTCAGTACTCCCTCCCCCTACGCTCTTCACCTCCATTTTTTTTCTTGGTCACTCATCCATCTGATACACCGACTCCCGTTCATCCAAGTAGTGTTCCGCTCTATCCTATCAACCTCTCCTCGCCGGTAAAGTATATCACCCGGACACCCCCAACTACGAGGAGCGGCTCTCCTCGTATTGGTCCGTCAGCGCGGCCCTGAGGCCGACGTGCATGGTCCTGCCGTCGACTACCGAGGACGTCTCCGTCATCGTCCGGGAACTCACGCGCCACGAGTGTCCCTTCGGTATCCGGAGCGGCGGACACGGCTCGTTCGCGGGCTCGAATAGCGTGGAGGATGGCGTGACTATTGATTTCTGTTCGTTTCTCTCTCTCTCTGTCTCTCTCTCCCTCTCTTTTAGTTTCTTTTCTCAAGGAAAGTCAAGTAAATCGCCAAAAACCGTTTCAAATCTCAACCCTATCACCCCATCATTACCCCTTTTCTTCACTAACCAAACCCTCGTCCTCCTCTTCCACGGCGGGACGGCAAAAAATAAAAAAAAAGCCCACATGAACACCACGACCTACGACCCGGAAACCAACACGGTCTCCATCCAGCCCGGCACCGACTGGGGCCGCGTCTACCGCGCGCTCGAGCCCCACGGCGTCCTCGTGGCCGGCGGCCGCTCCGCCACCGTCGGCGTCGGCGGGTTCCTGCTCGGCGGCGGCCTCTCCTTCCACGCCGCCACCCGCGGCTTCTCGTGCGACGACGTCCTGGGCTACGAGGTCGTACTCGCCGACGCCGGCGTCGTCTATGCCACTAGCAGCAGCACCACCACCACCACCTCCTCTTCCTCCTCGAGCGACCATCATCCGGACCTGTTCCGCGCGCTGTGCGGTAGCTCGGGGAACCTGGGTCTGGTGACCCGTTTCGATATGCGCGGGATCATTGTCCCCCCACCTCCTTCGCCGCCGTCGTCAACCGTCGAGATCTACGGCGGCGTGGTCTACTACGACGGGGCGAAGGACGGCGCCGTAGCCGCGCACCTCGTCGACGCGTACATCCGGTTCGCGGACGACGTGGACAATGCTAGCGACGACGACGGCAATGATGATGATGATGATAATAAGAGCTCCTCCATGATGCTGTGGTGGTTCTACGTCGGCGGCGACGAGCGCAAGATGCACATCGCGGCGGCGCTGGAGGACGTGGCGATCTACGAGCACGGGGTCGAGAGCGAGAAGAAATCATCCCCGAAGAGGGCCCTGAGGTTGTTTCTGCAGGCGGACGGCATCGTGGCGAGCACGATGCGGTACGCGGGGTTGTTTGATATTACGAATGAGTTTACCCCCGGTGGGGGCGTTAGGTGAGTGCATATATATATATTTATATATGTGTGTGTCTGGACTAGGTGGAAATGTGATTTTGCTTGCTTGACCGAGAGAACCACCCCCCCCCCCCCCCCCCCCCCCCCCCCCCCTTTTCTTGTTTGGGTCTGTGTGGAAGCGCGGTGGCCGTGCACCTGTGTGTGGCATTGAGAGAAAAGAAAAAAGACTTTTTTTTTTCTTCTTCAAACAATTTGACTGTACTTACTAATGGATTTTCATGCTCGCTCCGGGGGGTTCAGGAACATCTGGTCGACGGGCACGTACAAGAACGACGCGCGCATCATGCGGTTCGCGACGGCGGCGCACGAGGGCCTGGTCCGCGAGATCGAGGCCGTCATCCTGTCCTCTCCCCCGGGCTTCGGCACCCTGTGCCACTTCCAGCCCCTGACGCGCTCCATCGTCACGTCTGGTGCCGCCGGCAACGACCACAACAACAACAATGTCCTGGGTCTCGAGGACCGCTTGCTCGATGGTCCGGCTATGATAGTGCTCATGTACGTCTACGTGGACAGCGCCGAGGACGAGGCCCGGCTGCAGCCCCTGGTGCGCGCGTTTCAGGACAAGCTGGACGCGTACGCCACGGCCCTCGGGGCGAATCTGGGCTGGCGGTACCTGAACTATGCCGGTGCGCACCAGGATCCGATCGCGTCTTATGGGCCGGAGGCCCTGGGGAGGATTCGCAGGGCGGCGGAGATGTACGATCCGGATGGGGTGTTTCAGAGACTGCGGCGGTCGGGGTTCAAGATTCCTCCTTAGCTAGAGGGGGGCGTGGGAAGAGAGAGTGGTGCATGATGTCGCGTTCATTAACACTCTTGAACCATCGTGAAAATATCGCAGGGGGGGCGGGACGGCATTGATTTTTTGTAGGGTCCATGATAGTGAGGTTCTCCGATTCATTCCGTCGCTATTCAATGTCTGAAAGTATCAAATCTGACGGCTGAAGTTTTTTTTTCATATATCAAAACGCGAGATAGCATGTTTCCCAAAGATCATTCTCAAATAAACATCCGAACCTAAACGGTGCTGCCCTGAACGCCGCCAAACTCCCCTTAATGCGATATTCAATGCAAAAGTGAGAACAACGCCGTCAAATGCCATGTATCCTTTACCCTACCCCCCCCCCCCCCCCCCCCCCCCCCTTTTATATCCATATACCTAAGATAGAAAACCACATTTACCCTCTCACCCATCCACATCCTCATCATTCGTTTCTTCTCTTTTTTTTTTCTTTGTTCCCAGATCATATCCGATCAGATCGCATTAGGAACCACCAACAATCCCGCGATGCCCCTCCCCATGGCGACGTTCATCTCGTGTGCGCCGACCAGCTTCAGGTACTCGCCCGCGAGCCGCCAGCGGCCGCCCAGTCGCGCCAGGCACCCCTTCATGGCCTCGAGGCCCGCGTCCGCCAGCGGGTCCTGGCCGGCGCCCCGGCGCGCCCACGCGAAAGTCGCCGCCGCCGCGTACACGGCGTCGAGCACGAACGGCGTCGTCCGCGCCAGGTCCTGGTCTTGCACCTGAATCTGGTCCCCGTGAGAGGAGGAGGAGGGGGAGGAGGAAGAGGAGGAAGACTGGAATAGACTCGCCGCATAATCGCGCACCCGCGCCGCCGTCTGCTTCTGCGTCTCCATCGCCCGGACCTGGAACGCCAGGTCCGAGCTCGTCGGCCATATCTGCGACTGTTGGTGCTGCTGCTGGTGATGGTGTTCCTGCTGCTGCATGTTAGGGGCTATCGACGATGATAGTACGATACCGCTATGCGCGCTAAGAACCTTGAGGATCGTGCTCAGGGCGAGGTACTGCGGGCCGATGAAGCTGAGGTACGAGATGCCCGGCGAGGCCGCGGCGAACTCGGCCTCGAGACAGGTGCATAGACCCTCGGCCGCGTCCGTCACCGACGTGACCTGCGCGTAGTCCGGCGCCTCGCCTTTCTGCCGCCGGACCTCGGCGCGCTGGGCGTGCCGCAGCATCTTGCCGACGAGCAGCGCCGCCTGGCACAGGCGGGCGAACGGCGACTGCGGCTCCGTGCCCGGCGTGGATACGGTGCGCTGCATCGTCAGCGTGCTGTCGCCCAGGTCCCAGGCGGCGTCGTCGACGGGGAGGATCTCGTGAGGCGAGGGTTCGCCGCACAGGGGCCGCTTCTGGGAGCCGATGCAGATGATCCGGTCGAGGACGTAGACGGCCCACCAGGTTCGCCGCCGCTCTTCGGCCTCGGCCCAGGATGACTGATGAGAGTTTAGTTGGTGGTCCTTATGACTGCTATTAGACTATGGAGAATGGGTGTAAGGGACTGACACATTGCCCGATGGCGGCGTTGCTATCCTTGTACGATGGCAGACCGATGAAGTCGGCGTACCGCACGCACTGGCCGACCGTCATCCACACCGCCGGGTAGATGCCGTGTCCGTACTCGTAGAGCGCGATCATCACCAGCGCCTGCAGGTACCGGAGAGTGCTTAGCCCCGTGCTCTCCACGAAGGCCGCGAACCGCTTGGCAGTGGTGTAGAGGTAGTTCTCCGAGGCCAGGAGGCCGTCCTGCGGGTGCGAACAGACGAGTTTCATGGCCAGGAAGAAGAGTGCGTTTCCGCAACAGCCATCCCACAGGGCAAACATATTGTTGAGTATATACTTCGATACCATGGGCATCCAGGGCTGGATGATTTCCATGTAGTCGGAAACTATCTGCCGGATCGCGTCCTCGTCCCCAATGCACTGGATCACATCCTGGAGAGAATTCTGTCAGTTTCCATGATCGGAGTTTCGACCGAGGATCAGATGCGCCGGGTGTACGTTGATTTGATTGCCTCAGGGGTTCGTGCGCATTTCCAGAGTACGAAGATAGCTTTGACTCACTAATGGAACATCTGGGTGCATTGCCGGAATACCCGGCAAACCATTCCACGCAAATAGGGGTCCATCAAGGAAGAAGGAAGAAGGGAATATGCTAGGGCCCTGTGGCCACAGAGGCTCCGGCGACAGCACGATTGATGCAGGTCGATGCGATATGGGCTCACTGTGGGCGCTGAGGCGGTTATGACTGGGACCTGAAGCACCAGCCGCATCCATTCGCCGCGCCATCTCTTCCAATTGGTCCTTGACATACTGGAACTCCTCAGCCGTCGGTGGAGGCGGCACTTCTGAATAGTCACACAGGCGTCCCATCCTCGTGCATAATCCGCAAGAGGGAACAGCTTTATCGCATTTTCGTTTCTATCCCAAGCGTAAGCTTGTCATGTCACCGGTCAGATCTCCAGGGCTTGACCGACCTGTTTCTTGCAAGATGAACAGGCTTGGTTGGCTTTGGGGGTCATCGGAGCCGGGGATCCGCTGGTGTCGACTCCATCGTGAGGGTAAAGGACCATGGAGGCCATCGTGGCGGTACGGACTGCGCTTGACTTAGAGTGTCGTCGTCGTGAAGACGGTTGATTGCGTCGAGCGCACTACCTATGGCCCGGTGCCAACAGGACCCACGATGCTACCCATATATCTAGCCGGCTAACATTGAGGATTTTGACCAGGCCGTTCGATGCGAGATGTCTAGATAGAAGGGCTGGTAGAGCTGTTACGATAGATTTGGGAATGTGTTAAAAATAAAAGCCAGGATCTGGAAGCCCCCAGCAGTCAGGATGGATGAGACTCAAATAGAAGACCTAGGCTTCGTTCGCTTGCAGGGGCTGATTTCGTCTGACTGCTTCTAGACGAGTTACCCCAGGAACCTTGGCGGCGTGTACCATTGGGTCTGCCACGCGGAAAGCTACCAAGCGGAACCGTGGAAAGCCATCATCAAGCAATATCTAATAAGGTTAAACGTTACCTGAGGCTGAATTTTTCAGCGGTACTTCGTATTACGGAGTATTTTTATTGCAACGTCGATTTGTCGTAGAGGTACTTCGTAGCCGATCCTTCAAATGGCGGTATTGAATGTGGTTTAGCCCGAACGATCCCTGTCAGCCTTACGCTGTTCAATAGGGCCGTGGCCGGCAGCGTTGGGTGGATAGAGGAAGTCGATAGAATGACCCCCTATTTTCCGAATACCAAACGCTACTCCGTAGACAAATGGTAAACGTGGTCCGAGGGATGGAAGAGACAGAAATAGAGAGAATTGACGGGGACGACGGCCGCTGGTGAGACCCTGCACTCCGCACACTGGCGTTGAGATATGTCTATGTCGAGGGACAACCAACCAGTCGCTGTCTTCATTGCTGGCTTGAGATCGACATTGGCGCTCAAACAAGCATGCATACATACCTAGGTATGTAGGGAGATACATGACTGCAGCCCTGCGCCCGCAACACGAGATAACACGAGACTGAGATCAAGCGATGATGACAGAGACAATAGCGATGCTTGACTACCTAGAGGTATAGTTAGGTTGCATCGCCAGCAAGCCTGCTATTCTACCTAGATACCTTGTAGAGCCGCGACGTAGGAACGAGGTATCCGAGGGGAGGAGCCGCTTAGCTGGCGGGTTGGTGCGCTAGCGAGGCCCATGGCAGTGGCTTTTCAGCGCAACAACTTTGACTAGGCAATTTATAAATAGACTCTCTGAGAATCTCAGCTGCTGGAATGGATTTATTCAAAGCAAAAACACACCTGGCGGTATGCTTCAACAGAGGAGTGAACGAAAACGAATCGAGGTGCGATTCGAGAGACAGCCCAGGACGGATTTACACCCTTCAGGGATATTAAAGGTTAGCGTGACGGATATAAACCATATGGGATAGCCGTATAATCAGCATGTGGATAATCGGATAAGCAGTGTTCTATGGATTATTCCATAAGAAATACCCGCTTATTCGAATCTTAGTATGCAATACGTAGAGCTGGCTCAGTGTGGTGCTAACCTTTAATATCCCTGAAGGGTGTACGACGTTGCGGACCCAGTGTAGGGGCTTGTGCAGCACTGCAGGCCCCAAGGACGGCTGGGGGTTACATGAGCTTGCCCTTATGACCCTACTCTGTACGGGGTAGAATCAACAAAATGAAATAATGTTGATGTAGTGAGTGCTAAAGGTTCGCGCTGAGTGGATGATGGGATACGGGACGACCGATACACTTGTACGCATGGCGTACCAGCTGGTCGGCTAGGTAGTCTATGTTTACATGTCAGCTGTCTTTCACTGGCGGATTTCCGCATGATCTACAACTCATTGTTAGAATAGGCCCAACGCTGAATAGGGGGTTCCCGGCGACAACGTGCAGCGCTATCTCAGAATGTTTAAATCGTAGAATGGGTAATATATTAAGATTTCTACGCTTCTTTATCCGTACGCAGGTAGCCGACTGGATGTTTGGTTGCAGGCATCAGCGGGGACAACCTTGGAACCGAGAAAAGGGGCATCCTAAACCAAACAACCTTACTTATAGGTAAGGTTAGGTATTGTTAGTACTTCGTAGGAGACCTGGGAAAAGGGGAGGGAGCAGGTGACATAATCATCCCGACACCCGACTACTAACCTTAGTACAGAGACCCCTATCGATTCAGCGGGTTTCCCAAACCACATCTGGTAAGATTACTGCATTGGTCAAATTCATGCGACAGCCCATCAACCACCGTTATGGGCCAATCAGCACCGGACTTTGTTTATTTAGAGATCCTAGCTCATCCCTATTATTACCCAGGTTAGGTACTAATAAGTAGTATGATCTGATTGACGTGTCAGGGTTTCGATGCCGCGGAAGGAATTGCGGAAGAATATGGAGAAGTGGGCGGGAGGAGGAAAACTGGAAAAGAACATGACAGACGCCAAACGCCAGGACGTCAGGACGCGTCTGTCTCGACTCCCTCATTATCAACTGTCATTGGACCATTTTCGACATCCTTATCATCGTCGATATCATCCTGGTTGATTGTCCTACACCTCTTGATAGTCGTTGTCATCAGCCGTGTACTTTTGTCACATCTGACACCGCATCGACACCCACCCAGATCCCGACCGCCTGAGATCATCCCCGACGTATCTGGTCCTGCTGACCAGCTGTGAGGTGCACGCACCGCTCACTCCCAGTGACTACTGTATCACTGTATCCTGACATAAGCAACAAGTCACACCACCAGCCGCGACAATGGCCGACTCTTCAATACGTAGTAGTGTTGGCCCAGGGGGCAGTCTCAACGAACGCATGCGGAGGGCCCGTGGCCAAGGTCCCGGAGGTTTGAGAAATCCTTCCGCCCGCTTGTCCGCTGTCTACGGAGAAGATACCCTCCAGACCCCGAGAAACTCATCTGCCCGGTCATCAGCCTCATACGCAGACGACCCTCTGCGTACCCCGACCTATCAGCCAGGCCAAGGGAACCCCTACGACTACGGGTCACTGGGACTGAGGTCTACCTCCTCCCGCTTCTCACTGAATGAGCAGTTTGCAGCTACCCGTCGTGAGATCGAGTTCGAGTATGACGATGCGTCGTCAATCCTCGAAAGAAGCACTATCGCCTCTCAACCACTTGATGAACTTTTTGCCGATGAGACCATCCTCGTCGGCGGCCCCGTTGAAGGTGACGAAGATGCCTCTTATGAACCCCCAATAGGGAACTTCTACGATGCCTTGTGTGTTTCACGAGAACCATCGCCCGAGAGCATTCGCAGGGCATACTTTCGACTATTCACTCTCTTCCATCCCGACCTCCATCCACCCAACTATCGCCGGGCTGCTGAACACTATTTTGGTGCCATTCAGACAGCCTTCGAGACACTTATGGATCCTTGCCGGCGTTTCAAGTATGACTTGGATAGACACGATGATCAAGACACACTGACTAGCCCCAGTGAAGAAGAGAAATACTTGGATTATCTTCGATGGCATGCGATACTGATGCGACATCAGATTCTCTATCCAGATGACAGCACTGGCACCTGGGAACTAGGAGCTAGGTTCGACGCGCAGTCTGTAATGCAGCCGCCGAATCCCCACGGACCTCGGCAGAGAAGAAGGCCCCCCCAACCGTTGGATTTTGAAATGAGTCATTCTTTGTCGATCGACCTGCCACAATTAGACTCAATACTGCGTCGAAGAGGTCGTGTCATCCGCGAATCCTCCTTCGCTCGGTACTTCAACTTTCCGAATATAGATGGTCTTGACACCTCCGGCTTTTATCAAGGGGCCACTAGGCCCTACAGTGTGCCCCGCGGCACTACTCTGTCCGTTCGAGGCTCTGTCTATGGTTTCCTTCAAGATCTTGCTTCAGCACCTTTTTCTCTTCTGTTCGACCACTATCAGCCCAGTTTCCCTGCCGCCCTGTCCAGGGGACAGTTCACTCAGATGCATGATGGTCGCGTATATCCCTCTATATCGGCCAAGTTACGTCACAGACTTCTGAGCACGTCTACAGAAGACAGCTGTGGAAGGGCTCATGGCGTGCCCTACCCGTATTCTTCGACAAGGGAAGACAGAAGTACCATCATAGAAATCGACACAGATCTACTTCCAATTCCAGCAGTGGCAGCGGGGGTATCTAAACCTGTCACTCTACCTTGGGACCGTCATAGAAGCTTACTTCACCTGGCAGCCAAATCAGATCTTCGCAACAGAGGCCGACCAAGGCTTTGGTCGTCTTTACAGCGCCCTACGGCCGGGGGCCTCCTCTCAATTGGCATAGACAGTGGCGATTGGCACCATCAGCTCAGAGAGACCTGCCGGTACTTCTCCGACTTTTCAAAGATCAATAAACGCTTTCTTTCCCTTGATTATCCTTTTTACAAGCCCCCCAGAATCGAGCTAGGCTATAAGCTCAAAAGTTCGACCTTTGCCCCCCGCATCAGCCGTATCCCGGATCGGCCTTTTGATTATGGGATGCGTGGGATGGACTGGAGTCTCGATAATGACGCAGACAGGACCTGGACAGCCTCTGCAACGGCGGAGAGAAACTTCCAAACTTGTTCAATTAGATATGCTCACGATCTGAGACTACCCTCGCTACGAACTTGCCAAGCCCTGGCTCTGCAGTCGGATAGCAGCAATGCAAGGAAAGCCCGCGCAGCCTGCCGCAAAGTCCACGTCGAAGCTGAAATCTCTTCCAGCTCTTTCTGGACCGGTTATCTCGCCATCCGATGCCTTAAACGCGTGGGGCGATTCTCCAAATTCGGGTTCGAGATCGGTCTCAGCACGCATTCGCTGCATCTGGCGGTCTACTGGTCACGTCTCGGCCAGCGGGTCAGCCTACCCTTCGTCATGGCCTCGAGGGCCAATCTCAGTACCGACGTACTGTTCTGGACCACCTTCGTCCCCTTCGCCAGCTTCGCCGCCTGGGAGTTCTGCTCGGACTACTTCCGAAGCCGCAAGCAGCACCGTCAACAGAGGGATGATAAATCACTCGAAACGGAGACGGAGAAGCAAAACGCGGGCGATCCCGATCTCGATCCCGCCGACGCGCTACTCCAGCGCCGGCGCGCCGCCGCGGACCAGGTCGCGTTGCTGATGTGGAGCGGGGTGCAGAACCGGCAGAGGGCCGAGCACGCCGAGAACGGGCTCGTGATCCTCGACGCCAAGTACGGCGTCAAGGCCGCCCCGGACCAGGACCAGGGCCAGGACGCCGCGGGTAATGCCTGGGGCGCCGAGGAGGTCGCCGATGTGACGGTCGCCGTGGCGGCGCTCGTCGACCAGGGCCGCCTGCGCATCCCGCGCGGCGTGCGCAAGGGCCATATCTTGGGCTTCTGGGACCCGGATCCCGCGGGCGAGAAGGCGCTGCACGTGCGGTATACGTTCCGGGGCCGGGAGGCCACGGTCGAGGTCCGGGGCGACGAGGAGGAGCTGATTCTTCCTCCTCCTCCTCCTCCGTCCACGTGCTGATGACGGGTCGAGGTGATTGGTTGTTTTCCCAGACGTGTAGAAGACACACACACTACTATTTGTCTTGGGTTGGGCGAGTGACTGACTGAGCGATGGAACCCTCCCACTCTAGGTATCTATCTATTATGATGATGTACGTATGTAACGCGAATAAAGGATTGACGAATTTTTCCTCATCTTCTTTGCAAGACATGTGACCATGCCATTTGCTGTTTCTGTTGTTATGAAATAGTTTTACTTATCCGAAGTAAGCTAGTTATCGCCCGCATGTTATATACATGAGGGACTAGGTAATGATGATGATGATGCGCTTGCTACAGAACATATATCGAAATGTATATGTACAGTGACTACATGTATGTAAAAATGTTCCATTCATTCACCTTATTACTCAACCCCGCCCCCGGTATCCAAGAAACTGGGCATAATTAAAAGAGCCTTCATTTCATTACCGTAGATTTCAGGTTCTCATTGGCCGGTCCTTTCTTATTTATAGCTTAAGTCAAGGTTCAGGGTTGTGAGTGAGATTGAGGCTGAATCGCTTACTTACTATTTTTAAATAGATAAAACCTTTTTACCCCATGTCCTTTCTTTTCTTATCTCGCTTCGGATCTAGGAATGGAGATTGCGCGGCTGTCACTTTTTTTTTCTCTTTGACTCTGCTCGGTATGCCATGTCCTGTTGTCTTGGTGGGTATGAGTTCGAGGTAGAAATAAAGCAGAATTTTCGGGAAAGAAAGATAAAATGTGTGATGGGTAGTCTAGGACTGAGACTGCCAATGGAAGACCATTCTTGTAGGAAAAGCATCTATCTCCTTTTTAATGGAAATGGTTTTTGTATTGTTCTGTGCTCTTGACGAAGTTAAGTTAAATTATGTTTCTTTGGGTTTTACTCCTTCTATATTCTTGCACAGTTTTGCTACTGCAATGCTGAGAACAACTTCTTTTTCTCTTTCTATGAAACGATATCAAGGTTTAATATTTCAAACCGAATGAAAAGGATCAGCAGCCCGCTGTTTGCGTACAGGCTTAATTAAGTCCAAGATTGATGACACGTGTTGCAACTTATGTTCCCTGGGCGCTTTATGTTCAAGATTCTCCTCTGTCGCATTCACTTGTAAAGGAAAGCTTATCGATCCCTCCTCTCCTTCAACATCAATATCCATTTATCTCATCTTCTTAGGTTATTATCAACCTTAGACAATATAAATGCGCAAAGCCAATTTAAAATAAATGATCAACATCCACAATTGCGAATTTAGGCTGCAGGAAAGACAGAGTGCCGACGGCCCCCTCCAACGAAGTATCATAAAAGCCGCCACCTCCCTTCTCGTGGAACTGGAATTGAAAATTTACATGGTTGGTTGCCTCAGGCTGATCTAGAAGTCTCCATCACGGGTCTAAGTAAGGATTTGCTATTCCAGTCTTGATTCTACGTTACGATTTTCTCGCAGCTTTCAACATCTAGGTTTCCAACACGTTATTCTCCACCTTCATGGTAAGAATATACTAGTGCCATCAAATAATGAACGGCCTAAACCCTTCAACCATACACTCATAATGAGAATGAAGCGGTTCACCTATTGCTGCTGCTTTCGTCGCTGCCGCTGCCGCTGCCGCCGTCTACAATAAACTCTCCTGTGAGGATGGGGCTGTTACGATGTTTGCAACTGCCTCTGACTGCGCCAAAGCTATACACCTTAAATAAGGTGAGCGCGAATGCTTAGGTTGTTATCCTTGTGCAATACAATTGCGCAAAACCACCACAGAGGTACCTCTAAGTAGGTACGTACGGCTCCTTACGTTTGCGGCAAAAAGGGGTAAGACTACAGCTGGCTGCAGCTGCCAAAACTGGCCGCTCAGGACTTTGGTAGCTGCCGGAAATCAACGTGTAAAAAAAGGAAGGTACAAATAATCAAGAAAAAAACCAAGGTGCAGATAAGAAAGCTCTGCAGTAATATGGTTTCGCGAAAATATCTGTCAGGAAGTAGTTGGTGATTAAGGATCCCTCGAATTCGTTTCGCGAAGCATGATGATCACTTTTCAACAGAAATGCACCGAAACGTGCTCCCCTGCCTCGATAAATCATACTCGGCCCTTCTCATGAAACTCAGCAGCTATCAATTCATCGTATCGCGCCCCCGTACACCATCCAAAAAAGATGTATCACGAATCGAGAGCGTGTCGGTCCTGCAGCTTGTGAGACTCGACGATGTCGCTTCACGGCAGATCTTTTCGAGAGCGCTGGATACGCTGGTGTTCAGAGCAGTTCCAGCTTCCCGTCAGGGTACCCACATGAATCTGGCCAAGTAGTTCCAGCCTCGATGGTAACCTTCCTGGTGTGATTTGTGTAGACACTAATGAATGCTGGAATAGAGAGTCTTCGTTGCTGACAAACCGGGTGCAGACTTGTCGGTGTTTGGTATCCACGGTGGGTGGTCCCAAGTCCTTAATAATCGTCAAGTCTCTCTGCTGGAGCATGTCTAACACCTAGAATAATGATACGCGGCGAGGTCATCATGGCAGCAGTGGCATCGCCCAGGAAGGGCATTGTTCTTGCCGCTATTTTCCATCATGGCTGGGTCGGCCACGGCTACATCGATCATTGCCAGTGTCAGGTGCTCGAGTCGAACCTGTTGTCTTATACCAAGCAGAACGAATCTGGTCTGTGGAGAGTGCAAATTACACGCAATAGACGTCGAACGCAAAGTTTATCGGTATGGGATTGTGTCTGCCATGATACTAGAATATCAGCCAATGTCGTTAACATTTCCTCTTGGACGGAAGCGATGACATTCGGTTTATGAAAAGCACCCCCGTGCATTGTTCACTCAAAATACACCTCGAAGTCACACGAAGAATCGAAAAGTATCAAATTGTGGCTGGATACAATTTCCCATGATGGATTCCCTTCCAGGAATTATCATCCTGGGCGATCCATGTATCCCTTGATCTGGCCATCTTTACGTTTAATCATGGCACATCTCTCAGTCGCGACCTATCTCCTTGGGTCTCCATAAAAGGGGTCGTGTTCTATGGCCAGGGAGGAAGGCACCGCAGTAGTCATGGTTTTCACGACTTTTTAGACACGGGCTCATAGTCGAATGCGCCTTTCTCTATCAATTGGAACCTTGCCATCGGAATTTTTGTGGTATTATTCATTACGGAAACCGTTCCCCATAAGCAACGCAAATATCAAACCGCAATCTTCATCCCCCTGGGTCAATATCGCGTCAGTAACATTTTCTCGTTTGGGAATAGCGAATGCTTACTATCATTAAGGTCGTAATTCGAATAGCGGATTCGGCATCCTTCTCCCGGTTCTCCTCTAAATTGTCATTCTTTAGTTTGAGGGCGAGGAGTCGCAATTCGTTTTCCCGTCTCAAGAGGATTCTCAATAGCTCTTCCCGTTCATCCATAGCTTCTCTCAGCTTGGCCGTCTTAGTATATCGAATGATGCTGGTCAATGGTGGGAGGCTAAAAGGTTCTAGAAGTTTCTCGACTTCTGGTTTTTGCCCCTTATCTCCCGATCCCGAAATCTCAACCGCCGATACCTGGGTTAGGGCGTTCGTTCCCCGATTGGGTTTCGATTTCTTACGCTTATCCTTCATCGTTCGATCCTAAAGTTTGGGTGAGAGCTTCCCGGTAGAGTTCTGAACCCTTGTTCTGTCCTGATTGACTCTACTTAGAGAGCGAAAGGGGCGGACCTGAACGAGCCGGACCATAGGTATGATTAATCCTCATCGTCCGGCGACTCAACAGAGTCAACAGGCGTATCTGGTTCAACGCCACCTGCGGCCAGCTGAGCAATCAGACCAGCGCGATAGAGATCCGCCAATTTTTCTTGCTGCGTCTCATCTGCCAGGGCCTCTTGGTTGCTGACCCAGTTACCTTTTTTAGTGAACTGGCCTCCTAGGCGAAGCTCGTCCACGATTTTCTGTAGTAGATCTGGATTCGACACAGAGAGGATTCCGAGAGCCCGCTCGGCGGGACGTCCATATTCGGCTCGTGGAGGCCCCCGTCGTCGCGACGGTCCTGTGTATGTGCATTCGATGCCCATGCGGCGGAATCGTCCGCAAGGTTGAGTGTCACCGCATGTGGCCTTCTTGATTCTGCAGGTGTCACACGCCTTGGTCGCCCGTTGTCGTCTGGGGGCTATCGCTTGTTGTGGCTGCGCAGCCGGAAGGGCACCTCCTTGGATATCTTGTGGTTGTTGATGTTGACTAGCCTGGCCTACAATGGTGCCGACTAAGGCGGCTGGACAGACACGATAAGCATATCCCGGTTGGAACTGAAACCGTGATACAAGCATCTGCTGATACTCGCTATTGGTGAAAGGTTCGCCCGATGAGGTACCCGAGGGCTTCGAAGGTTGAGGTTCCTGCAGATGTTAGGCTTAGTACAGATAAAGCCTCAAATAGAAACATCCAACAGAATATATCTTACCATGATAGCGGTGGGTGAACGTGGCTGACAAGGGAGCAGATTTTCGTTGCTTGTGGTAGACGAGGGTATATAATGGGTTCTGATTCGAGGGATGTGGTAATTGGGAAAGAGGGCTGTTTTGGTAACGGGAAAAGAAGAAGGTAGCTGCGCGGAATCGGGACGTCAAACGGAAGAAATCTTATGGGACGTCTATGATTAGAAAAGATGTAGAAGTCTTCGGATGATGGAAGGTCTGATGATTAGTCCACGCCCTATCAAAAAGGGTAGGAAGAAAAGGTTAAAAAGATCAACCACAAAAAGGATGATATTACTTACCATATAATAATATCAGCTTCATTTATAATAATAACTAAGAAATTATTAAGTTTTAATATTATTTAAATATAATTATATAAAAGAATTACATAATTAATATATATTAAGCTATATTTATTTTATAATATAAATATAATTTAATTATAATAAATTTATTAAAATAATTATTATAATTAAATTAATATAATTTTATATATATTTTATAGCTAATTTAAAACGGTTTTTTTAAGGTTATAAAGCTTTTAAAGCCGACGTTTATTAAATTATTGCCTTTAAGCTATCCACGTATATATTATTTTAATTATAACCAGTTTTATTTAAGGTAAAGTTATTAAGAGCAAATTAACCCTTTATATTTCCGTAATGAAGGATATGAGTGAGGGTGTCGTCTTATATGGAGGAAGCAGCAGCAGGAATCATGGCTTCTCGACTTCATAGGTCCTTGCTTATTACCGAAAAGAATCTCCCTCTGATTTCTAAGACTACTGCTGTCTGAGACCTGTGGTCTAATAATTTCACGCGAATTGGGTTGTCCATGGCTTAGGCTCAACCGGAATATGGGCTGATCTTGTGTCTCTTGGTCCTCGATACCTGCGCGAAGCCTTTGCACTGTTTCCTCTTATCTCGCAGGATAACTGACTGTTGCCCACGGGCAATGCTTCTGCGCAACAGGGCTGTCGTCCTCTCCCTGTATCGGCATCGAGTTAGTAATAGTTTATCATTTGGAACTCGTGAAATCTTACTACCATGGAAAATGAAATAAAAAAAACGTCTCTTTGTCAAGATGTTCCTAGTTGGAAGGCGAATAGAGCAGATCCGAAATATGCCCAGATCAGAAGTGAGGTTAAATCCCACTATTTAGTGAATCGACAGGGTCAACAGGATTATCTGCGATAATAACACCCGCTGCCAGCTAAGAGATAAATAGGACCGGCCAGATACAGATCCATCAATCGTTCGTGCTGCATCGCATCGGCGAGAGCCTGCTAATTACTGACCCAGCCATCCTGCGTAAAGCAACCCCCAAGGCGTAGCTACTTCTCAAATTCTCGCATAAGTTCCGGATTTGAATCGGCCACGATGGCCAAAGCCCGCTCTCCTGGGCGACCAAGTCTTGCTGGTGGTGGCCCACCACAGGGGGTTTTCTTAAGACGACACGTGTCGCAGGCTTTGGTTGCCCGTTGTCTTCGTACTGTCGGGGTAGCGGCTACAGCTTGCTGATATATATAAGGCGTACGGCCTTAATATATCACAATATCTTAATCTCCCAATCGTTGTGTATATAGCCAACATTGTCGATGTTAACAATGTATGGCTTTACTGGCTCGATGGCTGGCAAGCCGATGATCTCGGGTGTGTCGTTGTCTTCGTCAAGTATATCCGTATCCAACACTTCATCAGGGGCACCAGTTGGCTTCAGGGGTGTAACAACTGCAAATATATATGCTTCATCGGTGTCGATCTGGAAAAGGAGTATATGGTCAATCAGGCCATATTTATCCTTGCGATATAATATCGCGTCCCCCTTACCGATGACAAACCGCAGTCGTCCGTCCCTAGTGGTTGCGAAGCTGGAAGAGCTTCGTCTTGAACACCCTGTGGCTGTTGAGCATTAGTTATCGCCGTCTGATACGAATAAGCAAGATTAATGGATTCGTGCACCGAGATATCGTGCATCGTGGGTTGAGTAGCATTGCTTACCATAGCGCCCCCTAAGGTCGCTGGATTGATACGATAGTGATATCCTGGTTGAAACTGAAACCAGTTTCGAATCATTTCTTGACTTTTGCCAGTGGCGAGGGCTTGGTCACTGCGATTCGGGACCGAATGGGCACCCGAGGGCCTTGGTGGCTGAGGATTCTGCAGATGTTACGCTTAGTATAGAGGAAGCCTCATGTAGAGACATCCAATGGAAATCCTCTTACCATGGCAATGATTTTCGGGTCTTGAACGGAGGAGTGGAAGAAGAAGGGAGATGGGCGCAAAGCGGACACCAAATAGAAGAAAACTTTCAGGAAAGGTGTGATCAGAAAAGATGTAAAGTATTAAGAAAGTGGAAACTGGAAGGTGCAAGATGGAAGGTGGACGGTGGAAGATCTGATGATTACAAACTATCGAAAAGGTTAGGAAGAAAAGGTCAAGAGAAATTTCCCAGAAGAAAGATGCTATTGTTCACCACACAAAAGCGGCAGCATCCCTTCTTGTGGCAACTAGCGAATTATCAAGATTTAGTACTATTTAAATGCGATTACCTAGGTATGATGATAAATTACATAATTAATGTATACTAGGCCACACTCACTTTATAATAATATGTGCTTTGCTGACCATCATCTTGAAATGGTGTAGGTGATGCTCTAAGAGGCAATCATGCCTTAACGCCTTGGATTTTCAACCAACTATTCCGTAAACCTTTCTCCTAGTGCATCATAACTGCGCAAGATCATCTTAAAGAAATCTGTACATTATGCATCCAATAGCGGATAATAAACGATCGACTTGGAAGACTCCATGAAAGCTGATCTTCCTGGTTACGTACCCTCTCCGCAACTATTAATCAAGAACAATGCTCCCAGTTGAGTGTGCATGGTATAGCAATTGACTAGGCGCAAGAGTCAGAAGCTCTCTGGAAGTTTCCATTTAGACAGGTCACATATCGACTCAGTTTGTACTCATTCCTGCTTGCCTTCGATTCTCGTTTGTGCTTTAGCTTGCCTATATCGCCCTACTGTAATATAAGAGTCGAAAGATGTATCAAGGTTTCTGAATACTCGTCACAACTTATTGAGCACTCTTACTAGGTCGATAGATGATCCGTATGAACTTCCTGAGTCGAAAGTTATCTCGTGCAATATGCTCGTTTCAGAACTTCACGAGTACAACCGTCTGCTTGTTTACCTCTTGATCATATTCTTGAGCTAAAATGTTATTCGTCATTGACCACCAGCGAAGACGCCTCGAGCAGCAACCAAGAGGGAAATCAGCTTCCCGTTGGGCGATAAGGAAACGCCACAGCCACGAATGCCACAGTGAAGAAGAGTAGAGCAACGAAGGCCTGTGACACCTGCCGAATGAAGAAGACCACCTGTGGTGGCACAAACCTTGTGCGAGATGTCGCCGGCTTAATTTGTAGTGTACCTATGCTGAACCGTCACGACGACGGGGGCCTCCGCAGGCCAAAAATGGACGTCCGGCCGAGCGAGCTCTCGGGATCCTCTCCGGGACGACGGCTGGAGTGAGACCTGAAGAGAAAGATAAAGTTGCGTTATGACTTAGATAACTTGCGGGATTATGGTATAGTTAAAGGGTCTCATTAAGTGTACTCACCCAAAACATATTCCAAGTTCCATTGCCACTCGTCATTCTTTGAGCATATCGCGCGTCGTAACTAGTCCATGACTAGTGGGTGCCGAAGATCTTATTAACACATCTCGTCAGTCCCGTGTCTGGCGGAGCGCTAGAGCTTAGCCAATGCTAAAAGGGAGCCACGAACGACCTGGAGCGACCAATGCCGCCGGTAACTATAGGGCGGCGGAACCGGCATTCGAGCCGGAAGACGCACCCGTGGCGCTACTGGTCGTTCTACATGGCGAATAAGGTTACGAGCAAAAGGCATAATCTGACTACCTCTCATTCTCTAATTGAATTGGAACTCAACAATCCGGGGCTATGAAATGCCAACAGTACGAGCCCACCGGGACTATTGTAAGCCCAGGTGAAGGCAAATGACCGGGCCGCCCGCTAAGACTGAGCTTCCTTTGGGGTTCTAGCCTGATATTGCTCCGATAATTTCATCGAATCACGAGACGGTATTCAAGCCTCTGTTGGTTAACATCCTTGATGGAAAACTCTCTTCGATGGCACCGTTCGTCAACATTGGCCTCGTTGTCAGCCAAGAGTAATCGCGTGTTCTGCCTGTCTGCGTTGCGAAGCTCGCAACACATTCCGTAAATCACAGCCACCGAGGCCCGATACCTGTAGTCGGATGTGCCCATAGGAGAAAGGGTGACTAATCCGGAGGTTATTGATCTGTAGACTCTAACCAGATCATTATAAAACACCCTCAGACTTGGGACGTCAGTCCTCTTTGTGTCGCATGTGCATGGAATTTTCTATGTAGTACAGTTGCATACACTAGGTATACACCGGTCCTCCGTGTTGCTTTTTGGGTGGCATCATCACCGGACGGGTTGGACGGTTAACCGCTTTGTCGGATGCCGGTAGGCTTGCCAAGAGAAGATATTGTGTCTAAATATAGAAGCCCCGTATCCCTCGTACACTACTCCGTATGTACGCCACAAACTGCGGATGGACACACGAGAGAGGAAGCTCTTGGCAGTTACCCCAGCCACATACAAACTGTGTCTGTCAAGGTGCATGGAAATCGTGTCAGCCTGTCACCATGGTGCAGAGTATCTTTCATCATACTTACAGACTCCCTACTTACTTATGTACCTGGGTAGGGAGTACATACCTGATATCTAGAAGCTTACTTCACCCTGAAGGATAAGTGCATAATCATTTGGCATGGTGCTCCTGTTGGCCGTTTAAAATACTCGTTCGCTGTCTGCTGACCGGTGCCCGCTGTGGTTAGATTAAGGAAGGTATCCACTTCCAACAATCCCAGGATAGGGGGCGATTATCGCAATAGAGCTCACATCTTGGCATCATCCACCCCGTATTTTAGGAATTTTACGACGTTGATATGCACACAGGGATCTTCCTGACAAAAAATCATAATAGTAGTACAGATTACACACAGCATGCCCGGGTGGTCAAAGGGCGGTGCAGGTGCAGCTGAGAAGTACCTACCAAGCCCGCTAGCGTATTATGTAGTTATGCTGGTGACCGAAAGCCCCGAAAGTTGGCGGGAGAAGGAAGTTGGAACCTCCACTTGAACTTGGAATCCATTTATTAACGTCAATGGCTCGCTCCCTCGCTCGCTCGCTTGCTCATTCTCGTCATAGATCGACCGACTCAACCTCTTTCCTCAATCACTCTCACTTATAATACTACATCAAAACGGGCAGCACTTAATCATAATAACAATATCCACTCAACCATCTCATCCATCACCCCCCTCCTGCCTCTCTCTCTCCAGTCTAATACAAGCCTCAAGCAATCCATCATGTCGTCGGCAATCAAAAGCAGCATCATCCTCTCCCTAGCCTGCCTAGCCTTCAGCACCCTCGGCAACCCCATCCACGCCGCCGTCCGCCAATCCACCCCTAGTAGCAGTAGCACCACCAGCACCGCCACAACAGCAACGGCAACAACAACGCCGGCCTGCACCCCGGGCCGCCTCTCGCAGCCGACCATGTACTCGCTGTACCCGACGGAGCCCGACCGCGCCGAGCCCGCGGTCACGGAGCTGCACGTGCAGATGCTCGGCAACGTGTCGCGGCTGGAGCAGCTCGCCGTGTTCCCCCCCAGCCGTGGTATCATCCCCGCCGACGCCAAGTTCTGCACCCTGCGCTGGGTCCAGGCCGCCATCGCCGACCGCCACTTCACCGTCAAGGACAGCGGCCTCGTATCGGCGCTGCAGCTCTCCTCTTCTGACGTTCCCTCCGAGGGTGTGTCGGCGGCCGGCGTGGCGCCGCTCGTCGAGGACGCGGTCGCCCGCGGGAACGTGGACCTGCATCCGGACTTCACCGCCTGGGACACGGACGAGTTCGGCGAGTACACGCACACGGCCGGGTCGGTGGATTGTAGTGGTGGTACTGCTGGTGCTGCGGGCGAAGCGGGCGCGCTGGCTTTCAGGGTCAAGATCGATGGGAGGAATGGGGGTGGGCATTTGTACCTGGGACAGGACGAGAAGAATGGGCTGGTTATTGATTATGGGTGTTAGTTGAGATATTTGTGGGGAGAGGGGGAAAGAGGTAGTTATGGGAGAGGGAAGGAGCGAGGGGAGGTGGTAGAGGATGTTGCGTTGGGATGGTGTAATTAGCATGGCGATGGTGTTCAGAGGGTACTTGCTTTGTTTGTGGGATCGGGCCTAATAGAGATTGAAGTTATCTAATAAAAGTATGTATTCTGTTTACCCCAGAGCAAGAAGTTTGATGAAGGTTACGAATGAGAGAAGGTTGCCAGGTGTGAACATTCCACCGGAAGATCATCAGAATGGGTTAGATACTGTGCAGGGGGATGACTTGATTTCCGAATTTATCTGTGTATACTACCTGGGTACACAACGGTCCTATGGATTTACCTGCTGAACTCTTGCCATGCTCAAAATGTCGCAAAAGCTCTGCCGCGTACCATAATCCGACCTCTTCCTCATCCGGAATTATCATCCACTATCATGCTGCTGTCCTCGGGTATATCTTGGCCAGCCGGACCACGGTGCCGTCAATGAATCCCCTAGTTTGGGCCGGGCATGCCCGTGTTGCCGATGAGCACGTCCAGGATCCCGGTGTGGAAATCACGATGCTTACCCTGGAGCTCCTCGATCTCCGCGAGCCACGGATGATCCCCGGTGAGGCATGCGAAGAAGTCCACCAGCAACTTGACCATAGGGTCGTCGGATTTTAGACCATCGTACATCTTGTCGACGATGTCGCCGAGACAGGCGGGGAAGGTCTTGATCATGGGCACATGTCGGAGCGTTCGGAAGGTCTTATGGAGCGCAAGATCCATGAGGTTCTGCATGCCCCATTTGCAGGCAAGCACGTAGATATCGAAGTGGAATGCGAGCTCGAGTATGACGTGGGGCCTATGCTTTGTAGGTTTATAACCGGCCGTCCGTTCTGGGGGAGGGTACCGAGTGCGGTTGACGAACCTGGTGGCAAGGTCCCAATAGATCATCGTGTTGTTTTCGCGAAGGGCATCCTTGGCTTCGCTCGTCACCCACTGCTTCAGCGTCTTGTCTTTCTGCTTGACATAATAACCAGCTTCCTTGGGAAAATCGGGAACATCGTACCAGCCGCCATATACGAATTGTCGAAGAGCGATGACTACAATCGGGCGGTCGTCGGGCAGTTCGATGCAGGGAATCTGAGCGCCGGAGTAGAACTTAAAGCCGATCTTTTCAAGGACTTGGGCGTGCATGTGGAACATTATCGCGGCCTCGCGTCCAACCAGGATGCAGACCACGCGATTGCTAGGAGACGATAGGGTTAGAATGAGATTTTTGAAGAACGGCAACAGATGAAGAACCTATATAAACTTACTCTTCAGGGGTCTTGGCACCCATGGATCGAATAAGATCCTGGAGCTCCTTAGATGGGCCTGCCATGATGGATTTGTTCTTATTGTTGTTGTTGGTGGTGGTTGTGGTGGTGTTGGTGTTGTTGCAAGGAAGCTGCTGACCACTAAGTGGATTAGCAAGGTTTTTATGTGCTTTTTGAGTAATGCCATCGCTTCCATGCTACATAGAGGGCGCCAACGAGGGCGGCGATAATGGCGGCGATAATGGCGGCGATGATGACGGCGATGAGGGTGGGGACGATGAGGGTGGTGACGATGAGGGCGGCGATGATGAGGGCGGCAACGAGGATGGTGATGGGGTTGGCGATGGCGATGGCGTCGGCTACAACAGGAGTGGCTTGCACGGAAGTTGAAGAACAGACATTTCAGCAGACTTACAAAGCGTTATAGTGTTTCTGTCTCAAAACAGAAATATATAATCGTGACTGCTCCAAGGTGAGGGCACCCCTATCCAGACCGAAGCCGACAATAATAATATATCGACGTTGATCCACGGATCTGCAACGAATAGCCACCAGACAATATTGTTTGGGTGTGTTTTGGGCGCTAGGTATCAGAATCCTTGAGCTAATGTCAACTGACAGGACAGCTTTGCAAAGGAAAGCATTATCTAGTAGTCGCGCAACGACTCAGTCGCAACTACCTACATGACTTTGTATTGATATGAGGGATGAGCAACCTCACAGGCTAAACAGACTTGTATCAAAGACTCCGATGTTGTAGAAGAAGCCTTGCGTGAATACGTTAACTTCACAGGTCTTGGGATTATAATGCTTTTGTTTAGTGGTCAGGTATAATGTTGCCAAAGCTCCTGAGAAAATAAAGGGGGAGACATCGAAATACTTCACCTGGCTCTTACATGCTCGATGCTACCAGACACGAGAGGTCTAGCGAGTTCACTACCATCCTACATGTAGATCACCTTGTGCATGGAATATCATCTAACCAACAAAAAGTGTATCGGGTTTTAATGGGGTTTGGGGTTGTCTCCAATCACTGTGAAATGCATGGTATAACAATAAACACATATGGCGTTAGAATCCAGTCCCTTGAAATTGGGCTCCAACGGGAACAGAAGAAAAATGATGAGACGTGGCGTGATTAATTACATGATAGTCACATGGCTGACTGAAGTTCCAAGGGCCAATATTCTTGATGTAGGGGGCTAAAGGACTTTATAAGTTGGTCCACCATACAAAACTCTGGCATTCTAACTAGGTGAATGCAAACAGCAAAGCAAGCCCAGTGCGCATTTTTTCCTTGAAATAAAAGAATTCTGGGTGAGATATGCGGTTACAACAAATGAGGAAAGCCCGTTTCAAGACTGTATTTCCACAAGTATAGGAGAAGGTGCGGGATCACTTGATCCATTTTCACTACATACCACAATGTGTCCCTCAACCAACCCCTTTTCAAACATGTATTCCGGGTGCCACTGTGCTAACAAGAGCAGGAATAACTCCCATACACGGGGTGACAATAATAAAATTGTCGTTGGTGACGTAGAAGTCCTCTGCCCTCGTTGTTGGAAACTTGAACTCGAATTGCTGCACAATATTACCGAGCGGAAGGTATATCTCAGCCCACGCAAGGCTGGAAGAAGACATCAGTGTACGTAGCTCATGATGCATCACGAAGAACCATTACTTACTACATTCCGACACAATTCCGCGTTCCTTTCCCGAAAGGAACAAAGGTCTTGTTGCCTAGCTGCCATGGGTCGGGATCCATCCATCGATCGGGCACAAACCGCTCGGGCTCCGGATATTCTTCTTCATTCTGATGGAGTAAGTGAATTGTCATCCCGACAGGCGTGCCCGCGGGTATCCGCCAATTGGCATAAACCAGGTCCCTGTCCTGGGCGATGCGAGCACTGCGGGAAGCTATGGCCGGGGCCAGACGCATGGCTTCCATAATGACGGCCGTCAAGTATGGAAGCTGCTCGAGGGTCTTCCAGTCACGGTCCGGGGCAGTAGCAAGTTCGGCCCGTAGCTTCTGGAGGATTATGGGGTCGCTGTAGATGTGGAAGACGGCAATCCGTATAACAGCCGCCGCCGTCTCATAACCGGCGCCTGTCACACTGGACATCTCCTGAAAAACGCGGTCAAACGACTTGTCGGCCGGTGGAAGTTTAGAGTGCATGATTTCATGAACCAAGGTGCGTGGACCGTCATCATCTGCGGACACAGCCGCCTCCATAGAACTCCGCGTGTCATTGATGATATTCCACACACGCAGACAATACACGTTAGCTGTCGAAGATTTATGTATCCTTTTGAGTCGAGACTTACTGCCATGAAGTAGAAAAATTGCTTCATTGCTGGATCCGACACAGCCATGATCCAATCCGGCGGGATGGAGCGCATCATGGGACCGAAGAAGCGTATGAACTTGGTGACTCGCCACATGAGACCGCCCGCCTGGGCACCAACCACCAGGCCCGCGTCGAAGTCCTCTTTTCCAAGATCGTCATAGTGCTTTCCGAAGATGTATTCGTTGGCGACGTCTCGCACGAACGCGGTGACGGCGGCACCCATGTCGACGGTTTCCTGCGACTCGGAAAAGCTGGACAGCCTGCCAAAAAGCTTGTGGACTCGTCGCATAATCTTGTCCTGCTGAGCGGACACTTTGGCCTTTGAGAAGAACGGACTCAAGGGAATGCGACGCTGCTTGTGGAGCGTGTGGTCGGCTGTCCAGATACTGGCACCTTTAGTCGCGAAAGCATCGACGGACCAGTCATACTTATGCCACACCCCTTCTTGACGGCTGTAGAGAGTATCAAAGAAAGCCGAATCATTCACGTGAAGCTCGTGAGGACTGATACGAATGATTGGACCTATATCCAAAGCGCGTGAGTCAACCAATCCCGTGCGGAACCCGCGGAGTAAGTTAGAACCTGCTCACCGTACTGTTCATGCAGCTCTGCTATCTTGAAGGTATACCGGCCGCTCAAGTACACATCGTAGTAGCCCTCGTACCACCGCGTCACGGCCGCGAGTTTGGGCCCGGGAAATCTGGCCAGAGGATGCAAGTACAGCCGGTACAGTGCAAGCGTCACATAGTAGAGTATAATGGTAGCGACGATGCTCTGCATCGATAATAAGTCAGAAACACCCCCCATGGCGGCGACGGTTCCGAATATGAAGGATCGGGAGACATAGCGCGGACGAGTAGGTGGGGTGACCTCCTCTTTATATCTCAGACCAACCCCCCTGCCGGTTGTTGGTTGGAAGTAAGGGGCGCACTGGCGCAGCGGCTACCCAACAGCTGACGTAAGCGTTAGGCCGAGATGACTTTTGATTAGGGGTACGAAGTACATTCAGCTCCTTGTCTAGGTGAGAATCGATTCACCAGAGGACGCCTGTAGGAATAAGCGTACAGCATACGTGCCGCAAGAGCGCAAACTGTAAAGGAAATAACCATGCAAATAGGATATAGCCGTTCCGGTATGGTACATAGGGGCACATGGTAGTAATGCGTCGTTTGTAGTGTGATGCCGCGTTCCGAGCATGCTTGCAAGGTCCACCTTTCAACCAGATCGCCCATGTGGAAAGATAGCAGCCATGGTAAATGAAGAGGAGACCAAAGGAGGAAGTCAATATGATCCAAGTCTCGCCATTGACAGCCAATATGAGGTAAGTCTCCTTTAGCCATGCAAGCCATGATTGTGGTCATATTCAATCAGCATTCCTTCAATATCGCCAGCCTGAAGAAGACGGCATGTATCTTATTACAACCATCCTGTCGTCAAGATCAATGATTACATGAGTATAGCACGTGAAAGATTTTTTTGATGTGCTGATGATGCTTCTTCGGCAGTCATGTCTTATCGGCCTGCTTCTCGCCCTTTATAGGCTACTGTTGTTCATGTGCAATGCAATTGGGCACCACCACTATGTCATTGACCTGCTTTACTTCGCCTGCGGAGCCAAGATGGCTGCGACATCAGCGATTAGATCAACTACGCTCTGATGCGGTATCAGCATTGGCTACAGCGCTAGATAGTTTTTGTGAGCTACGTGAGATCTGCAGATTTGGTCTTGTTGGTGACTGATGGAGTGATGTAGGAGGTGCCCGACTAGCACAGTACCGAATGCGTTGGGTAGGGAATGGTTACTGTGAGACCTGAGGCACCTCTCAAGTCGTAGACCCAAACAGACATCCAAGGCAACCTTACAAACAGCCTTGACCTATCTAGAAATTCCTACAACTTCGACGAACTTTCTTCCTTTTACACTCTACTCCCTCCTGCTAAAGTCTTCACATACTAACAAAGCGGACAACATCTCGCTTCTTGCAACCCTCAACCTGATCCCATCATCGCATCTCACTCTATCAACCATGTCCGACACCTATTGCGCTGTTTGCTACAAGAGCGCCGAAGTCAAGAGATGCACCCGTTGCTGGAGCTGCAGCTACTGTTCCAAGGCGTGCCAGAAGAACGACTGGCCCTCGCACAAGAAGCTCTGCCAGGCCTTCGCCGACCACGACCCCCGGTCGAGACCCAGCCCCCAGCACAAGCTGGCCATCTTCATGCCGAACGACCGCGTCACTCCGGAGCTCACGTGGATCAAGTGCGAGCCGAGCGACGTCCCCGGCGACGCCGGCACGGCCGACATCCCCCGGATCCGGGAGTTGGTCGGCGACCCGTACACCGGCGACGAGAAGGTCCGGCTGAACTTCCGCCGCGGCGAGTACGCGCCCCGCATGGTCGACTTCTTCTTCCGCGACAACTTCTAAAACGACGGCTCGACCCCGAACCGGTGCCTCGCCGCCGTCGCCGAGCCCCACGGCCCCGACAAGCGCGACTGGCGTGGACCCCTCCTGCTCCTGGGCATCTCCGTCCACCCGTCCAACCACACCGCCCGGGACATCGTCATGGAAGGTCTCTCCGGCGGCGGCAGTCTGAACTATGACGACGTCAACCTGGCTGACCTGCGCCTGGCCATCGACTATTCCGTTGGGTACAGCGGGCAGAGCCGGAACGCTGAGTACGCTGAGTACCTGAGGAACGCCGGGTTTCAGACGGTCTTGCTGTAGCCTTTGATCGAGAAGGGAAGGAAGGAAGATTTGGAGAAATGATTCTAGCAGCACGTTGAGAGCCCAGGAACTGTCGAGGCATAACTAATGGACCAGGAAATACGGGGCAGATATGAGGTCGGCGGAAGGAGATCGTTGGTTGGACCGAAGCAATGGCTGGTTTTGGTAGATATGTCAGGTTAACCAGATGAGCCAAATGAACATTTCCCCCACCGAATTGGCTACCCCATTCTCATGAAACCAGGTTGTGACTGGTCGAGAAAACCTTTTTTTCTACCGCGCGGGTAATAACGTTAGTTGCAAGACAACTCTGTCATCCACTAATTCATGAGAACAAGTTCCTTTGGTAGTGATGCTCAACAAGGTAAGGGAAGTAGAAGTAGCAAAGGAGTGCAGTTTCAAAGCTGGTCTGTTCTTGCATAATGAGTACGTCAAATAATAAGACTAAATGACGTGCGACCACACCATTGGGTGGCATCCCCAGCTGCTGGATAGTCTACCATGGGTTATGAGTTAACTATAGAATTTGCCTTACGCTCATTAGCTACCTAGGTTATATATGCAGTCAAGCCACACGTTTATTGAAATTTCTCTAAAGCCCGACAGGGTCGAAGTTGTCTCGACCTGCAGATCCTCTCTAGCTAGTCCAGGGAATGGCACTCTGCCGAAACAGCAACACGCCCAGCTTTCAGCAACCATGACATGCCCAACGTCACCATGTACGAAACCTTCATTAGGTTCTTGGGAGTTGCTAAAAACGGAACGTAAGCTCAATATACCAACGATGTGCTATGAATGCAAATCGGGGCATGCTTCTGGTGTCAGACAATCTGACTTTTTTATTTTTCTACCTATGAGAGTTTTGAACGCAGCTCTTATAACAACTTCCGCTGCACAGCATATAGTTTGGTGTGCTAACAGCGAGGGATCGCGTGGTGCGGGACGAGGGAGACGTCAGATGAGGCACGTCATTGAGGCCCGCTCAACACTTAGAAAAATGTACCGCGGCCATCGCACTCTTAGTTCAGTAACTTAGTTCTTATAGGACTCGGCCCATGGGGCCAAACAGGAGAAAGGACCGGGGCCGCCGCCGTCCCCAACTTCGTTCGCCACGCTGCGGCGGCGGGGAGGCTGGCCGGTCTGGAGCGAGACCAATGACTAGGTGGCTGTGATGCAGCCGCCGGTCCCGAGCTGGTCGGCGTATCTGAGGTTTAGCCATGAGATGGGGGTGAGGCAGGGTCGGGATTTGGGGGTAGGTTGATGATCTCTTTCCGCAACGCCCCTTCCGTCTTCCGCGTCTATCTTCAGTCTCTTTCTTCTTATTCTTCGCTATTTTCTCTCTCCTGAACGCAGGTGTTGTTGTTCTTCGCATAATTGTGGGATGAAACCAAGTAATAACTCATCTCAGTCTGCAACTTTCCGTACCGCCTTATATGAAGAACGCCGGCCTCGAGGACGTAGACACGAAAGGCTTCTACTCGCTGACGCAGCACCATGACACGGCGAACCCCAAAAGCTGGGACGTGCTGGGGCAGTTCCAGGACATTGTGAGGCTGTTTGTCGCCAACGGAGTTCAAGGCATGCTTATGAATGGCGGGCCCGACGGTCTCAGAATGGAGGAAGGAGGGGAGACGATCATCGGCGGGACGCACGCCGTTTTGACGGGCGATCAGAATGTGCATCTGGCGGTCTTTAGGAATGTTGGGCGGAAGCCTTAGCCGGTTTGAAGATGTTTACTAGGCTTTGTGCTTTTGGAGATGATTTATCTTTTAGCAGTGAGACAGTTATCCTGTGCTATAGGAAAGGAGACCAAGCTTTACACAGCACCTATGTGAGAGGCAGCCTACTGCTCCATGGTAACCCGTCGATATCCCCAGATGTCTGTATCATAATGCTCGACACGTAAAATATGACCTGGGCGGAAATCAGCATGATCAATGATATTCAACATATCGGCGCCAATACAATGTTGATAATGAGGCGAGCTGTTGGTGAAAAGAAAAGAAGATGTGACTCTCTCCCCGTTTCTCGTCGAAAAGGAACTAATTTTGCGTAATGGCCTCCACCCCCCTGAGCACCATCCAGCGAACCATGAAGCCGTGTACCGCCCTCCCAGCTCGGCTTTCGAGTACACTTGGCTCCTGATGTCGCGACCGCCACAGCACCGTCTCATTGACAGCCCTGACATATCTCGGTTCCCCCTTCCCCCCATCATCGCCTGCACCCCCCTCTTCAACAACATCAAAACCAACCGACAACAACCCCGTAGCTACAGGTCCCTTCCACCCTCCCGGAGGCTGCAAGCTCAACACGGCCCGCCCGTCAGCTCGCGCGGCGACGACGTATACACCGCAGACGCGATCACCGATCGCAAAGTCGCAATTCGCCAGATACGGTGCGGAAAACGTGGCCTTGGCGTCGGCATCCGCTATCATCATGTACTTCATGATGAAAGCCTGCGGCGTGCAGGAGAACAGGCGAAGCGTGGTGCGGAGGTACGCCGTCAGAAGGGCGGGGACGTCTAGGTCTGGGTCTGGGTCTGGGTCTGGGGCTGGGGGCGGGCTGGGAGGTCCCTGTTGCGGGGGAGGGGGAGGGAGAAGCAGAGCGGGTCTGATGAGGGATGGAATGGGGATCAAATGAGACGCGATGCGTTCGCGCGCAATGACGTACTCGTCCCGGGATGCGCGAATTTCGTGGGGAAGAGGAAAGCTAGGGGTATGGTCATGGTCAAGGTGAAGGTCCTCGGCATCTTGCTCCTGGGATTCGGCTCCGAAGTGGGATATGTGACCGGTTGTTACGGTGCGCGCCGCAAAGGAGCGCTGGAGGTAGTAGATGTAGGCGGCGGGAATAACGATTGGGGTCAGCGCTAAGATGAAGCGGATGCTCCCGAAGCCGTTGCTAGCGGGACCTGGGAAGAAGAACATGGTGGGATGAATACCTAGGTTGACAAGATACCCGTGATGTGAGTTGGCTGAAGTAATGTTGCGATGTCGTGGCCTGTCCCGTCTGGCATTTTGTTCAGAAGTTGGGCGCGTCGAAGCCACGACCTTGTGCTGTTGTATTCAGTCTACGCCTTGGACGGTGGCGCCGAGACATGCATGCCAGCGCTACTTTGTCACTATACCCAGCTCCACGCCGGGCAAACCTGGTGCCTGGATCGCGGGGACATGCCAAAGGCACACACTGAAAACTTGAACAACAGCCAGGTAGAAGATCACATCTTCTGCTTATCTGGTAAAACATCACCAAGAACACAACCAGCGAAGAATGGCTCTGGCAGGGCTGAGTCACGCTAAATTCGATGAAATGCAAGCCATACTTCGTAGGACACACATTCTCCACAGTCCACTAGCCCTCTGTCAGGCATTACCTATTTCTAACGTGCTTTCCATTTAAACAAGACCTTTAACGCTGCGAGTTCGCGTCGATGCCCGCCGCGGCATTATCACACCCCCGCTATCGTCCTTGTACTGTAGCCCGGGAGGCATAATCACCCAGGGTGTTGCTCTCGATGGCCTCGTCCACATTTTGAATATTGCACGTAACAGTGCAAGGTGCTAGCCGGGAATCCATGGCACACCCGTAATATACCGTTCACATTAAAGAAGGTCACCAGCAATTAGTTAGCCACTCAGACTGTCTCGAAATTCTACTTATCGACAGTCGGCCGCACTGAGCCGAGAGTGGCGTTTTCTCTGCCCGCGTTTGCGGGTCGGGCAGAGTGGAGCTTCGTCCATCGCGATTCAGAACGTGCACCGTGGAAAAGACGTGAAACGGTGGGATGATTTGATCATATAGGATGGCTTCGCTAGTCTGTTAAATACCAGAGTAGCTCGAGCTGTATATGGCGAAAAGAAATAGAAAGACGAAAATAAGAAAGAGAACAGGAAAAGTTGCGTTGGGTTGTTCGCGATACTTATCCAATTGACTCAGGGGTTGATGCTGGACCCGAGTCAGCAGCAAGTATGCAGGTGGACGGACTTGAGAGCTGCTGTGAAAACTGACGTCAAAGATGGACACGACCTGACTCCCGTCTGGACTCTGGGGTAAGTATCGATTTTCAAGTTTGCCAGGGACTTCTACCATTTTCCAATGATTCTACAACATCGAACCCCGGACGGGAAGCCCGATTCTCTGATAACTGACATCCTTTCCTGGCCATCGAGTCAGAAATCACCTTCCTCATTGGGATGCTGGCTGGCAGGCTGGCGATGGCTAGTGGTTTGCGCCGGTCATGCTCGTCCGCATAGTGGACCTTATCTGCCTTCGGAAATGGGTCCTCTTTGTAGAAACCTTCCGTCAGAGATTCGGGGAATTCGAGAAGTGGCGGCGCAGTCATGATAATAAAAAGAAGATACGACCTGACCTTTCGGCCGTTCTGCTACGGGGTTTCTTCTCGCCTACTGGTCTTTCTCACCTTTTAGCCGTCTTCTTCTTCTCTTCACCGAGGCCCTTTCACTTGGATACTGCCGCGCACCGCATCAGATATTATTGCGGCCGCACCTTGGTGAAGTGAAGTGAGGCTGCTCATCGTCATGTGGTCGCTGAGGTCCAAAGTAACGGCGGGCGCGTTCTTACTCGCCGGCGCCGCCCGTGGTTTGCAGGTCCACCTCTCCGTCGCAGAGGGTCTGCTCCAGAACAGCACCGACGGCCGCGTCTTGGTATTGTTGGCTCCGGCTGGGGTCGACCCTCTCGACGACACCGATGTCGTGACCTCCCCCAACCAGTTTCTTGGGAAGAATGTCTACCAGTTTGGCGGCGATACTAACACCGTAACTTTGGCCGACACCGACGATGCCCAACCCCGAACGGGCGCTTGGGGGTTTCCGGACGTAAGCGCGTCGGGCTTGGCAGCTGGTTCGTACCGGGTGCAAGCGTTCCTCAACAGGTACGAAAACGTCACGCGGAGTGATGGTTCGACAGTCAGCGTCCGCTTTCCTTGTGGTGATGGCACGCTTCCGGTCAACGGCCCAGGAAGCCTGACCACGCAGGCAATTGACGTCGACATCAGTAGTTCACAAGCTATCGAGCTCACCTTCGACAACGTGACCGCTGTAGATGCTTACGATGGAAATGAGATCGGTGGCTGCTCCCAAGGCAACTACGCTGACACGGAGCTCCTCAAACGCGTCAAGATCCGCAGCGATGTCCTAAGCAAGTTCTGGAACCGCGATATGTACGTAGGCGCCAATGTCCTGCTGCCCTCCGGGTACGATGCAGACGACAAGACGACTCGCTACCCGGTCATATACAATCAGGGTCATTGGTCGGGGGATGCCGCTGCCTATGACTATTTGTACGATGATGACTTTACAGCTTCCTGGGATAGCGGCTTGCTGCCAAACACCACGGACAAGCCAACCCCCAAGCTCATCCTCGTTACCTTCCGACATGAAACGCCGTTCTACGATGACTCGTACGCCGTAAATACGGCCAACATGGGCCCCTATGGCGACGCGATCAACGAGGAGCTCATTCCGTATATCGATGCGAAGTTCAACACCATTTCCGAGGCTTACGCTCGCATTCAGGATGGCGGCTCTACGGGGGGCTGGGAGTCGGCCGCGAACGTCGTCTTTCGTCCCGACCTTTTCGGTGCATGCTTCTCATCCTACCCTGACTCTCTGGACTTCCACAGGCACCAAGATATCCCGCTGTACAGCGCCAAGAATGCCTACACGCGCGAGGACGGGAGCAAGATCACGTCGATCCGCGAGGTGGTGAACGGCACCCTGACCGACGTGACCTCGGTCGAGCAGGAGAACCACTGGGAGCTGACCTTCGGCACCTCATCGCGCTCGGCCCTACAGTGGGACGTCTGGAACGCTGTCTTCGGCGTGCAGGGCATCAACGGCTACCCGCTGGAGCCGTGGGACAAGGTGACGGGCGAGGTCTTCCCGGAGGCGGTCGAGTACTGGAAAGAGTTCGACCTGACCGAGCACATCGTCAGCAACTGGGACAACGAGATGAACCTGGGCGAGGTGCTGCGCGAGCGCATGTTCATCTACGTCGGGTCCTGGGACAACTACTTCTTGAACGAGGGCGTCGAGCAGTTCCGCGACCGCGTCGAGGCCAAGGGCGGGCCGGACTGGGCCAACGTCACCATCCTGGAGGGCAAGCAGCACGGAGGCGTCTATCGGTTGCTGGACGTATGGGACTACTTCCAGCTAGTCAGCGATTGGGTTCAGGATCACGCACCCGACGGCAAGACGCCGCTCTCGAGGGAAGCAACGAGCCCCTCGGCTCGCGGCAACCGGTGGGAAGAAGTCATCGCGCGGGGCGGGCACGCGGCCGCCCTCGCGCGACAAGCCGATCCGGTGGTCAAAAAGACCGGCCACGGCAGCACGGTAGAGGCGAGCGTCGGACGATGGGATCCAGGCGTCAAGCTGGAGGCCCAGTGGCTAGTCGACGGAAAGCCGAAGGGCCACTCGTTCGAGGTCGCGCAGGGCCAGACACTGAAGTATACCCCGTGCTGGAAGAGGCCCGTGGAGCTGGAGGTGACGGGGCGCAAGCGTGGCTACGTCGATGAGACGAGGAAGAGTAACACTGTGGAGCTGTAGACGCGCGAAGGTCTGATAGGGACTTACTTGATTCTAGGATAGAGAACTAGCCTTGACATCGCGATAGTGTTATGTCCTGTAGTAATGATAATCTTGGTAATTTTATGGAGGTTGGTCTTCTCATGGTAATGCAAGCTGGTGATTTACTCCGGCAGCCAGGTACCAGAGGCATATAGGACTGACTCGACTGTTTTTAAGCCATTCATGTGGATAAACCGCAGGGAATACTGAAAAGTAAAATGCCAGGATGAATCCGTACTAAAAGATTATTAACGTCGCGAGAATTAAAACACCCCCGATGTATGAAGTAGAACATTCCAATTAATAGCTCAAGGCCAACAACGACGGCGAATCACAATTCCATCTGGTTCTCCAAACGGAAACAAAGCGCTCCCAAAGAGAAGCCTAATAACAGTCTACAAAGAGGTAATTATGGCATCAGAATCACTCGTCCCACTATCTGGATGACTTATCTAGATCTATCAGATTCAATTGTTTTACTACCACATGGTTCTAACCTTAACTCAAAGTCTGCCTTACGCATCACCGGGTAATCTCAGGGGCAAGGTTGGATGGTTCTGGAGTCACGGCACCCGGCGCTCATACCACCTGAATTTACTCCCCGCCAAACCTTGAAATAGGCTACCCCACCCCATTCTCTAGCTACCTAGGTAGACAGATATCTGCACCATTCATTCATCCTCCGCCCTTCAATCACCATCAACAACAATAACATAACGAGGAGAAGACACAGCTGCCTTCAAACATCCCATCTCGATCTACACACTGAGAAGTCAGGTAGTCTGAGGGATTATATCATCCAGTTTATTCATCACCATGTCGATCAATCAACCCATCAGAAAGCCGTTCATCATTGAACCTCTCGGCAAGCACACCCACACAGTCATTTTCTTACACAAACTTAACGATGCAAATATTTCAGACCAAGAGCTCCACGGTAAAGTTCTTGCTCAGAAGCTGACCAAGAATCACAAGACCCTACGCGACCAGTTTCCAACAGTGCGATGGGTCTTCCCGCATGCCAAGTATCCGAGCCCCAAGTCTACTACCACTGGCTCATCATGGACTACTCTCTCTGCCCAAGACATGGCGGACCTAAGCCTAGACGCAGCTGACAACACCCCCTACATCACTCAGATCATTCTCCAAGAAGCACGCCGAGTAGGAGGTCTGCAGAATGTCGTTCTCGGCGGACAGGGCGAGACCGCCCTCGCGGCCCATGATGCCATGACAGCTCTTCCCGAGCCTGACTTAGGGCACTCAGCCGCTGATGATGCCACTGAGGCCACATTGGGAAAGCCACAGCAGTTCACCGAGAGAATTCTTCACACGCCATATCCCGAGCGTGGTATCGCTGAATTGCGCATGGGAGGTTTTCTGGGTATGCACGCTGCGGGTGGCAAGATGACGCGCGATGCATCCGTCTACCACCTCGCCCGCCGCGGACTGTACTCGCAAGGCAAGCCGGTGAACGGCGCCGTGATCAGAAACACGCCACATGAGTTTGTCGAGGGTGGGTACAAGACGCAGACGGCAACCTGGGATGGAGAACGCATCGACCGATTCGCCGAGTTCCTAAAGGAGATCGGCGTGTATCGCAAGACGTACTTTGCGGTGACAAGGCCCAGCGCGGAGGTGCTGACGCCTAGAGAGCGCCCCGAACCTTCGAAGCCCGGGACCGAGGAGCATGGCCCCCGCACCGAGCAACAGAAGCACATTGAAAATGTAAGACAGCAGAAGAAGAGGGACCAGGAGGCTCGGAAGATTGCCGTGGCCCGGATCGAAGAGAACAAGCGGGACCGCCAGGCGAAGCTGGACATGGAACGCATGAACCGGGGCCTCCCGCTGCTGCCTCTTGGTTCTCCAACCGGGAAGGAAGAGGAAGATCAGAAAAATAATGCGAGTGGGCCCGGAGGAAGAAGCCAGCGCCAGGACGAGGGCAGCGGGTCGAAACGGGCCGCGGCGACTGCGCAGCAGCAGGAGTACGCGGAAGAGGTCAAGCGGCAGAAGAAGGAGGATGCGAAGATCAAGGAGCACATCCTACGGCAGATCGAGTTCGACAAGCTGGAGCGCCATCGGCGCAATGCACGCGAGAGACAGGCTCGGAACAGGGATGCAGAGGAGCCCTTGAGTGAAGCCCGCCGCGGCGACGACTTTGAGTTCAAGGACGAGCACGGGCCTAGTGGCGGTGAAGTCCCCTCTATGCTGGACAGGCAGCGAGACCAAGGCTACCTCGATCCTCCAGAACGAGAGATCCTAAGTCACCGGGCAGATGGTGATGATGATAATTACTACTACGACGACGACGAGGGAGGCGAGGAAAACGACATCGACCCCGCGGCCGCAGTGGCGAGACGAAAGCGCCGCCGCGAGCTGCGAGACAAGCCCTGGCTCCGATGGGCCAGCCAGACCGTGGGCGGCAGCGAGGAGGCGAAGCCCTCGGGTCGGGGCCAGATGAGCGAGGCGCAGGAGAAGGCGCTGGGACTCCGGCGTCGGGGAGGAGGAGGGGGAGCAGGAGGAGACGAGGGGGCGGAGTAGAAATGGAATTGATGGGTCGGATGTGAGAGGGGGGGGGGGGGGGGGGCAAAATTAGATATATCGATGATAAAACAGAATCAGAGATGATTATTATTAAGTCAATAGCTTTCCTGAGAGGAGACTGGGACCCAAGCTTGGCGGTGTTGACTCCGGTGCATACATAGGAAGGAAGGGCACTGGTGAACGTGATATAGGCTAAGGTAAAATTCCAAACGAAACCGTATTCAGAAATTTATATAACTCCTGCTTATTGCCCATGAAGTAGATTTCTTTTCAGAGACGTCGATATCATTTAGGATAGGTAGGGGAAGCTTTATTGCGATCCGCCAAAAAATGAAAGAAAAAAAAGGAGAGTCTGGTTAAGTTTCGAAGATTTTATCCCACAATAAGTTATCTAACGAGATTCCCCCCCCCCCCCCCCCCCCCTTCCTCATCAAACCGCCAGGGTTGTTTTATCATATCATCCATCACCGTACATATTGCCAATCTCGACTCTCCCAAAATCGCCATATCGCCATATCCTACACACAACCTCCTCGACCGACTTATATCCCCCCCCCCCCTTCCACCCCCGGGGGGCGTTGTTTTAGGCCATCGGACACGGCGACTCCGTCACCGTCACGACCCCCCATCCGGTCTGACAGTTATAACACGGGCTCGTAGTGGCACAAGCACCGGTCTGCGTCGCCGTCGCCGTCGCGAGGCTCACGGTCGTGCAGCCGCAGGGGGCGGTGATGGGTCCTGATGTGATGTCACATCAGATATAGCGAGGGTTTAGTTTGTTATGAACGAAACAAAGACCGAAACGGGGGGGGGGAAGGGAAAGAGATGCAGGTGTGTGTGATGTGATGGTGATGGTGGAGGTGATGGTTGAGATATAATAAAGAAGGGAATGCGGTGGAGTGGAATGGAGTGGAATGGAATCGACTCACGGTCTTCGATGCAGAAGCCGGATGGATCGCAATCGAACGGGCATCCCGACGCGGGATAGACTTTGGATGTGCCGGTGAAGACGCAGGTGTCGGTGGTGTCCACTAGCGGAGGGTCGAGGGTTGTCTGGGCTAAGACGGGGGATATGCCGCAGCTGAGGGTTTATGTGTTTTTATATTAGCGAGAGTTGAGAGAGGGAGCTTCAGGTGAAGAGGGAAGATGGAAATTATCAGACTCACATTAGGGTAAGAGTTCTGAAAGTGTTAAACCACATGATTGGAGAGAATATAGGGGGTTATTTCGATCTTGTGGTTTGATAGGCGAGTGGCCTGGTAGTGGGCGGGTATAGAGAGCAGAAATCGAGGAGGTTTATGACGTCTGGACGGCTGGTACTTGTATCTACGCCTGGTATCTGGGTAGGTGATACTCAGGGTCTGGCTCACCAGAGGATCGGCATGGTATCGTAATGGTGGATCGGCATGTGTATTTGGGTGTGTCTCTCCGCGTATCACCATTACATTTTTGCCGGTGAAACGAGCTTCGACGTGCGAGAAAGAGCCAAGCCTTTACGTTTTGGTCGAAGATCCAAATGCGGTGGAGGGTATCACTTGAAGAAAAACAGCACGACAGAAGGCAATGCACTACCTGGCTCGTGGAACTCCAAGCCCGTACACCATTGTATTGGAACACAATGTCTTATGCTTGAGGTTTCAAGTCAGGTGCCCCAAAGAGGTGGAACAACAACGGTGACTGGACATGGAAAGCGTATCTAGATAAGCCTCGTAGAGCGTCTTGAAATGGCCACGTTCTAAGCAGAAACGTATAGATAAGGTAGAATAATCCGGACATGTACTCATAATAAGATATCATTCTCGTAGAATACCCATGATAGACCTACTACAATTAGTGGAAAGGACGGCCTAGGTTAGTGGAAATCCTCTCATTTTTCTCCGAGCATTCATGAATGCCAATTCGACACCACAGTCTGATAGAGGGGAGTCTTTTAACATTCATAGATTAACAAGTTTTGATTTCTCGTGCTTGGCTTTGGGAGACGATTGTCGATCGAACGAACTGGTAACCGATCTTATTTCATAGTGATATTTTGATGCAAGTCATTCATGTTGTTTATTGTTGTTGTGGCTTCGCATTCTAAACCTCGGGATACTTTCTATGTTGACGTATCAGGCCGGATCGTTGTGTTTTTTGTTTCTGTTTACTTGCCCCTATTACCGCCGTCACGTGGCACCCCTGGTCATCTTTTCCTTGGTGGGTAGATCAGTCCCACACTGTAAGCGCTGTCATGTGATGGGCTGAAGGATGCGGTGCCTATCACTCTGTCAGAGCTGCACAAGTCCACCTTAAGAATACAGTCTCAAACATTACTTGAAAGGCTTTGCCCCCATTCTCTACGGTAACATGATTTTTCAGAGTCGTCAAGCTGGCGGCACGGTCAATGGCTGCCGTCTGAGTCTCGCCAACATTGAGGCTGCGCCAGCAGAAATACCTTGCACCCCCTGCCGCAAAATCATCCCAGACCGTAGCTTGCCCTACAAAGATGAGTTCTATCCTACAAACGAATGGATTGATACCAAGTACGGTCGGACAGACACGTGGCCCTCCTTTCCAGATATCGGAGCATCTGCCGCACGAGGCTGTGCGCTGTGTTGCTTCCTGCATCCCTTTCTCGCGTCCTCAGAGCCTGCCAAAAACCAAACCACGACGGGATTCGGCATGAGAGTCGATACCCAGGTAATTGTCGAGGTCGACTTTGGTCACTTTCCTTCCCGCGGGGCTCAGGCTTCTGAGACGCTGGCCGAAAATCCTTTGCAGGCAAACGGGGTCATTGGTTCGATGCGGGTTCGTTGCCGCGGAATAGTTGGAGGGGAACTTACCGAGACGGCGATCGGGGAGGGCCTCGAGTTCTCAGTCTTTGAATCACAAGGTGCGTGTACCAGTCAGAGCTTAACTCGAACCAAGCCAGGCCAGGTCTACCCCTGCCGTGGCTTGGTTGAAGACTTGAAGTTAGGCTTGACACCAGTCGCCTGAGAAGGGGCCATTCTCATATGCTAATTCTATACATCTCCACAAGACTTGAGCTCCATTCCTGGACTTAGAAGACGACTTCCCTCTCCTTCTGTCTTGTCGGAGGAGAATGTGACCATGATGAAGAATTGGCTTGAGGAATGCCGACTTGGTCATGGTCAGTGCAATCCGTCATCCGAAGGGTGGCTTCATGGTGGTCTTGCGCTATTGGATTACACCGAACCGTGGCTCCCTACGCGGTGTCTTCAGATTGACGGACCCCCGGATGATCTCAAGTTTCGTCTCGTGGTAACCTCGGCGGAGGAGCTGGAAAACCGCACGCCTTTCGCCGCCCTGAGTCACATGTGGGGTGATCCGAGCGTGTCACCTCCACTACGGACCATTAAAGCAAATTATTCCCGGCATAGGGAGTCTATCAGGAAGGAGGAGCTGCCCCGCAACTTCATCGACGCCGCCATGGTGTGTGCCCGTCTAGGGATTCGGCTTCTTTGGATCGACTCGCTTTGTATTATCCAGGATATGCCTGAGGACTGGTCGCATGAGGCCGCGCTGATGCATATGGTTTACCGACACGCCCAAGTGACAATCGTGGCTACTTCCGCAACGTCAAGTCACGACGGGTTTCTCGCCAGGGACCTCAGCAAATTCCCAGCGGTCAAGATCTCATACACCGCGAATGGCGAAGGAAAGGGCCGTGGCAGAAGTGATGGTCATATGATCATATGCCATTATGATCAACCCCAAAATACTCTTCCCGTATTCGCAAGTGCAATTGATGCCTCTACGTGGAACACCCGAGGCTGGACTATGCAGGAGAGGAGTTTATCCACTCGTATGATTCATTTCTGCAACACCACGGTTTTCTTCGAGTGTCGCGGCTGTCTCAAGTCCGAGGACAACATGCCTGCCCAGGATCTCGACTATGCAGGTAGCATTATGTGGCCGCCTGGCAAGAAAGTGTCCTCCTCCGAAGATTGCTACAAGAATTGGAATTCCTTCGTGGCCCAGTATTGCAACCGCAACTTGACATATCCGGAAGACAAGCTTCAGGCCATCCAGAGTGTGGCAACGGAGATGGCGACAATCACTGGTGAGACGTACATCCCTTTCGCCGGTATGTGGCTTGAGAACCTCCAGAGAGAGCTCCTATGGTGCATCTCTGGCATAATACCTCTTTCGGTCAATAAAAAGCCATGCAGATGCTCACTGAAGAAAGTGAAACCCATGCTAAAATTTGATACTATGGATCGCATGAGAGTCTATGGTGTAATGCGGGAAGGACTCCTTCACCCCTGAACAAACTGCCGCCTTCGGATAGATGCGAATCGCCTCGCTTCCGCGTGAGAGCCGGCAGGCAGAAGAGGGGGCTCTCCTAGTAGCAGGCTCTTCCCTATGAGCCGCCACCTCGTACTCGTGTCACCGTGCCCTGCCGAGTCGGTCTGATCGGCGCTCGAAGATGCCTCGACGGGGTACAAAACCCAAAGCCGCGGTACCGTAGACGAGGTATTTATGAGATCAAGTGGGATCGCGAGACGGCATTTATCCGGGTCGTACGATTCTGACCGCTGTTTAAGTACCGGACAGCCTATGATGGCGGATGCTTCGTGATTACACTGTACCCGTGTGGGCAAAGGGGTCAAGTAGTACAGAGATCGCGGATCAGTAATGAAAGTGAGAAGGGACAAGAGAACGCCCTCCATATCCTGCTGAGACTTTGAGGCCGGGGTGCCAGAAACGGGAGATAATCGACCTAGCAACTTCCTTGCCCCTGGACGCAGCAATTCGTCGCTTGCGAAAGGCTGGAAGCGGACATTGTTGAACGACGGCTGTATGACTTCCCGGTCCAGCATCTCCCAAAGGCGGCAAATATCTGCCAGCCCGTTCCTACATGCGAGCGCCAGAAACATTCGCCTCCCCCTGTCACTGAGGTTATTATCATTATTCTCCTCCACGTCTTGGTTGTACCGCATGTCCGCGAGCTCGACCTTTCGTGTACGGATTGGCGTGTCCGGGAAGACATCATATGTCGCTTCGATATCCTCCTCTGAGGGGGATTCAGCTGGTGTCTCGAAGAAAAGCAGATCGAGCTCGATGTGCTCATACGTCATGCCGTGCACGTGTTCCACAGACCCAACGGCAAACTTTGGGAGAGTGGTGTCCAGTCCTCCTGCGGGTCTTGATAGCCAGGAAATGCAGCCGTTTATAATGAGCGGTGGATCGGTGGCACTACTCATCCAAGTCAGGGGCCTTGTCTCGCCGCATGCCAACGCCAGCATTGCGATATCGAAAAATGCCTTGTCGCGGTCAAAGAATTGTGCCGTAAAGGAAAGACCCAAGCCACTGAGATTGATCGCTATGGAGATAATATCCGAAGCAATCTGACACCCAGTAAGTGAGCCGGCGAAGTACCTCCCCATAAGAGAGGACCTCTCCGTCCCACGGCGCCTTCGCATAGGGTCGTGGTAAGGAGAGATCTTATTGTCTCCGATGGTCCAGCGCAATAATTTTGGTAGTAGACCCTCACCAGCAGCGGTTGATAGTAGGTTCATGGTCGCATGACGCGCGGATTGGAGGGCAAGGTACTTCAAACCATATGTACCACCGCTGGCATTCTTGACGATGAAGACTGCGTTATGGGCTGCCAAATTATGGCGCATGTCACTCCATGGCTTGTTGGCTTCGATTTCATGCCAACACCTACGGTTATTAGTGAGTGCTCTGTCAATGCCTAGATTATGCGATATGCTCACCACGACCTTGACCACCAGCGCGAGTTCTCAACTTTGTTGCAGAGGCTGGCTAGAGGTAATACATCGGCCTCGTTCGGTGTCCAGGAGATATGATATTTCTCGATGACATCAATCTCTTCGGGTGAAAAGGTCACGTCCTCCAAAAGAACAAGAAGCCTGCGACAGCGCTCATAAATCATGTCCATCACTACAGTGGAGGGTTAGGTATCACACTTTGTGAATGTGTATTGAAATGGAAAAGGGTTAAGTAGATCAGCGGCGCTTACTGGCAATGCTCTGCTGCTTTTCAACATTGTCCTCCTGACGAATACACATCTGATCAACCCAAATGCCCTCGCGACGAAAATTGGCGTCTCTATACCCGGGATCGGCCGTGTGCACCCCTCGCTGGGCAAGGATCGCGTCAACGAAGGGCCGACTAAAAGGCCACGGGGCATGCGGCTGAGAACCATCTCCTGGCCAGTCCTCCCCGTCATGCCGCCAGCAATAGCTGATGGCAAGGAACTGCCTCAGAATTTTCTCGTCATCGAAGGGAACGTGTCCAAGGTCGCTTTCGCACACGAGTCTGAACGGGGTGCTGAGCACTGTCTCCGGTGTCCTGATTGTGAAGTTCTCGGCGAGGTCTGGCGACCATATCGACAGGTTATGTAAAACGATCTCTGCCTCTTCGCAATTGTCAGAGAGCCGTCCTGCAGATTCGGAGAAGAAGTCAAATCGGTTCCGTTTGGATATAGTGACTTCGAATATGGATCCACCAAGGGCGCGAACAACGGGTTGTTGGTTGTTTGAAGAAACGGATAAGTCTGCGGGTGCTTCCAGATCCATCTGAGCCATATTTCAGGTCGCCAGCATCGACAAAGTAGGGAGGTTTAGAGCTGAGTGAAAACTGATTGTCCACACGTTCACAGACAATCTAGCGTGTATGGTAACTTCCGGGACAGGATTCCAGCCTCAGGTCGAGATTGATGTCAGGAGCCAGAATAACGATCATCCTGTGCTTGATTCTGGTGATGCTGAGCAATTGCATAGCAGAACGGAACATTTTGATGCCTAAGCAGTAGAGCTGAAATGTCGGAGCTGAAATGTCGACCTCCATCAACCTAAGTCACGACTTTCAGCCCTCGTTTCCAAGCCAATGGGCAGTTCAATGCCAAGAGAAACGTATCCAGCAATCAAAAAGCGATGACATAATCATTTATGCCACGTGACAAGCCGTCCTGACTCCTGAGGAACTCCATGTTTGTATTCAAACCTTCTAGGTCACCCACTTCCATCTCTTGCAACCATAGCTTCGTCCGTTTTCATCTTCGAATTTCACCCCACAAGGCCCTTCATAATGGATTACAATTACCCCCTTCATCGAAATATATACCATTAATATTTGAGCATCGTGCCCGTATCGTACTGTTTGTTCAACTTTGACCTGTTGCCTTCCATGTACCCAATGTATCCAAATCGACGCGCCTTCATCATTTCCCCTGCAAATTAACACGAAATGAAGGTGCCGTCAGCCTCTTCTTCACTTAGCAGGCCTAGGCTTTCTCGTACGAGCGCCCCCCGGGTACGGAGTGGCTGTGATACGTGCAAGAAGCGGCATATCAGATGTGACGAGACAAAGCCACAGTGCGTCAACTGCTTGAAGAGCCAAAGACCCTGCGAAGGGGCTACCTACAATTTGAGCGCGTCCCCTCAATCCGCTGCCATCGGAGCTTTGCCTAAGCAGCTCAGGCTGGACCCGCACTTGTTTGAATTTCCTGATGATACGAGCGATCGTTATTTTCGGGAGTTTGTCAGTCTCGTCCAGGGGAAGTGGATAACGGGGACTTCGGGGCGCGGCTTCTGGGGTGTGGCAATACCACAGCTAACCCATACAAATAACCCACTTCGTCTTGCTGCAACCAGTATTGGGGCATTAAGCATGTGGTATCATGATTCGGGCTCCAAGTCTCTTCGCGCGATTCCCGATGAAGATTCGATGCACTATAACAATGCCTTGACCTATTACGGGCGTTGCCTACAGCTCCAGAGTAGGAACCAGCACAGCTCGATGCTGGACACAACATTACTTTCGTTGCTGTTACTATTGTTCGAGATACTCCGTGGAGACAGAAAAAGTGCTTTGGGGCACGTAAATCACGGGTTGACTCTCTTCCTGGAACTCATGACTGACAGAGACATACATGACTACACTACCAGCCTTGCGCCAGACCCAAGAGCTATATTCTCCGAAATAGCAGATGTCTACATTTCTCTGACTGGACAAACCCGCACTGTTCTCCATGGGAAAGTTGGCCACTGTTCACCCCTCCCCAATTTTATGAACGGACTGAGGGAAAAGAACTATACGATCGAGTCATTCGTGGCGCTTCTCCTCCAACTACACACTTCTCCAACAACTCTCGAAACCATTCCGGAGAGGTTCACTAGTCTTGACGAGTTCGAACGATGCCTGAACGGCGTGCGCCAACGGCGCTCTTCTCTCGGATCGGCTCTGATGGAAATCGCACGGGAAACCGACGTACTGAATTGCAACAACGAAGGATCTGTGGGCCGCTACTACGCCGCTATCCTCGACAGTCCACGCATTAAAGAGATATGCGACGATGCGAGACAGCAGATGGAGGCAATAGACGCTGCCTTTTCACCACTCTTTGATCAAATCGTTCTTGATCACACTGACTCGCCCATGTATATAAGAGCCATCCATCTTCGTATCCGATATCTTAGCGTCTACCTCTTCGAAGATGCACCTCAGTTTCTTCACATCGAGTTGATGGCTTCCCTTACTCCCCGATTCCGGGAACTCTTGTCTCTGGCCGAAGTTATCCTTCGCTTGAGTGAGGAGGAATCCGGAAACCTCGCCCACCACCTGTCTCTGCAAAGCAGTCTGGGATGTCATCTCCTACTCGTCGCATTCTTCTGTCGGGATGCACTAGTCCGCGAGCAAGCCATCGGAATATTGAGAGACTATCCAGCTCAAGACGGCCTGTGGAACACGCAGGCTCTCTACATCCTCGCCCTGAGGAATCGACAGGTGGAGAAGGCAAACGCAGCCGAGGGTACACCGGCAGAACAATGGAGTCGATTGCTGCGTCGCGAGTTTGTTTTTGACGACGGCGGTGAACGGATCGTGTTTCGATATGTTGTTAAAAATGACCAGAATGGCACATGGGAGCTGATTAAAGACACAGCGGAGCTTCGCGGAGCTTCGGAAGACGTACACTGGCAGCGCCAGCCACTCACCCGATCGGGCAGGTTACTCGTCGGCGACATCATCACGCCGGACTAGCCTCACCAAACTCGAAGTACATCACATTCAAGAGCCACCATGGTTATGAACCAGGTGGATATTCATGGTACTCCCTGGATGCGGTACTGTGTACTGGAAGAATTCCGAGTGACATATCTCAAGAGCATCTGGATCGAGACGTGGAATAAGAAAGAAGGGTTTGGTATTTCGCGACAGACAAAGAAACTGCACACGGCTATAGTAACTCTTTACAGAGGACATGGCGTTGAATAACGAGTCAACGCTATGGAAACTACATTTTCCCCAGAAGCGAGACTGGGAGAATATTCGCAAAAGATGTTCTTAAACTGTTGGCCGGAATCTATTGCCACTACACTGTCGTGCCGTGTTCCCGATACTAGTATTTTGCAGCGTCCCTGGAGACGTCTATTGGTCTAAAGCTTGACTCTGGCACTGCACATGATGTTAGCATCGGCCCGAGCGAGGTAGAAGGGTGAAGACTTACCATCCCCCAATACACACCCCGCAGCTTCAGGAGACTCTCATGTGTACCCTTTTCCACGACCCTGCCCTCGTTGAAAACGAAGATAACGTCGGCATTCTGGATGGTCGACAGTTGATGAGCAACCACGACCATTGTTCTGCCCTCGCGTGCCCTTTCAAACGCTACCTGGACGGACTTCTCCGACTCAGAGTCCAGCGCCGAAGTGGCCTCGTCAAGGAGCAAAAGTTTCGGGTCGCGCATCAAAGCTCGCGCGATGGCAATACGCTGCTTTTGGCCCCCTGACATGGAAACTCCTTTCTGTCCGACATCGGTGGCATAACCTTCTGGCAAGGACATGATGAAGTCGTGTATGAAGGCATCGCGACAGACTTGGGCGATTTTCTCATCGGTAGCGGATCCGGGTTCCGGGACTCCGAAGAGAATATTGTCACGTATGGTCCCCTGGAACAGTGTTGGTTCTTGGGCCACGAGAGAGAGATTGTGCCGATATTTGAAACTGTTCAGAACATTGACGTTGATGCCGTTACATAGAATGGCGCCTTGATCTGGGCCCAGATCATAGAATCTCTCCAACAACGAGATAATTGTTGTTTTTCCACATCCAGACGGTCCCACCAGGGCGGCGTATTGTCCTTTCTCGATGGTCAGATTCAGCCCCTCGAAGATGGGAATATCCCGCGTGGGGTATTTGAAGGAGACGTCACGAAATTCGATCTGGACACCATGGCCTGCTCCGGGTACCATGTCCTTACCCGACTTTTCCCTCTGTAGGTTGATGGTCGCAGACTTCTCCACATCTAGGATACGGTTCGCGGCGGACGACGCCTGAGCGGCGTTGGGCGCGACGGCGAGAGCTTGACTCGCGGCCTCGGCGCCCTGTATGATTGCGATAAAGCAAACGAAAAATGCCTCCAAGGGGTACTCTCTACTTGCGATGAGCCTCCCTCCGTACCAAGAGACGAGGGCTTGGCAACCAAGGCTTGCCGAGTCGGCGAATCCGAAAATTAACGAAGTCCACCTGGCCTTGCGCAGGGCTTCTCGAACTTGGCCATCGAGCAGTTGTTTATATCGCGAATTGATGGTGGGCTCCATGGTGAGAGCAGCTACCGTTCGGATCGCACCGATGGCTTCCGTGGCGAATTGCGAACTCTCCATGAACACGGCCGAGTTCATCTTGTCGAACTGAACCTCGTATCGCAGCTTCCAGTATCCCGAGGCCAACATGACCGGCATAGTCACGAAGGTAGCGACTAGAGCTAGCTTCCAGCCGAACACCAGCGAAATGATTATGCAGCCGACGACCGTAAACGTACCGTGAAGCAGGAATGCCAGGTTCAAGCCCAGAAGCTCTTCCAGTTGTTTCGCATCGCTAGCAATGCGCGAGGTCAAGGCCCCGTGGCTGTTGTCGTCCTGGTCGAAGAAGGCTACCTTCTGGTATAGTATGTCGGTCAGATAACTCGCCTTGTACACTGCGCTGACGAAGTATTGGACACGCAGGCCAACCCAGCCTTCCAGGAAGTAGCCAACACCAACACCACCGGCTAAAGCAAGCCACATTAGACCCCAAAAGCTGGCTTGGTTCTCGAGCTCGTCATCCTGCAGAAGGAAAACACCGATCACCTTGGCAAAGAGCCAGGCCTGGATCGGTGTGCCCGCCCCCACGACCATAGAGGCCAGGACAATGGCCAAATAATACCGCCACTAGTTCCTCTGGGAATAGAGTAGCTTCGCGAACCCACCAAGCTGGCTCTGTTGTTGGTGGCCGTCATCAAGGAGAAGAGAGTCACCTGAAGTCGGGGCCATCACAGTTTGGTCATGTTTGAGTATTTCTCTCGGATCTTCTTCGACTTCCTCCGATACGATCTTCGCTGCCACGCTATCATCTCTGCCTGTCAGATGCAAAGCCTGGGCTTGAACCAGCCCTCTGTAAACTCCCCAGGATACGGCCGTGAGGTTCTGGTGCGTGCCTTGCTCGACCACTCGACCGTTTTTCAACACAATAATATGATCGGCTTTCTTGATGGTCGATAGCCGATGGGCGATGGTAATAGTGGTACGGCCTCGCGCTACTCTGTCGAGGGCGGCCTGGACTATCTTCTCGCCCTTGGCATCGATCGCGCTGGTGGCTTCGTCGAAGATGATAATGCGCGGCTTCTTGATTATGCTCCTCGCAATCGCGATGCGTTGTTTCTGGCCGCCCGAGAGTTTCGCTCCGCCGTCTCCGATGCGGGTATCATAGCGCTGTCGAAGGCACGATGTCAGGAATGCTCAAGCTGAAAAGGGGGTCCGAACCGTGTGGAACTAGTACTCACATCAGGGAGGCGATCGACGAACTCGTGTGCATAAGCCTCTCGGCATGCGTCCTCGACCAGCTCTCGTTTCTTACTTTCCGTCTCTTCTTCCCAACAAGTGCCGATCAGTCCTTTGCTGACGTTATTGAAGATGGTGTCGTTGAAGAGAAATGGCTCCTGCTGTACGAGACCAATCTGGCTCCTCCACCAACGAAGGTCAAGGTCTTCGAGATTGTATCCACCAGCCCTTATGGATCCCGAAAGCTGCACTCTACCTGCCTCTTTCTCTTTACCTTCAGGTCCTTTCTGACTACCGATCCCTTCAACTGACTTCGCCTGCGCTACTTGAGGGAAAACGTGTTGATCTTTCAAAGAGTACCACCGCTCAAGTAAAGCGACGATGGTGCTTTTCCCCGACCCGGATGAGCCGACTATAGCAGTATTGAAGCCAGATTTGATCTGGAAGCTGACGTTGTCCAAGGCCTTCGCGCTCGGTCGACTCGGGTAAACAAACGTCACCTCGTGGAATACCAAATCGATCGAGTCAATCTCCGGTTTGAGACTGCCGCTGTCGGGCCTGGGTGCATCAATCACGGTGAAGAACTCACACGCTGCGACTGTGGCCTTGCTGACGGCCATCAGCGGCGTCGCGATGCGCTCTACTGACGTCAAAATCATGATCACCGACATCAGTACGACAATGACGACACCGGAATTGGCGATGGCCCCTGCCATGAAGCGCTGGGTACCGTACCAGAATGCCAATCCGAAAGCGCCGAATATCCCGAAGAACTACTCTATGGTTAGCCTAGTTCGAATATTATACAGTCAGAAAACAGACGACATACGATCAAACCCATCTGCAAGCCCACGAGAGGAGCCACCTTTCGACCCCTTTTGGCTGCCTCCTTGACCCACCTGTCGTAGCGAGATATCACGGTGTCATAAGCGCCAGAGGCAACGACCAACCGGATGGATCCGAGAGCCTCACTCGCCACGGCAACGGCTCCGGCATCCGCCTTTAGGATGGCTGTATGGCTCTTTATGACCAAGGGCAATATCACAACCAGCACGGCCAGGATGTACAGAAGCAGCGAGCAAGTCACCAAAGTCAAGTCCCAGCTCCAGACGAAAGCGACGACGACAGCGGCCCAGATGGTGCCGTTGAACTCGAGGAAGGTGCCCAGACGCTCCGAGATGCCGAGCTGCAGGGTGTTCGACGTGTCGGTGATGGCGGTGGCGGGGGCCCCGGGGGCCATGGAGTCGATGACGTGGATGGGCTGCGCGAACAGGGACTCGAGGTAGTGCCGGCGGACGGCGGACGAGAGGCGGATGCCGATCATGCGGAAGCAGAACTTGTTGACGGCGTTCAGGACCCAGCGGCCCAGGAACAGCGCCACGATGTACAGGGCCTGGCGGTCGAGGAGCCGCTCGAAGTCGGACCGTGTCATGTCACCGGCTCCTTCCCGGAAGTACTGGCTGAACTGCCCGACCAGCTGGCCGAAGATGATGTTCATGAGAGGCAGCGTGACACCCGCACCGATGGAGGCCACGGAGGCCACGGCGTAGACGTACATGTCCCACCTCGTGGCGTAGCTGAAGACTCGGAGGTAGTCGGCGAAGGCCGGTTGTCGCTGAGCGGGCATGGTCGGCTTGGATGCGGGGTCGTCTGTAGTGAGGGTGACGTTGGTGTTCGGGTCTGAAGACGAGGCCACGTCGTTGGTGCTCTGAGGCATGCTTAGGGCTTATGAATCCTTCTCCCAGCTGAATGTTCCCTCTAGACTCTTGTGGTGCTGAAGCGATCTCAGTACAAGATAGAAAAGATGAGGCTGAAGTGCACAGGCAGAAGTAGCTGGGTGGCAGGAGAAAAAGAGGGAGGAATCAGAGCGGTAGTTAATTGACTTGCAGCGAAGCGACTCGACAAAGTAGGTAGGTCACTGAAACCAGGAATCATTCGAGAGAAAAGAAAAAAGAAGAGAAATCGGGTGACCTGAGAAACGAATCTGAAGAACAGTCAATCTATCTGATCATATTATACCACTCACTCTTAACTTACATGATTTTCCTTCCATACCTTAGGTACCTACCTCCTCCCTCCCCTTTATCGGACCAGTCCAGCCTGCCAAGGTACGTACACTATGTACCTGCATCTACAGGTGACAGGGTGTGCACGGGTCGTAAAGGTTTACGGATCTGCAGGACTATTTCCTAACTGGGACTAGGATTATAGGAGGCCCTTTATCTTGGCGACATCGCTAAGTAGCTGGGGTGAAGGGTATGTTGACGACATCCAGGACCCAACACCTCCCTCTCCTGAGATTCGGGTAACAAGGTAAATCGGGTTAGAGTAATACGTGAACATGCGTGGTATGACTGAAATTTTCCAAGGTCATCTCGAGCCGCATTACGAGCTGGGGTGTCATGCTGCCTGGTGACTCATTCTGCGGTACCTTGATGTGCTTAAGTTCGATTAAGGTACGGAGTAGCGGAGGGGGAAAAGGGGGGAAATCTGCGTGATGAGTCGGACGAAGATACTTAGGTGGGTAGTTCAGGACTCTCTTGGACTGCCTGGATGATAACTCAGATATATAGAACATTCCTAAGTCCATGTTTCTTGCAGCTAAAAATGTTTCGATTAAGTCAGTGGGAGATGGATAGGTTATGTGGGAAGAGAAATTTCGGACTGGTGTAGTTACATATATCCCCTCAACAGAGCTTCTAAGGAAGTTGTTTTACCGCATCAGGAATGGGAAATAAAGAGCACTGAAGTTCTGCTGACCTTCTGCGTGTCCTAGGGCTGGAGATGTCGTTTCCACGTTTTATAACATGGAAGTGAGCTCGAGTATCCTATTGCATCGCAGCTGACATATACCGAGTTTTACCAATGAATGGGTTTAAGAATCCAGACTTGAACGTAAGCAGACAGTCCTTTCTGAGACTTGTAAGTCAAGCATTTTTGTATATGGGTATTCCATGATTTGCCTGACAATATATGATGGGAGTCAACATCTGGAGGCGGGGTGTATAAGTTCCATTGCAAATGAAGTACCTTCTTCTCAAAACTATATGGAATGAGGCTGAGAAGGTCTAGTCATGAGAGTTACATAGTTGTAGGTCACATAGAATGAGACATTATTCAGATTCGGAGCAAGGGTTACAAGAACCAATTCTACGCGTGTAGGGTTGGGAAGATTTACTACTCAGAACAAGTATGAACAAAGCAAGAGATGCACTTGAAATGTCCTTGTCCCTCCTATTCACGCTTTTATAACACCAAAACAACCCATTTCATGACTCAGTGTGAGCTGTCTGTTGATCTGCCGAGAACAAAGGCAGCGAAATCTGAATAAAGACTTATTGTTTCTAACAAATAATATTATCATAGCCCCATAAGTATAACACGGTTCCAAGTTCAAACCTCTGCCTTCCTCATCAGCGACTGGTAATCAAACTCGTATTCCCCTGTACACACTCAAGCCCATTTTCCCAATAACCCAAGAAAACAAGCAAATAAAATGGTCTTCACCAACCAGATCCTCGAGTCTCTTACTCCCCTCATCACCCCTACGAACCCTTCCCAATCCGTGCCCCTATCCCCCACCAACCCTTGCACAATCCAAGTACACCCACTAACCCAGCACCCCCTCTCTCCCATAATAACGCATTATCATCCGACAGCCTGCGCATGTACCCGCCGCTCCTCCTCTGCATCCAGTCTTTCTCCCGCGACACGAACTCGGGAAGACGGCCGCGCCGAGATATCACGGTACCTGGCACGCTGGTACCCGTCCAAGCGGGCGGAGCGCGACGGGCTTGAGAGGTGGTACTGGGACATCCTGGTCGCGCTGTGCGACGAGTGGGATATGACGGTCCCGGAGGGGTGTGAGAAGCCTAACATGCCGGAGGGTTGTGGTGTGGTGAGGACGTTTAAGAAGAATAGTTAGGGCTAGGTAGGTAGGCAGTTAGTCATGTGAGTTATTCGGGTCCCCGATGATTAATCGGTTGGATTCGTGGAGCTAGATATAAAATAGATAGATTAATGATGAATGAATCATGCCTGATTTTCAGAGAGAAAAAGAAGAAAATGTAGCTGAAGTGATCCAATGTGATTTGAAGCTGTAAAGCAGTAGCCTCCCGCAGAACATGATTAGACAGATGGGATAGCGAGTGTCACGCATGCTAATAGTTCCTTGTTGTGAGTTTTCTTATTTCTTTCCATATCTGGCTTCTCGACAGCTAGATGGTGGGAGACGGTGCCTTCTTGATCGAAACGACCAACGCATCGTAGCCTATAAAATTGCTATAGCTCCCTGAAAAGAAAAGTTTTCAAGTAACTTAGAGCATTTGATCATAGATAAGAGTCATGTTTAAAGTATTGAAAATTGGAGATCACATAACGCAGAGGATCTGGCTCTGGCTTGGTCAAGAATTGTATATAAGCTTAATTATATGTAGAAGCTAAGATCACGTCCTCCTCTTATGCCGTAAGGCGACATTACCTTCGATGCGTAGAGCCCCGGGAGCTCCGCATGGAACCACCATAGGGGCAAATATAGCTAGGTATCCTCGCCTTTCAAGACAGGAAATCTTTTAAAACAGAGCATGAAGTGGCTTTTTACGGCTGTATCATAACCTCTCTGTTGAGAAAGTTCCAAGGAGGAGACATTCAACCGCACTGCTTTCCAGATTACCCAGCGAGTGATGACTGTCCAGAAGAGAGATCCAGTCCGATCCGCTCTCCGGCCAGGTACGCCCGGGATCCACCGGTAAGTATCAACAGAGCCCGTGACATATGAAATCACTTGACATTGAGATTCGCCTTTCTTGTTCCAGTCGACCCTCCAGCAACGACATCCATCATCGCGTGCGCCATCAGACAATTTTGATTTGTCGAAGTGACGCCGGAAGGGGGGTGCAGGCAGCTTCCTAAAAGGGGTCAAGAGGCGCTGAACATCCCTGCTGAAAATGTAACTACGATGGATGAATAAGCAAGCCCCCCTGATCCTATAAAAAGCGACGAATCAATCCTACTGCGCTCATCGTCATAATCCTACTCAGCCTGAGAAGCCTGACTGCTTATTTTGTAACTACCACCAGCTTCATCCGACGTCCTTCGCTTCTGACAGACTACGGGATAGATAAGAACTACATAAGTACCTACATGCTGGCACGATGAGGACATACCTAATTCCCGCCTTAACGGCGCTTTCCTATGTTGTAAGGATCCACTTCCGTGCAGTTCACGGACGGATGATGATGACTGACGTTCCTTCCAGGTAAACCCAGTTACCCCTTTGTCAGCGACTTCTGCCATCGCGCCGGAGCAGACCGCGGTCCAAGCCCAGGTAGTAGACGGCATCTCCAGCTGCGGCAGCACGTGCATGGCCGTGGACGACACCATCGTCATCGGCAACGGCACCGACTCGCGTACGGGCTACGACGCGGCCGTGGATAGGTTCTGCACCATGGTCGACGGCGCGACCGTGCCGAGCCAGGGCTACTTGTCCGTGGCCACCGAGACCTATATCAGTGGTGGTGGCAGCGGCCAGCCGCCGGCGACGTATGGGATTCTGGGTTTCGTGTACTGTACGTAATCTAGTTGGAGACCTGGCCGGCGGCGAAGTCACCGTGTATGCTGACGAGTGTGAATGTGTGTGTGTCTTGTCCAAACCAGTCGAGATCCACAATAAGATCTCCTCGGCTCATACAGCAGACTGTGAGTTAATTCAAACCAGCTAGATGGTCACCCGTTTCTCACACATGATGTTTATCTATCTATCTATCTAGATGCATCATGCAAGCAGTACCTCGGGACCCTATCCGCGCCCGGAAGCCAGTGTCTCTGCTCCACTACCACCAACGGCGACGCCGCCACCACGAAAGGGGGGACGTACCAAGTCGGCGACAACGGCATATCGTACCACGCGCTGGCCAACTTCGTCCCGCCGGCCCAGGACGCACTCGACACGATCTACACTTCCGGCGCCATAAGCGCACAGACCGTCAACAAGTTCGCGGGTGCGCCGCTGGACCCTTGGCCGTACGGTTCGACGGACGGCGTGCGGCCGGTCGCGTGTCACAGTCATAATGATTATGATCAAGGTACATATATATATCCGTCCTATAGCTATGCCTTCCCCTGAAATATCGAATAACTAAAATCCCTCCTCAATTCCCTCAACCGGGGAAAAAAAAGACATCCCCCTCTTCTCCGCCCTAGCCGCGGGCTGCGTCGGCGTCGAGGTAGACGTCTGGCTCGTCGGCAGCGCGCTGTACATCGGGCACACGCTCCCGCTCCCGGGCCGGACCATGACAGCCCAGTACGTCGAGCCGCTGCTCGCGATCCTCGACCGCAACGGGTCGGTCTGGCCCGCTGCCACCGCCGCACAACCACAACCACAATCGCTCGACCTGCTCATAGATTTCAAGACCAGCCTCCCAGGCACCCTCGACGCCGTAGTAGCGGCGCTGCAGCCGCTGCGGGACGCCGGTTATCTGAGCCGGGTCGTGAATGGCGACAAATTCGTTCCCGGCGCCGTCACCGTGATCGCGAGCGGGTCCGCGCCGTTCGACCGCATCAGTGCGGGGGACGGCGTCCCGGACCGCGACGTCTTCTACGACGCGCCCGTCGACCGGCTGCTGCTGGCCGGCAAGAATGATGATGATTACGATTACAGCGCGCTGAACTCGTACTACGCCTCGGCCGACTTCCAGGAGGTCGTCGGGAGTCCCGACAGCGCGGATGATTTCTCGGAGGCGCAGAGGGAGCTGGTGGCGGCGCAGGTCCGGGAGGCGCATGATCGGGGCCTGATTGTTCGATATTGTGAGTTTTCTCCAAAAAAAAAAAAAGAAAAGAAAAAAAAATAAACAGTTCCGGAAGTGGTTTTGTTTTTCCTTCTTCTTTGCCCGCGTTTGGTTGGAGTAGATAAATATGTTTCTGGGAATAACGCAGCTTGCTGACCTGGTTGAACAGATAACTTACCCGGCGATTATCTCTGGGAGCCTCTGGCCGCGCTCGGTGTAGACAGGTTGAATGCTGACGATTTGCAGGCAACGGCTAGGATTCCACGTCTATAACAGACAATCTGTCTCTCTAGCTTGCTTTCGTCTAGTGTCTCTTGATATACCGATTTGTGGACTATCGCCATAAGGCTTTTTTACGTTGAGGCGACTTTTAAGTTCTCAAGGGAAAAGGGGGCGAATCCGTGACTTCCCGAATGAAGGCACTCCTAAAGCCAAAGGATATACTCCCGCACCGTGTATTAAAACTTCGTTATTATTTTCTATGTGCCAAATTATCTGCTCTTGGGATTTTCTTCTGCTTCTAGGGCTCTTTCTGGTGTATTTTATCGAGTGAGCCATCTACTTCTCTAATTTTCGCCCATCATATGCCCTTCTCCTTTTCTTCCCCTTTTCCCAAGTTTGTGCAACCCTTCCGATTGGGTCAGGCGCAAGATGCAACAAAGAAATGCAATCACTTGCGTGTTCCTTCGGAAAGTCCGTGCATCTTGACTATTCCAGGCATTACTACACGACTCAGGGCCGTAAATCCGAGTGAATGAAGCCGCCACCTCTTTAGAATGCGAGATAGTAATGAGATGTGTCTGGCTGAGCACAGGTATCTGTTTGTTGGGACAATATGCATGAAATTTCATCAACCCTCTATTAAGCCCCCAATAATCGAGGGAAATCTTCGGTCGTACGATCTCCTTGAATCAATATATCGAGCAAAACCAGCCCGCTCATGGTCGTTCGGAGTTGCTCGCCAAGTTGATGTACACTAGAGATCAGCGATTGGAAATATAGTCAATGGAAGCTAGGCTAGATCTGAGCGTATGCTCATCTCTTCGCAGCGGCAGCTCTATCGATAGCAGCAGGGCTCTTAATAGCTTTCTCGACGGCGCTTGTCATAGCCAAGCCAACAGGTGTCATAGCGCCATTGTTGCTAGGAGCTGGTGTCGTAGACCGAGTCGGGGGCTGAGAACGGTTGTGTGCCATGTGTGCCCTGACTAGATGTCCAGCAGCAAGAGCACTGCAGAGAGATAATTCACCAGCGAGGACAGCCGCACCGATGATCCGGGCCAGACGACGGGCGTTGTCTCCGGCGTTTGTTGGGTGAGCGCCCCTGACACCAAGCATGTCAAGCATGGCGCCCTGCGGTTCTAAGATAGTCCCACCGCCAAGCGTGCCAACCTCGATTGAAGGCATAGACACGGAGATTTGAAGAGAGCCACGGAGGCTATCCGGATATGTCAGCATTGTAGATGAAATTGTACGCGAATATGACTTACTTTTTCATGATCGTGATACAGTTACAGCTCTCCACAACCTGAGCCGGGTCCTGGCCGGTGGCAAGGAAGATGGCGGCAACAATATTGGCGGCGTGTGCATTGAAACCACCAACCGAGGCAGCCATCGCAGAGCCGATGAAGTTCTTGGAGATATTCAGTTCGACAAGGCTGTCGACGTCGCTCTTGAGAACGGATTCGACCACATCGCCTGGGATGATGGCCTCCGCTACAATACCCTTGCCACGTCCGTCGATCCAGTTGATAGCAGCGGGTTTCTTGTCGATACAATAATTGCCCGATACTGAAACAATGGCCATGTCTTCGAAGCCACCATCTGTCGCCATGACATTAAGGGCGTGTTCCACTCCCTTGGAGATCATGTTCATACCCATGGCATCGCCGGTCGTCGTCTTGAAACGGATGTACAGGTTGGTGCCGGCAAGAGCTGTCTTCATCGTCTGCAGGCGGGCGAACCGCGACGTGGAGTTGAATGCCTTCTTCATCATATTCTGGCCTACTTCCGAATCGATCCATAGTTTGGCAGCGCCTGCTCGCTCCAGAGTCTCAAAGGTCACACAGGGACCGCGTGTCATGCCATCGCTAGTTAGCACCGTGACAGCGCCACCCCCGGAATTGATCGCTTTACAACCGCGACTAGTACTTGCGACGAGCACTCCTTCGGTAGTGGCCATAGGAATGAAGTAGCTCTGCCCATCGATGACGAGCGGACCAGCGACACCGACTGGTAAAGGCAAGTACCCAATGACGTTCTCACAGCAAGCGCCCAAAACTGTGGCCCAGTCATAATTCTCATACGGTAACTTGGAACGGTCTAGGAGACTGGTGAAATCAGCCGTCGCCTTGGTCCGGGCAATTATAGTCCGTCGAATTTTGACAGCCCGAGTGCAGTCCTTCAAACACTTTTCCAAAGCGTAGCCCGGGATTCGGCCCTTCAAAGACAAACCGACGACTTCCTCATCAGTCATCTCATGGATACGCTTCTCGGCTATCATCTTCTCCAGGTCGGCCAGAGTCCTCTTAATGGCAGGTTCAGCCGGTGATTGGGAGGGCGGGGCTCTTGGTAGTGGGGGAGGGAGGGGAGCTTGAAGGCTCTCATCATCGGTGGAAGCCGGGGTCAGAGGCATAGACGGCTGTTTCTTAGGCCTCTTCTCCCCGATCAGGCTGGCAGACTGCGTATCATTGAACTTCTCGGCCGCCGCCAGTTCCTGGGGATTGATCGGGTGTTGTGGGACGTTGGGATCTTTGATACCCCACCGAGCGACGTTGAACAGGTACCCGTTGAGTGCGACGCTCAATGCCAGAGCTACCACAATCCATTTGGACAGTACTGGGTCTTCCAAGCTTGTGAGGAGGCTGCCTACCATCCGGCCACCGACTCCGTAATCGCCTAGCTGACTGTAACTCTCTTCACCGTCACGTCCGCCTTCGACAGTTGGTGGCACGGCGTAGTGGATTGAAGGAAACTCCAACTCGTACTTGATTGGGGTCAAGACTGTGACGATGGTAGGCGTCTTATGACTTCGGGCGTTGAACAAAATCTCTTCGAGTCCGCTCGACGCGACCTTGAAAGGATCAAGAGGAGGGGAGCTTACGACGCCTTTGAAGTTACCCGTCCAGGATGTCATGGTATATAGACCTGAGGTCCGCAGGGGAATCGTCATAATGTTCGCAAGATTGAGGGCTATGAAGCTTGCAACCATCCAGAACTTAAACTTAGGCACGACGCTGGTTTTCACGTTTTTACCGAAGATCGGGTGGCCGACTTGGTCTTTGGTGTCAGTGCTTGAGGCGACATTCTCGGCGACTCGGCGACTGATACCGTCATCTTCCAGGGCTTTGCGCATCGCAACATGACGCCTGATGCGGTTGATCTCGAGCTTGATGCAAAGAATGGCGGTGTAAAACGTAAAGAGGAGGATGCAGTCGAAGAACAAGATCCAGGCAGCCAGGAAGCAGAATTGTTTTAGACCACCTTGGACCGGTGAAGCGGCACCACCAGCCAAGACCAAGATCTCGATCGTATAGTCGCGCACGATCTCATATCCCACATCCTTCATGGCTCGGTGAACAGCGTATTGAATGACACCCTCGGGAGCGATGAGAGCCTCCTTGGCGGATTTCACAGTGCCGTCGGCGTCATCTGGACGGCGGTGTTCAATAGCATGAGATAGAACCGCCCTCGTCAGAGCGATATTCTTCTCGAAACCGATCGTCACAACAAGGAAAGGCAGACCCTCTGACAAAAGAAGAACAGAGAGAGGGACGCCAAGCTTGTAGGTGATGTTAATACCGAACAGGAAGGCGAAAGTAGACGAGATCAGGACGCTGATGGCCAGCCAGAGGTTGGAACCCATCTTCCTCATGGAGAGGAAAAGCGAGGCGAAGGTAAGGTGCATGGACAGATATCCCAGGACCATGATAATAATATCCAGGGTCTCGGCGTTCTTGACCAGGTCAACGAACTCAGTCCAAGCATTGTGAGCCCAGCGCATTATGCTGCTCCCATTGTCACCCTTAGCTACTTTCATGATCCACATCTTCTGTTCCTTCTTCCCAGACTCGGTCTCGCGCGATTCAGGTTCGGGAACATCATTAGGGATTTCCTGGACAGCAGAGACGAATTTAGGCGCATCACTGTAGTTGATGGCAAAAGCGAGGGCGCTGTCTTGCGAATAGGGAGTAAGAAGATTCGAGCTCGACGGCAAGTGGGTGGCAGAGAGATTCCTAGGCAGAGGCACGGCGTGGGGTAGAGGGGCCGTCTTCGGTGCATCGTCGGAGGACCCAGGGAAGATCAAAGTGATCAAGGCGAGGTTGTCAGCGTCCTTGGACGAGTTCATATTGGGATCGTAGCCCTGCCACTTCCACGAAGTCTCGGGACCCGTCACGAGCTGTCTGCTACCTTCCAACAGAGAAGACCATTCAGCTTTCCTCGCATTTCTTGACAAATCCAGCAAACTCTCCTTCACTACACCGACATACGTCGTACTGGCGAGCAAGGCAACAATGCATATTGTTTGTATCGGATGGGAGCTAGCAATCTTGGAGAGGAACTGTAGAACCGGGGTGACGCGCAGCTTCATCTTGGAAGGGGGTACAGGTATCCCGTTTGGCTGTTCGCCCCGAAAGCGGGAGGGGAGGAGGGAGGAGGCAATCATGCTGTATGAGTACTATCGAGAAGGCATTGGTTCGGGATAGATACGCCTACAGCAAAGAGAGTTAAGGTTAGCAGAGGCGTCGTTAGGCGTCTCGTGAGTAGGGAGTTTGGGGCGCGTCTTTGCGCGTGAAGGATGATCTCATATCTTTAAGTTGTCTTAGATCGGGTCGTGGCTCAGGACAGACTGATGCCACCAAGGGATTAGGATTTCGTTGCTCCTCGCGTACCTATTCTAACAAGACCAACGTACTGCGTAGTCCGCAATGTTCCCCGAGATGCAAACCCGGCGGTGTGTAGAGTACGAATACGAATGCGGCACGCGCAGGGGGTTGGGGTTGGCAGCAAGGTTAAGCGGTTCCAACAGGGGCGACGTGCTATGTGATGTTGAACTGGCACTGCGAGTAGGGTTTGAGGCTGATGGAGCCAATTGAAAATATTTACGATCAGACCAACAAGTCAAATCGTATGCGCAAGAGGAAGAAGGGAGTGCCTCGGAGACAAAGGGGGAAAAGACAGACAATTGTAATAAGAGGAAGAGGCAAAAGGGGGGGAGGGGGCGGGCAGATAGAGAAATGGAAATGGTGATAGCCCTCCAGAAGTACGGTGAATGGAAATGGGTGAAGAGAAATTTCCAGTTGATCGCGACCACCAAACCAAAATTGCGTTCCCCACTTCCCGGTATCGCACCAACCATTAAACGTGTGTACTCCGTATTGTTTGTACCGATACCTAGCTTGGGTAAGTTCCAGGGCTGCTTCGATGTCCCAATGTGTCCCTAGGGGGTACCTGAGAGGCTTCCAACTGCCTACAGGTGCATACCTAGGTACGTAATAACCAGGGCTGTAGGGGCTGAGGGGCTTCCATCGCCCACTCTTTTTCTGCAATTGGCTTCACTGGCGTCTATTGGGTTGTACTGCGTGTTAGTGCTGCATCAATACCCTTCTGTTGGGACAATCACTAGGTAGCAAAATCAGTGGGTAAACTGTAACCCTGTGTGCGAAACCTGTCAATGTAGTGGCACCCAGGCACCAGCCCCTCGGCGCAAGTACAGGTACCTGAACCTCTAGCTGTCCACTATCGCACCAGTCGGTCAGTGCAATCTTAAGCTATCACTGGCCTAGGGGCCACTAAACTGGAGTAAAGGTTAACCGTTTCGTCCCACGCCATCTGCATCCCAATGCAGGGCCAACCGACATAGGCACGGTGACTATTTTGATCACAAAACTCTAGAAGAAAATTGACCATAAACTGTTACATCTACATAAGCGAACTTCCTATAACAGTTGGACTATCAGAGATAATGTGCTGAGGTCTTTGTGATAGGGAGCATGTGTTTTTCTAATCGCCGATTGGCTGTGGGAGTGGCTCTACTTCGTACAGTCAGTCTTCTAGCGCTTCACAGGCAAAAATAGTCACCGTGAAGATACGGAAGAGGCGGCTTGGAATCCATTCCTCAGATAGCGCTGGCTTATATGGCCAGCTGCCAAGACCCAATTCTTTCTGGATATTCCATATGTGTGGCGTATATTCCCACTCGTCCTCGAGATGGGAGACTTATATCTTCAAGGTCGTCTTCTGTCAGCGTTGTAGCCCCCATCACGCTTCTCGCCCAACCACCCAGAGAGTGCGGTTATCACGTTACGCAACCTCAACGTCCTTGTACCTAGAAGTAAGAAGGGTCGCGCTGACTCAACCTGACATGTGATAACCCATCATATGATAGATACGGCCAGCAAAGCTCATCACCGGAGGGGCGTCAGTCCTTTTGTCTGAGCTCTGGAATCCTTCTTCGCCGTTGCCAAAACACACCGCCCCACAAGCCGGCGACGATAGTGGTATGGACAGCTGGCAAGCCTCGTATGCAGCCACATGTCCACCTACTACGCAGTCATCAGACGCTGTACCTCAGGTGAGTCCATGCTGACCACCTTGACGCCGGATTTCTCGATCTCCTTCTTACACCCAGCCCACTCGGCCACATTTACCGCTCTCGTACAGTCCTCCACGAGATAAGTCTGGAAGCCCTCGGCGGCGGCGTCTACCGCGGCGCTCTTGACGCAGTAGTCGGCTGCGAGCCCGACCACATAGACGTCGGAGACCTGGTGCTCTCTCAACACGCCAACAAGCCCGCTGTCGCACACGCGGGGCAACTTGAACGGGGCGTAGAAGGGGCTGTACATCTCGACGCGGGAGTCGGTGCCCTTGTGGATGACCTTGTCGATCTTGGCCACCTCGAGTTCCGGCACCAGCTCGGCGCCCCTGGTGTCCTGAACGCAGTGCACCGGCCACAGCCTGGATTCGTAGGATTCGGAAGGGTTGCTGGGGTTGACGACCCGGGCGAAGTCGGTATACGCTTGCTTGCCCGGGTGGTTGTCGGCGAACGAGATATGATCTCGGGGATGCCAGTCCTTGGTCGCGATCTTGACCACGAACGACGCCTCCAGTAACTTGTTTATCAAGGGCGTGACATCCCGGCCCTCGGGCACGGCTAGTGACCCGTGCTTAAGCCATCAGACAGACTTGTCAGCTTACTAAACACCAGACAGCTGAGAACAGTCGGGGCGTTCACTGATCCTGCTTACCGGAGGGCAGAAATCCTCTTGCAAATCAACCACAATAAGGGCCGGTCTCAAGATGCCAACCATGATGCCGGTGATCGGATGGATGGCGTCGGAGTAATTCAGCGCCAAGAGAAATGCCGTTGCTCTGAAGTGGGGGGGAAAGGGGGTCAAGATAAGTAAGCCAGCCGCCAGCCACCAGCAGCCAGAGCAGCGCTTCGTTATCTCCAGAATATTTCACCGGTGCGGGAGGAATTCGCTCCTGGCTGGAGAGGAAATAACTTGCTTGAATTGACACTCCACCTAGACAGCCACTGGTAAGCAGTTTGTGAGCTTGACTAGCGGCAGCAGAGATACTACTTAGATACTGTCGCATTTGGCTATAAAAAAGAGAATCGGGGAAGAATCATTAATTAAGGCTATTTAATTAATTAAAAAAGGGAAGAGAAAAAGGTTTCTTAAAATAAATATAGCAAATAAAAAGGTTTTATATTTATAATATTTAATAAATTTAATAATTATTAAGGTTTTTTTTTAATATAAACTTTAAAATTATTTTTTATATATATAAGGTAATTTTTATTAATATTATATATTTTTATCGAAATTATAACCTTTTTTTAAGATTAATTAAAAAAGAAAAAAAAAAGTGTAGCGTAATAAAAATATATCTCGAACCCTTATTTTTAAGCTATTTTTTTATTTTTTACAGGTTAAAATATACGATTTTTTAATTTATTACTACGTTATTCGCTTATATATATATATATATTTTTTTTAAAATTAGCTTTTAAACACCTTTTAAATCGCTTTTAAAAATTAGCTAGGTTATTTAATATTTAATATATAAATTATTATACGTTATTTAATTTATATATATAATTTAATTTTTAGCTTTTTAAAAGTATTATAGCTTTTTTTATATATATATATAAGTTTTAAAAATATAATTTTATTAATTAATAAAGTAAATATTATTATAATTTTAAAGAAAAAGTGATTTTATTAAAGGTTTTAAGTTTAAATAATTTAAAGCTACGTTATTAAAGCTTTTATAAAATATTTAATTATAAATAAAAAAGCTTTATCGCAAATATTTTTTAAAATAATCGTAAAAAAAAAGCCTATTTTTTATAGTTAATAATTATAATAAGCTTTAAAAAAAAGAACGTTTTTTTTAACTTATTAATTTAAATAATATATAAAAACCTATTTTTTTATTATTTTCTCCTATAAATTTAATGTATTTTAATAATATTTAATAAACTTTTTTAATTTTTTAATAATTATTAGTTATCTTTATATATAATATAATTATATTTTAATAATAATTTAGCCTTTTTTTAAACTTTTAAGGGTATTTTTTTTATATATTTATAAGGTTTAAAAGCTAATAAAATTGCTTAAATTAGCTATAATTTAAGTTTTTTATAAATTTATTTATTAATATATCTTTTATAAATAAATATTTAAAAAAAAATCGTTTTTTTTTAACTTTTATTTAAGTTATATATTTTAAATATTAATATATTAAAGCTTTATAAATATTTTAATGCCTTTATTTATAATTAATTTAATAATTTAAAGGTTATTATAATAAATTTTAAAAGGCTTTTTAAAGTTTAAAAAAATATTTTTTATAAATCTTTATAATAAATATGTTTTTTTTATAATACGTTTAACTTTAAAATATTTAGCTTTTATTATAAATATAATTATAATATTTTATAATAAAGCTTTTTATATAATTAGCCCATTAAAAAATATTATAACGTATATTTATAATAATTTTTATATATTTTTATCGTTTATAAATAAGGTGTTATTTATAATAATAAAAGCTTTTTAATATTTTACGTTATATTTAATAGTTAAAAAGCGAATAATATATAAATATAAAATCGTTTAATTTATAACGTTATAATGCTTTTTTAATAAATTATTTAAAAATTATAATAAATAAAAAGCTATTTTTATAATATTTAATTATATTATAATTATTATATAAAAAATAAAGCCTATTTTTTTTTAATAATTATAAATAAAATCTTATAAGGCTTTTCCCTTATTTTTTTTAAAAAGCTTAAAAAAATATTAAAAAAAACTTTATTATAAATAAAATAAGGTCGAATTTTGCTATAATCTTTTTAATATACGTATTTTAATTAAAATAAACTTTTTTTTTTTTTATAATTTAAATTTTTAAAAACCATTTAAAATCATTTTAAACTTTAAGCATATATTTTTTATATAAATAATTAATAATAGCTTTAATATTTTATTTATTATTTTTATAATATATTATTTAAATATTATTTATATAAAATAATATAATAATTTTTATTATTAATATAAATATATAACTTTTTTATTAATAATTTTATATTTATTTATAAAAAAATATATATAAACTTTTTTTATTAAAATAAAAGTGATTTATAAAGTTTATATAAAGCTTTATTAAGTTTTATAATTATTATCTCGTTTTTATATTAATTAAAAAAGCTTAATTTATAATAATCTTATAAAAAAATTATAAACGTCGCTTTTTTCTTTTTAAAAATTACACTTTTTAAAAAGGCGTTTATAACGTTATATTATTTATATTCGAGGTTAAATTATATTATTATTATTATAAATATTTTAAAAAATTTAATAGCTAATATTATAAATAAAGTTTTTATTTTATAATTATTTTAAAGGTTTTTTTTTATATAAATACGTATTTTACACTTTTTTAACTTTTTATTTTCGTATATTTTATAAATAAATACTTATTTTAAGGGTAAAATTATTAATTTTTATATTTTTATACGTTAAATTAGCTTTTAAATACTTTATTTTAAAAGGTTTTAAAGCTTTTTTTTATACGCCTTTATAAAATCGTATTTTATAAGGTAATTTTTTAAACTTTTTTATAATTTAAAAACCTTTATAAAAATTATTTTAAATAACACGTGCCTTTTTTAATTATTATTATAAAAATTATATAAAAAGCTTAAATTTTAATTTATTATTCATTTAATTTTAGCTTTTTACCCTTAAATTAATAAAATAATATGATAAATATATTATATTTTTTTAATTTAAAAGCTTTATTTAAACGTTAAATAAGCTTAATTTTATATAGCTTTTTTTACGTTTTTTATTATTTTTATTTATTTATTAGCTTAATATTATAAATAATAAGCTAAATTATATATTATTAAAAAACTTTAATATTTAATTTATAAATTTTTTTTTTTTTTTATATTATTTTTTTATAAGCTCATTAAGTTAATTTTCCTTTTTTAATAAACGTTTTTTTATATAATATTTAGCTTTAAAATAAGTTTTAAAATAAGAAATCCTTATTATTAAAACTTTTAACCTAGTTATTTTATTTATTTTAAAGGGTTTAAAAGCTTTTTTAATATTAACGGCTTATTATTTTAAGGTTTTAAACGTTTTTTATTTTTATTTATAAAATAAATTAATTATAAATCGTTTATATTAATATAAATTATATTTTTAATTTCCTTTTTTTTTTAAATATTTATTATTTTTATATCTTTTTATTTTTTATAAATTAACGCGTTTTTTATAAGCTTTTTTATTATTATTATCTTTAAATTATTATTTTAAAGTAATTTTTTTAAATTATTTTTTATATATAAAATTATTTATATATTATTTACCGATTATTATATTTACGTTTCTAATAAAATAAAGGGTAAAATATTTATAATTTTAATAAGGTTTTAAAGTTAATTTAAATTTATCTTATTTTTTTTTATAATAATTAATATTAAAATAAAATTAAACGTTTTTTATTATAAATACTTTTTTAAATTTAAGTATTTAAATTTTATAAATATTATAAGTTTTATAATTTATAATATAATTAATTTATACCCTGGTTTTTATCTTAAATTTTAAGTTAAACGTCTTTAATTTCAGGTTTTTTTTTAATTTTATTTTTAAAAAATAGCATTTTATATTATAAATTTTAATATTTTAAAGGTTTATTTTAAATTCCTTATTATTATATAAAAATTTTAACGTTTAAGCCTTATATTTAATATAATTATTATAAAATTATTTATAAAAGATTTATAAAAAAGATTTTTAATTATTTTTTTATTATAAATTTTTATTATAAAATTACGCTATTATTTTTTATTATTTTAATTATAGTTTATTAAATAACTTTATTTTTATATCTATTATAAAAGCCTTAATTTAAATAAGCTTTTTTAAGCGTTTTATTTTTTTATTAGATTTTTTATTAATTATTAATAATATTTTTAATAAAATGCCCTTTTTATATATATATTTTTTAAGTTTTATCTCTTTAATTTCACTAATAAATTCTATGCTTTTATTATATAAAATCTTAATAATATATAATTTAATTTATATATTTATTTTTATAATAAAGTTTTATATAATTTATATATAATATAATTTATTTATAATAATATATATATAATATAAATTAATAAATTAATTTTGAATAAATAAAAAATATTTATAATTGTTATAATTATATAATAAATAAAATGAATTTATAAATATTTTATAATAAAACTTATAAACCTTATATTATAATCTTTTATAAAAGTTAATTTACGTTATTCTAATAATTTTATATGTTTTATATTTAAACGTATTTAACCCCTTTATTTTTACTTTAAAAAAGTATTTTTTTAATTTATTTAAAGGAGCTAAAAATAAATAACTTATTTTAAATGCTATTTTTTAGCTATATTTTTTATTATAAAGATTTTATACTCTTTTTTTCGTTTTTTTAATTTAAAAAGGCGATAAAGTTATTTATTAAATCGTTTTATAAAAAATATAATTAATTATAATTATAAAAAATAATAAAAATAACGTATAATAAATATAAATTTAACTAAAAATACATTTTTAATAATAATTAAATTTATAATAATTTAATTATTTTTTAATATATTAAACTTAATAATATTATTTAAAATATATAATTAAAAATTATACGCTTTTTTAATTAAATTAGCGCTAATAATATTAATATTAAAAATAAAAATATACGTAGTATTTTTTAATACTAAATCCTTAATATTTTTATTAACTAATTTATATGAAATATTTTTAATAATTTAATTTTTAAAATATTTAATTTTTATATATATTAAACCTTTAATAATAACGTTTTTTATTATAACCTTTTTAATTATATTTAAAATAAGGTTTTTAAGTTAATTAATAATATAAATAATATTATATATATTAAAAGCTTTTAAAGTAATTAAAATATTACGCTAATATTTAATTTTAATAATAATAAAAGCATTAACTTTATTTAAATTAATAAAATTATTAATTTAAAAAATAGCTTTAATATATTATAAATTTAAATTTTTTAGCTAACCCGTAATTATTATATCTTTACTAGTTTTTAAAGCGTTAAAATTATTTATTTTACGAATAATATTAAAAAATAAAGCTTATTATAAGCTATTTTTAACGTTTTTAACGTTTATTATAAATTTTTTTTTAAGTTTATAATTATTCGAATTATTATAAGGGATTTTTAAAACCTTTTTAATTATTTAACATTTTAAAGTCTTTTAAAAATAACTTATTAAACTATAAATATATAAATATTTAATCACGTTATTATTTTAACGTTTATTAAACGTTATATATAAATAAAAACGATAATTTTATAGCTTTAAAGCTTTTATTTTAATTATAAAAAATTTAATAATTTATTAAAAGTTAATCGTTATATTAAACTTAAGTTTTTTTAAAAATTTAATGTATTAACGTATATTTTATATTTAAATTAATAAATACGTTAAGCTAATAATATTAATAAAATTATTAATTATAAATTACCTTTATATTTTTAGAATCTTAAATTATTATCCTTTAAAATAAGCGTTTTTATAAGTTTTATATTAATTTTTAATGTTAATTTTATTTTTTAAAAAAAAGCATTTTTTATATTTTTTTTATGATAAAATAATTCCCTTATATTTATTTAATTTAATATATACCTTAAATTTTTAAATAATAAAATAAATATCTTTTTTAAAAAAATAATTATTTATTTAACTAGCTTTAATAATCTTTTTTATTTATATATTAAGCTTTTTAATTTATTTATACGTTTAATTATATTTATAAATAAGACTTTTATATTTTAGTTAATCGAATTAAAAGGCTTTTATTTCGTTTATTATAAATTAAATCTTATAAAATTAAAGATTATTATTGCTTTAATTTATAATATCGATTATTTTATTTATTTAAATTAATTAATTAGTTTATATAAATAATATTAATTTAATAAATTTTTCTAATATTTATTTAAAGTTTACGTATTATTAAATCTTATATTATTAAGCTAATTAATAATATTTTTAATATTATTATAATTAATATCGTTTTTCTAATAATATAATTTGCTTTTTTTAAATATAAATTAAACTATTTATTTTTAATTTATTAATAAATTTAATTTATTTTTTAGCGTTAATAAGGTTTTTATATATAAAAAAAGGATTTATATAAAATCTTTTATATTTTATAATTTTTTTTTTAAAAAAATTTACGTTTAAATATAATAATAAAAAATAATAAACGTTTTATTTAATTAATTAAAATATTAAGCTTATAATTATCGCATTTAATTATAAAAAATTAAAGAAAAATTATTAATTAAAATTATTTAATTAATTAAAAAAAAGAAAAAAAAGGTTTTTTAAAATAAATATAATAAATAAAAAGGTTTTATATTTATAATATTTAATAAATTTAATAATTATTAAGGTTTTTTTTTAATACAAACTTTAAAGCTATTTTTTATATATTAAACTATTTTAATATATAATAAATACTTTTAAAATATATATATAAAATTTGATACGTTTATTAATAAAAGTTTAAAGGTGAAAGGCGGGGCCGTATATAATACATGTCTTAAAAGACTTAAGACTTACTTAACCTTAATCGTCTTCGGTGGATCCGGAGGCTGATTGGTTTCTGAAGTTTCCAAAGGCCAGCCCCAGTGCAGCATTTTGTTTGCTTTTAAGGTCACGACATACACCGTTCCGTTTGTTTCATGCCATTTCATTTTGGTTTGTCTAACAGCAGTTTTTTATCATTTACCTCTCTCTCTCATACCTTTTGGTTTTGCCCATAAAGAAAAGGCCTGAGGGGTTTGACTCATCTGACACCCATCTTCTGCTCATATCTCTTCATCGTAGCAAAGACAGCAATGGCTGATGAGTCTACCGTTGAAACGTTGAAAGTGATGCATTATACGGGCTGTTACGAACCTCTCTCCGAGACCGCCTTTGACCGGAACGGAAGAGTCGGCCTGGCCTCCGTCGCAGCATGTCGACCATCACGGAGAGGATCGACAGGCAGTTGAATGAGTATGAATAGCGAGGAGGTAACGTCATGCGAGCGCCATCTGAGACCTCTGCAGTCCCCAGGCCAGTTACGAATAGGTGAGGATAAAACCCCTTATCTACATCCCTCTACGTGTCTCTGTATCTCGCTTGCCTTCTCGATCCTTCTAACGATTAAACCCCAACACCCTGTTGGTGTAAACACCGTCATCATCACAGCCACCACGATGGGGTTACCTACCTCCTCAACCCGCCAGTGTCCGATGCATGCGCGAGAACCTCGCCATCTCGCCCGCGATCCGCCACGCTACGCCCTCCCACCCGGTATTCGGCGCCACCAACAGGATGTCATGCGGCGCGATCTCCTCCACGTGCAACACGGCCACGTTGCCCCGCACCCTCGCCATCTCGGCGCACCAGTCCTCGCCGTCCGTTCGTAGAACCTCCGCCCCGCCGACGCTGACGAACAGCGGCACCGGCGTCGGGAACGGGTGGCCCAGCGGCGAGATCCACGGCGAGGTCGCCGGCACCGACCCGCGCGAGTACTCGACGGCGCCCCACTGCATGAACGGCGCCGTGACGTAGTCGCTCCCGCGATTCGGGTTCTGTCGGATGCCAGCGCCGGGCCAGAGCGCTTTCAGCGGGGACGTCCAGGGGGAGTGCAGGGCGGCGTTTCGGGGGTACGGGATCTTGGTCGGTTTACCGTCGCCGAGGTTTGCGGGGCTGCTGTTGAACTCGGAGAGGTACCGCAGCAGACCGATGATCAGGTTCGCGCCCGCGCTGTCCCCCGACACCATGATATTCTCCCCGGCCACGCACAGCGTGTTGACCAGGTAGAGGTAGCTGGTGAGGACGTCCTGCAGAGCACCCGGAAACGGCACGGCGCCCGGGCGGGAGGCTAGCCGGTACTGCGGCGAGAAGACGGCCCGGGCCTCGGGCATCTGGGCTAGGTACGTCGTGGCTAGGAAGTTCATCATTTCGGGGCGGCCGTCTCCGATGACGAAGGCGCCTCCGTGAATGTGGAGCACCACCACGGTATCTTTGTCCTTTTCTCCGTCAAACTTGGGAGGTTCGGCCGGGAACCAGGTCCCGCCAATCGCGGCGGGCGCCACACGCTCGTCGTCCAGCGGCCCCTGATAGTATTTCGCGGGCGCCGTCTTGATCACCTTGAACCTGTTCTTCTCCCTACCGGGCTCCAGGCTGAGCTTGACGGGTGTCTCGATCGTGCTGCCCATGTACATGAACTCCGTCACCAGCCGCACGAGGAGGGCTTGCCTGAAAGTCCATTGGGGATGCTGTCGCCACCGCTGGGACAGCGCGTATCGGAATATCCACCAGGGCGTGCGCGCTAGTATCGTGCCGACGTAGAGGACGCGGTAAATGAGGCTCAGCGGCTGATATGAGAGCCACGGCCGTCGGGGGAGCGTGCCTACTGATGATCCCATGCCTGTGGCGAAGCTGATTTGGAGGCGCTTAACTTCTAAGCTTTGAGGTGACACAGAGAAATCAAGGCGTGTTGCTGCTTGTCGCCGATGTTTCAGTGAGGCACTTCGAATGGCGTAGTTGTATCCCGATGAAGTCGCCGGTGGTAGTCTCAACCGCTCCCAGTGAGCATGTCTAGACCATGAGCAAAGATGCGCGGAACTCTGAAAGGTGACGAGGCGTGCTTCTTCTGTTTATGAGCATTTGATGGGCAATTCGCAATTGTTCACGGGCCGTCGCAAGTCTCTGCTCCGTGAAAATCACGCTCTGCCCTCTGTCGCAGGGGAGTTTGTCCGTGTGTCTGTCCTTGCTTTCCATCTTGCATATACCCGAGGCGCCAAATACGACGTCGAAGTCTTGGAAGTGGGAGAAAGTACCACCTCACCCACGATAGACGAGCCAGGATCCTAGAAACCCAATCAAAGCGTAGCCTAGGAGCTGGGGCGTCATTGATGTGAAGTTGAGAGGATGCTATGCAAGAGTATGCTGTGCAACTTATTACCAAACCATTCGCATATAAGTACACGATGCGGAATCCCATCTTCCAATATGTTCCACCCCGGATATTCGCCATTCAACAACTGACGCGAATCATCTTCCTCGCCCAAGAGACCCGAAGGATGCTTCACATTCACTTGAAAGCAAACCCATTTTTCGGGGTCTTCGCGTGGGAAACCTCAGAATTCTTTCAGTGTCGGTGTCAGGAACGAAGCCAGCATTTGAAGCTCCCTTTTCGAAGGCGGAGGCGTAGAAGGTACTTAAACGCAACCCTTGCGATGAAAAACCCGCTCCCTCGCCTCCTATTCTCGCGCGTTGTCACTACGAGCTGTTCACGGTGACGCTCGAATCTACCACCTATATCACATTAACACAACAGCACGTGATTGAATTGACTAGGGATAATGTTAACTACAGCCCAGCACTAAGGCAAAGCAGACATGTAATACACTTCCATCCGGCAGTCTTGTGCGAAACCCGAACCGGAATATTGTGATTTAGACCAAACCCCCCATCCCCTATTCCGCCCCTTCGGATACCTTGACGACTACTTTACCCCTACACCGCCCCGACTTCAGCTTCTTAATCGCCTTCGGGGCGCTCTCGAAGTCGAAAACCTCATCGATGACAGCCTTGACCTTGCCCTGCTCCATCCACTCGGCGATCTGCGCCAAGTCCTCCGGCTTGTTCTTACACACCAAGAACTCCCACTTCGACCTCCCGCCCCCGAGAAAGGCCGGCCGCAGGGCCCTCGACAGGAGCGTCGCCGTCGCCGATAGCGAGACGGGCGCCCCGACCTGCACGAACTTCCCGTCGGGCCGCAGGTAGTGGTCGGCCGCCTTGTGCAGGTCCGGCGGATCGACGCCGACATTGTCAACAACCAGCTTGAACAACGCCTTGTCCCCCTCCCCCTCCCCCTCCCCCTCGCGTTTGAGGGCCTCGCTGACGTTCTCCGCCGTGTAGTCGATCACGCGGTCGGCGCCCAGCTCCCGGCAGAGTCCCGCGTTCCGCGCGGAGCAGCTCGCCGTCACGTGGCACCCCAGCGCCTTGGCCATCTGGATGCCGAAGGTGCCCGTGCCGCCGCTGCCGCCGTTGATGAACACCCTGTCGCCCGCGCCGCCCGCGCCCGCGCCCCCCGCGTTAGGCACGACGCACTGGTACGCCGTGAGGCCCGCCGTCCCGACGCAGCTGCCCTGGTCCATGGACACACCCGACGGCAGGTGTGCGAGCGCGCTCGGTGGCACGACCACGTAGTCGGCCAGCGCGCCGCCGCGGACCGCGCGCCCGAAGACCCGGTCTCCCGGTCCGTAGTCCTTGACCCCCTCGCCGGCCTTCTCGACGGTGCCGGCGAAGTCCATGCCCGGCGTGGCCGGCATGGACGCGATCAGGCGCGTTATCTGGCCTAGCTCGGCGATCTTGTGGTCCGCCGGATTGAGCGACATGCGGTGCACCTTGACGAGCACGGCGTCCCGGGCCAGCGGTTGTTGCGACGGGTCCGGCGCGTCTTCGGTCAGCTTTATGGCTTGTTCGAGGTTGCCGCAAGGGGCGGAGTAGAGCCAGGCGCGCATTGTGAATTTCTTTTTGTTTCTTTTTTTTTCTTCTTTTCTTTCTGTCTGATTTCTTCTATTTTATGGCTGTGCTGTGGATAGCCGTAGACAATCGGGGATGAAGTCGTTGGACTAGAATTGGGTGTATGTATGTATGGATGGATCAGAATGAAGTACTTCCAAGGTTCGTAGTGCTATCTAGGAGGTTCAACCCAAGTCCCTTGCGTCGGGTGCTACCGTCACAGTGGCGTTCATCGGCCCCGCCATCGTGCCGTCATCGATTTTACCTACCGGCCGGCAGTTTTACGACACTCCGAGAACTGGTCTTTTTTTTCCCCTCTATTGTACTGTTACACGGTTCTTTCGGGGTCTAGGTTCAGATCTACAAAAAGGGTCTACACTCGGTCAAGATGAACTGGGCGCCGTGAGTCGACTTGGCAGTGCGGATACTTTCTCAAGGTGGCGGTCACCTTTCCTCTCCCTTCAGAGTCTATTTGTAATGGGATGAGGCAATTTGCTTGTCGTCGACATGAGCATTCAGCTGATTTCGCAGGATTTCCCATCTCGTTTAACAAATTGAATGCGACTTTAGACACAATCGTGACGTTATCGCAATAAGCGCATCGTCGAGAGCACAGCGAGTGACCCAGAGCTAGCCTTGTTATAAAATCGTGTGAGTGGTTAGCCCCTTTCCTCCAACGGAGCGAGGCACGGACGAGGTGATGTGAAATTTATATTATTATATGTATTTATTATCGTCCAATCATCCATTCCGCAAGCTAATACCCTTCCCTATGTCTTTCTCCCTGAGGAGTATTATCTCGCCGCCTTCCCGCCGTAGCGGACGGGTCAACGCTGTCAAGCCCAGTACCACTGTGATTCGTGAACCGCTCACCCCTCTGCTGCGTTTCACTTGCAGCAGCAGGACCGTCTCGACTCACCCCCCTCAAGCTGGGGACCGTCAGAGTATTATCGTATTGATGGCGCCCCCTCTGACCGAACCTCATCGAACTTGTGTCTTCCGCGCCGCTGCGACTCGTAGCCCTGCTCTCCGTAATCGAGGACCCGAAGTTGCGCCAGTCGTGACCCTTAGAAGAACCACCCGGACCTTTCCACCCGCTGAAATTGCTCCAGGTCTGGCTGATGCCGGTGAAGCTGCTGCTCGCCGTCAGCCGGCTACTGGTCGTGAGGGTGCTGTGCATCGAGTCCCGGGACCGCGGCAGGAACCCAAAGTCGAACAGCACGACCTGGGCGCAGTTCTTGAAGCCGGGGATATGAGAGAAGAGGGACGTCCAGCGGCCGAAGAAGGTAGGTGCCGGTGCACCACTGCCGGACGATTGCGATGTCGATGAGCCCCCCACTGTAGACGACGCCGCGCCGGACCTCGTCGATGTCGAGTGCGGATACGAACTCTCCGTCATCAGCGACGCGGCATCGTCGAAGTCGCGCCGCCGCAGCCGGTTCCGGCTCCTCTTCTCGAAGTCCCGCTCCGACGCGGCCCCAAGGAGCTCGTACCACCTGACCGTCTGGCGGATCCGGAGGCGCCGGTGCAGCTGCTCGATCTTGCGCCCGTCGTTGACGGCCCAGTGGAAGCGCACGTTGGCGCCCTTGAGGATGGGCAGCAGAAACGACAGCTCCTTGATCACCGACCCCACGACGTCGGTGCCGAGCTGGCCCTCGGGGAAGTGGTCGACGAGCCGTTGGATGAGGCGCTTGCCGTCGGCGGGCTTGAGCCACATCAGCAGTTCCTCGGCGACGATGTAAGTCGGTCGGTCGGCCTACGAGGCGACTAATATCAGTCTCCGCGCACCTTCTCGTCAGTTGGGTGATGTGTTCGCGAGGCCAAGCTCACCGGTATATTCGTCAGCCAATCCTCGCCCGCGAAGTCGGCCTTCATCAAGTTATAATCGCCCGGCGGCGTCGGTATCAGTTTCTTGCGCAAGTTGACCACCTCGGCGCTGTCGACATCGATCCACCGCACCGAGGACCCCCACCTCACCCTCATACACCTGCTGTCGAGTCCGCATCTGAGTGACAAGACGGTCGCTGGCTGCCCGGCCGCCTCGTGGATGTCGAGAAAACGCTGCAGCCACTGGTCGTGGAGTTTGAACCGGCTCGCGAACGTGCGGACCATGGCCGGCTCCGTGGTGAACACATTCTTGGAGAAGTCGCATCCTATCTTGTTAATGTACTGCTGGGCGTACGAGTCTCCGAGTATGGGGGCCGGCGCTGCAGCATCTTGAGCCTGGATGAATAGACATGGGAATAAGAGTTCCTCCGTGGGGGTGAGGTGGTAAATCTTGCCGAGGTCCCTCTCCTGATGGTCAGACGTATGCCGACGAGAAGCCATTTACGTAGTACGCCGGGGAATTTGAGAACAGCTGCACAGACTTCGATGGATCGGCTGGGGCAGTCATCCTATGTATGTGATGATACCCGCCTTGCTGGGTCGATCGGCTTGCGCCCCCCTTTGCTGCGTACGGCTGTGGAGTAATCGACCTAACCGGTCGACGTCCTTGGGCCCTAGGTTAGCGGATCGTTTCCCACCTGGGCCATCTCACTTGGCTGTCAGAACTACCGCAAGCGTTGGACACTAATCAGATGCATCTTAATTGAGATTGCCTAGGATCAAGGGCTCATGCCGCCCTACAGACTCTACTCAGGAGTCGGGACTCGAGGGGCGAACCTTGCGATACTGTATCTAAGGGGTATTTGGTGGGTTTAGACGATCTCATTGGTATTCCAGCGATACTTCTGAAGATCTAGCTTCCGCCCCCAAAGCATCAAACTTCTTGAGAAAAATCTTAAGACTATTCATTGTCCAGGATGGATATGGAGATACATGACCAGTGAAGGCGTTTAATCGTCCGAAATCACTCGGGTATCCCGACAGATGCAGGTGTCACCTCTAGTCTGTTACCCACAAGTCCATTACCAGTCTGAAACAGGCACACTAACTATCATAACGGCCACATCTGCCATGCATAATCAAGCTAATCTAATTCTAAATATACAAGTAGTTGCCTGGCTAGGAGTACCCGGTCAGCGAGTACAGGTTCACCTTGTCATATTCTGTGCAGCCGGAATACCTCAACAGCAGGCAGCAGGCAGCAGGAGCAGCAAACCGCACAGCTGAAACCTTGTCACTTGTCCTGACTTGAGTTCTTTGATTATAACACTCGAATATTATTCTCGTGCGTGGAACTACATAACTATATCCTCCCATCTCGACAGTGAGCGATGCCAATGAGGTATTGACCGACTGATCTGAACACCTCAACCACCCTGCATCCTACATATGTTCAACGAGCCACACCACGTAGAAGGACATACCTAACATGCACGCGCCACCACTCAAACCCCCTAGGCCTTCGGAGCCACATTGTAGACGGGGTGGGCCGGAGCCAATCCGACCAGCTTCTCCCCCTTGGACGGCAAGAACTCTTTCGACTTGCCGTACAGATGCGCGTTCTGCGCGCGCTGTTTCACCTCGTCCATGTCGAACGGCGGGTTGGGCAACAGGTCATACACACCTTTGGCATAGTCGGGCGAGATGTTGTACAGCTGGGCGAGGTACGACGACTGTTGTTGACACGTGGTCAGTTTAACTTTCACGGTCTGGCATCTCATCTCATCTTGACGGGTAATAAGCTAAAAGACTTGGATGCGGGACTTCACTTCTTCTTGACTGACCTGGATGACGGGGAAATCCACCAGCTTCAGCCAGACCGCGGTGTTCTTGCACGTATTCCTCCTCTCCTCCTCCGTCATGACCCGGGACCGGAGCTCCCGGGCCTGGTCGTAGTCGTTCTTCTTGCCCTCGTGCCAGAAGTGGCTCTTGCGGCTGACGACGCTGTCGTGGACCACGTACGGCGTCTCGGCCGCGTCCGGGCGGAACTTGTTGGTGACGAAGTTGGGCGCGTACTGCGGGTTGCCGGCGTGGTTCGCGTCGACGCGCATCGGCCCGTCGAAGTTGAGCGACGCGTACGACTTGGCCATGAAGGGGCAGTTCACCGGCACCTGGTGCAGGTTGACCCCTATGCGGTGGTACTGCGCGTCCCTGTAGAAGAACATGCGGAACTGCAGCAGGGGGTCGGGCGAGTCCTCGACTCCCGGCACCATGCTGCCGGGCGAGAAGGCGGCCTGCTCGACGTCCCGGTGGAAGTTCTCCGGGTTCTTGTTCAGAACGAGCCTGCCGAAATCGCGCATGGGGAACTGGTCCCTCGGCCAGACCTTGGTCACGTCGAACGGGTCGAAGCCGAGCTTGTCCGGGTCCGCCTGGTCTGGTCGCATGACTTGCACCTTAGCCGTCCATTCGAGATGCTCGCCGGCCTCGATGGCCCTCCAGAGGTCGCGCTTGGAATAGTCAGGGTCTTCACCGCAGGTTCGCACCGCCTCCTCCCAGGTGAACTGCTTCTGCCCGTGCTTGGCGATGAAGTGGTATTTGATGTACACGAACTTGCCCTCCTTGTTGACCCACTTGAAGGTATGGCACCCATACCCGTGGTTGAACCTCCAGCCCTTGGGTGTGCCATGGTCGCTGAAGAACATGAGACCCGCGTGGTTGGCCTCGGGGGTGTTTGCCAGCAGGTCGAACATGGCGTTGAAATCCAAGAGGAAGTTGGTGGGATTCCGGTACTGCGATCTGATGACATCCGGGCCCTGGATGGGATCTCGACAGAAGAATACCGGCTGTTTGCGATTAGCCATAACGTTCTGTCATGCAAGAATGACTCGCGTACAAAGTTCAATCCCACGATATCATAGTTGCCCTCTTCGGTGTAGAGCTTAATGGCGAAGCCGCGCGGGTTTCGGCCCTCGTCTGGAAACTCGCGTCCGAAAGTCACGGTTGAGAATCGAGCAAACGCAGGGGTCTTCTGTCCGACGGTAGACAAGAAGCCGGCTTTCTATATCCGATTAGAGGAGATTCGAGATAAATCTAGCGAATATAACGTACCGTTAGTTCGGTCACGTCGTTGGTGCATTCGAAGTAGCCAAACGCGCCAGAACCGCACGGGTGGACCATGCCTTTTCACGGTAAGAGTGTTAGCAAGTTCCTCGACCCCTGAATCTGTTTGATCAGAACTCTCAGGACTCACGTTCGAGGTTCTTTGACCTGTTGAAATGCTGCTGCTTTCTGTCCCACCGTCAATTCACTGCAGTGCGGCCACCCACGACGGTGCGGACGGTTGAGTAATAACCTACTGAAGGAGGAAAACATCACTGACGGTCGGGATACCGCCCACATTCTTACTATGAGCCCTACATTTATCCAGTTAGTTGAAATGTTCGCTAAGAAGCACGATCGGGCTCTCACGGATCAGGAAAGGGGATGGCTTCGTTGTTGGTAAAATAGGGGCTGTCATCTACACGCTTTCCTCCTTTCGAGACGCCCGAGACCTTGGCGATTATATCAGCGGGACCCTCATTGGCGCTCTGCATATGGGACACGCGAGGTGGTCGCGGTTCCACAGAAGAGGAGGCATCGCGAATACTCGCCGCCACGGCCTGCAAAGGGTGCTTGATGGCGTCAATGTTGCTCATGATGGAGTTTTAATATCATACGAACGGGGGGAGTTTTTGGCAAAAGGGCGATTCGAGCTATCTAGAAGCTTATTATCTTCTGTGGACGTAAGTCACTCTCTTTTATAGATGATGGCAGCCCGGGGAGTTCGGTCTTGAAATCTTCGCGTCATACAGAGGTTGAAGGGAGATCATATCGGCTACAGCAGGTTGAACTCGGTTTAGCTGAGTCTCACCGCATCATGTATAGGCACGTTTACATCACGATGTGGGTTTTGGCTCTGTTCTTGCGTTGGGTTCGGAGTATCAAACTCTAAGGTCGTGCATGGAATCGTGATTTCGTCTGGGCTGCCTATTTCCAGTGTTTGCAGCATTGAGATAGCACTCCTCCAAAGACATCATGATATGGTGCTTGACGGTAATTTTTGAAATTGGGTTAGTGACTTTGTTGTGATCGATCGTAATCTAGGGCCGGCATCCGAAGGAGCATGCGTTCGAGAAAGGAATTGTACACGTGGGTGGGTGTGACCAAATCATACCATCATGCGATCTAGTAGTAGCCTCGGCAGTAACTCAATGTGCGGCTAGCTAGGGAATATCCATGTCTTACACAGGCTGGGCAGTTTGAGGCTTTTCATCCTATTCTCTTGAGCGAGTATATAAGTTTGTGGTAGGGGTGATACAAGGACTGGTGACGGGGAATGGAAAGAGGAAAAGAGACTTGCTGTTGGTCTTGATCTGCCCATTCCTCAGCCCTAACAGACCTGTCACCAGTGCTGAGCCTGAATATGGATCAACCAACGTTGAACGCCACCGCTGAGTGAGCTGGTTATCATTTAACCTGTGAACGCTGAACGTCAGGGGATAGCGGAACTGTAATCTCGATGGGGCTGGCTTCAATGTAATGTTTAGGCTTCCAGCCAGTCATGTTGTTGATATTACACACACATTGACTACCTTGTTGGATTGATCAAAGGAATGGGGAGCGGGCGATACGATCTACATTGATCTATACGCTATTATGAACAACCGTCGAAGCTAGTCTTGAGCTATCCTGATACAATGAAGCGGGCGACGAAGAGGAGCTGAAGCCTGCCGTCAGGTGCGGAAGCGAAGCTTATTATAGTGGAAGCTCCCACTCTAGACTTCTCAAGACTTCCGTGCGAGAGAGCCTTTTATGGAGAAAGTTCCGTATAGAAAGTTTCCGTACATGCTCGAAGACGTCAAATCGGCGAACGCACGGGTTTGAGCGACGACTAGACTACGGAGGCGGTGGCGGCTCTTGGGTTTTGATAAGACTAATTAATTCTATGGTAATAAGCGCCTTGTGAATAAGTAGTTCTGGGTGCTCTCGTCGCAGGAATCCCAGAATCGTTGCGGCTTGGCCTAACTATGCCGCCGCCGTCATCCAGCGGCTTTGAAGCTTGCAACAAATCTCCCCTGATGCCCTTCTCACTCGTAATTCTCCTAAACACAACCACATAAGTTAGCAACCATTTATCCCAGTATCGATATCTTTCGATGGCCCAGCAAAGAACTCCGCGTACGGCGGCACTCTTGGCATTCGCAAAACAGAGGCCAGACCAACCAGTAAGTAGACGGAAGGAAGCAGTGCGACGGAAACAAGCTGGGATAAGCGGTACCGGGATTCAATGTGATGGCTTACTTACAATTCCGGAAGGCCCGGGGTGCTCCGACTTCCAAACCTATAGTCTACCTTTGCCCGGACCTTGAGGTGGTAAGGGTCCTTTATAAGTCAGAGAGAGCGGTGATGGATGGCTGTCTGTCTCTCACTAAAAAGAATACATACACCCAATAGAAAAAGATGATGACGCGCCGCCGCGTGAATCACCATGCAGTCATTTCATGTCACCACCTTTGTATTCCCGCTGGTTTCGTTAAAACCAAAGGCACTCCTGGATCCGACCAAACAGCCACACACCTGTTGGCTGAAATAGATACGGTAGTCTGAGGTGATTATACCCATTAACTAGATCTTATTAAGCAGAGCCTAGGAAGTTCGAGCTATATGATCCGCAGGATGTGTGGCTTAGTCTATACTTAGCTACCTAGGTAAACATCATCGAAATGACCCTCAAACCCTCAATATCCCTTAGGTGTAGGTACAATTCGTTCCCCTCTGATCGTCCGAGCAAAACCTGCGTTGCGGGAAAATATCCGGCATTATCTGACCACCGGGAAGTCCGGTTCCACAGACCAAACTGTCATCGTCGTAAGCCATCCATGTGACACTTTGTCTCATAGCTAACGAGGTAGAAATGGGCCGGTAGGTTGACCGGAAGGATGTAAGTGATCAGTCAGGTTGCCCCACTAGTTAACGTAGGTTAACATGCATTCGGCAGTAAGCCCCCTTAAAACCCCGGAACGTCCCGCACAGATACACGGTCCACACCAGTCGGGATTGGATACTTCGTAGTAGTAGAGGTAGTCTACGTGTCAGCTTGTCAGCCTTGTGGTCTATTCCCCTGAGATTAGAAATATCCGAGTGGTTTAGATAAAGTTGCAGCGGATCCGAAAGGCAGGACCCGCAACCGGAACTGGAACCGGAGCCGGAAGGTTGCCACAGACATTGATTCCTCGCATGAGTTGAAGCTTACATAGAGCTTTGACGCTATGTGGATGAGCTATCTATCCGTCTTCACCTACATAAATACCCTGGCAAGGCCGGTTTCACTGGGCGGCTGTTTCGTAGTCGGAAAGTCGTCACCCATCAGCCGTGCCCACCAACCTCGTTCTCCTGACCTCACTAACCCTTCGACCAGCCCGCCGAAGTGTCTAGGATGCCACTGCCAGAGATGGAGAACTACAAGATCCTCGCCGCCGAGAAGCAAGCACAGCGATGGGCCCGCATCCCGCAAGAATGGCGGATCTCCTTGGAGAAGTTCGAGAGCGCCAATAACGTTATGGACGTGCCAATCAGCTGCGGACTCTTAGACGAAACGGAAATCAGGATCACCTCGGACTACGACGCGACGGCGCTTCTCGAGCAGCTTCGATCTAGGGTCTGGACTGTCGAGCAAGTGACTGTGGCTTTCTGTAAGAGGGCCGCCATAGCCCAGCAACTGGTCCGTCCGTCCGTCCGTCCGCGAACCCCCCCCTCTTGTGACTATGTAAACCTGGACCACTGACTGACTACGTGACAGACGAATTGTCTGACTGAAATATTCTTCGACACTGCGATCGCGAGGGCGAAGAAGCTTGATAGCCAATTCCAATGGCACATGTCTAGTGATAATGGTTCCCTCCCACCACTCTTCGGGCTGCCGATATCGCTCAAAGACAGCTTCCAAGTCGCCGGACACGACACGTCGACGGGGCTGGGCTGCTACGTTGATGAGGCGGCGGAGAAGAACAGCAACCTCGCTGCCATGCTGCTCGATCTGGGCGCGGTACTCTACTGCAAGACCAATCTGCCCCAGTCCATCATGACTGCCGACAGCGACAACAATATCTTCGGGAGGACTCTGAATCCTCGGAACAAGACGCTGACTGCGGGAGGCAGTACGGGTGGGGAAGGTGCCCTTCTTGCCCTGCGAGGCAGCATTCTCGGAGTAGGGACTGACATCGCTGGGAGCATCCGTGTCCCCTCAAGCTGTAATGGCGTATACGGGTTCAGGCCTAGCGTGGGTCTCGTTCCCCACGGTGGCGTTCGCGATGTCGCTACGCCGGGGATAAGCGGTATTCTTTCGACGGCTGGGCCCATGGCAACCTCACTCCGAGATTGTGCTCTCTTCTTGAAGACCATACTCCGAGCAGAGCCGTGGAAGTACGACAGCGCGTCAGTCTCGGTTCCGTGGGTAGATCTCAAGCCCAAACATAGTCTGCGGGTCGGCGTTGCGCAGAACGATGGCGTCTTTACCGCGTCGCCGCCCATCAGGCGTGGCCTCAAGGAGGCGACCGATCGCCTCCGTACCAATGCCAATGTAGAAGTCATCCCCATTGACCTGCCTCATATCGGGTTGATATATGAAGACGTCATGAGCTATTTGTCACTGTCGGGCGGCGATGTACGTTGACAAGAGTCCGGCCCTCTACTAGTTTGTACTAACCAAAGAAGTACTACCTCGACCAATTCGCGCGAACAGGAGAGCCTGTCATCCCATCACTCCAAAGAATTGGCATCCATTTGGCGCCAGGAACGACGCTGCAGGGCTACCTGGATCTGAACATTCGCCGGGCCAAGATGGCGGAGAAGTATCTCGAGCTGTTTCGCGAGCATGACATCGATGTGATCCTCATGCCACCAGCACCGCACACGGCACTTCCCCTGGATCACTGGTCGAAACCGGCGTACACCTGTCCGTGGAATTATCTGGATTACCCAGCTGTTGTAATCCCGGTAGACCAGGTACGGGATACCGACGTAGCTGACAATTTCAGTAACGCAACGTTCGGCCCGCCTGATGAGGAGCTGTACGGCCTTTGTAAGCTGCGCCTTTCCCCGCAAGTGTTTTTTCCTATTGCAGGCTGTGTTAACGCAGGTACCCCCAGACACCGGCCCAGAACAGTACAAGGATGCGCCGGTCTGCGTCCAGGTTGTCGGGTATAGGCACAGGGACGAGGTGCTACTGAAGGTGGCATCGTCACTGGACTCAATCATCAATCGCGTGTAGAGGGCGTTCGTAGAAACGTCCCGTTGGGACCAAAGCAGTCGGCATTGAGGCTACTCAACACAGGACATGGTTTCACCATAGAATCAAACCAGTAGCTCGTGATCTTGGTATCTCGCTCATGCCATACCCTCAAAAGAAACGCCTTCGCTGCGTTCTGCACGATCGGGGAATATTGGTCTACCCACTCGTCGACCCGCTGTAGGGTCTTCGTACGCAAACTGGCATCTTGCACCTCGAGCGCTGCCAGGAGAAACGGGAGGGTCACGAATCTCATGGGTCGATTCGTAACCCGCTTGGCGAGCTCAAGTTCCATTAGCAATTCTCTGGACCATATCTGCGCCTGGACATCCCCCTGACCAAAAGGGTACCGCAACCTGTGCCCCAGCAGAAGTGCTCCCAGGCGGTAGATCTTGGCCTGTGCAAGGAGATTGACGACTTCGGCCGAATCAAATTGTGCGATGAGCAGCTGATCAATGCAAGATGGCTGCCATGACTCCACGGCCGTATGGATGTCATCCAGCTGTTTTTGGGTGCGATCGAGAGTACCCTTGTCGGTCGTATCGCGGAGGGCACTGCTAATCACGCAGATATCCTGATAGTAGGACATTAGGGGTAAGCAGAGGCCCAAATGGCGGTCAACGGTTAAGGTTGCCGGCACTCGGAACCTCCCTATCGGGACTTGTCGATGAACAATACAGTTCATAGTGTCTTGCAGGACCAGTAAATTCCGCCAGGGATCCTCTTCCGCGCCCGTCGCCGCGGTGTCTGCGAACTGACTTGTGGTTTCGAGGCAGTATCGACAGATCTCGGGGACTCCTGCACCGATGGCTGCATGGATCGAGAAAACCAGTGCACCACCCAGAGTGTGGCACAAGACCGCATCCTCTGTACGCAAAACGGGTAGTGAGCGTAGGGCAGACATGGCCTTCAGGATGTAGCTGATGCTGGTGTTTGCGTCTGCGTTCGTCGCACCGCCCTGCTGAAGCTGTTTCAATGTGACAGCACACGCGAGATACGCGTCTTTGAGTGATGGTAGGGCGAGCGGCAGTAGAGCGGCTAGGAACTGCTGTTGCTGCGACTGAAAGCTGGGGCATACGACATACTGATCGAGGCTTTCCGGGTTGCCCAGCAGAAATAACAGCAACTCCCTTTCTTCAGGTATTTGGTCGGCGATGAAGCTTGCTATTGCGCCAACGACGGATCGGCCTTGCCTCGGGTTGTTTCCATGGTCCGTTGGCGCTGGGCCGAAGACTCTGCATGCCTCACGTTGTATCCTTCTACCCACCGGCTTCACCGGCCGCACCGTCGAACATGACAGACTCAATCTCCTGCATCGTGCACAGCGGGCGGTGAGCGTCGCGCGTTCGCATTTTTCTTTGAGTCGGTAGCAGATGTCGCATGCAGTCCTAATCCTCGGATCTTTACGTGTAGTAGCCTCCATCTCACCTGATAAATGTGGTGTGCGGAGTAGAGTAGTGAGGTACGAAGATGGGCGAAAAGACCTGAGAATCCCCAGCTCTGGAGGTAAGCATCGGGGAATTGGTTGCACGAGCTCCGTTATCCGTGGGCTAGGTAAGCAAGCCCTTTGCCCCTGAGGCGGTACCCTGACGTATAGTGATAGAGCGCATGGACTAGGTATATTCTTTTTTCTTAATTCTTTTTCCTTTCTCTATCATATTCTCTGGTCTCCTTTGCTTTTTTCTTGTGAATCTATTGAACAATCAGCACGGGTTGCTTTCCTTGCCTCTTATAATCGCTGCATTTTGAGCTTCAAACCTCCACCGTGAGGGTGACTAGGCTAAACTTCGGCGCTCACCAACACGATTCCATACAATGGTCCACTGCCGACGAGACTGATGAATCGTCTCCGTAACCTACGTATGCTAGCTATCGACCCGGAAACTGAAGACTTACAGCAACCCTCGTTAGGACCCAGAGCCCATCCGGCCTGACCAAGCCAGCACAGGCTGACAGGGTCCCTCTGACCGACGCTCCCTAGCCGGTGCTCAATATATCATTCAGGAGCAAGTTAGTGAATGAGTGGACTGTGATAACGTCTTTAGGATATGCCTCGCTAGTAGGGAAGCCGGCGATCGGATCTCTGGGGACCTGTGCTCGCGGAACATTGTTTTCGTTGCGCATTGCAAATGCTTTGCGTCATATCTTTGACGGCTGCGTAGCGCGAGGTCGGTGTCGATCAGGGGCGCCACCTGCTTATTAATACCGGCATTCTTGACGAGCACGTTCATGCCGCGTCCGCTGTCAGCCAGCTCACTGATAGCATTAACGACCATGTCTGCACCCGCCACGTCGAGCGACAGCATGGTAACGCTGAAACGATTGCTGAGAGGGTTCCGGGGACCTTGACGAGCTCGCTCGGGGGCCGTAGCAAAGACATGGAGACCGCGCCGGGCCAGCCCCAGCCCCAGCCCCAGCCCCAGCGCAATGGGCCGGTAGATTACCATCGGCCGAGCAGCCAGCCCGTGATCAGGACAACTTTTGTTGGAGACGTTCTTGTGCGTTACACGCCGGGTTTATATAGTCCTTGATAAACTTCGCCGAGGAACAAAAGGAGGGGTGATTATTGAAAGGCGTAAAAAGCCCGCGTCATGGTTCCCCCCAATTTGATATATACTTAAGTATTATTTTGTAGCAATGGAGAATCTGGATTGGAGAGCTGAGTTTCTGAGGATTGTTTCCGATGAGGTTTCCCGAAACATTAAGTAAGCTTACCAGCTCCAGCCTGCCAGCTGATGGTCAGACCAGGTCAATACGACAGGTGTGGTATTATTGGCCGAGACAATACGACAGGGGGGTCGTTATTGGCCAGGACTGCCTTCCCAAGGTTGCATTCTGGTTACCGCCAGTTCGGGGAGGAGCCAGCCACATCCTCGATGTTGACAAGAGATGGCGATCGAGACGGGGTAGTAGCTGCCGGAGTTGAGTGACAAAAGGCCATGGTGACGTCTTAAATAGACTACCTAAGTACCTAGGTAGTTTCATGGAAACTCTCTTCACGAGGAGAGAGGTGTCCTTGCTATTCATCCTCCCTCTTTGCTCTTGGCCATCCCCCTGTGAATAACCAGCGGTCATAGGTTGGCCAACCCTCAAGATGTCCTTGCATCAGCGCAGTCGAGCTATCTTCTTGCTCACCACAGTCGCATTAGCTATCGTCCCTAATTTCACCTTGGCTAATGAGACCTCGGAGTGCTATTGTCTGCCACTCGACCAATGCTGGCCGGACGAGTCCACCTGGGACGCGTTCAACGCCACAATTGACGGGAGACTGATCAAGACCGTGCCCATTGGTTCGGTGTGCCATGACCCGACATACGATGAAGCTGCTTGTCAGGCACTCAGGGCAGCGTGGAGGACGCCCATGCCCCAGTGAGTGTGATGACCATGGCGATGCACCTCATACGGGCCCTGATTGATCATCCGCAGTTATGAGTCCTCGTCGTCAGTCATGGAGACTTATTGGAGTGCCAATTCCTGCAATCCATTCGCTTCTCGCTCAACCTCCTGTGAGCTGGGCAACCTCGTCTCATATGCTGTCAACGTTTCCGGTATTGAACATATCCTGCCTACCCTCGAGTTTGTCAAGCTGCATAACGTACGACTCGTTATTCGGAACACAGGACATGACTTCGTCGGGCGCTCTACAGGGGCAGGTGGATTGGCATTATGGACTCATCACCTCAAGCGCCTAGAGTTGATTCCCACTATAGAGATGAACAGTGCCCAGGAACCCTACCAAAGTTATATTGGACCTGCCATCAGAATGGGCGCCGGGGTTCAAGGCTTCGAAGCTTCAAGCTTTGCCGCCCAGTCGGGGCTTGTTGTAGTTGGCGGGTGGTGTCCAACAGTTGGAATGGCAGGTGGATATATCCAGGTAAGTGGGATTTTCACCGGTCACTTCCCATACCTGATATAGCCCCTCCGAATGGGTTTATGCTGACTTCGGGTATGATGAAGGGAGGAGGACACAGCCCCTTGGGCTCACAATTCGGTATGGCCGCTGATCAGACCCTCGCGTTCGAGGTGTTAACAGCGGACGGCCGACTCGTGATGGCATCACCACTTGGTAACAGCGATCTTTACTGGGCGCTCTCTGGCGGCGGACCGGGCACGTATGGTATAGTGATGAGTGTCACAGTCAGAGCATATCCCGATGCTCCTGTAGGCGGTGCAACCGTCTATATAGTTAATGACCTCACCCACGACAATGCGTCGCTGATTATGGACAATTATTGGAGCACGATCGAGACCTGGATGAGCCTTCTACCGAGCTTGGTAGAGAGCGGTATAGGCGCCACGTACTCTTTCAACAACTCGCTTTTCGTCCTCACGCCACTTACATGGTTCAACCACACTTCAGAGGACGTGCGAGTCGCGCTCAAACCGTGGACTGATCATCTCGATGCTCTTGGCATCGTGTACACGGCTCTGTTCACTGACGCGCCGAGCTACCATACTCATATATCGACAGCAGTTCCCATGGAAAGTCCTGCCGGAGGGTACTGGCAAGGAATCTCGCGATTACTGCCCTCTACGATCTGGAGCGACTCGGTGTCGCTGTCAACATATGTCAATATGACGCGGGGTATGGCAGATCAGGTAAGTTTCAAGAGGTTATAATTCACCTGCTGTCAGCCGAAGGAGATAACCACATTTATAGTATAAAACTGATCCCAACGGATCATGGTGTCGCTTCGAGAGGTCGTCTACATGTCCATCAACTAGCACTGCTGACCCGTCACCGTGAGATAGGGTGTCTTCGTCGGGGGGACCGCCATCGGAGCAAAGAAGAAAACCAACTTCGACAATGCCGTGCTGCCCGCATGGCGGAGCGCGGCTGGCATCCATGGTCTGTTGCGGGAATGGAGCGATGATCCCAACTTATGGGATACCATGCTAGAGATGCAAAGGAACGTTGACGCCGAGTTGGCGCCACTGCTGAAGAGTGTCACAGGTGGTGATGCCCGCCCCGATAACCCGAGCGTAGGCAGCTACATGAACGAGGCTGGTGGTGTTGAGCAAAATTGGCAGGAAGAGAGTTTTGGCGAAAATTATGATCGATTATGGCAGGTGAAGCAAAAATGGGATCCCGAAGGGATCTTCTGGGGAACGCGGCTCGTTGGCAGTGAGAAAAGGGTCGTCGCTGGACAGCCTAGGGATATTGGAGACGGTCGTCTGTGCAAGAATCAGTAGATGCGCACGACCATGGTTCAGGCAGAGAATATGTCGTTAGACTACCCACTCTACAGTACCTTGGGATTGGAAGTCTCAAATACTTCGTATGTCAGACCTTACTTACTAGTAGGTCCACCCAGAGTTATGGACCTACGAGATACCTTGTTCGAGCAGCTTACATCTTTGATGGGGTCTACGAAGTACTCAGGAATCAGATTACACTAATACATAGTATGGCATCGGCGTCGCCCGTCTGACATGTCTCTAATTATAGAGAAATACGACGACGACCATACTCCGTACTTCCGTCATTGCCCAGGTCCACTACGGAGTACATAAGCAGGAAGCTTACGATTAAGTGGTGACAAATGTGTTGAATAATCAAATATTCTAGGTTGTTTTTTACCTGCTTGTCTTCAAAGACAACGAAAACTACTTGTCCTTGGCGCCATCGAGAAATCTGGAGAAGATGTCCGTTCCTCCGAAGACTTGGCTCATTACCGGCTGCTCCAGCGGCTTCGGTGAGCTTTTCGTGCGTCGCGCCCGCGCGCTGGGACACAATGTCATTGCGACGGGCCGGAACGCGGACACCAGATTGGCGCACCTGAATGCTACCGGAGCGGCTATATTGGACCTCGACATGACCGCACCGGCGTCCGAGATCGATGCCAAGATGGAAGCCGCCTGGAACCTGTATCCGGGCGGCATCGACGTCGTTGTCAACAATGCCGGGTACATCCTCAGCGGCGCGATTGAGGAGCTGCTGTGAGTCTCTCTTGCGCCATTGCCCCTGCATCTCATAAGGACGTGAGCCGATGCCTGACCCGTCCGCGGAAACTAGGCAGGAGGAGCTCGAGCATGTGTTCAAGACGAATTTCTACGGCCCGATCAACGTCACCAAGGCGCTGCTGCCCAGGCTGCGCGCGAAGGGTTCTGGCACGCTTCTGTACATGAGCTCGCAGGCGGCGTGGCATGCGGATCCCAGCGGGACTGGATATTGTGCGAGCAAAGCCGCTCTGGAAGGTACTTAGTTAAATCTTTAAAAAAAAATCATCCAGTACCTCAACATGCGAACTTTAACTCAGTCACTCACCACATCCTTCTAATCAATGGGAGCAGCCGCCGTCGAATGTCTCTCCAAGGAGCTCGCCATCTTGGCCCCCGGGATCCAGGTGCTCATCGTCGAGCCGGGCTACTTCCGCACCAAGGCGTTCGGCAACATCGCCCACGTGCCGCCGCGCGTGCCCGACTACGCCGCGTTCAACGCGGGCTCGCGCGCCTTCGAGGCGGCGACGGTGGGGAACGAGCCTGGGGACGCCGCTAGGGCGGTCGAGATCATGATCGACCTCGTCAAGAACGGGACGGGCGTGGTGGTGGCGGGTGGTGGTGGTGGTAATGGTGAGGAGCAGCAGCAGCAGCAGCAGAAACAGCAGATCCCGTTAAGGGTGCCGCTGGGAAGCGATGGGTGGGAGAGGATCAGGGCGAAGGCCGCGGATATGGTGAGGATTTGTGATGAGTGGGAGGGGGTGGCTAGGAGCACGGATATTAATCGTGTTCAAACTTGAGAGATAATCTACATGTTTCAAACCATGTAGGGCAGGTTGATGGTTACTGATTAAGCCGTGGTGTACTACTAAGTATAAAGATAGTTACACACTCTTCTAGCAGGTTGAGATTTTGAATCAAGACACAGATTATATATCAGATAGATTATCGGCTTCATGGTTTTTTAGCTTTCAAAGTTACAGGTGAGTTGAGGAAATTGTTGTTTGATTTTGAACGGCAGAAACCTGTTTCTCAAATCGCTGTGTAACTGCAGGATGCCCTTAATTAACTTCAAAATACCAGAATTTCAAAAGAACTGATCGTGGAATATTCACAGGCTTCTGGTCTTATTCGAAATTACTTGTCCAAGTTCTTTAGTAATTCAGGGTGCGTATGTAAAGTACACACGAAGAAGGCTTGCTTGGTCAGTTCGTAGGTTTTTCGTGTCATGTAATAACTACCCCTGAGAGATGCATCACAACGCAATTTTTCGAAGATCCCATGCACCGTGATTGGTGATAGAAGACTATGAGGATTGCTTTGAATTATGGGACATATGACCGTGTGAGAGTTGCCTAAATGAAGACATAAAGCGTAATATATCTTGCCTAGCCAACTACTGCCCGACCTCATTCAACAAGCAGATACACAAAGAGGCTTGGGACTTGAGACAAGTGGAGACTAGTTATCCCGCAATGGGAGAAATGGAAGCGGGAAAAGGGGATGGTTCTGTTGATGATGAGCAATCAAAGGGGCAAGGAATAAAATCACACCCCAACACCGGAGGCTAGTTACTGGCTAGATGCAAATTTTCCAAGTCAGCGGTGCCCATGGATGAAGAATGATTCTGCGCAACCGCAAAAAAGCAATAAGTACTACACTTCGTGAAAGACCAAGATAGCTCAAGCCCTGCACCGGAAGCACCACGCCAAAAAAAAAAAAAAGAAAAAAAATACCAAGATAATCCTTACCACCTGACTATCACACAATGATCTCACGTGGTTAAGTCACATGCACCTTTGCCTAACCTAGAGACCAGCTTTTTTTGTAGCCTTATACCCGTCCCCACAAAGACCCTGCCTGCATGATCTGCGTGCGTGGGCCTTGCTTGTCACACGTCCGCCTCCCTCCGGGATTCTGGTCCTCCGTGGCCGACAGGGTCGGCCGCGGGCGAGGCGAGGCGAGGTGAGGTGAGCCTCATTTTGGTTGGCCAGGAGCGAACGCCGCCAATGGGATGGATGGATGGATCATGGGCGTTTTTGCGCAAGGGGTAACTAACTAAAACTTTACGGTATGGATGGAAGAACAATCACCGACAAGTGAGTTTGTACGCAAGTTACCTACCTAGACTAAACTAACCTACTGCTTGACATGTCGCTTCGTTTTTTACTTTGCGTTTCTCACGGCCCTTGGTATATTTCTATTGACGGGATGGCATTCCAGCGTTTTAGATAGTTAGAATAAGAACGGACTAGACCCGGGGACTGGAGACATGGGGCTAATAATACTTAAGTATATATGTAGCGGCTCACGGGATGTCGGCGCCCTATGGAAAGGGGGGTTGTTTTAACGGAGGGAAAAAAAGGGGGGTGGGTGCTTGAAGTGATTGATTGGTCGGGTGGATGAGAGAGATCCCTATCATGTTCGAGTTGGTTGCACGATGAATGGTGATGATGTGAGATGGGAATTCGACAGGGGGCGTGTAGTCTAGGCAGGTAATGAAGGAGTGAGGCACCAGACTATCATCAGCCCACCCTGTTTTCTCTTCAAGATCGATTATCTCCCATGATAATTAAGCGTCGGAAAGCGAGAGGGAGACAGATATATCGATCACCTGAAAAACACCGGGCGATCAGTTTGATTGTCGGCTGAGTATAAAGCTTGCCTATCCTAGATATGAGGCGGATCTAATTTGGTGTTGCTGGTCATGCTACGGTGGAACAGTCTCTGAAATTCCGATGAGGAGATTAAAGCGTGAGAAGTTCAACATGGTGTGATAGGTTAGGTCCCAGATCCGAGGGTTCAAGTCTCTGCATGCTCTGGAGGGGCAAAGGGGGCAAAGTCCTGTCTGTACTTCTTCTCGCCCGGGTGTTTCTGTTAATCTGCTTTACCCGACTTATCGCACGCAGAGCCTCGCCGTTCGATTACGGCAAACACACTTTGCTAGACGGAAGGCTGGGAGGCTAGATACATGGGATGATGGGAGCCTCATGGATGCCAGTTGCCCGACATGAAGCTGGAAAGTAGTTGAGTTATTTTGTCTTTTTATGTGCGATCTACTTAATACCAATATCACGCCATGCCAACCCGTCCGATGCTGAGTGTGTGCCCTAAGATCCCATGATCCCATGATCCAACTCTTAGTAAGGTTAAGCGAAAGCCCCGTCGCCATGCTTTGTATGTAAGTCGCATCACCATACACCTCCAGACAAGCGAGGCGGAATGAAGCGATATACCCGTTTGAATTGCCCACCGATTCCGTCCAAAAAAAATGTGCTCCCTAGTAGACCGTGGCCGTATGGAAAAGTATCGTGAAAACGCCGTCGCCATGCCACCCACGCCAGGTTGCGTGAAGATATCCGACTGAGAATTACAACTGTAGAGAGAAGAAAATACATTGGTATAGTGAGATAGGGAATCGATAGGAACAAGTAAGGAAGAGAAATAGATCTATGAACACAGATGTGACCTCCCGCTCAAAACAGATGTCACCTCCGGCTAAACATTAAGGGTGCTCGAATCCTCGAGCAAAAAGACAAACAGCCACCCACGCGGAGGCATCGACCGGTGCCTTCTTTCCTTCTCTCTTCTATCCCGAGGGGAGGAGAGGGCAGAAAAAGGGGGTTCCCGTTCTAACCACAACGTAATTTTTAATTGGTCAAGCGAGACCTTCTATCATAATCCTCGTCGTCGCCGCCGGTCTGGGTCTCGTATCTGGTATGTAGAAGTGTCCGTATCGATAGATGCCCTCTAATTCGTTCCGGGTCCGTGGTGGAGGTGGTGGTACTTTTCGGGTTTCGGTTGACGTCGTCGTCGCTATCATCTCGTAGCTTATGGGAAGAGGAGGAGTCCGAGGCCCGGTAGGAGAAGAAATAGTGGTAGTGGTGGCAAAGGAGGTAGGTGGTGGTGATTTCAGATCATCTCCTGAAGTACCAGAGACACCACCGTACGCATACCCATAGTACCCTGAGCCAAAGGAGCACGTGTTGTTGTGATGACAAGTACTCATTCTAGGCCCCAGCGTCCCTAGCCTACCACTCCCAAATTCACGAGTCCCCTCCTCATGTCCCCCCGTCTCGAAGTCACTAAGCTCGGCCTCGACATTATGTAGGCGAAGGACGTCGGGCCCGCCGGCCCACTCGTCGATCATAGACGCGATGCGCTCGAAACCGTTCGTGTGACCGCCACAGCGCCCCGCGTGTAGCCCGCACTCGACGAAGAGGTAGCAGTGAATCAGCTCGTGCAGAAAGGTAGATATGAAGAGTCTCCTATCGTACCGCCTGTCCTTGAGGACCTTGGCCGAGAGGAGGATCAGGGGGTCGAAGATGTCTTGCTCGTTGGTGTTCTTATTGTTGGGGGTTTGATGGCTATCGTCGTCGCAATATCCGCTCATTGTTGGTAGTGACATAGTTGTTGTCGCAGTCGTTATTGTTCTCGTCCTGCTCGACGGCCGCGCGGAGGCTAGTGTGGGTGCAGGTGTCGGTACTCGTAATAAACCTTGGCCCTCTTCTCCTGATAACCTTCGGCGCAGCGCCATCATGCCAATGAAGCCGCTCGGCAGCTCTTCCCATTGCCAGCTGACGCGGTTCCGCAGCTTGCCGTGGAAGAAGATCTCATTGGCGGCAGAGAATATGCCCTGCTGGGAGGCTTCGTCGATGATGTCGGAAGGACCCCAGCCCAGGTGCCTGGAGTTGATGAGACCCTTGAGAATCCTGGCGTGGTGCGACAGTCTCCGAAGCCGTTGATGATCTCGCAGGTCTCTCTCGACCAGGTCCGCTGCTCTCTCATGGTACGGGTCCCAGTTCATTGCTGGATGATGGTAACTGATAGCGCTCGCTACGTCGCGCGTCTTGAGGGGATATCCTGCCTTTGCTTCTCTCCCCAGGGGTTGGGTATGGACACGAGAATGCGCATGTCTCAGGCGAGGGGGGCGAGGGGGGCCCTTCTCTACCGATGATGATTTTGAAGCCTCCTTTAGAATGTAAAAGGACGGTGTTGGTATTCGCCTAACATACCGCTGCTCGACTTCAGTACGATAGTCGACCGTGTTAGATCGTCTCAGGCAGGGAGACAGCCCAACGGTGTCATGCGGAATACAGGACGAGTTTTCAGGCCACATGAACATGTCCTCTAGCGATGACGTTGAAGTCGTGCTTTCTTGGAGAACGAAGAACGACGGAATCGTATCCTGTTCCAGCTTTGCCATTGCGAACCCTTTCGAGTCTTCGACGAGTCGGGCGCGCTTCGTATGTGTTGGTATCACCATGCCATCTAGAGTGCGGAGGTAATGTGACTGGCTCAAACGTCGTTTCTTCTTCTCAAAAGCATGTATGGGCTGGAAGGAGTTGATGTCATGAAGGGTAGAGTCGCTCAAAGAGCGTGACATTTGTGTGCCTCCGACATACCCTCCAGCCATTGAACATAACTTAGAGAGAGGGTGTGTGTTGGTTAGAGTCGGTGTTATGGGCGATGTTGTTTCGCGAAATATCGATAGATAGGGGTCAAGTCTACTTCAGCCGCATCGCACGAGGATGGCAGGTACTAGAAGCAACCCAAGATGCGTTCTGCTTTTTCCGTCTCGTGATTTGGCTAAACAGATATTGTTGGCTCTGGAAAACGATTCGAAGGTGTCGGTTCCCTGTCGAAAAGATCGGCACACCCAAACAACGATATCCCTTGCTGACCGTCTTGGTGAATGTAAGAATTGATAATGCCCGGGAGTTAAGGGACTGAGCTTGTTTGTGGGCTGATGTTAGCCTCACTTCAGTTGCTTCCATCTTTATTATCGACGCGGACGTACAAAGAGTAGTCAATCTGTGGAAAGTGGATTTTTGTTTCAATTGCCAGACCTGAGTTTCGGACAATATGAGACAATTGGAAGAAATGAAGCACGTATGACCTTGGGAGAAACAGCTGACTTTCCCTTCAATGATCAGAAAGTTTCAGTTTACCTGCTTGTGGGCATGCAACGAAATACGTGACCGCTACAACTTGGTCTTTCATCACCGACACTGACTGGATCCACCGACCTGGACACCTCCAGATCTAAAAACAAAACAAAGTGGAGAAATGTGATAAATTGACGGTGTGTCTTGTTGATAACATTGAATACGTAGTTCAAAACAGATATTGGGAATTGAACGAGCGGTGAGAGACGCGATTATGGCTTGGACATGTGTGCGCAGGAGCAAAGGGCCAGCAGAGGGCGGTACCAGCAGGCAAGAAACACTTAGATCCACCACCGCAGTTGCAGATAAGGGAGTGAGTTCCATGGGTATGTGCATCGTGCATCAGTGGTGGCGTGCGGTAATGGCCGTCGCGGTCTCTTACTGGGAGAACGACTCACGATGTGTGGTTCCCGGACCAGGTGGCACAGATTATACAGCAGCAGTAGCAGTAAGCACAGCAATATGCGAACATGCGCTGTTCTAGGTGACGACCAAGACCTGGTTTATCTCGCATGATGCGGAGTGGACCAGGCAGATCTGCTGTTTGATCTGACCAGTGGGTTGGGAGTGTGTGCTGGATACCCGCGATTCTCAGGTGATAGGTGGTGGGATAATCCTCGAACCCCGGGCTACACGTCGTTCCGAGCTAGACAAGGAGACCTCGAGGACTCGTGACACGACACGGAGGCGAAATGCTTCATGGCCTCGCTAAACGGGGTTACACTTGGGAATCTAGATTGCTGCGGGTATGTAGCGTGGTGCAGACAGCAGGGACATGTGTTTGTTGTTGGTAGACAGCGACGAAGAAAAGCCGGTAACCTATGGGGGGACGGGGACAGGGTAGTCAGTCAATCGGATGCTTGCTCATCAATGAGCGAGCCAGCAAGCCCATCGTTGGCGTCTATTGTGGGATGCGAATACCGGGCCACGCTCACGACGAAGGAGACGCAGCGAATTGAACGGGAATGGAGAGAAAGGAAGAGAGGTGGAAAAAAGAAGGCAGACGAAAAAATGATTGGTGTCAGGTCTGTGTGCAAACCAGGTTCAGTCAGGGGTAAACCGCTTAGGGTTCCACCGCTTCGGCATCCGGATACTCCCCCCTTGTCCCGGTCGCTGATTTCTTCTCATTTCCATTGGTTGGTAATCGATGTAAGCTGCGACCTTTATATTTCTGATTGGCTGCCTCATTTTTCGCGATTGGTCCACAGTGCCGACCACTTTTTGTTGAGGCTGTCTGCCTGTGTCTGTCAAAAATATTTGAATTCCTAATTTCTGAACATTCTGTTGCTGCTAAGAATAATAAGCTGACCATGAAACAAGGGCCGGGAGTCTCAATTAGATCATGCCGCACCACGAAGTACGATGGCTGTTGTCCGGCGAGACAGACATTCATTTTCGCGTCGTGAATTGGTCCGACCCGACACCACTCAACGTCTTTTAGAGAATCCACTCTGCCACTGAGGTCCAAGGCTTGCCTACAACTCTTGCCAGCGATGCGCAGAAACTCTGTTGATCCTGATCCAATCATCAGTTTTCCATTCGCCAATGCAAGCGCTTCGATATTAATGCAATCGCTTCGAGATTCCCATTGCTATTTGCAGATCTCTTCCGCCCCCGGCGGTCCAGGTCACCACGATCCCCCGAGAAAACACTACGACGTTGGCCGCTGCACGTCGATCAGGGCAAGCAACCCTCTTGACAAATGGCGATTCGTCTGGGCTTTCTTCGTTGCCTATCATAATCCAAGATCAAGGCGGGAGGAATGGATATCGAAGGACGTATTGAACGCGAGCCCGCTCGTCAGCAATTAGCCGCTACAATCCGTTGCCGACACTGCCAGCCCCGAGGTGCTGCACAAACCGCACCTCGTTAGCCTGTCGCTCGAGTGCCAGCCTCATCCTCTCCCCGTACAGCTCTTCCTCCCTTTCGGCCGTCAGCTCCTCTGGTGTCCTGCTACTCTCTTCAAAATCGTCCGCGGTGAATCCGGGTTTTGAAGAGAAGCTCACCAATCCCAGCTTTTCGCCAGTCCAGAACAAGATGTCATCGCTGATGGATTGCAAGGTACCTTGTTCATGTTGATCTGTCCGAGTTGAAAGAATCTTTCTGGCAATGTCGTCTGAGCCAGGCATCGATGCGAACAATGAGCGCTGTGCCACCTTTTCGGATTTCCCAATCTTGTGACGTCGCACTTCCGTAAATCCGTCCCGCTCCATCCATTTGAGGTAGCCCTGGCCGTCAGAGAAAACGATGCGTGTCCCATGATTGGTGACGGAAAGCAGCTTTGACTGCGAGGCTGTTTGCCGATTCTTCATCGTAGAGTCGTGGAAAACTCTAGACCCTAAGACATCATCGTCGCCTGAGGAGAGCCCGTATATTTCAAGGGACCCCTTCGTGTTGTATTCACCACCAGCTATTATAGCCCTGCCACCTGGTATATGCTTTGCCTTCTTCACCTGCTCTTCGGAAAGCTGGAAGCGTCGGCGGAGGTCACTATCGAGGCTGGAGAACGGATAAGGTAGAGATGCGAGGCTACAGAGACGAGCACCCGAGTGAATGGACCCTTTGATCTTGGGGAAAATGCGACGGTCGTAGTGTAGTATGTTTGAGAAGCGACCGGCTACAAATATGTCATCAGATAAGACCTTGGGGTTTCCGGAGACTTCGAGGTGCACGATGCTCTGGGGACCCGACTGGGCGAGCGAAGCATAAGGTGGCAGTGGGCGTGGATCCAGAACGCTGGATAGATCACGGCTCAGTCGTTGACCGCCCAGATCTATCCTCTCCGCGGCGTCATCCCAGTACTGGGATCTAGCTCGATAATCGTGCAGATGAAGCCCATGAATTGTGCCTACTGTCAATGGTACCGCGGGATTGGCCTCGGATAACGTGGTGATGGACCATTCAAACGGCTGCTTCTCTACCACAGACATGGTTTCAAGATCGACCTCGATTAGATCTGAGGGGCGTTAATAGGTTCCGTAACCGTATAGATGTGAAGTTGTCACTTACGACTCTGGACGGCAAAGAAGGCCTTGTGCTTCTCACTATCGACACTCACACATTCGGTAACCCCTGTATTTATCATCTTGGATCGCTTCGAGAGATCTGCCCCAGGACCATCGGCACTAAGCAGACCTGGCCGACTCTTGGATAAGATTGATCCCTTGGAACTCCGTGTGCCCTTGATATCCCACAAGCAGACCGAGCCATCATCAAGCGGTGAGACAGCGAAAAGCTCGGGTCGAAGGGAGGACGGCCTATAGATGGCGATTCCGCTAGCATCAAGGGAGTCCTTCAGAAAACCATCTACCACCTTGGGCTGTTCGAACCAGCTGGTAGTTATAGGACCATTTCTTTGAATGTACTCGTTATACCAGCTCGTTCTCTCCGTGGGAAAGCTCCAATCCCAATTGGCAGCGAGACGAATCTGTTCCCTTTCCCGCCTCTTGGAAGCCAAATCTACGAAGCTCGCGACCAAGCTGCGATGTATCTCGTCTTGACCTTCGCTTAAGGCTACTCCATCGTCGTCTACCCAGTCTGATCCCCGTCTATATAGACGTATTCGTTCGCGGACGGCCGAAGTAGCAAGACACCTGTTGCGCCAGAGAGTGCCATCTCTACATAGTCGGAGGAAATGTTTGGAAAGCGACTGCAAGTTCACGAGATCGTGTGCATCGAGGACTGCGATCAAGAGTCGGATCAGCAAGACCGAATACGCTAAGGTTAGGCTGAGAAGCCATCTGCTTACAAGAGATAACATGGAGGAAAATTTCATCAGGTAGCGATTGTAGGTGGCTTTGGGCCGCCATGTTGGTTACTGATGCATCCAATGGATATCCCGAACCCGTCGCGTCTCTCTATTGTGTTTTTTTTTTGGCGGGGTAAACCAAATGCCGGCTGGCGATGCGAGGGAAGCAAATGCAGACAGTCAGAAGTTCACGGATGCATAAAGAGAGGGAATACCTGGGCAATGATATAGAAAACTCTTAAAACAAAGAACTCATCTGGCCTGTATCCATCCAATGTATCAAGAAGTTGGAAGAGCCCTGGAGGAGTACAGAAACACGAATGGAAGCTTCCCCAGGTAATAAGGTTAGGTTTAGCTTACCTCCAGGAGCTGCCGCCGATCGCCGGTCTCGGTAGTAAAGTAACCTGGTAACCTGCCCGGCGGGAAGTGCCAAGTGCTTTGGGACAGGTGTGGCTGTGTGGTGCAGACCGTATGACGCCACACATCCAGCTAAGATCAATCAAGCAACAATTCCACTTGACGGTTCATTGTCTCTCGTCAAGCTTGATACGGTTGAACCCTCCTATGCTTTAAACAAGACTGGCTACAATGATGCCCTGCCCATCTCCGGGAGGCTGATACATCCCCTTCACGCCGAGACCGCCTTTGTTTAGCAAGGACTTCCATTGCGATTCGGATCTCTCCATCCCGGCCATGGCCGCCATCATCACCAAATCCCACTGGGCAGAGAGCAGTGGACATCCCTCATCGGGCAAGATAAAGTCATTGATCACCAGGAGAGAGCGCTCCTTCTTCATTGACGAAACGATGTTCTTGAGAATCTCGAGGCATTGATCATCGTTGTAGTCGTGCATGATGAATTTCATGAAATAGATCCTCGCGCCTGGTCGTTGTGGTACGATGTGCACGTTGATTTAGCTGAGTGGGGCGCAGAGGAATGAAAGGGGCAAGACAGTCAAGTCACTTACCTGGGACGGGGCTCTCGGTGAAGAAGTCGATCCCCTGTTTTTCGATGCGCGCCGGCAGCACATCAGTGCTGTTCAGGACGATTGGCTGATCTTGCAGCACCAGCCTGCCCGGCACATCCGAAAATGCCTCCTCGAACTCGACGATATCCTGACCCCGGCCTCCGCCGATGTCTACCAAAAGCGGACCTTGATTGGTGTCCGTACCGAGACCAGACAAGAGCTCGTCGCGTACCGGAAACCAAGCAGTCCAAGAGGGACGACTACCCCTATCGCCTTCGAAGAACGTATTCGCGTCGTCCCAGTGGTGCTGGTTCTCCGGCATGCTCAACCACGGGAAAATCTCCATCCCCGGGATGCCGAAGGCATGTTGGAATGGAGCGTTCCGTGAGTCGTCGGGGTTCTTGAAGCCCGTCTTCTTGAACCATTCTGGCGCACACGCCATGGACGGCATGGGGATGTCATAACTGCGCCACGTTAGGGTGGGCCGCTCACGCTTCATCTATATCCTATGGGACATGAGAAAGAGGAGAGATGGAGAACTTCTTACTTCCACTTGATCATGCCTACGGTAGTCCTCTTGCACAGCTCGGCAGTCCATTGTGTTGGTCCATAAAGTCCAGCGCCTTTTTCTGCGACGAAGGAGGATGCCGTGAGTACGCGTAGAAGCCGTCCTGTGTAATCGACCCTGTTACTTCGACTGCCCGCCTTGATTTGGCATTTCTTCTATCGGCCATCATTTCTACTCACGGATCAAGATTTCATCGGCACCTGTCCTTTCAGAAAGCTCGGCGGCCGATGTTTCCCCTTTCTCAGATATGATAGAAAACACGTTCAATCCAACACAAATGCGCATGGCCATCCATACCGAGGGCTGATTATCGGGTATCATAGAGCACAAGTCAGAGCTTGACCTCTCCTACAGTCTGCGATCGTCACTGATCATTATTCTCTGAACTTACACTATGCGCGAATTTGAGTAGGCCGTCCTCGGGCTTTTTCAACTGCGCTACCAGGCCTTCGGCGGCCTTCAGTGCCCGTAATCTCTCGGCATCGGTCAAGGGGGCTCTTGGGTCTCCCTGTGCGGCGTTGAAGATCTCCTGCGCCCCCGACAAGATATTCGATCTTGTTGTCTCAATGGACATAATTCATTATTATTCAAAAGATGCAGCATCAATATCATCCGCTAGTTTCGCGCAGTGGTAATTAGGAGGCAGAGGAATGGAGTATGGAAAAAGGAAAAAAAAAGGAGGAAGAATGCGATGATGTGTCTGATTAAGTACCTAGGTATGCAGGTTAGGTGGCAGTGCTAGAGGATCTGCTACGCCGTGGGCCGGCACGCACATCTGGACCATCGAGAACCCGGCCCATAAGTCCAGGGCCATCATGTACACCATCATCGCCCAGGTCTTCTCCATCGCGGCTTCGACATTCGCTGAGGTCTCCGTCGTCATATTCCTCGTTCACCTTATGGGTGTCGTGGCCAAGCGAACGCATCTCATCTTCCTGTGGATGCTCTGCGCCCTGCTGGTCGTCCTAAACATTTTGGCCATCATCATCGTTATCTGCTTCTACGTCCCTCCCGAAGCCCGTCGGGATCCTAATATCAAGGGGAAATGCATCGACTACAACTTCCAGTATGAATGCCCTCCTTACCTCAAGCTAGTCAGACCACAAGGTGCATCAAGATAGGCTTGCTAATTCGTATATGCTCATAGGATCGTCGTTGCGGACATTCAGTCCCGGTCTAATGCACTCATGGACGTGCTCGTCGCTATATTTCCCGTCTTCCTGATCTCGAAGCTTAATAGTAACACGAAGACGAAGATCAGCTTGTGTGGCGTTATGAGTGGCGGGATATTGTGTCGCCCCTTGTTGCAGTGACCATTTCTTGACTCCATGTCTTGACTGGCCCCAGATACTAACGAATCTCGTAGCGGCGCCGTTGCGACTATCATCGAGATCATCAGCATCGCCAAATCACATCATGCGGACATCACATGGGCATGGGCCCCTCTCACTCTATGGTATACGTAAGTATTCCTTCTAACCATTCATAGCTCGGGAAAAGAGGATTATCTAGATACTGACGCACCGCGAAACAGAGCCGAGATACGGAAGTATCCACGCAACATCAATGCTCAGTTTCCTATCCCTCTGAATCACTAACCAACCCTTTTTCAAACGCAAAGATGGACCTGATCATCATATTCGGCACGATCCCCGCCCTCTGGCCTGTCTCCCGCTGGTTCCGGCACCGATGGATAGACAGCCGCGGAAACAGCGGCCCGTACCGAAACCCGTCTAGCGATCCGGAACACCCGGACGGATCTGAGATGTATCAACTCCCTGAGCGCCATAAAAAGTGGACGCCGAGCAGGGCGGGACTTCCCACGGGGCTCTCCAGGAAAATGACAGCATGCCAACAGAGGCGGGGACTTGGTCGGATCGGACGTGATATGGTGTGATGTGAAGGGCCTGCTGGTTACCTGGGGAGATTGATGGATGGTTAAATCACTGCCAAAAACAGGTCTGTCGCCCAAGCTGCACAGTCTGTCTGGCTCCAGACCGTCTGTTACCCAAGGCTATAATGTGTGGTCCAGGGGTTTCCTCGGTACGAAAGTACAGGATGCATTCCCCGATATTCTCTAAGTTTTCAGAGCCCTAGGAGTAAATAGATGTTCAAGAAAAGGGGGATATGAGCGGACATGCCTGTTAGATCAGATTAGATGGAGCAAGATGAGGGACAATCCCCCCTCGTTGTGACTTCGGGCATCAATCGCTGGTGAGTTGACTGAGGTACAGATTATCAACCACCCCCTTATAAACGATAGTAAATGAATTCTTTTTTATCTAACCCCCCGCGCACGCCGGCAGCTCCTTTATTTCTATAATTTCATTGATAGGCACCTAGGTAGATTGAATGAAATCATTTTTTCAGTACGTGTCATTTTTGCCTGCCATTAGCTTTTGTTTTGAAAAATAATTAATACAATCCGCATCTTTTCTTTGGCTAACATTTGTATACCTGCTAAGGAGGCATGTGGTGGCTCTACATCCCTCCCCTGACCCTTAACTCGATCTCTTTCTTTGAGCCATAATGAATACTATCTCCAGATGCACAAAACATCGAGAGTCCGTGCTAACAAGGATGACATAAGAAATCATCGTGTAATAGTTGTCTTATGAGTGATTGAACTTGGGAAAAATTCTACACATCCTATTACATCAGGTGGTTCGTGCATAGCCCCTTTTCCTTGAAGCCACCATGGACGACACCTTCAGTATTTTCATCTTTCACACATCACAATCATTCCATCTGTCTATATTTCGCATTATTCCCTCGGTATCATGGGTAGTGAGATCTTGTGGCTAAGTTGAGACGCTACACGGCTCAGAATTACACCCAGTCCAAAGACTCCTTTACAGAAAATCAGGCTTGAACGCACATTCTTGCGCTGGCTACTCACAGATACCATTGGATAATTACTAATGTATGTGGCCTTCTATAAAACTATTAGCACTCTGCCTAGAATCACCTGGGAAAATATGATTTCAGCACGGGACCACTAGCCAAAAATCTGATGACCTAGATGTCTGGGGAGATTCATGCTGCCTTGCCTACACCGGCAGATGCCTCTCAGGAGATTGGATACACTCTTTAGGGATATTAAAGGTCAGCACCACACTAGAACCAGCTCTAAGTATTGCATTCTGAGATTCGAATAAGCAAGTAACTCTTGTGGACTAATCCATAGAACACTGCTTATCCGATTATCCACATGCTGATTATACGGCTATCCCATAGTGGGTACATCGCCTGAGAGTGCCTGTGTATCTATCAATTGGTGTTTGTCCATTTCATATTGAGGATATTCATTGGCCCAATGAGATACCTCGAGACTTGTTGAGGTCTGGTTTTTGTTTGCTAGTCTATTTGATGAATATCCGAGCTTCAAGGCATCGACCATTGTCTGGCGAATAGAATGCACAGGAAATCACGGGTAGTGAGAATCGAGGTTCAGTTGTCTAGGTAGTTCAGATGAAATTCGGGCCACGTTATTGGAGCATTGGGCAAGGTCTTCACGGGGCCTGCACACCTTACGTACATCAGGTAATCGAACAGCCGACCTATTGTCAACAAAACATCGGCTCCTTGGTGCACAGCTCGGAATGCATACAACAACCCCTCATCCGCAATTGACTGATCAACCCAAGTAAAGACTTCGTGTGGCGGTCCTTCAACCACCTTAAACCGGGCACCCAGCCTTTGCGAGATCAAGAAAGGTGGATTCTTGGAAAGGGTAGGGCTCATTCTCCCATCCTGACCTTTACATCTTTCCCCTCAACGTCCATACTGGAACATCTTGAAAGGGACTTGGAAAGCTGTTGGCCATCTGAACTTTTGCACCTTCCATGAAATAATCCTTGGGTGGGTGAATGCTTCCTTCCGCTTCTACCATCTGTCTTTCCTTCCTTCCTTCCTTCCTTCTACCATTCCATTTGCTGCCACCACTCCTGGCCCCTCCCCATCTTCAGTCACCATCCCCACTACAAGTACACAACCAAGCTTCTATCTCTTCAGTCTTCGAGAGTAAGGGATCCTTGAATGGCCTTCGACATCGAAGCAAGCAATCACATCTTCTCTTTATTGCAATCATCCTTCTTTTCTTCTTCAAGCACCAGGACAGAACCACCCACTGATTTCTCTAGAGTACCCGATTGGAACGGGCTTGCCTTTCAACGTTCCCGTCTGCCTCACCTCGAAGGGCACCCAGACAGGCTACTGGGTGGTTACCTGTCAGTAGATGAGAGGTCTTGTTTAATTGCCAGGTAGAATACCCAGCCCGCTTTCTTCATCCAAACGAGTACATGCCTCCTTCCCTCCTGCCAGGTATGTTTGCTTCAGTTGATCGGTCTATCATCTCTACTACCCTAGTCGTTATCATCCTTATTCTTTCCGATGCTAACACGTATAGAACCATCAAGAGACTTTACCTACCATGGCCACAAGCCAGACGGCCCGTGAGGATGGGGATTTCTTCCCGTTTACCATCGAGTCCTCCCCCAACATTCCTCAGTCTCCATCCACCGATTCCAAACCGAAGAGAAGCCTCACACCCCGCGGACCACTTTTCAACGATCTAGGAGAAGCTCATCGGAATATCACCTCGCGGATGCCCTCCAATAATCCATTTCGGAGTAAAGGAAGTGATACCGAGTCCAGCTTTAACGAGTCTCTCAAGGACCAGAGCAGTGGCTCTTTTGGTAAACCAATCGTCGGGCGCACTGCTGCTTTCCAGAGAGATGCCAACCCGCGCCCTTCAACTTCAGCTCCTGGGAGATCCTTGACTCACCTACCGAATCCAACCCCAGAGACTTCTTCTTCTACCCAAGCTTCTTCTGGCCCTCCTGTTCCATCCAAGATGGAACCGTCTCGCATCGAAGTACCTGGCCTCGCCGATGCTCTTCAGCGCAAGCTCTCCGCATCGGCCCCCCAGCCTCCACACGACTCTGGTAGCACAGTGGACAAGATATACGACCAATATGCTACTCAAAGCGATCTGATATCTTCTAGTATTGAGAACTCTAGTCATGGGTATACGTTCTCGGCTGCCCACCACTCCCCTAACTTTGAACCGGTTTCCCGCGATGGCGCTGCGACCCGATGTGGCTTTCGGGGTGAAGAAACGCGGGGCCGCCAGCGACACATGCAAGAGAAGGTGATCTATGAGGCAAGTGTTGTTCGATTTCTGCTATTGGATTTTACTAACACTCACCAGCGTCGTTTTGCTGCCGCTGCATCCACATCACATCCGCCACGACGTGCCCTTCCAAAGGCGCCTTCAGTCGCTACGAAGCAGCGCTCTTTTCTGACTTCCTCTGACGATTGTTCACCCCCTCCCACCTCGAGCGTTTCCAACTCGCAACATCTCCTAGATGTGGATGCGCAGGTCGACGAGCTACGGGAAGCACACCGTGCTCTAGTCCCTTCCCCTCTTCGACTACCCTCGAAACGCAAGAGAAACTACATCCGTCAATCGCAACATTCGGATTTTCGCAGCGATGCTGGATTATCCGTTGATAATACGGGCGAGTCCAACGATGATCCATTCCGATACGACAGCGACGGATACCAAGCGGTCTTATGTCCTACACGGGAGAAGGACATCAGCCAAGCCCTCATACGTGCAAGTGCGGGTGGCAGTCGAGCGCTTCGTAAGGCAGCACCAGTAAATGACGAAAACTGTGCTCCCCAGGAAAGTGCCAACCAGCAGGGAGAGAATATAGGCCAGGATGAGACTACCGCATCGCCGCGCCGTCGTAAGCGTCATCAGGGTGATTTTTTCGATGTCAATGTGCTGCGGGGAATCGCATCAGACGAGAAGAAGGCCCGGGACATCAAGATTGTCATTAGTCGGCAGCCGCAGGTGGAAGCAGAGGATGTATGCGAAAAGGACAACATGTATCACTCCGAAATCTACGCCAACCGCGACAAGATGCCAAAAGATTCAACCAATGACGGTGATTGGATCACCGAAGCTACAAGCGAGGTTGGTTTTGGCCGAGAAACCACCACTGCAGACCCGTTCTTCAAAACAGGCATCAAAGAAACGGGTAGCAGCATCGCGAATTACTCTGATACCGACGACGAAGGCCCTCGTAATCCTTTCGACTCTCGAGAGCACATTGTTCAACATCCTTCGGGGGATTCGCTTTCCAACTACTATGAGATCCGCGCTGTGAAAGATACGAGTCGGCAGATTTTCCTGCCTGTCCCAAGGAACCGGCATCTGAAAGGATTCCCACAAAATTCCACTCGTCTCTATTCTTCGGCGGTGAAAGAAGACAACGAGTCTTTAGGACCTCAGGTATTTCGACAATGTTCCAATCCTTTCCGCACAGGGAATCGCAAAGGAGGCGATGCATTCCACACCTTCCCCTACAAAACCGTGCGTAACCAGCCATCCAAATATGATTTCCGAGACTCGACCTCCGAGTACGCACCCGCGGCGATAAGCAACCAAGCAACTCAGGGCACATACGGTACACTGCCATCACCTGACCCTGAAGCTGATAATGTTGGATCTCCGTCCGCCGTCGATGCTCATTTCGATATCTCGGCTGATATTGAAGTGGATTCTAGTCAGTCCCGGAGGATGGTCTCGCAGCACAATACCCAAATGGCATATCCAGATAACAGCAAGATCCTCGGCGCGGGCGGCTCACATTGCCGACAACGCCAAGTCAGTGATATAAGCAACAAGCAGTTTGCGCTAGAAAATAGGTGTTCTTTGGATCCAGGGCCAACGTCCGCTGGCTCGAAGTTCGGTTTCGAGCTCTTGCCTCTCGATCAAGCACAGCTCAAATACAAGAAACAGCGAGACAGTGGTGAGACAGATGAAACCGACACCGCCGTTGTACGACTCCAGAAGATCAGAAGCTCTACTTCCACCCGGCGTTTGTCTAGTCCCATTGATCCCCCCGAGCCTGCCCATTTGAGACAGCCTCAGATCAGCCCTGAGTTATCTTCCAACTTCAGCCCCCCTGACTGGCGAACATTAAGAGATATACTGCAAGGTAAGACAGGAGGTTTATCAGTTTCTGTTGGATTTCCACTAATAAAGTTTGCAGAGACGCCCACGCCATTTGCAGAAGCCAAACATGAGTACCGTCCTCGAACCGCTAGTGGCAACAAGTCCTGGGCATCCGATTCACCATTCAGCCCAAACACTTATTACACTGGCACACCAACCACTGTGAAACGGAAGCTGTTTGTTCAACATGAGCGCAGGGCCAGGCCGCGCCCCATGGGTTTCGCACACACTGGCGGAATCGTGTCTCAAGAAGCCGAATCTCGACGCAAATGCTGGTTTTATTTCATGATGGTTCTGTCTATATTGCCATTCTTTGCACTTCTCATCCTTACGGGTGTCTTCGACGACTCGTTGGCCTGGTTTACCAAAGGTCAAGCTTGTGAGCTCACTCGTCAGCAAAGGCGCTTCATTAAGGCGATGTTTCTTACGGAATGCGTTCTATACCCATCCGCAATGGCTGCCATCATCGTCGTGTCCGTGCTGAAGAGCGAAGGCGTGTCCTGAGCAGTGCCGAGACAATGATGCCTCGAAGTCTTACACGCACCCGTCTGCATTATACCGCACCGCATATGATTGTAGTACCCTTTGACTGCCAAGGTTGTACGATCTCAAAAACCTTTCCTACTCCCGACATCACGGCAATCTTTACGAATATTGTCTACCACCCACCGCAACATCCTCTGTGGCGCTATGTTCCCAATTGATGGAGCACTGTCTTTTATTTTCGTTCAGTTTATTTCATTTATTTGTTCTTGAGAGGAGACAGTCTGTGCGTCTCACATCATCGGCACTCAATGTTTGGCAAGTGCTTGGTTGTTCTCTTCTCTCCCCCGCTTCCCTGTCACCGGAATTCTCACCTGAAGGATTGACGGAATCTTGAATGAGAGATCAAACAGTCTTCATCTGTTGTTCGGGGCCCGTTCAGATTTTAAATCTACTCCTCGAACAGCCTTCAATCAGTATCAACCGAGATTCTGACGGCAGGGGCACTTGATTTTGTGGTTGGTCCATCGGCGTTACGGCTACAGAGAGGAAAGAAAAAGGAAGGGACCATTGTGATTCTATCTCGAGGATTTGCAAGTGCCAGAGTGGGCATGATGGATATAGCCGTTGGATGTCTCCAGTCACTCGTTACAATCAAGGGACAAGAAAAAGTTACGGCGTACGCAGAAGTGAAATCCGTCTCAGTTGTTTACCATCAAGGGACCTGAAGAAAACAGGCGGGAAGGGTGCAGAGATGAAAACTGGTTTACGACTCTCACGGACGGATGAATCACTGATTGAATGACAGTCCATTGGTAGACACCAGACCCAAGGGAGTCAAGCCACGGATTGGTAGATAGATGAACGATTTCAGACCTGCCTTCTAAAGCTTTTATGTCTTGTGTTGTGCTTGCTGCTTTTTCCCATTCCTGTTTATCCTGTCTCGTGGTACCCTTCTGCGATCATGATGTATCCAGCGCTGAGGCGAAATGATTGGAATCATACTGCTTGAGGTAGCTCAACAATACCAACCAGAAGCGGGCATCTGATTGATTTATCTAAGCAGCGGGCAATCGCCGGCACCATTTGAGGTCTGTCCTCATGAAGGTGATAATTACACTCCGCGAAGGCAAAAAGAAGCTAGGAATCACGCATGGCCTGTCGCTGGTAACCACTCCATGCGCATCCAGAATTGAACCGTCCCCAAACTTTGTTGGCAGAGTGAGGAACGAGCTCGGTCAGAGGGATGAACTAGCTTGCAGTTTGCTGCGCATCCCATCAAACATGAGGTGTATGGCGGGTGGGTGTTGGCACCGGATCATGTCAGGAATGTCGTCATGTGCTGTGGTCCTATCCCTGCCAGCCTGCATCCGATCTGAGATCGTTAGGAACCAACCTTGGAACTCATCCCGGCCAATGATAGACTCGGTACGGACCGTACGATAGGAATCGCCAAGAAATGGATATCAAGGTGGTTCAGGTTAAGCCCTAACTCAACTATATTTTCTTACTTTCAGGTGGACATCGAAATTCGACTGAGGAACAAACCATCGATTCTGAACTTCCCAAATCGTGTCTTTGTGCGCAGATTCCAACTGTTCTACTTATTAGCTTATCATGATACAGGGTCATTAGGGAGTCAAATACCTCAAAATGCTGTAGGATTGTAGGTACGAGTTTATAAATTTCCAGAAGCGAGATATGTTTGCCTAGACAGGTGCGGTGACCGGCTCCAAACTAGAAGCAAGCTCGAGTGTCAGACCAGCAGCGACGGACAGAAGCCAGAGAGAATCTGCTTACCGTTAGTAGCGATGATTCCATCTTCTTGATATCGGCCGCGTCGCCCGTCAACCACCTCTCGGGTCTCCAGCAGCCCGCACCTCACCAAAGGTATCGCGATCCCGATGCACGACCCAGGCATTCATGCCCACGATTGTACCAGCCGGGATAGTTTCCCCGCATAGCTCCATCCCTTCTGGGGGAACTACCCGCTCTAGATTCAGCCCAAAAGGCGGATGGAGGCGTCCTGCTTCCTTGATGCACGCGTCAAGGTACGGGAGCTGTCTGCTCTCCTTCCAGCTGGCAATCCGCGAGAGCTTTTCCGACCGGCGAGCCTCATCCGTCTCATCCATAAGACTCGCCAGCGACTTTGGATGCATCATGAGCATCTTGAATATGGTTCGCAGCATGATAGTCGTCGTATCGCTGCCGGCCAAGATATTGGACGACGTCCAAGCAGGAAGAGCCCTGTAAATGTGGCAACGAACCGATGAGTGTCATCAATTATTCCCATAGGTAATCACGAGGGAGGTAGCAAGTCTTACCATGCCGGTATCGTGGAATCTTCGCTCATAACGGCGAGAAACCTGCCGAGGAAATCTCTCTGGTTTGGCGCCTTGCCTTCTGCGAGCTGTTTCTCGCGCTCTTGCTGCTGTTTCACCGCGAATCGCACCATGGGCGACCATTTCGCCGGACGAAGACGAGATACGATAGGATTCTTCACCCAGAGGTAGTCGACCCACGGTATCTGTCCGACGACGGCGACGTATTCGAACCAATGCCAGATACTGGCCATGATCCCATCGATGTCGACCCCCTGCTCCATGAAGCCAAGTCTCCTAGAAAAGGTTATCTCACCGACTACGTCGAACTAGTGGTGAGAAGTCAGCATTGGTTTCGGAAATCTCTCGTAGGGGCGGCATCTGCTCGTTCCTTAATGCATCACACTTACAGCGAAATACTAGAGTCAGAGGCCCCAATCACACACTTTGGCTGGCTCTACGAAACGAGTCCGGAGCTGGCCGAGAAAGACCTCGATGGTGGTGTCGACGAGCAGCTCGAACGACGTCAGGTTAGACATCGAGTATACACTGGCTATGGGCTTCTTAAGCATCCGATGCAATTTCTCGTCTTGTGTGGCAAAGAGCCCTGGCAGGACCTTGGCTTTTGACATAGGGAGGATGACATGGTAAAAGTCAGACTAGATTCTCATGCATCAGCAAACATGATGCATCTATTGGGATTACCCGGCCCTTGGGACGGGACTCGCCTTCAACAAGGGATTATACATGCGATAAATCTTGGATATCTCAGAGGGGTCCTGCACAGACACCATGTTGGGCCCGAATCGGACCAGCTTGTCATACTTCTCGTGCAAGGGAATATGTATTTCGTGCGCGCTTCTAGTCCACACCCAGTAGGCACGGGGAATGTTGGTGATCTTGGCCCAAAATGGACCCGGAATCCGACGTAGGCGGATCCATGTCCAGATCAGGTGCGTCGTCAGAACCACTGCGAGAACAGCGGCAAAGGACGTGATGTTTGATGAATCGACTAGCGATAATACCATTCTGGCTCACAGGTGCGTATAGCCTTAACCTGTCGTTGATCTTACCGGCTGTTCTAGGAATCTCCAGGTCTATTAGGTCCGAGCAAGTAGGCGAGCATGCGTAGCCCCGGGAGTGTATCTAGAGCTGGAGGGATGACTCGGGTGGAAATGCGGTCTCGTTCAGAGAGGCACGCTAGAGAAGGCTACGATGTGATAGACATGGGTGGGTCTTTGTCCGTGTAGTAGGCATTTCGTCAACACATGATTTTTTTTCATGTGCTCAACACGGCGTCACAATAGACGGTTCACCGAAGGGCCTCGAAAAACCGGCGTAAGCATGCCCAAGTGTCTGGCGCGGACCCGCGTGACTCGGCCCCCCCGCCACGGGTTCATCTACGCACAACACCGGTGTCAGCCGGAATGCTACCAAAGTCGGAAACAACAAGGTAGAGGAAATCATTGCGCATCGACTACCTGGGTAGCAAACAAAGCATAACCCTAATAATTTGATACTTGCCTCAGCTTTGATTAATATTTGTGGACAGGGGCAAAATCAAGAGAATAGCTAGTTGTATTCGATGTAAGCTTTCATAAGGACTGTAACACGGGCCTTACCTAGTTCCAGTCGCTATTATGTTTTGGCCGAGGCCATTACCTCAAATAAATTTATATCTAATGAGACTCAGAATAACAGGGAACAGATGCTATTCTTTTATGGCTCTTAAAGTGCTTTTAATAAGTGTGCAGTGTAAAGACCAATTCCATTTTTAATCCACCTAACCCACTTCACTTAACCAACTAGCCTAATATACCCACCTATTAGCCCTTAATTTTTTAATAAATCCACCCATTTAAGGTTTAAATGGGTAAAATTAAGTGGGTTAATAAATTAAAAATAAAGATTAAAAATTATAAAGCGATATATTATAATTTATATAAAAAATATACGTATATTATAACGCGTTAATTTATATTTCCCGGTTTTTCTTAAAATAACCTTAAAATTTAATCTTTTCCGATAATTTATCTTAAAATATTTTATTATTTTATCTTTAACCTATTAATTAATTTCATTTTTAATATATTTATAAAAGCTTTATTAAATTTATTTAATAATTAAGGTTTTTAATATAAAAATAGCACGTAATTAAAGGTATTTTTAATAATTAATATTTAATATTATAAGGCTATTTTTTTATTATTATATTATTTAATATTATATTTTATATTTGCTAAAATTTTTATTAATTTATTTTAAAAAATTATAAGCTTAAATTCTATAAAATAAATTTAATATTATAAAAAATTAATTTAAGCTTTTATTATTAAAAAAGGTTAAAATAATTTTATAATAATATAAAATTATATAAATAAATAATTTTTTATATAATTATAATAATAAGATACTACGATATTTTTTTTATTTTTTTTAAATAATAAACGAATAATTTTTAAGTTTTATAAATTAAAATAATTTTTATTTTTTAATTATTCATAAATATAATACTTTATTTTAGTTTATTATTATTAAATAATAGTTATATATAAAATTTAAATAAATATCTTTTAAATATAAAAAGTAATAATTATAAAATTATAACCTTTTTTAATAAATATAATCTATTTAATAATTATATTTTAATTATTAAAATAAAAAGCTTTAATAAAAAAAACGTTAATAAAAAAAAAGAAGTAAATCGAATAAATATTATTAAATAATTTATTATCTTTTAAATAAGTTTAAAAATAGCTTTTTAAAATAATTGTTTTATTTTTATTACTTTATTTTAAATTAATAATTCTTTTTTTTAAGATTTTTTTCATTTATAAGCTTTAAAATAATTTATTTTATTAAAATAAAAACGAAAATAAAAAAAGCGAAATAATTAATAAAATTAATAATGTTTAAAGCTTAAAAATATAATTAAAAGCTTAAATAATTAATTAATAATTAATTAATTATTAAATAAATTATATTAATTTCTTAGTTATATTTATTTAAAATATTTTTATAATTAATAATATATTATGCTTTTAATAAATTATCGATTTAATATTAATAATTTCGACGTTAAAATATAAGCTATTAAATTTATTAAATTAAAAGCTATTTTTAATAATATTTTAATATTAAAAAATAAAGGATATAATTAAAATAAATTTAATATAATATTATATAATATTATTTTTAAAAAAGAAATAAAAGAAATTTTATTTAAAGCTTTTTAACGATTTAAAACATTTAATAAAAATAAGATATTAATAGCTATAAAAATATTTTTTAATATATAAATAATTTAAAAATTATTTTTAATAACGCGATATAAATTATTTATTAGATTTTTTATATAATTTAATAAAAAAAACTTAATATAAATAAAAAATATTAATAAATATAATATATATTAAATAAATACTTATTAAATAATAAATTTATTATAATTTATTTAAAAAATATTAAATTAATTAAAATAATTATAATATATAGCTAATTTAAAAAATGCTTTTAATATTTAAAAGATCTTTATAATAATTAGTTATATTATTTTAAATATTAGGTTTAAAACCTTATTATTTTAAAAAACCTAATATTTAAAGCTAAAAACTATTAAATTAAAAAAATTAATAATATTAAACGTAACGTTTTTATTATAAATATATATTACTTTAATAACGTTTATAAAAATAATAAAATTTATTTTATTAATAGATTAAATAAAAAAAAACGCTTTAATAATAATAATAATAATAATAATAAGAATCGTTTTTAATTTAAAAAACTAAAGTTTAATAGTTATATTAATTTTTTAAAAAGATTTATTTAATATATAATTAAATAAAAAACGATATTAATTATAATAGTATTATATATTAATATTAATAATAAAATAAAAATGATAATAATAGTAAAATATATTTTTAAAATAAATTAAAGCTTATTAAATTTAATAATTTTTTAGCAATTTTAAAATTAAAAAGCTATTATATAAATTAAAATAAAGCGATAAAATATTTAATTTTAAAAAAGCCTATTTTATAAATATTATTAAACTTTTTAAAAAATATTATTAAAGCTTAAAATTATTAAATTTTTCGATTAGCTTTTCGATTTTAATATTTTAATTTATATTTATTATAAATAATAAATGTTTAATAGTTATTATTTTTATTAAAACTTTATTAAAATAAAAAAAGTCGAAAAAAAAGCTATAATTTTAAATATTAAAATAATAATTATTAATATTTAATAAAAAATAATATTTAAATATTTATATTTTATAAAATATTATATTTATTTTATATAAAATTTAACCTTATTTTATATAAAATTTAACCTTATTTTTATTAAAAGATTTATAATAATACTAAGCTTTAAATATATTTAAAATAAATATAAAGCTAAAATTAACTTTTTATTTTTAGCTAAATAAAATAAAATATTAATATTTATTAAATAATTATATAATATATTTTAATTTTTAAAATATTTTATTATTAAAAGCTTTAATAAATAGCAACTTTTTGTTAAAAAATCTAAAAATATTTATATAATAATAAATAATATTTAATATATATTATTATTATTATTATATTAATATTTATTTTATATTAATTTTAATAAATATTAAAAAATAATAAAAGCTAAAAATATCGAGATTATTAATAATAATAAAATAATAAATTGCGAATTTTATATAATAAAAAAGATATATATAAAATATAATAATATTAAAATCCTAAAATTTATTAAAAAAAGTGTTAAATAATATATTAATTTAAAAAGCTTAATTTTATTTTTTATTTTTATTAATAAAGTTTTTTATTTATTAATTATAAATAATATAATAAACTTATTAAAAGTTTATTTATTAAAATAAAAGTTTAATATAAAATATTTTATTAATTTTAATATTAATTAAATTAAAGCTTAAATTAATAATAAAAAAAAGTTTAAAAATAATATTTTTTTTTTTTTTATAATAAAAAATATTTAATTAAAATATATAATATTTTATTAATTTAAATAAATAAAGCTTATTAAAAGATTTTATAAAACCTTTTAAGGATTTATTAAAGTTATTTATAATAATTCGAATTTTTTATTAAAATTTTAAGGAAAAACCTTTAAAATAATAATATAAATTTAATAAAAAATATTAAATAAAAATTTTAATATTATATTATAAAATAAAGCTTAAATAAAAAAAAATTTTAAAGTTAAATATTAAAAACGTTTAAATTATAAATTTTATAAGCTAATTTTAAAAGTAATTTATTTAAAAAAACTCGAAAATCGCGCTAAAATCTTTATTTTAATTAATTATAATATAAATAATATTTATAAAATATAAAATATAAAATATATTAATAAAAGCTATTAAATAAATAAAAAAAGCATATATTAATAAAAACGTATTATTATATCGATTATTAATATTTATATTATTTATTTTAAATCCTAATTATTTAATATTTTTTTGCGTTAAAATAATATTTTATTATATTTAATTATAATAATAATTATAGGTTTTAATAAAAAAATCATTATATTTTAAATAAATTATTATATAAATTAAAGCGAGGAATTAATAAATTCAATTATTAAAATAATTTATTTAATAATTATTTAAAAAATAATGTAAAAAAATTTATAACGTATAAAAAAATGTAATTTAAGCTACTTTTTTTAATTTATAATTTATTTATAGGTTAATTTATTTTAAATAAAATAATTTATTAATTTAAAAATAAATTAAATTAATGCATTTAAAAATTAAAATTTTAAAGATTAAAAATATAAATATTATTATAGCTTATAATTAAATTTAAAAACCTTTAAAATATTAATATTATAATATATTATAATATAATATTAAATAATAGCGCGTATTTTTTAAAACTTAAAAATTATCGAAAAGTTTATTAATTTAATAATTAAAATTATTAAAAATAAATTATAAATAATAAAATAAATTTTATTATAAAAAATTATAATTAAAAAATAATAAACGATTTTAAAAAATTATATATATTTTTTAATTAATAAGTTTATAAAATAAAATTAATATTTAAAAATATTATTAATTATTATAAAATATATTTTATAATATAAGGTTTTAAATAAAAATATAATATTAATTATATTAAAACTTTCGTTTTAATAATTTAATAAAAAACTTATAAAATATTTTTTATATTAATTATTAAGTGTAATTTATAATAATTATCGTTATTTAAATATATAAATATATATATATATATATATTAAAAAACGTTAATTTTTATAGCCTTAAAAAATTAGCTTATATATAAATTAAATATAAATTTATTTATAATAGCTTAAATTTATTTATAATGAATATAATAATATTAATAGCCTTTTATAATTAAATAATTAAATAATTAAATATTAAAACTATTTTTTTTATAAAAATATCGATATTAATATATATTTCTATTTTTTTAAAAGATATATTATTTTAAAAAAGATTTATAAGTTTAAAAAAGCTTTATATAATTTAAAATAAACCCTTAAATTTTAATTTAATATTTTATCCGTTTTTTTAATTAAATTTAGTTAAAAAAATATTTTTTATATAATAAAGCTATTTTTTTTATTTTATTTAATCGCGATAAATAATTAAACGCGATTTATTAATTTTATTAAATATATTATCTTTAAATTTTCTTTTTTATTTTAATATATATATTTTAAGTTTTTTTTAAAGCAAACTTTTTATTATTTTAATTTATCGCATTTATTTATTTTATAATATTTAGTTTTATATTAAAAAACTTTTTTTATAGCTTTTTTATTTTATTAAAAAACGCTATATTTTTAGCTTTTTTTAGCATATAAATAATTAATTCACCTTTATTTTTAATATAATTATATTAAAAAGGCTATAAAAGTTATATTAATATTTTAATTATTAAATTTTTCTTTTTTTTCTTTTTTACAAATATTATTATTATTTTAAGTTAATAAAAAATATGTTTATAATTATTAAATTATTTATTTATATATTTATAAGTTATATAATAAATAATTTATTTAATATTAAGCTAAATTTTATTTTATATAAAAATTTAAAATATTTTAAATGTTTTAATTATTCGCGTAAATAACGGCTTAAAAAATAAATATAACGTAAAAAAAAATAACCCTAAAAATCTTGATTTTAAGTTTATAATAAACTTTATATAATTTATTATTTATAATTAAATAACTTATTTTTTTTATAATTTAAACCTTAAAAATTAAAGTTTTGCGGCGTTTTATAATTTAAAATAAACTTAAAATATATATTAATATTAAGCTTTTATTATTATTAAGGCTTACGTAAAAGCCTCGCCTTTTTTTTTTTTTTTTAATTAAATTATTATTATTTTTATATAATATAAATTATAAAAGGCAATTATTTATAATATTAAAGTTATTTTTTTAAAAGATAATTTTATTATAATAATTTATATTAATAATATTTTTATTTTTAAAAATTAATATAAATAAAGTTTTAAATATTAAATAATAATTTAATTAATAATTTAAAATTGATAATATAAAAGCTTATAAATATTTTTTTAAACTTAAAATCTAACGTAAAATCGATTTATAAACTATAATTTTTATAATAATTTTATTTAAAAAAAGTTTAAAGCATTTTTTTATTATTAATAAAATATTTTTATAAATTATATTTATAAATAAAAAAAACATTTAAATTAGCATTAAAAAACATTTATAATTATATTATTTATAAAAAATATTAAATAATTATTAAATATTTAATATATATTATAATTAAATTTAAATCCGATTTAATTTATTTAATTTTAAAATTTAGCCGTTTTTTTATAAATTTTATTTAATAATATTTAAACGCAGCTAAAAAAGTTTTTTTTATATAAAAACTATTTTAAATTATAAACTTAAATTTAATAAAAATAATATTAAATTTAAAAAATATTTAAATATTAAATTTAAAAAAAATAAAACGGATAATATTTTTATTAAATATTTTTTTTATATAGCGCTATTATTAATTAAAAATTTTAAAAATAATTAATAATTATAATTTTAAATATTAAGTTTAAATATTTAGCATTTTTTTAATAAATTTAGAAGCTATTTATTTTTAAGCTATTTTTAAAGAGTTTAAAATAAATTTTAATAATAATAAACCTATAAAAATATATATTAATAATAATAAAGTTAAATAGCTTATAAAAATCTTATTTATTATAAAAAAACTAAATATAATCGAATAAAATATTATAAAATTAAAGAATTAAAAAAACAGGATCGATAAAAATAAAATAAATGTTTAAAATTAAAAACTTAGCAAATATAAAAATTAAAGCTTTATTAAAAGTGACTTTTAAAAATAAAAAAAGGCTATTAATATAATATATATCTTTAAAAATATTAATATAAAAAAATTCGTAAAAACCTTAATCAAAATCTTTTATAAATAATAATAAATTATTATTTTTACCTTTAAAAACCTTTATTTTATTTAAATAAAATAATAAAAAAAAGTATTCAAAAAGGTTTTATATTAAAATAATTAAAATAAGCGCTATATTTAATTAATTATTAATAATATATTAAAATCACGTTTAAAATAAAATATTAAATTTATTTAATAACTAAAATTTTTAATATTAAAATAATATATAATTAAAAATATTTTTAATAATTAATATTTAATATTATAAAGCTATTTTTCTTATTATATTATTTAATATTATATTTTATACCTGCTATAATCTTTATTAGCCTATTTTAATAAGCCTTAAGTGGATTAAGTGGAATTGGTTAACGTGGATTAATAATCCACCCACCCACTGGGGGGGGGGGGGGGGGGGGGGGGTGAGTGGGTGTAATTGAATTGGTACCCACACTGCAAGTGTGCAATGATAATATCTTCAATCAAAAAGGCCTTCCCGCTTCCATTGTTGCACGTACTTCGTAATGAGAGACTGCCCTACGGCACTCGAGCAACGCAGTGTTCGAGACACCTCTCTTGACCTCGCGGTGTCCAATGTGACTTTTCCCACAGCCAGGGGCCGGAAGTCATGTTCGAAGAAGTCCAACAGAGAGTCTACGTGCCCTTGACCACGAGCCTGCTCCAGCCATTGGTCGTAGGGTACGAAGTTTCCGGCGACGTGGCCGAGCGCGTGAGCTATGATCGCCATGGTGTCGTTGAATGGCTGTCGCACGGGGTTCTCTACATTGTAGACGATGCTACTCAGCTCCTTTTTGTAGAACAGGATCTCCACCAGACACCGGGCAGCACGGTTGACGGGGAGCCACGATATGTTCTACGTGACTGTCAGCAGAGATGCTCCCTTACTTAAAATAATATCTTGTAGCGACCGACACAATGTCATGCCAACTTTGATATGGGTCACTTACGCCATTGAGACTGGGAAATGTTTTCATGCTGTTGCATGCTTTCACCAGGGCTGGGATGTGTTCACCAGTCTTCCAAACCCCATCGCTGCCTTCTGGCCCGCTGAGCTGCCCGATACGAACCACTACCGGGACGACATCCTCTCTGAACTCTTGCGCGGCATGGGAGACGACATGCTCGCAGACCCACTTGGCCTGAGCATAGCCAGTGGAGGCCGCGACGACCGGATCCTGTATGATCGTCTCCGGGGCGTTTCCATGGCCCTGGTAGTTCCTCATGGTCGCGATCGACGAGGCGAAGATAAGCCTGGTTCGTTGCTTCCGGGTCCCGCCTCCTCCAACGACCCGCGCTCCCCGTGCGAGGTCGATCAGGGCCTCGAGCATACGCAGATGAGGGTCGAAACTCTCCAGCGTGCGATGGAAGTCCATAGGCCATGCCAGGTGGATGATGTGCGTGACGTCTTTCGCCAGTCGGGAGAAAGTGGGTTGCTCGACGTTTCCATTGCGGCCATTCATGTTCTGCGGCGAAGTCTTGGGTGCGTCTAGAATGTCCAAGTCCCGCACCAGCTCTATCTTGGCCATGTTTTCGGCGTTGATATGCATGCCGGCTGCTTTCGTGGCCTTCATCAGGCGCGACAAAGCCGTCTCCCTCTCTTTCTGGAGATCCGCGGTCCCCAAGGATCGGTACGTACAGTATATCTTGGTAACGTGGCGTGTTCGTGCGAGCTCGGCGAGTACATATGCTCCCAGGCTACCCGTGGATCCTGTCAACAGAACAACGTGGGGTGCGTTGGTCTTCGAGATATTTCTGTCGGCTCTCTTGGTAAATTTCCTCGCGAAAGAGTTGATCTTCGCGACGTAACTCAGACCGCCCTCGCCGTTGTCGCTTGTGCTTGCCGAGAAACCCTTCGTTATTGTTTCGAGTTTTCCAATCGACGGGTGACGATAGATGAGCTCTGGCCCCAGGTTGGTTTCAGGTGTGATACCAAGGCTCCTCAAAGAGGACTGCACAAGCCGGGAAAGCCTCGAAGCCTGCAGGGAGTCCATGCCAAGCTCGAATAAATCCTGAGTCGCATCGATGGACTCGCCTGGCCTGAACACCATCCCGACCATCTTGCGAAGGCCCGTTTCGAGATCATCTTCTGCGAGAATAACTCCGGGGCTCTCGTTCTCGATAGCGCTGTAAGCTAATATGATCTCTTCGGAAAAGACGTGATAAACCTGTTGGCGGCTAATCGACCCCTTATCGGTCCTCGGTATAGTCTTGTTGGCAGGCTTGATAATGACTGCAGACCGTGAAGATATTCGAGCATGACTATCGAGAGTCGGATTGACAGATGATATGAGGGACCATACATGGTCCGCGAAGCCCATTTCACTTAAACCTGGAACTTCTTCAATGGGTTCTACGAGGACAACAACCTCGAAAAAGCCCTGACCGATGCACACTGCTATCTTCACGCTGGGGTCCGCGTTCAAAACAGACTCGAGGGTTTGTGGCATGACTTTCTCTCCAGTTTTAAGCACTATCACATCATCCGTTCGGCCAAGGGGCCGTACTTCAATCTACCCCGGACTAGACGCAGGGTTGACTTCGAGCTCATCTTGCACCTCGAAGGGCTCCGTCCACCCAACAGACCAGCCAAGTAACTTGAAGTGACCAGAGCCCTCGATGGGTCTTAGCTCCAGATTCATGTCGGACCTAATGCGGAGGTATCGCCAGTCATAGTCCGTCTCGGGACGGAAGATCAGAGCAAGTGCCCCTATCTCAGTTACTCCGTAGTGGTTCAGCAGCCTTACTCCCCCATCGCTCAGCCGACTTCCTTGCTCGGGCCTGAGAGCCCCGCCACCCACAGCCAAGAACTCCAGTCTTCTGAGGCGGTCGAGGGATCCTTCCAGGTTCAAAAGCTCGTCGACAATGCTGGGGACTGTCATCAGCGATTGACATCCAAAAGCCTCAATCAGTTCAAGCGTGGAGAATCCAGCTGGTATAATGGAAGACGGCGGAAAGCAGCAGATGAGATGAATTGAGAGCGACAAGCATGGAGCCAGGAGGCCAAAGCCATGGTAAAGCGGGAGTGTAGATAAGTTCACCCAGTCGACATGCTCGTCTCTCGAGAACCCATGACACGCAGCGTACTGAAGCACGTATCTTGCATTGAGCCAAATGGGCTTCGGAAAGCCGGTAGTCCCAGAAGAGTGCATTATCAACGCGCCGGATTCCTTCGCATCGGCTATTGCTCGGCGGGTTCGTCGTGGGCGTCGTTTGTGCCATTCTCCGTCGAAGAAACTTGTATATGGCTGGACTGTCCGAACATCCAAGCGGACATCGAGATCGGTCAGCGTCGGTTTCGTTCTGCGGGATACGAATATGACTTCACATCCAGTCTGCTTCAAAAGGTGCTCTACACTGGGGGCGCCGAGCCTCGCTGATATCAGGAGGACCTGCCGGTACTAATGAGCGTATAGATCGTGACCATGGCATCGAGAATGCGTACCGGGTACCCCAAGCGCAGGAGACTGGCTAGATGTATGAACAAGTTCACATTACTCTCTAGATAGAGTGCCGTGGGTCTGAGCTGCTTGGAGTTGTCTGACGGGAACAGGTCTTCAATCCAAGCTAGCCATGAACAGCGTCGTCAAGCTGCTTGAAAGTTATCGTACGGGCTCCGAAGGTGGATCTGGCGGCGTTTGCGACGGATTCCACTTCCACCCGCTCATCCGTTTCCGCTTGGATACAGAATGTATCTTCTGCGTTATGTTGGGCGTTGAATTCTATCAAGTCTGACAGGGACGTTATGGCTTCCTGCTCTCCTGCAGCCGCTGATTTTGGAGGCAATGCACTGAAATCCGGACGAGTGAACGGCATCGTATTTTTAGATGAGCGTACCCTCAACTATGCGTTAAAGACCCCCAGTGACGTTTGATAGCCAGAACTATTGCGACCGAGTACCCCTTTCAACAAGTTTCGCCAACCATGCAAGCAGAATTGGTCTTGCGACATACCATCAACACCGATCATAGTGACGGTTTCACAAAGTCACTCATTACAACAGAAGCCCGGAACGTCCATGAGGGGCCCGGAACCACGTTGAAATCTGCTGGTCGGTTCTCGTTATCCGGACCAGCGTAGACCAAAGTGGTGGACCAGCGTACGGAGTTAAGTTCACGCCGCACGGTATGTCAGCCTCAGGAAGCAGACAAACCAACTAACCCATTGTGATAATCTGATTCGCGAAGGCAAGGATTCAGCAATGTGTCTGTAAGCCCTTGCGTCGAAGTTGAAGGTGCATTAGAACATGGAGATGGCACCATACATTGATTGGTTCCCAGAACATAGAGCGAACTTTGAACATATGGCCAGTTACACCGAAAGGGACACATACAGTTTTCTTGGTCTAATCAAGGCAACTAGATTAGCCAGATGTGATCATGGTAGTCGGCGACAACTCAAGAGACATCCTGGTCTTCTCCGGCCAGGGCTCGAATCAACATCTCAGCGACCCCAGATCTGCTACGAAGCTACGAGAGATTCTCTCAGAGGACCAAAGATCGACCTACACGTCGTTCTTGCATCAATGTCGGGATGCGTTCCAAGCCGAGTTTGAAAGTGCTAGCCATGATGAAAAATCGACCCTGGGGCGAGATGTTCAACTCGTGTTCAATGACTCCAACCTCCTTCTCATCCCGCCTCAAAGTCTACAGTCGCATCCAGTGTTGGAAGCCATATCTCTATACACAAGGCAGGTCTTAGAGCTCCTCGTGTATCAGTCGCGCTGGGGTAATCATCACCTCGTCGAGGCTTCCGGGATATGCACCGGAGTTTTGCCCGCTGCACTCGCTGCCTCTTTCGTATCATACGACTCTCCGGACTTCGTCAGGTCGGCGGTAGAAGGGCTTCGCGTCATTTTTTGGATAGGATTGAGAGCAAGCTTGTCAAGTGTTCAGTCATGGGGTCCGACGTGGAGGGATACTCCGTGTGTATTGAGCATTTTTGGCATATCAGAAGAAAGACTTCAAGACAAGCTGAATTCATATGCGGATAAATACAAGGTACGAACTCCAGCTTCCACGACATCACTCTATGACGTGCTGCTTAAGCCTGTCCATTCTCCCCAGGACCAAAACATGGGCATACATATCTCAGCAATCTTCGGCCATGGCAACACATCAATAAGCGGTCGAGGTAGCTCATTGCAAGGGCTCAAATCCTGGCTTAGCGAACAATCTGTCGAGTCCCGCTGGGCACATGTACATGCAAGATATCACGCAGGGTTGGAAATGGAAGAGACGCTAAGCCAGGTCATTGGGGATGTCGAAAAAAGAAACATACACTTCCCGAACTGGGCTCAGTTGGGCTCACCCCTGAGATCCGTCACAAACGGAACACTTGTAAAGCCCGATTCCTCCCAACCAGAGAGGCTGATCGACACACTACTTCGTAGCATCTTCGTGGACCGGTTCAATTGGGGACAGACGAGCTAAAGCATATCTACGTGGATCCAGGATCATCTAAGGTGCGACTCGGCAGTAGCATACAGCGTGATAGGGGTCGGCCCCGGATCGCGATCTCTACTACACGGATTCAAAGACCTATGCGATTCAGATAGAGTGGAAACCATCGAGCTATCTTCAGAGTTTCCCAGGAGTGCCGCAGATGACGACGACATTGCCATCGTCGGACTGTCTCTGGACTACCCGGGAGCTAGAGGCCAAGAAGAGCTTTGGACCATTCTGAAAGATGGGATAAGCACAGCACAAAAGGCAAGGCTTACGAGTCTTAGAAGGTCCACGAGGAGATCGCTGATCGTGTTGTATAGGTTCCGCCATCGCGTTTTGAGATGCCACGATCTGATGAGAAGCCTAGCCAACCAAGTGCTTCCTATTACGGCAACTTCCTTTCCGATACTTTCGACTTCGACGGGGCTTACTTCAATATATCGCCCAGAGAGTCCAAGTCCATGGACCCGCAGCAACGGCTTCTTCTGAGAGCTGCGTTGGAGTCGTTAGAAGATGCGGGTTATGCCCCCAATTCGACCCCGTCATCCCAGACTAGGAACATCGGGGTTTACATAGGAGCAGCCACCTGTGACTATGTCGACAACCTACGGGATAACGTAGATGTTTACTACAGCCCAGGTAAATAGTGCATCCCAATGTGCCCCAAAGACCAGTGTTGATCTTGCGTATCAGGCACCCTTCGGGCATTCCTCAGTGGCCGCATCTCGTACGCGTTCAAATTTGCAGGGCCATCAATGGTGATCGACACAGCATGCTCTTCATCCATTGTATCTATCTACCACGCTTGCATGGCCCTGAAGTCTGGCGATTGCACTATGGCACTTGCAGGTGGCGTCAATACGATTTCTAGTCCCGACGTAGGTTACCAAGTTTCATCACACCGAGTTTCATTAACTGATGACCAGCTTTGGCTCCTTGTTACTAATACCTCATGCAGATGTACCGCGGCCTCTTTCGCGCACATTTTCTCAGCCCAACTGGCCAATGCAAACCCTTTGACGAATCTGCTGATGGGTACTGCCGATCTGAGGGCTGCGGTATGGTGGTCCTGAAAAGACTTTCTGCAGCGGTTGAGGAAGGTGACCACGTGTATGGAGTCATAAGGGGCGTCGGCGTCAATCAGTGTGGTACGGCAAAGTCAATCACCCATCCTGACTCCCGCACGCAAGCAGTCCTCATGAAGAGCGTGCTCGACTCGGCACGAGTGAGCGCGAGCAGCGTCAATTTCATTGAGGCGCACGGGACGGGAATGCAAGCAGGGGATGTTGCAGAATTCAACAGCATCGCATCCGTCTTTGGATCTCACGACTCTCAAGATCCTATTTTTGTCGGGTCCCTGAAAGGGAACATCGGACATTCCGAAGCTGCGTCAGGGGTCGCTAGCCTGGCCAAGCTGCTCCTCATGATGGAGAAAAAGGAGGTGCCCCCACAAGCGTCTTTCCAAACGCTGAATCCTGGATTACGACCGGGACTACTTCACCATGGGCTGACAATCCCCACACAGATGCAGCCCTGGAATAAGGTATCCGGACAATCCCCTCGGCGGGCGCTGCTGAACAACTTTGGAGCAGCGGGATCGAATGCAGCGCTTTTACTCGAAGAGTTCGTGCCGCCACGGAGACACGGTGGTGGTGTACACCAGAGGCGCCCCCGGCGCCCAAAACGGTCTCATGACATTTTAAACCTTTCGGCAAAGACCAGCCAAGGTCTTGAGACGTTGAGACAGAGCTATGCTTCCTATTTGGAGATCAATCCCGATGTACCGCTCGAGGACCTATGTTACACCGCCAATGCCAGGAGACAGGAATATTGGCCATACAGAACCTCGATCGTCGGCTCCAGTTCAAGCGACCTCCTCGACCAGTTGCGTCTTCCACTAGAAAAGCAATTCCAATCTTCCCCAGACCACACTTACAAAACGGTCTTCGTGTTTTCTGGCCAGGGTAGCATCTATCCTGGTGTGGGTGCAGACTTGCTTTCCACCAACCACGTTTTCAGGGCCGCCGTGGACAGGTGCGACGAAGTTCTACTCGACAATAGCTTCCCCGCAGTCAAGCCGCTCCTCAACGATTCACAAGTAGACTCATCTTCACAGACCACGGAAGAAAGCATCATACTTACCCAATGCGCTTGTTTTGTTCTGGAGTACGCCCTAGCTCTCATGTGGAAGGATTGGGGTTTGCAGCCGGACGTCGTGGTTGGACATAGGTATGTGTCTTCTCCAAAGAAAACAACGGAACACTAACTCACAAACCTGTATATAGTATTGGGGAGTATGCTGCATTTGCAATTGCCGGATCCCTTGGTCTCGAAGAGGCGTTGATCATGTTGGCAAATCGGGCGCGCCTGATGTCCAAGCATTGCAGCCCGCAGTCGACGGGTATGGTTGCTGCAAGACTTTCAGCTTCCGATTTCGACATCATGCGGGCAGATAACGCCGATAGTCTCGGTGACATCTCTGTTGCCTGCTTCAACAGCCCCGGCGATCTCGTGCTGGCAGGGCCGCCTGTATCGTTGGCCAAACTAGTGCAGCGCTGCAAGGGGCGTGGGATCCGGCACAAGCGCCTCGATGTTCTCTTTGGGTTCCATTCCCCAGCCATGGATCCGATCTTGGAAGATTTCGCCGGCTGCTCTCGTGCTGTTTCTGTGTGTCGGCCTTCCGTACGCACCGGCCCATGAGGTGACCGTTGGCGAGGATGGTGGCGCTACAGGTGAAGATGTACGGGAGAAGGCGGACCGCGGCATCTATGGGTCCGTCACCTCTCGTAAACTGAAAGTATATGGGAATCTGTTTGGTGTAGCACAAGTCAGTGGAGATCAGACACCTGACAGTACTCACTTACGTAGTATATGGGTATGAAACAGGCGCAGTTGCTGGCGAGAGCACAAATGAAAAGTACGACGGCGTCCAGGTTCCTCACGAATTGGACCGGGAACAGACGGGTCGTCGCGCTCGTGGCGATAGTCAGAGACTGTTGGGTTCCAAAGATGATGAACAGAACGCTCGAGACGACGAAGAGAGCTATGACGCGGCCACTGTTCCAATCATACAACGTGCCTCCGAAGTTGATACCCATGATGAGGCACATGATAGCGCCCACAATGAGTATCGTGCCAAGCCAATCGTATTCTCTGACGAGATCGAGCGTCCTGGATCCAGCTCGTGGTTTGAAAGGCGGGATGAGAAATAGATAAATCGGTGCACAAACACCTGCAACACATAGGTTGAGGTAGAATGCCCATCTCCACGTGGCCGATGACTCTGCAAAGGCGCCGCCGACCACTGGACCGAGAATGGTGCCGATTCCCCAGATAGCACCGCTGCCCACGATACATCAGTACAGAGATTCGATACCATCATTCGTTCTCCCGACGAATAGGCATCGTGGTGTCGGTGTTGACTACTCACATGAGTCCGATGTAGCCAGGTCGCTCGCGATCCGAGGTGTTCACGGACAAGAGGGTGATGACGCCGATATACATCCCATTCCCTCCCAAGCCAGCAATGACTCGACCGACAATCAGCGCGCTGATATTGGGCGCCGCCCCGCAAATAGCAGAGCCGACGTTGAAAGTGACGGCCGAGGTGAAATAAAGCCATTTCGCATCGAATAAACCGTAGAGTCTACCAAAAGGCAATACGGCGGACTCGCCGCCAAGAAGAAATCTGTACTGTCGAGTCAGGTATCCGTGTATACGTAGACCCGGGAGATGTGATAGGAGACAACCCTGCCTTACCCGACACACAGCCATGGTAGGTTGTCGACATTGCCGAAAGTGTTGACGACAGTCTGTGATTATTGAAGAGGGCTCGAGTCAGTAGACCTGATGACTACTCGTGTTCTACGAGACGACTCCGTGAGTTATCAACTTACCGGTGTGATATCGGCGACAATCGTGTTGTCCAGAGAGTACAGAAAGATACTGGACAGTATGGCGACAACTGCAATAACCCACTTCCGACGAACGACGTGCGTTAGTTGACAGGTCACCAGAACAACCAGAGAGGCAGAAATGAAGAGACGTGATCAATAACTAGGTAACACCTGTGCGAAGATAATGCGACAATTGTAAAGGCGGCATAGAAGTCTATGCGGCGCAAACTTACAAGCACTCCATGTATGTGTCTGGGAGACACAGGTGAGGCTTCTGGGCCGGCTTCTAGACTTGCTTCTTTACTTCCATCGCCATGGTTGGTCTCTTGGGGACCCTGAATGGGTTCGGTGGATCTGCTCGATGGACGTTCCTCGAAAGACGACGTTACAGCCATGGCGCGTGATGGGGGTGGACAGGTATGCAAGAGGCAAAAAGTAGCAAGGACGTTTCCGCCAAACGTATGAAAGTCAGTTGAAGAGCAATGGTTCAGTTTCGATGATTGGAGTTCATGCGGAGGAACAAGACGCCCGATTCCGCGCCTAAGAAAATTTCCTGCTTGGGGGCGGCGTCGGCGGTGTCCTGTTATAAGGGCGGCAAGGTGAAGGGAGCGTGGACCTACCGATTTTTTACCAACAAGGGACAGGCCGAAGGTTGGGTCGTCTAATGAAGCTTTCCTTGGCAAGACTAACTAATGGGGCTTCTCCGGATTCTAGTTTATGTACTCCGTGCTTGGTGCATGTTGTTCGGTTGGAGGATTCCGCGATAGCATGTAAGGGGTGCCGAGTTGTTGGTCATCTCACGTCAGCACGGAAACCCCCCCCCCCCCCCCCCCTTTTCCTTACAAGTTACCATTCTTGAATGAAACCCAGACAGCCCAAGACTTCGACTCAATGAAATGAGCGAGGCAGAAAGAAGGATCCCAAAACGATGGACAGAGGCGGAAGATAGCATCCTATACAAGGAGGCTTGCAGCCAACGTAAGTCTCATTGCCCCTGATTTAGGTGCGACATCTGACACTGTCTAAAGTAACAGCAGGAGAGATCAAGGACTGGAGCCGGGTTGCTGCAAAGATTCCCGGTCGTACCAACAAGGACTGTCGCAAGCGCTGGGTTAACAAAGTCTGCGGTGGCATGCCCCCAACGGACCCCTAAGGACCTGACCCCCGCAAGATCCCGCCTGGGTCTAATTTAAAGAATCCGATAGCTAAAGCTATCTAAAAACGATTTTTTTTGTCGTTATATTTATTTTTAGCCGTTTTTTAATAAAAGATTTATATATTTATAAAATATTATATTAATAAAATATCGGTTTTAATTAATATATTTTTATATAATATAAAATATAATTATATATAAATAAAATAGCTAGAAATCTTATAATAAAAGCTTTAAATTATATAATTTTTATATAAAATATATAAATAAATATATTTATATATAAAATATAATTATATATAAATTAAATAATTTAAAGTTCGATAATAAAAGTTTTTAATTAATTTTAAATTTAGTAAAAATTAAGTTTTATTTTTAAATATATATATTTAATTTATATATAATCGCGTTTTTTATATTAATAAATATATTTAATTTTATATTTTTTATTATAAATTTTAATTTAAAATTTTTATTATCGAATTAAAAATCATTTAATTTATATATAATTATATTTTTTAATTAAATAATCTTTTTTTTAAAAAAAATTAGCGCTTTTAAATTAAGATTTTTATTATCGGATTAAAAATTATTTAATTTATATATAATTACGTTTTTAATATAAATATATTTATTTTTAATATTTATTTATATAATTTATATATATTTATTTATTAAAAATATATAAAAAACGAGGTAAAAAAAACTAATAAAATATTTAAATTAATTAAAATGCTTTATTTTCTTATTTTAATTTAGGATAAAAATTTTATTAAAGGGTGCATTTATTAAAAAGAAAGTTGAAAAATCGTTTTTAATATCGGATTCCGTACCAGTCTCGGACATAACGGAAAACGGTGTTCAAATGGATGCCAAGCCCACCGGGTGCAGTTTGTCCACTCCCGTTACATATATACCACGGGCATACGGAGTAACGCCGATGAGTTCAAGACCCATCGGGCATAAGTTCACAAAACACCCCTAATCTCCGAAATCGACAAATATGTTGGCGCTTTTAGAACTTGTGATTCATCAACTGTGAGCTGTTAGGGTTAGGGTTATTGGAGGACGAGGTGCTTGGCATTGAGGGGATCTGGCGTTATTAGGATGCAGATGAAGATGGAAGGGCTGGTTCTGGCGGCTTTGGGGAGGGTGGCTTTGGGGAGGGTGGCTTTGGGGAGGGTGGAAGCTGCTGTGGTTCTATCTACACAGCCATGACTCTGGTGATGAGAAGAATGAAGGAATGGGCCTTCAAACAAAAATCAAATCAAATTGTTATAAGCTGAAAAGGAGATCGAGAAACAGAAGGCAGTGCCCAAACTACATCAAACAAAACTACGCTACAGCACCCTTATCCACCATACCGCCGCATGGACAACATTCCTCCCACCCTCTCCTTATTTCCATACCTAGGTAGACTGACGAACTCCATTGTCGAAACTCGCTGCCGATGAATTTGGCATGTGAGTTCTCGGTTGCGCCGCTTTCATCACGAGCAACAGCCCCTGCGTACCAACTCTGTCGGCAAACTAAGCTGAGGGCCCACTCACTCGGTGCACCGGCAAACGCTGATCGCTCCAGCGCAGAAGCCTCCAGGAACACAAGTTCCTCCGCAGTCGCTGATGCAGGCAGGGTATCCGCGCGCATCCAGTTCGTCGAAGAGAGGATGGCCACGTTCGATGAGCTTCGTGGTCGGGCTCGCGACGGCCAGGGAGGCGAGGGCGAAGGTTAAGAGCGTGATGATCTGCATTTTGGAGCTTTTGGTGTAGATCGTTTAGGGTTGTTGGTGACGTGGGGGGGGGGTTGGGTTTCACTGAGCTGAGGTGTATGAAAGTCGGCTATGTGGATGACAGAGTTGATTGTCTGAATGTCGAGAAATGACATCCCATTTATACTTCTCGTTTCCCTAGGCATCTATGTCACACCGTCGTGGTATAATTAGATCTGACACTTAGTCCGAGATCTAGTACGAGTCGGTGGTGCTTTATGGTGGGATTTGGTCAGCCTATACAAGATTGTCTCAGCTAAGTTGCTTGGACGCCGGTGCTCACACGGCAGCGTCCTGTCGGAAGATTCAGCCTCAATGGCGGGGCTCGTTACTCGGTCCCGGGCTCCCACTCCTTCACGCGACTACCTCGCATCTTTTATGGTACCGGATATCGGTTATTGTTGATCCCGTACTGGATCTCTCGGGGTGGTTCGACTTGGTGGATCTTATGAAGGCGCGGAGGATCAGCTGCCAGAAGAGGTCAAGGGACGCGTTAGCTTCGAGGCGCACGACATCTTTGATCCGTCGATGAGGGTGGATATCATCTGCTTTGGATCCCAAACAACTGGCCCAACAAGTTCCGACATGTCTCATTTCTAACGTCACATTTTCCGAATACTGACGCCCATCAGAATCCAGTATGTGCTCTGGGATATTTGTCCCCCACAGGTATCGGGAAGATAGGGCCTTTCCTTATGCCTATTACGGTGCATGGAGATAATACAGTGGTTACCCCTGATCCAGCATATGATTCGGGCTCGGATTCGATATGCTGTATCCCTTATTTATGCCATATCTAGAACTTCCTATTTTGGTATAATATGCTCTCACAAAGAGATAACTCCACTTATTACATACATATTCTTATATAAGCAAGCCAACTTCTTATATAAGCAGCCTATATTCTTATATAAGCAGCCTATATATAGGGCACTTACCCACATATAATCCCTGGAAATAGGCTTTATCACATAAAGCTATCCCCTATTGTGGCATATTTTCAAGAAACGCATGCTGTATGCAAATATGCCAGAACAGGGATAATTCCCTAGTAAAAAGATTCGGGCTCCCAAACCATATGCTGTATATGGGACATGCTGTAACAGGGGTAACCACTGTACTGACAATGAGACAGGATGCTCGTCTAAAGAGCATCGGTTCCAGAGCTAGAGCCCGACACCAGATTTATCATTCTTGGTCCTATCGAAATCTAGCACTGTCCTACTATGGAAAGAAACTCAAGTCCGGTAAGAAACGATCTGTCATCTGTCATTCGGCCATTGATAGGTTGCACTAACATGACTTCCAGGGCTGCAGACGTGGATACGGCATCCCTATTCCGCGCCCGAAACCACTCCGCTGAAGAGCAAAGGTCTCTTTTGTCCATGCAGGAGGCAACATCCGTTCTCAGGTTTGTTAAAAGGCCAAAGCAGTTAGCACTAACTCCACAAGAGGGGTCTTATAATACCGAAAACATCGGAACATGTCGAGGTTCGATTTCTTATCCGACACCACAACAAAAGTTGGTTCGACTTTACATTTAATGTCAGCCTACGTCTCATTCGGTACCTTGATTGAAAGGATATTCGTCTGCGTTCAAATTCGATGCCCGCATAAGTACATTGTCCACATGAACAATTGCCTGCAATATTCGTCATTAGGCATCTAGCTTCAGCCTCCAGTACCATACTACGAGACATGTCAAGAATGTAAATTTATCGAGCTATTTTCCATTGGCAGATAAAGCCTCACTATATCAATAATAGGAGTCATACACTGTTCGCGCCCCCTGACGAGTCCGGCCCATACTATCATCGCTAATTCAGCGTGTTTCCTTCCGATTACTGGGCATACATCACCAGCAGTCGTGTTCGAATAAGCTTTACCTAGTAGCTCTCTGATCAGCTTGGACTTAGGGCGCTAGATTAGGTAGGTTTCAGCAACACTCGTTGGTCACTCACGTGACAAAAACTACGTCCAAACACTCTCATCCGCAGCAAGCAGCATTTGCGTTCCTTTTTTGACTCATAGATGTTGGGCATGGCCATGCGTGCGGACTGGAAATTTAGTCGGCGATGTTCGACGTTGCGGGAGACTTTTGCCTTCAGGAACCACATCTGGCTTCATCCAACCACTGCTAACACCGACGAGTGGATGCTGGCCGGATCGCCGAGCCTTCGAAGGTGCGAATCGAAGAGTCATGGCTCATTAATGGGGCTTTGACGTCGATAATGGCTCGGTTTCCATACCGGGTACATAGAATATTTGACCCGATTTACGGCGGTGACTTGACCATAACATATGAAGCCTACATCACACCATAGTAATCATGACTTCCAAGGTTCTCAATTTCCTGCTTCCAGGATTCTGTCTTTTCCCAGTGACTGGAAGAGCTTTTTTGTACTCTCAGTCTCAAATACTACAACTTCACCTTACCTAAGAAGACAAATTGGGTTCGACTACGCAGCTACGGAGTTTGGATCATATCAGGAGCTATGTAGAATCGTTGCCCTTAGAAGTGGTCGAGCAACCTTGCCAACAGCACCAAAACCATAAACTTCATGATAATCAAGCCATAGGTGTTTGTGAGCTTCATCTTTGCTGGCAAAGACCAAACCACAGATCTTAGTCATGTCCAGATGATTAATTGTCCGAGCTGCTTGGGTAGGCCTAATGCGTATCTTAATTACTTCGGCCGTTTCTCGTGACGCTTTAATTACTTTATATAACACATCAGTCCTCATACAGGCCTGTGGCGATTCATGCATAGCTAGGATCAGTATGAGCAAATATACATGTCGAAAGCAATTGTAGCAAGCGTTACTTGGCGATTGGCGAAAGCAGGAGATTAATTATCTTATTCTCATCACGAATTGCAAGGGATTTCCGGGCAGAAAACAATAAAATTAATTATAATAGCGGGAGAGAATCAGGGTTTCTGTTTGCAGGTACACTTATAGAGCCCTTGTACCCATCACTGATCACCAACTGGTCACGTGATGACCCTGTTCATCACCCAGTTAATACTTGGGATACGGGTGGCAAGTTTTGAAGCATCCCATATATAGAATCAGTGCAAATATCTGAGACTCACACTCGTAATCAGAACCGAAAGCTGTATCCCCTAACTCGCTGCAAGATCACTTGACATGACCACAGAATAGGTGGAGGGGCTGCCAGCCGGCAAGAAGAGTGTTCAACATCTGGGTAACCACAGCAATAAGAAAGTACCTTGCCGCCTTGGTGTCTAGACAGAGCTCATCCGGTTGCATGAGCTTGCAAAGCAAAGAGTAGCTTTATTTCCACGGCCATCTTATTAAATTTCTCCCTCACCAGAACAACTTCTCAATTGCGAGCATCTGCGCCAGCATCTGTTTTCGGAACAAATTTCCTCGGCAGTGCACCAATCCAACAATCCATCATCGCAATGATACTACAGTGCTACTTCATCAGCCAACAGTTCTACCAACGATGAATCCATCCGGTAGTGCCGACCGGGGCGCCTGGCCCAACGCTGTCGCGTATTCTACCAGCGGGGATGAGGTAAGGTATTCAAGTGCCTGAACACGATTCTATTTACTGACTTGGGATCCTAGATTCCCTCTTCAGGGCCCCCGTCAAGCCAATGGCAACCTACACCAACCCAATCACAAAACACAATCCCTCCCCACGAGAACTCTGTAAACAAGATCCCCGCCGGGAACTTCGCGAGCAATGAGTACGAGTGGGTTGATGAATGGGCCCGTGAGAATTGTCCGCCAGCCCCCGGACTGCCACCCTCGGATACAGCGGCTGATCAGGGCAATCACCAAGCTTGCGGATCCAGCGTGTCATCCTCGACTGGAGGAGCTGCCGTTCCTAGCAAGGGCTCAATGCCATCCAAGCGCAAGCGTACCCCGATTGAAGGTGGCGAAAATGGCAACGAAGACTACGAGGAGTCTCCAGGGGATATGGCAAAGAGGAAGGGGAAAATGCCGAAGAAACCACGCACTTTATCAGCCTGCATCGCTTGTCACAAAGCTCACGAACCATGTAAGGGAGATCGCACTCGATGCGATCGTTGCGGGAACAAGGGAATCCAGTGCGATTGGCCGACAATCCACCGCAGGGGTCCGACCAAAGGTCAACGTGGCATCTGGGAGCGAGTTATTGGCGCAATGACGATGACGAATCCTGGGCTTGTGCAAGCAATTGCTGACGAGCTCCAATCCGGGAGAGTTCCGAGAACTGGGCGAGCAATCTTAGACGTGGTACAGGATGAAGAGGAGTACGAGGACCTGAAAAAGGAGTACAAAAAGACCAGCTTCTCGGATCTTTTACGGATGAACAGGCCCACAACGACGACTATGACTACGACTACGACCACGGCGACGGCGACGACGACGGCGACAACAATGGCGGAAACAAAGGCCATCAGTCAGACGCATGTCCCAACGCTGAACAACAATCCAACACCGACCTTTGACCCGGTACAGTATCATAACGCGGCATCAGGCTATAACCCGGCAACAACCTATGGCCCAGCACAATACCACAACCCGGCACAAGGCTACAACCCGGCACAGGGCTACAACCGGGTGCCGAATTATGACCAGGTGTTAAATCAACTTCTGCCTTCGCCTGCCTACACAGATTCGATTGTAAGCATGGTGTCTGGGCAGCATGACCCAAGAAGCATCAGAGAGCTCCCGAATCAACGAGTACCACCTAAGGAGGCGGCTTACAACACCGTACAGCGCCGATACAACCTCGGTTCTTACAATCGCGGCCAGAACTTGGAACAGCCATATCAGGCACCATACCATTCGTCGCCGAATCATCAACATGCACCAAACCTCAACGCCCAAAACCCTGGGCCCGGAATCTCGGCTCGCGCTGAGTCTGACATTTCATTCCAGCCACCGCCGCACGGCGTGCCCCCCCCCCCCCCCCCCCCCCCCCCCCCAAAGTGCCTCCCTCCTGCACCTAATGCTCTCCCTGAAGATGCAAACTGGTACTAGAATGATGTGGAAAGAAGGCCGTCAGGATGAAATCGACGAGAACGATGATGAAATAAATGATTAGATACCCAGACGGAACGCATGCTTTTTGCCAGCCGTGCATTTGGTTTCATCATCTCACCAGATCTTCTGGCCAAGATCATATTTCGACCTAGCTTTGACATTTCGACAGACTCACTAACACGAGAACACCGGTCTTGGGGGATCATTTGTCAACAGGTTTCGACGAAACCTACTAAGCTCATGCTTGTAGATGGCAAATACAAGTAGCTTTCGTTGCTCATAGAAGAGGGGGCGCACGAAGAGAAACGCTGGAGTAGCGTGCCTTTTCACGACTTCCTCGATATAGATTTCCTAGTAGAGCAGAACGAATGGAGCATCCTCGTTGATCCCGAACCTGACCTCGCAAGTTTCCTAACTTCCCACCTTGACTGAGTAAAGCCGTTCACTGCTTTCTGTGACTAGGGCCCACCATTGCTGTTATGCAGTCCTCATCTTGGGACTCTTATCTTGAACAATTCGATGTTAATAACGATGACCGAGGATAATCTAAGGATCTGTCTAGCTTTCTGGACAGGGCACAATACTAAATGACGGGCTCTGGTGCTGGAGTCCATGCAAGACGCCAACCCCTCGCCCACACCATACTCTCTACGGCATCATCAACCTTGCGCACCAGTGATTTCATCATTGTTATTTGCTGAGAGCCCATGCAGGCTCCATTAACACCAACGCCAATCTGACCATTGTACTCTACTTCCTTATATCTCGATTTCCCAACGAGAATTGTCGTCGTTTTCTTGTAACATTAGATTCTTCAGAATCCTGAACTTTATAATCAAATATTCTCCTTATATTTAATCATTGCGAACCAGGTCCCGCATACCAATATGCATCGTCGTAAAATGGTTGGCTGAGGTTCCAAGTCAGATCTGGTAATGATATCGGCTCCTCTGGTTAGTCAAGGCTCAACAGAAGGTCCTTGGAATACACCCTCGCGACTGAAACGCTTTTTCAAGATGCTCGTGTATCTAAGACTAGGGCATTGTATCTTTCATGGATCTGACACCTCGGCTTACCTCGCTCGTTTTCCCCCAAGTCTTGGACAGTCATGTAGGATGATCTCCAACTCCACAAAAGCCTGTTCGCCTCTGTAGGAAAACGGAGGACTTCTATGTTGAAAACAAAAACATAAAAGAACGAAGATCTATAAGAGTCAAGCTACCCTAAACAAGCCCAACAACTAAAACGCCCCCTTTCAACAAAAAAAAAAAAGAAAGAAAACAAAACAGCAACGAGAACCCTCCCACTCTTTTCCCTCCCCTCTTTCCTCCCCCCCAACATCCTCAAACTCAGCACCCATTACCCCGATCCGAGAGGCACTGGTCGGTGCAGGCGCCGCCGATCTTGATGCCGTAGATCTTGCCCGAGACGCCGGCGGTGACGCACTGGTTGAGGATGGTCTTGGCGCCGTCGGCCAGGTCGCCCTGGTCCAGGCCGCCGATGGCGTTGTGCCACGACGTGCAGCAGCTGTCGTCCCCGTCCTTGTAGCAGACCTGCCGCGGCGACTCGGGCACCGTGTTGCGCGAGGTCGAGTAGAGCTGGTTGACCACTGGCGGTGAAAAAAAGGGTTAGTATGTCATATTATTTTTATTCCTGTTGCTTTAAATGGATGACTCGGGGATCTATCTACATACGGTTCGAGCACAGCTCGTTGTTGGCCGTGTGACTGGTGCTGCAGGACGGCGTCGGGTGCGCCGAGCAGTCTCGCTGCACGAGGGTCGCCCGCGTCGCCGTCCGCGACCCCTGCGTCTTGGTCGGCGGCTCGGGGCCCAGCCACTCGAGAGTTGCCCCGTTCTCGAGCTTCTGCTCGCCTATCGAGATCAGCCGCTCAGGCTGGTCACCGCCGGCGTCTGGGTTGGGGGCCGGCGACGATAGGGCGCCCAAGGTGAGGAGGGAGAAGATTAGGGTGGTGGTGGTGGTGGTGTAGCGCATCTTGGTTTTGTCGCTGTGTGGTTGAGGGGGATGTTCTGAAGTAATCTAACAAGTAACAAAGTCGGTTATTGTTCAAGATGTCTTCCTTGATTAATTGTAGTCTGTTTGTAGTCTGTTGAGCTTCCCACGAAGGGGGCCATCGTCCTTTTTATCCTCGTTGGCACTTCACCTTCTTTCCTCGTGATGCTATCTCTTCCTGGAGGCGATCACTTCTGATGACGCGTTTTCTTGGGAAAGTATACCTTTCCCTATACCTGTATCCTATTCCTTATGGAAGATCTTCTGAGCTTCCTCGGGGATAAGTCTACGTGCATCTTCCTTGTTGGCACCACCTCGGGTGAAGCTACGCCTTCAATGGCCTCTTGCGTCATATGCAGTTAATTTAGAATAGCCCGCCCCAGCTGAAATTGGGTCGTCTAACCTTGAATAGGGTGCTGAGTCAGATGAGTCTATGATGAACCCTAATTCATTGCTCAGCTCACCCCATGTCGTATCATTGTTCTTTTTATATCTCAGCCTCAAACCAGCCGATGAGTAAGAACCCTGAGGATCTCTCTTTTTTTAACACCGTTAGATCGAATCATGCGGTTCCTGGTATATGAAAAGTGGCGAGAAGACTTCAGGTTGAACAGGGGGGCAAGTTAGTCAGGGCAATGTCCGGGTTGGGAGGGTTCATTTAAATCCGTGTTTTTCTTAGACTAGAAAGATAGATGTCCTCGAGGTGAAGATCGTGGTTACAATTATCAGTCATGTACAAACTACAAAGATCATAGGGGAAAAGTCTTGAGAAAAAAGTCATGAGCACGGCTTTGGGAATAGTCGTCGGCAGTCGTTCAGAAAGTAACCGCCATCATGAGCATTCAAATACGAAATAGCAACTACTAGAACCATCACAAATGCTTAAAGATTACCAGCATTTCCTTATATGATACAACTCAAATCTACGGGTCTCGTAAAATTCTAGGTGTTCTCAGCAAGTATAGCCACTAACTTGCATTGCTCTATGCTGGACCCCCCTTATTCCTCCCCTATAGCAATTCTATTCGCCCTCTTCACGTCGAAAACCCCATTACCATCCGTCAACTCCTCCTTGCGACCAAAGTAAACGGGAAAGGTGACGTCGGGTGCGCAGAACATCAAATCTGCCTGTAGCTGAAAGACGTCATCGTAGCGCACGCGGAAAGCGTGCCATTCACCGGGCTTGTTCGGGAGCGGCCCATCGAAGTCGGGAAACTCAAACCCCGGGCCATGGTGGTAATACTTGATTAGCAGGCTGTGGTCGCGAGACGACTGTTGGTCCAGGATGGCGATGATGTTCTGCTCGATAAACTTGAAACGGTCCATCTGTTGAAGTGCCCATGACTGGCACTCATCGTCATGGGCGCCGATGAACTTGGACGCTATCTCGTCACCGTCTTTGATCTCACTCTTGAAGATGCTCTGGTCGCGAGGATTCCCGGGAGCGTCGACTTCTCGAGACTCAACCAGGAAGTAGGGTTTCCGGTTGCGTTTGTCCATTACGCGCACAGCCTCCTACGTGTCTTTGGTCAGCTTGGAATACGGCGAATAAATGGGTTAGCGCACGGGAATGACCCACGGGAGAAGCTGCTTTCGCCGTGACGAACAGGAGGATTCGGGGCATGCTGAAGCAGTCGGACGTATGTTAACGAGATGTCTTGTACCAGGTAGTAGGATTTCGTAGATGGCGGTAGCTGACAGGGAAGGCAATATGGGATGGAATCATTAGTTAGAAGATCGCTAGGTCGTTAATATTGGGTTCAGGAGTCGGGTTAGACCGTACTTAGGTATGAATACGACAGCTGATGTTCATGACGTAATTGATCTCAATAAGCTATCTACCTAGGTACAATCAATGCAAGATCTACGATCCATGCAAGCAAGCCCATGGATCTGACTCAGCAGCTCAGCTCGAGCTTGTTCAGCTCCCCTTCAGCCCTATCTCAGGGGGTTGCTTGCTGACAAGCAACCACCTTCCTACGCAAATCATCTATTTTTGCCAACCCCGGGTATCCATTCATTGCGATAGTCTCATTTCTAGATTATTACCGACTTTTGGCCCGAGTGACTATTCCCATTCCTGGCCACTAGGGCACGTCGATCGTTTCGCCGCATCCCACGAGGGAACACCGGTGATAGACCTGAGTGAAATCTCAGAATAGTGACCTGGGTGGCTTTCATCTGTTTCTACTTTTATCTAGGACTGTGCTACCTCGATGAAATAGAAGACACATTGGCTCAAAGAACGACACTAACGCCAGAGATCAAAATAGGTCACAATGATGATCACTGCTCTACAACTTAATAATGCGAATGAGAAGTATGTAGCTCTGATGCTACCCCTGATTTCTTCCCACAGCTCTCTTGATAGCCACGCCGCCGACATGAGATAAATACTCCTCCTTTTCGATCGCCGAGACAGATGCAATATGAATTAGAGACTCTAGAATACTATATCAACTCCATTTGCTTTACTCTCTTGTTCTTTCCTACATTCTGCTATTTTCTTTGCTCTTACCTTGCCTTCCAAGCCCTTTTCTTTTAGTAGGATATAAAATACCCAGTAGTCCCTGGTATATACTACAGCAACATGTCTCCTCCTCTCACCTTTGCTCAATTCATTCTGCCCTTTCTGTTGGGCTTCTCGCACGCTGCCCCGGTCGATCCGTTGAACCCAGACGTGAAGGCCGATCAGCGGGCTGCCGTCGTCCTCGAGACTCGCAACACCCAGAACAATCCTATAGACGCGACGTTTGATGTATCTGGGTGGCCGGATATCGCCGAAGAGAACTGCTACGTGATGCTCTGCGTTTTCAACGGTCAACGAGTCTGGCATGTCTCCCAATTCATAAGCGTGCTGCCACCCCTTTTTACGGCCTAGTTTCTAACTCTGAGCAAATAGGCAACGAGTCCAAACCGCCTCCGAGTCGGATTCGCATTATACGGAGTCAGGGGCCAGTCTGGTTCCATTCCGCGCTGACAACTTGAGCGATCGACATACTACACAGATCTCGTCGGCTACGACCAGTGCTGAGGAGTTCCCGTGGCGAAGCATCGAGTGGTCGGGTGATACTATTGCCCATCTGCTGCCAGCAACTCCGGCCCAGCAAAACTGTATGTTATTATGTCTATCATTCATAAGAACTAGTATTCGAGAGACTGACAATTGCCAATCAGCACAAGGAGGTAGTATCAACAGCGGATACGACAGTGCTGGCGTGAACTATGGCGACTGGTTCAGGATAACCTTTTCCAACTAGTAAGCTCTTGATACAAGCAAAGCCGTCTCCTATTATGCTGACCCTTCTGCAACAGCGACAAGAGTAAACCATATTGCGTGGCACTCTTCCAGAACCCGCCGGATACCTCAGTTTGCAAGAGGAAGCGGACTAGGCTGTTCGACAAGTCTGGCATTGATCCATCCGACTTCGACTATACCAAAGTGCAGAACTCGAAGCCGGTTGTCTTCGAGCACTCGAAAGAGTTGAAGAGACTTCGTGACTAGGCTTTCTGCATGCGGAATCAAGAGTATGGACTTCTTGGCAGTTTGCTATATCAACGGATCTATCTATATGACTTCAACAAAATGTAAAACTGCTTCGGGATAACTACATATGTACATCGGTTCTGTCATCTATTCAATCATTTTCGAGATATGAATTGATTCAATCTTGATAGTTGTCTTCTGCAATTGCATTACACAAGAATATTGATTTAATCTTCAATGCCGAAATAATACAGATTTCTTTCTACTGCTCCACGGCAGTCCGATCCGCTTTCCTCTCTGCTGCGCCCTCCGTATTATACAGACAGCCATCGAATCACCGCCACGATCAAGTGGGTACATGACCCGACCCGGCATGCTACATTCTGTGTGTTTTGGCCGCGCCCTGGCGCCCTCCGGATGACAATGACGATCGACGATCTCACTTGCGTCGGTGGAGTTCTGACTGCCCGATTGGCCCCTTTGCTATACTTGTAGTAGGTATTGAACGAGTACAACAAGAAGGTACCGGCACGGGGAGTCTGTAAGGAAGGACACTGTGCTGCCAACCAATCATAAGGTTGTTTGACCTAGGTAAGCATGAATGCCGGTGCAGAGTACAGTGGTACGCGAACTATTCTACCCGGAGTAGCACTCATTAAAGGACGCCGTGCCTGGTCGTGCAAAACTCAACTCTGCGGCCAAAAACACCCCAGGGCGCAAGCCACATACATACTCAAGTAGTTAATAAACCTTAGGGCGTGGATAATTTTCCCCGTATATCTACCCCTATATCATTTAAGGTTCTGGTTACCAGGTAGTTATTTAAGCGCCTCCCAACTCCTCCGCCCCACTGTCCGTTCTTGGGGTCTTCTCCTATTCTTGCTCTACCTAGGAACGGCACCTGTTTAACAACATCCTCATCCTCATCCTCCCTTCTACTGCCCTATTACCAATGTGCTTCTAACTATCACCTATATTTATCCTAACCTAGAAAATAACTTCCTCTTCTTCAATATGTTATCGAAAAGGGGCGCCAAATGGTCCCAAAATTCCTATGCCCACGGAAAGAAAGATCTCTACGATCCGCTGACGAACCCCGGTGGTGTCGTAAGCTTCGCCAACGCAGAGAATGTAAGAAATCAGATGAAAATACTTCTTTTGCTTCCATTCACGCTCCAACTAACCGCCTATCACAGTGGCTCATGCAGGATGAGATCACCGACTTCCTCAACGCACACGTGAGTCATCAATCAATCAATCAATCAGCCTGTGATAACCAACCTCTCGTCTATATCGGCATATCTATATGCTGATCACCCGGGACCTGTTTCAGAATCATTTCGACAAGTCCTGCTGCACGTACGGCGAGGGCAGCACCGGGTCCCTGCGCCTCCGCGACGCCATGGCGCGGCACATGAACGCGCACTTCCGCCCCGCCCGGGCGGTCACCGCAGAGGAGGTCACCTTCGCGGCCGGGGTGACGGACCTCAACGAGGTCTGCGCGCTGCTGACGTGCGACCCGGGCCAGTCCGTCATGCTGGGCAGACCCGTGTACGGGTCCTTTGCTGGGGATCTGGGCACGCGAACCGGGTGAGTTAAGCAAAGCAAAGCAAACAACCATCCCCCCTTGTATCGCGGAGTAGTTTTAGTCTATCTGCCAATCTACGTGTGGGTATTCTAGCTGACACAGTCTCTGTTTTCGTGGCACTGTGCAGCGTGTCGCTAGAGTACGTCTCGGTGGGTGACACAGACCAGTTCTCTCCCGCCTGTGTCGCCCTGTATGAGGCGGGCTACGAGGAGGCCAGGGTTCGCGGGAAGGACATCCGGGCCCTGCTGATATGCAACCCGCACAATCCTCTTGGTAAGGTTCTTCTGTCTGCTCCCAGTTCCGTTTAGGCGCAGGCTTTAACTATCTCTTTCGTGGCCCCAAGCAACAACCGTTACCTAGGTACTTATTGTATGTATGTAAAATGTCTAACCTATCTGACCTGACGATGTCTAGGCCGATGTTACCCCCGAGAGACGTTGGTAGGGCTACTGCGGTTCTGTGCGTCAAAGAACATCCACCTCATCAGCGACGAGATCTACGCGCTGTCCATGTACGATCCCGTGGATGGCGAGCCGGAATCCTTCACCTCGGTGCGCTCTATCGATTTCACCGGCATCATCGACCCTAGCCTCGTTCACGTGCTGTATGGCATGTCTAAAGTGAGTTTTCTTTTTTTCTCTCAGATTGGCTTTCGACTCTAAAAACACCTTGGTCGGACGCCAAGCCTTACCTACCTACCTAACACGCGCGTCAGGACTTCGGGGCCGCGGGCCTGAGATTGGGCTGCCTGGTCTCGCAGAACGAGCAGTTCACGAGGGCCACGAGAGCTACATGGTAAGTTCGGCGCCACCAACTTGTCCTTGATTCGAACGACCAGACAACCCAGCAGGACCAGTCAGTCATGTTTAACCTAACTTCTCTTATCTCCACTAGTCGCTTCTCCTGGCCTTCGCAATACTCCATGGCCCTGGCTGCCAACCTCCTAGAAGATCAAGCCTTCGTCCGTGAATTCCTCGCCAAGTCAAGACAGCGCCTGACACGAGCTCGCGCCCTGGCCGAGGTACTGCTTACCGAGGCCGGTATTGAGTACCACAAGAAAGGGTAAGTACAGAAATACCCAGCCCGCAAGTCGGATCGACTTAGATAAAGTCAAGACATTCACAAAACATCCATCCTCTGCTCTAACCTGACTATCATCATCTCCCCCTTTAGAAACGCCGGTTTCTTCATCTGGCTCGACCTCAGCGACCACCTCTCTACCACCACCACCACCACCACCACGACAGACAACAACGACGATGATGAGAATAGTAACGAAGCCGTCGGATGGGCGGCTCATAATCAGCTCGACCGGCGATTCCGCGAGGTGGCCGGCGTCGTCATGTCCGGAGGGACCACGAATCGGGCACCGCGGCCCGGGAACTTCAGGCTGATCTTCTGCGTCGAGGAGCCGGTTCTCAGAGAGGGGATAAGAAGGTTTGGTTTTTTGACATAATCCCCCCCCCCCCTCCCCCCCTCCCCTCCCTTTTTCTCGTCGTCGATCTTGGAAAAATTTTTCTAACTAATGGATTGAATGCCGGTGTAAGGATATCGAATGTCCTAGGTCGCAAATGAATCGAGCGAGAGGGAGAGTGAGAGGGCTCAGGGGGCAAGGGTTATAGAATAGAAGAAATTGGGTAGTGGTATGATGATGCGAAGGGGAGGTTCGTTGCAGCGGTTCCAAGAAGATGAAAAGAGTCTCTCGATCTTCTGGGTATTCGACTAGGTTCCGTGTGCTCCTGATTACTTGTCCCTTTCTACACCTTTCTATCTATTACACTTTATCGTGTGAAGCAGGACCAGGGCATACAGATATCGGAGCTTTGGTTTGAACGATTTGAATCAGAAAAGACGAAAAGAATAAACCTATGTACGCGTCTATACTGATAGACCCTGACCACTGCCCTGAGCTTAGCTGTTCACGACTAGATGAGTTGCCATGCCCGTCTGGTTTCAACCTCCTCCTCACGCCTTCCACCCCATCTCCAGCATCTCCCTGGCGGTGACGGCGTGAACTTCGGGAAACCGGTCGTTCAAGGCCGGCTTGCGCGCGAAGTCGAGGTAGCCATCAGCCGTGAGGCTCTCGAGGCCAGCCACGACCAACTGCATCACCTCTTTGGGGTAGACCTGGTACCCGGGGACGTGGCCGGGGAGCTCGGTGATCTTGCCGGACTCGAGGGTCTCGATCGAGTCGTAGGTCACGTCGAATTTGGTGCCTGGGAGGAGAAAGAGATAGATTGGGAGATTAGTAAAGGTTCATGTAACGAGGGTAAATGGGGAAGGGGGAAGGGTAAGTAGGTTGCAATAGATCTTTCACTTACCCCGGACTTCCTCAGCCAACTTCAGAAACTCATTCCAAGTGAGAGTGTCGCCCCGCACGTACGTCTCCTTCTCCCACTCGCGCAGCGACAGCAAGCGGGCGACGAATCGGCCGACGTCGCGGCTGTAGGCGAAGGAGGTCGGCACCTGGCCGTCGCCCGGGATGGCAGCCTTGGCGTGGGCGACGTCGAGCACCATGGTCATCGGGGCTAGGTGCGAGGCCACACGCGGCATGCCCCAGTAGTCGAGGAAGAAGCCGAGGCACACGGCCGTCCACTCAAGCGTGCAGGACTTCTCGAGTTCCTTTTCCGAGGCGATCTTGTGAATCGCGCCGGCGACGTGGGATTTTCTATTTTTTTTTTCCACGGGGGGGACGTGGACACGTGTTAGAGAGAGAGAAATAGAGACGGAGAGACCCAGAGACTAGGGACCGATGTTCTGTGATGGGTGGGTATAGGTGATGGACATACTCTGGTCCGTAGCGACAACCCCACACGCTGGGGATGAAGCGCTTGGTGACGCGGGAGAGCTCGGCGGCACGAATCAGATTGATCTCGGCCTCGGCGCCGGTGAAGTTGTTGAGCCCCGAGATGACGGTCCCGACGTCGTGGTCCTCGAGGAGCTTGGCGAGCCCTGCGACGTCACTGTAGTCGGCCGCGACGACGCGGGCGCCAAGCTTGCCCTCGAGTTCTTTGCTTGACTATTCGATGTCGTTAGCAACCAGAGAGAAAACCATAAGGCAAGGTTCTGTCTAATTTTATTTGGTTTTTGGGGGATGGGATGGGTTGGCAGATATGGGATGGGATGGCACGTACGGTTCGCGAGAGCACGATGGCCGTGTCGATACCGTGTTCCTGAATGCCTTCTAGCACAGCGCGTCCGATGCTGACGGAACCTCCTGCGATGGCGACGACGGGCATAATGATGAGTGTTTAGGAGGTTATTTTAAAGACTCGAAACGATTATTGTGTTGTAAGAAGTGTATTCAGGGACTCTTGTGTGTGTCTATCAAAGGCCTTGCTTGAGTTGGTGTTGTCGATCCGGCTTGAAGTGAGGAGGACGACAGGTTTATATAGACTCTGACGAGCTTCATCCCCTGCTGTGAGCCAGCATGCATATGCTTACCAATGTCCATGGTCCTAGATTTGCTGTGTTCAGCAGATAAGTGACGTTGTCCTCGTTGAATTTGTCAATCGTCGAAGAACCTGAGTACATTCGGGGCGTAAGGTTGTCTGCTGGTCGCTGCTGGCTTACAAGATCCATCCCACATCGCGCAAGTACAAGACTGGTTGTCAAAGTAATCCATGTGGGGAATCTCCTCAATACATTACCTAGGTACCTAGATACTTCTTTAGGCTTAGCTATCATACGAAGGCTTGACGACCTGTGAGTGGAAAATCAAGTACCGCTTGTCCCACATATAAACAGTACTTCTAAGCACTCACCTGTACACTCTCCTCTTCTCATCAAAGTTTCCTCTCATAGGTTCATCCATCCCACATCCCACATCGCCGTTTCTAAGGCGCCGCGTTGTCTCTTTATTACCTACGGTATGAGACAGGAATGCCTGGGCCATTTACTTGTCCGCACGCAGGGTGCGGTCGTTCATATAATCGCAAAGAGCATCTCGGGCGGCATGAAAGGACCCATGGGCAACACCGGCCTTTCAACTGCGTCAACTGCGGTGCCAGTTTCTATCGGAGGTAAGCAAGCAGACCCTCTCATCTGTTCCTGCACTTTTGCATCATCCCAGCTGCTTAAACGCACGTACCTAACTGTATCTATATGTAGGGATCTGCTCAATCGCCATACACGTCTGAGTGTCAAATGTCAGTCGCTACAGGCGGAGCGAGCACAGGTGTCTCCCCAGGAAAACACCAACACTCCCAATAGTGAAGAGCAAATGCTCAATGGCCCAGAATCGAGTTTCTCGAATCACCATGCCACCGTGCTGGAGAGCAATGCCTCAGCTTCGGGCGACATGCCCCGAGTCCCTAGCCAGGAACAAGGCCTCAGCAGCACCAGCACCAGCAGCAGCAACAGCAACAGCAACAGCAGTACCAGCACCAGCGCCAGCGCCAGCAACAGCAACAGCAACAGCAGCAGCATCCTAGTCGAGATTTCCAATAAGCAGGAACTGCGACGAGCTTACCTCTCCAACTTTCACCCACACTGGCCTCTGCTCGATGAAGATGTGTTCAAGCTACCTCAGATACCCACACTGGCCGACGCTATCCTGATCGCAGGCCTATGGATGATACCGAGGCACGATGCGCGCCGGGAAGCACGAGCTCACCATCACCGACTCATCCAGGAGCTGAGCGAGATGGTGTTGGTATGTACACATGCATGCTTTCTCCCTCTGCATTGATTCAATCCATCATCACCAGGTGATCAACCCAGCTAATGCTACAGTACTTATTTAGAACGAGCGAAACCGGCACCAATATTCCCTCTGGACACACCCATCACCGGAAAACCTGCCGCATTTCCAAGCCTGCCTCATCCCGCTGATCATCTGCACCTACCGCGGGACCGAAGATCTGCTCAACACCTTCATGCTCATCAAGCACCTGTTTGACATATTCAGACGCGCGGGCGTCTACGAGCAGCGCAGAATCGACGAGGCCTGCTCGCGACCACGGGTGCGGCAACAGTATCAACGGTTCGTAACCTCCCCTCTCTTTCCCCTCTCATGAAATTCGCTTTTGAAGAAAGGCGCAGCGGCTGACCAGAAGGATCCAAAGACTCGGTTTGCTACACTACAAAGTCTACATGCACTTCAACACCCTCTTATCAACCACCCTGCCCTTATTTGCGCAATTACAGTACTTCACCCCCAGGGTCTTACAGCTCCAAGCCCCCATCCCTCCTCTTCCTTCTTCTCTTCCTCTCCCTCCCGTTCCGCCTATTGCCACACCCGGCTCATCATCATCGTCGTTACCCCCAGACTGCCTCATCAGCGATCTCAAAAGACCCAGCGGCCGCCAGCCCTTCAACAAGGCCGCGCAGACTACGATGGCGGCGCTTGTGGCCTGGGACTTCTGCGTCGGGATGATCATTTCGTGCATCGTCTCACAGAGAGAAGAAGAAGACAAACACGACGACGAGCGTGCATTGCTGGCGCGGATAGAGCCGTATCTGTTTGCTCATCTTGAGGGATGGTGGAATGGAGAAGAGGAAGAAGAATAGATCTTGAAGGAGATAATGATGGATGAAAGCCAAGTGGGTGAGCCTTGAGCAACCATCAGAGTAGATGAGATCTTTTAATGTTCGACAAAAGACAATAAACAACAGACAATAGATAATAGAGGCGTTCGGGATACCCAAAAGAAGAGTAAGAAGAAGAACAAGAGAAATAAAGAATGATACCTTTATATCCAGCAAGATTCTAAAGGCCTGGCACCAAAATCCTCGCTGTCCTCATCTAGATCCTAAGAATTTGTCGCGAAGCGTACCTAGCCTAGGGGAAAATTACATGATGCAGTCTATCCCCCATCTTGACATTTTCGAAGATCTCTACTCTAGAGAGTGTCTGTCTATTTGTCTATCTGTTTGTTTGTTTATTTGTTCAATAACACAGGTTGTGGGCTGTGGGTAGACTAATCACTAAGGATACCAAACATCCATGGAAATTATGTACCATCCATCCATATATGCCTGCCTCCCTGCATCTAAGGAGCCAGATAGATATCTAGAAGCTGGAAACCTGTGAATCTGATTCTCGCACTTTGCTCATCTAGGAAAAGAAAAGAAAAAAAAGAAAAAAAACCCGAGATGATGCTTATAAATAACCTAGATATTTACACACATCTCAAATGATGAAACGCGCGTAAATTTTTCATTAAATATACACACTTTTATTTCCCCCCCTTCTTTTTTATTATGTCGAAGGCTGGTTGACTCACTAAGTAATACTTCATAGCTAGAAAGTAGAAAGAATTTCATCGCCGGGCTGAAAAAAAAAAGAAACTGAAATCCAGTGTGCTTTGCTACTAAACCCCCTTTTTCCCTGTGTATGTTGCTGTTCCCTCCTCCTCCTCTTCCCCCTCCTCCTCCTTTTCTTCCTTGCTTCCCTTTTTTTCATTTGGCGTCCCTGGTATGTATGTATATGTGTTGGTTCCATCATTCTAATTCTCCCCGTGGACGTCGTCCTTCTAGTCATGTTTCATGAACCCCCTCTTTAGAAATCGTTTCATCTCGTATCTCCCCAACCTCAGATGGAGATCTCAAGCGGCGGCGCCCTCCCCGTAGACGATCCGCCGCAAATGCTCTCTCTCCCCGCTCTGCTCACACATACCCCTGAACACGGACCCCGCCACTCCACCATCTCCGTCTCCATCCGCTTGTCCCTCGCCCGGGCCCATCTCCCACAGCTCCCGGGGGGTCCCGTACTCGGCGACGCGGCCCTCGCTCATGACCAGGATGCGGTCGAAGTCAGCGATGGTGCTCAGCCGGTGCGCGATTACGATGAGCGTCGAGCCCTGGAACTCCTCGCGGATCGAGCGCTGGATCAGCGCGTCCGTCGCCATGTCCACCGCGCTCGTCGCCTCGTCTAGCACCATGACCTTGGGCCGCGACACGATGGCCCGCGCCAGGCAGAGCAGCTGCCGCTGGCCTTGGCTCAGGTTCAGCCCGCCCTCGGAAATGGGCGACGAGAGCTTGCCGAAGATGTTGGTGTTATTGTTCCTCCTCGTCGTGTCGTTCGTAGCAGGGCTGTCAGGCGTCGGCGTCGGAGGCGAGGTGTCGGTGTCGGATTCGGTGTCGGAGATCAGATGCACGCGCCTCAAGCTGTCGAAGAGCTCCTCGTCGGTGTGATTGTCGAACGGATCGAGGTTCGTCCGGACCGTGCCGCTGAAGAGGACAGGGTCCTGTGGGATTATGGCTAGCCGGCTCCGCAGGTCGTGGAGCCGGAGCTTGGATATGTCCAGACCGTCGATGTAGATGGTGCCCGAACGTGCCTCAAGGAAGCGAAACAGGGCAAGAGTGAGCGACGACTTGCCGGCCCCCGTCCGACCGACTACCCCTATCCTCTCATTCGCATTAATCGAGAAGGTGAGGCCCTTTAGGACTGGTGGTAGGTCATCGGCATAGCTAACTTCGAGATCGTTCACCTCGACGCGCCCCTCTGACGGCCAGCTGGCCGGAGCCTTGGCGCCGTCAAGGCGCTCGGTCGGCAACTCGGTATACTCGACGACTCTCTCGGCCGCGTTCATATCCAACTCGACGTTCGCGCTTGTGAAACTAGTGGTTAGTCTTACTTTCACACAGAAAGGAGGTGTGAATAGCCCAGATGAGCACGCCAAGTTGGGGAAAACTCACTAATGCCGGATCGTCCACATGACGGTCCCCGAAAACTCCAACGCAAAGGCCAGAGCGAATCCTGCTAGGGCGGAGCTCATCTGGGGACTGACTAGGATCAGAATGGCAACAAACGAGGCAAAGAAGCTCCCGACTAGTCCCATGCGCCAGCCGATCCAGCGGTTGGTCAGCCATAGATGCCAGGTGGCGGCGGTCCAGTCGTCGACCTTCTTGTACATTCGGTCTATGAAGATCTGTTTCTTGTCGAAGGCGCGGATGGTAAGGACGCCTGTGAGCGAGGAGCCGAACTGCTCGAAGACGGGCGACTTGCCAACCGACTCGAGCCGCTTAACGGGGCGCGCCACCTGGAGGTATCGTTGGCCGAAAGCCACGCTGGCGGCGAGCAGGACGGCGGCCAGCGCGATAATGTAAGGGGACACGAAGACGCCAGCCACGATAACGCCTATCATGTTGAGCAGCGCGTTGCCGAAGAAACTCAACGAGTAGGCCAGCCGGGTGTCGACAGTGTGGAAGTCGCCAGTGTACCGGTTCAGGATGCGGCCCGTCGGCACCGTGTCAAGCCATCGCATAGGCGCACGTAGGATACGGAAGTTGAGCTTCTCAAAGAGCTCACGCGAGGCGCGGATCGAGCCGCTAAAGACGTACAGCCATCGCATGGTCGAAAGGAAGGATGTGAGAATCGATAAAAACACGTAGATTCCCAGATAAAAGACCAGACCATGGTCGCTGTCCAACATCGTTCGCACCGGATCCGTATGTTCATGCTGGTCGTGAATTGACTGCTGCAGCGAGAACTGATATGTGTAGGGCTGATGTTCGAACTCCGCTCTCACGTTTTCCTCTCTTGTCCCCGTCCAGATCTTAAGCCACCAACTTCTTCCCACGGTGAGGGCTTGCACGACCAGGAACAGGATCAGGGCACCGGTCCAGAAAATCCACGAGCCACTGTTGTTCATGTAGGCAAGGTAGACCTTCTTCTTGATAGCGCCTTTTTCGCGGCTTTCCTCCTCCACAAACTTACGAGCTTCTTGAGTTTTCGAGGGAATCTTGGCGAGACTTTCACCGATGGGCTCACCGTCGAGGTCATTTTCCGAGTTGACAGCTGTTGATTCCTCATCCGACCGAATCTCTTGTTCGGTTTGCTCGTGGCTTTTGATCTTGTCTAGTTTTCCTGCTTCTGCCAGGTCGTCGAGGAGGCCAGCATTGAGCACTCGCCCTCCTCCCAGCTCGACCAAGAATTTGGTCTTGGGTTGGCAAAGAGCTACGTGGTGTGTAACGAGTATACGGGTCCTTCCGAAACACAGATCGCCATTAATACAGTTTTCGAAGATATGTCGACCGACACTGTCGAGGTCAATTAGTAAGATGCGTCGGGGGTGCGCGTCGAGGTGTGGTGACAAGACCCAAAAAGGGGGGAAGGGGATCATACTGTGCGTCAACGGCAGAGAAGATGTCGTCCAAAACCAGGATTCCCGCTCGAGAATAAATGGCCCTCGCCAGCGTTATGCGCCACTACGATATTGTCAGCTGACAATGGTCATGGTAATAATATTACAGGGATGGGGGTCGTGGAAGCTATCCCAGTCCAACCATCTGCTGACTGTTGGGCGCAGACTAACCTTTTGACCGCCGCTCAGGTTAACTCCATTGGCACCCAGCTCAGTGCTGTCCCCATCGCTAAGCATTTCGAGGTCCTTTTTTAGAGCGCACGCTTCGACAGTCTGCTTATAGCGAGATTCATCAAATGGCAGCCCAAAGAGGATGTTATCTTTGAAAGTCAAGTTCTCGATCCATGGAATCTGCGATACGTAGGCAATGGCGCCGGGCAGAATCCAATTCCCCTGATGAGCCGAGCTATCGTGACGCTCGTGGAGCGAGGGTACCTTCGGCGCCAAGATCGAGCCGGCTAGGAGGTCGACTTCTCCCAGTATGGCAGAGAGCATCAACGTCTTTCCCGACCCGGTCTGCCCCGAGATGACGGAGAGTTCGCCCTTAGGGAAAGTCACATTGATGTCCCGCAGCACAAACCTGTCGGGGTCATCTTGGTCATTGTCTGAAGGCCAGGCGATGGTCGCGTTGTCAAATGATACCTCCTCCGCCTCTTGGATGATCTCCGAGACCTCCGCTCCCTGGAGGTATGCATCCATTCGCTTCACGGAAACCCAAGCATCCAGCAAGTCAGTCGTCAGCTCCGGAAGAAGAGAAAGTGCAACCTCGAGCCCCTTAAAAACACCCAACGAGACGAATGCGACGCTGGGGCTGAGACTGCCATGGACTGCTGCATAAACGGCTAAGGAAGCAGCAGACATCAAGATAGGACCAGATATCCAGCATGCCAGCAGCATCAAATCACTCAGAAGCACCGTCCATATGCTTTCAAGCTCCTTCTCTCGCACTTCGCCGACTTTCGCCTGCCACTGGCTCTCCAAAGCAGAGAACTTGATTTGGCGAATCCCTTGTAGGGCCTCATTGACAACCTCCATTTTCTCATCCCGGACTTTCATCAGGCGGTCCTGCGCGTCCGAGTACCGCTTGCTGAAGTAAATATTGACCGGCATCACGAGCAGCATCGCGCCGCAGCCTGCGAGAACCGCTTGCCACTTGAGCAGCCGCAGAAGGAACACGATACTCACAGCGAGTTTGAATAGGGAACCTGGGAAATAATAATTTTGTGCTGTGAATTCCGCTACTCGTTTCGTATCAACCCCGATGAGATTGACGGTACTTTGCTTGCTCTTGTTGGCTTGTTCCGCATCATCTTCTTCATCAACTTCTGGCGTGTCCGCGTTCGACGAAGCCCCAGCTGGACCTGCAAGGGTTGATTTGGGGGGCTGAACAGACGCTGTCTTCTTCTTTCTTGCCTCCTTGACATCCCGAAGCCTCAATGACTTTTGGAAAATGAGGGAAGAGAGCTGTGATCGTACCGGCAGCATAATATCAGCCCATGACAACCAGAATATGTACGATTCGACCCATGATTGTGCTATGATGCTGACCGCGAGCCAGATCACCCATTTCCATGCATCGTAGCCCAAGTTTTCGTGCCCCTGTCGGTTCTCCAGGAGCTCCAGAAGCTGCAACACTACCCATTGGGGCGCCAGATTCAGGAATGCTGTAGCCAAAGTCAAGATCCACTGCAGCAAGAAGAGCCACTTGTAGGCAGATATGATCGATATCCATAGCGGGCCGGTAAACCCATGAGCCTCCCATGCAGCGGTTCTCTCCAAGGATCTGGTATGATGGTCGGGTCTGGGCAGGTCTTCCAGATCGAGGTTATTTTTCTCGTGAGCAGTACGTATAACTTCCCATGGCCAGGCCCAGTTGATCAGACTCCACAAGGAATTTGTCAGCCTCTTGTCGACCAGTTTACCATCGTGGTAGACATCTGGTCGCCGCGGGATAGATATACCGGCAAGTGCAAGGCCAATGATGATGACAATCTCGGCTATTCGGAGCCCGAAGATGCATCTGTCGTGTACGAGGAGGTGTGCAGCAATTTGGTTATCTTGTATAGCCAGAACCACTGCTAGTATTACTGAAGACAGTGAACTAAGAGCCCCCAATCGGTAAGCAGCAACGGAGTTCCGGGTAGACGCCACACTGATTGCCTGGAGGGTCAACAGGGCCTATGAAGCTGTTAGTCCTTTCGTTCTGAGAGTGGGATGGTGCGGGTAAGTGCTCACAAAGGCGCCCACGACCAACCAGTTCTCTAAGAGCAAGTTGTCTCTTGTACCCCTCGGCTGTATAGTCGACAGTACGGCGATGGCAATGGAGATGGAGAGACCAGCCACTGAGAACAGACTTATCGAGGCCTTTGGGAACTTGTTACTGTACGCCTCGGTGGCCTCTCGCGTCGAAATCCCATCCTCATCTTGATAGACGGGAGAAGGTCGCTTCTGAACTCGAATATCGGATATTGCACTGAGGACGACTGGTACTGACGTGAGACCAATGACTGCCAATCCAGCGGCTGAGCTTGCGAGTGTCAGCGTCGTGCCAAACATGACGTCGCCACGCCTAGAAAGATTTGAGTTGACAAGATAAATCCTAAGTCCGTGTTGGTCTGTCTTTGTTCACGGGAACTGCCGGTTACTTCCAATTGGTATATAAGTCGGCCACTATTCTGGTTGGATTTTTAGGTCAAGTCACCCAAACACAGATGGTTCTGATGTGGATCTTGCTAGCAGTCTCTTCAATCACTGGGTTTTCGGGGCCATTTCGTATCCTCTCAAGTTCTCAACGAACATCTACTATGAATTGTGCGATATGTGTAGGATAGCGAGGTTCATGTGGTGGAAATAGGCCGGATGGGTGAAGACGTCTCTGTCGTCAAAATAAGTTGTCGTGGGATTGGGGTCTTGATCTTGACACTGTCTGGACCCGAAGGAGTCAATGATGGGTCCCTTTACCGGTTGACTCACACCTTAAGTCCGGAAGTGCGCGTTAGCAGGCTACTGTAGGCCACTTGAGGCTAGCTCCCGAAGACCGTTGACGAAGTCGTTTATGATCGCAATGGTAGATGGTGCACTGGATGTGTTATCCGATTCGTCGAATGCAATGCAAGATTCGAGTTACAGAATTGGACCTACGAGACATGCGCCCAGATGTACCGCCTTTGAACGCGACTTTGATCTGACAGTGATGCGCAGGTCTGGGTATATCTTCTTATCTCGCAGGGGCTCAGTATGTACCTAGAGGTATGGAAAAATGAGGGGGCCGGGGGAATCTCATTCAAAGCGCTATCGGACTGTTAGGGAGAATTGGATAATCGGATCGTCAGTCTTTCGAGAGTGCATTAGTCTCCTCCAGGATTAGAAGGTACATACATAGAGGCATGCAGTACTCTATGTAATAGTACGGAGTAGAACATCAATGCGTCGCCGGGGGCGAAATTCGCGGGTGAGACTCATTTCTATAGAGGAATATGTAAGCGTTCGATGATCGCGGTATAGCGTCATGAGTTACGGATGACTCGATGAATACAAGAATCATTCCCAGATCATATAAACCGTTATGCGGCGATGATTCTGGCGGAAACCGATGTCTCGCAGCTGCGAGCGGTCATCTGACAATGTCGTCTTACAGCTTCTACAGTCAGTCAGTCATAAGATCAGGTAAATACCACCCCGGGCTGCTTATCGCGTATCGGTTCTGGAATAAGCATGAATAGCTCTCTCTGTATAGAATCCAGTCAGTATACGAAGTAGCTATCTAGGTAAGTATGATAGAAGTAAGAAAGCATGCAACTGCGCTATGCGCTTCAATAAGCAGCCGCCTCATACGAATTCACCCTGAAACGTTGAAAGAAAATCGACCCTGCCTCGTTAGCAATGACCTATACCTCCAGCAAACCACTCAGGTAGCTATCACGTCGTATTTCTGGCGTGCGACAGGAAGCATGCCGAGAGCATACTGTTGGCCTGTTGTGAACAAGCAAGCCCCGTCTCAGCATATCATGATCGGTGGCATGCTAGCGATGCTTTAGATTCTACCCACATGGTAGGTATCTAAGTGAAGCTGCGAACCATGACTTCGTAGACACGATTGTCAAATCGAGGCAGCGAGAAAGGGACGTGGTGTTCGAGTGCCGCATGCAGGTGAAGCTGCCAAGAAGTTGAAAAAGCAAACGACGTCGGCGCGTCGTTTGTCGTGATGATGCGGGGTAGATACGCGATGTACAGCTGACGTCTATTGAGTTGCATGAATCCACGTCCTGATAATATGTAGTCATGACTCATCTCTGTCATAAAGAACAAAACCTCGAGGTCTGTGTCTACTCAGGAGACAGTCGAAGTGTTGTCTTGTAGACCGTATGGGCAGCGAGATCCAGGCAGCTGGACAAGCTGGGGTAACACTCACCTAGGTAGGTAGGTTACAGACAGTGGAGTTGTCATGGGGCGGTGAACTCATCACACCGCCAAACCGACCGCTTCTGCCGCTTCTATTCGTGCAGGCCCGGGGGTTGTCGTGGCATTCCGGAGACTCCCCCGGAGACTCTCCCAATGTGCTCAACCGAAAAAACTGGTGCGTTCAGACTCCCATTGATGATGATACCAATCATCCACATATTTCTGAGGATATTTCGCATGCGCCGCTGTCTTTGTGGTCATCCTTGTAACTATCTTCGTGAGTTTATGGGGCGGTAAGGGTGATTACGAAACACGAGCGTAAGCACGAATTTGGCCCCGAAGTTCCCCTAGTTAGCTGTACCTATAGTAGGTAGGGAGGGAATGATGCAGAACAAGTCGTGGTGAAAAGCAATATGTGACTGCAGGTCCTGGGTCGCGTCACAAGTTCGTGGTTCCATCCTTCCCGTCCCATGTTCCCCTTTGCTTTTCGATGTTCGGGTATGAAGAGGGCAAAATAAGGAACCCGTAAATGTAGAGTTTGCCGATTGAATAGTCCATGATACCGAGCAGGCGACTCAGGGAACAGTCGGGGACGGTTTGTAGCACATGATGGATCAGCACCACCACGCTTTCATTACGGGTACGTTATGTACCTAGGTAGTGTTTGTCTTCGCGTACATGTAGGTCACGTCGAGACTCGCATAATCCGCTTCCAAGGAGGTTAGAGTTACAAAGCCCGTCAGATCGACTCGCAAGGTTGAAAGATGCTAAGGTTATGAAACAGAAGAAGAGACCTGAACCGACAATTGCTCGGATTGAAAGCAGCTGCCCCTCGGAGCCGTTGCTGCTGCTGCTGCTGCTGCTGTACTCCGTAAGTCGAGTGGGTTTCTGCCAAGTTCCTGCAGGCTGTGGCAGAACTGCAGGATCAAGAGCTTGCACCTTCCTCAGGTGAAAGCCGGGTCTGATTGGTTCGACGCGCTGGCCAGACGCGAACCTCCAGGGCTGGCAAGTGATCTTGATCTCAATTAAACATTACCGCCGTACCGCCTACTTCCGCATCACACCTGGGCCGATATAGAATCACAACTACAAGTAGGTAGTACAAGTCCACGATGCTTTGAGGAGAGTATGACTGCTGTAATAATATGGTAGATGAGAATCATCTGATATCTTGAATGTATTATTTTCTCTTTCTATTGGCTCTGCGTTGTGTAATTCTTACTGAGGCATTGTCGAATTATCGTGGGCAGGAGGTACCTTTCTGGAAAAGGTACCTCACACAGATAAGGGGCGCTAAGCCTTACCTAGGTAGAAAATCATACATTGCAGACATGCATGTCCACATCAACCAAACGACAATCACCACCGAGCTCTTCTGCCATCCTGCAACTTCAATTCAATTCGAACAGCTCTACCCTCCCTTTGCCTGCTGCAGCTCACACTTTCAATGATATTTCAATCATATTTACAAGAGCAGCGCCACACTCCATCTTCCATGCATCCCATCCTTCCACTACCAACACCGCCATAATGAAGAGCACTCCGTTAATCTTCAATTGGCACGAGAAAAATGCCCCCATCTACAGTGCACACTTCGAACCCGCTCCCGGCAAACGTCTAGCCACTGCCGGCGGGGATCATCAAGTACGCATCTGGAATGTCGTCGGCGATGGAGAGAATCGGCGTGTCGAGTTCCTTGCCCATCTCATCAAGCATAGTCAGGCTGTCAATGTTGTTCGATGGGCTCCCAAAGGCGAGACTATAGCTTCAGCGGGTGACGACGGCAACATCATACTCTGGACTCATACTGAGTCACACGCCCCCAAAATCATCTCCAACACCTATCTGAGCGAGGAAGACCGCCACGAGGAAAGAGAAACATGGATAGCCAAACGCATGTTCCGCCCAACCGGTGCCGAGATCTACGACCTTGCCTGGTCCCCCGATGCTGCTTATTTTATCATCGGCAGCATGGACAATGTTGCCCGCATTTATAATGCCGCCACAGGTACGTATTCTTTCGACTGAGAACGAGACGCAACACTAATTGAAGCTTCTGCCTCAGGTTCCCTAATACGTCAGATCGCCGAACACAGTCATTACGTCCAAGGTGTTGCTTGGGATCCCTTGAACGAATACATTGCGACCCAGTCGTCAGATCGATCCGTCCATATATACTCGCTCAAGACTAAAGATGGCCAATACTCCCTGACCAGCCACGACGATAATAAACCACCCAAAGTGGCCAGTCATGCAAAGATGGACTTGCCGGGTCGGCGTATTTCGTCCAACAGCCCAGCGCCACCAGATATGGGATACCGAGCTCAGATGGCTGCCGCCATCGATACACCCAGTGCATCCATAGGCTCCCCTGTACCATCTGCACCTGGTACTCCCCAGTCGGTCCCTTTGCCCATGAATCCCCCGAGTGTCGTCAGCCATAGTAGGCGATCCTCCTTCTCTTCGCGCCGCTCCGTCTCGCCTGCTCCGTCTCTACCTCTGCCTGCGGTTATGCCGATGGAACCCTCCCCGAAGCCCAGCCATTCTCTCAGCCAGGCTGTCAAGAACGCGAGTCTCTATGCTAATGAGACACTTACATCATTCTTCCGACGCCTCACCTTTACCCCGGATGGTAGTCTGCTGCTTACCCCTGCAGGTCAGTTCCAGGTGCAGCATCAGTCGGAGGGTGTTAAACATAACGAGGTCATCAACACCGTCTACATATACACTCGAGGTGGCATTAACAAGCCCCCTATCGCTCATCTTCCCGGTCACAAGAAGCCATCCGTGGTAATCAAGTGCTCTCCGGTTACATATACTCTCAGACAGTCTACTCCGGTCACAAAACACATTACCATCGACACATCATCGGCCGAGGAGCCTATTCCTGCTCTGCCTGAGCCTATTTCTCGGCCGTCCCCAGCCACGATGGATCCCCCGCCACCTCCGCCCACGTCTGCAGCTCCGGATGTGGAAAAGTCGTCTACACCTTCGAAGTCATCGAATTTAGAGACGGGATCATCAACTCCAGGGCCAAAGCCGACTTTTGCGCTTCCCTATCGTATGGCGTATGCAGTGGCAACACAGGATTCTGTTCTCGTCTATGATACTCAGCAAACCACCCCTATCTGTGTTGTGAGCAATTTGCACTTGGCAACTTTCACCGACCTGGCTTGGTAAGTTACCACTACCAAACCGAGTATGACTCCACTAATCAATGCGCAGGTCAAATGATGGACTGACCCTCCTAATAAGCTCATCTGACGGATTCTGTTCAACATTATCATTTACCCCAGGCGAGCTGGGTCAGGAATACAAGGGAGAATTGATGGGCGCCAAGAATCCATTTTCTGCTGCTACTGGTCCTTCCGCGAATCAAGCTGCGCCTTTACCCACGCCGAGCTCGGTTTTCGCACCCCCATCGCCCTTCCTTGGTCATCAACACCGCAATTCGGTCACCTCCTTCGCCGCTGGATCGCCCCCAGCCACAGCATCTTTCGTAAGTGCGCGACCCTCGTCGCCCGCTCGTTCCAATTCAACCTCGTCAGTCGCCACGCAGGCATCTGTCATGAACAACCCACCTCTTATCGGCGGTAGCGTACCCAGTATAGCAGCCGCTAGTTCCGGAAAGGTGACTGGTGTACCCATGACGACACCCCCTGAGACTCCAAGCAACACGACTGGTGTTTCGAGTCTCAAGAGAGATGCTCCCGATCCTGATAAGGAGAAGGAGGAGGAATCGAGCAACAGCCAGCCGAAAAAGAGGAGAATAGCACCAACCCCCGTCACAGAATTACCTTCTTTGAGATGATCTGAAAGAAAGGAGAGCTACTGAATCCTCTTGTCATCTGTAAGAAACTAAAAGGAAGCCAGCAAACGTAATCGGCGTAGGGCAAGCTTAGGGATTTTGGCGGAGTTTAGTGAGCGAAAGGAAGAACTTCCAGGAGTTAGGAGTACCTGATTCTGTTTAATCCTCTTAGGGTACTGTGCTTGGTGGACTCATCGTCGCAAAGGTCACGGTCAATGTGTGTACATCATTGCTACAGTTAATGTTACCAAGAAATTCTTTTTCTTCTTCATGTCTGGCAGGTGCTTAAAGTGAGTGCAGTGGCGTTACCCCATCAAGAATCCTGATGATCAAACCGTGACTGCATAGGGGGTTTTCCGGCCCTGGTCTGACTACGTTGAGCAGCAAGGGATGACGAGGGGGAAAAAATGGATGGCGGGTGGCCATATAAGTACTTACTTAGTTACCTACTTAAGTACCTTGCCGCGAATTTGTCGATTTCTTTTCCTCACATCTACCTATACATACATATCTGATAAGCCTTAGCCAAAGGAAAAAGAGGAAATGGCAGAAAGAAAGAGAGAGGAGGGAGGGAGGGAAAAGAGGAGAGGGGGGCAGGGCAGGCAGGAGAAGATATGAAGATGGGTTGTTGTTGACTCGGGAATGAGGGACTCTACTACTTAGGTTGGTAAGTTTTCCCAGTCGTGTATAGTATATTTATTCAAGGTTTCCCCCTTGGGAGAAATGCATGCATGCCCCCCTCTCAAGCATCGTGTCTTGCTTTACTTACTTACTTAGAGATCTAACCGGGATATCTGTCTGTGTGTATGTCTGTCTGTTATTACCTATGTAGAATTATCTCCAGGAAGTAAGTGTCTTTCTGGGGAAGTTTGGGCGTGGTAGATAGGTAAGATAGAGAGATAGATAGGTAGATGGCATGGTGTGGCTATGATATGGCTCTATGCTTTGCTTTGCTTTTTTGGGAAACCCCTGACTGCATTGGGTCTCGAGAAGTGAGTCGGATTGTATTGGCCTCCAAGATCCTTCGTGCGCCTAGGTAGTAGTCTACGGAGCATACGGGCGAGACGAGACTGGCTAGAGGTATATATATACCTAGGTATACTTGGGCAATGGGAACACAGTCGAATGAAGGTAGCCCGTCCGTGGCGTTTGCTCATCAGCACGATGTAAGATCCAGGTCGGCTGTGTGGTGGTCCCGGATGGAGATAGGGACATCGACCATGCTGCGACGGGACTCACTCAGCTCTTGACGCCCCCCCTCCCACAAGTCAAGGCTGTGCGACCTTGACTGTATCACATACCTACCCTACCTAGGTAGACTTTAGGTAACTACCTACGTGGTGCCTTCTATCGTGCCTCGGATCATTCCACAGATAGTAACCTAGACGAGAGAAATAGGTTGCTTGGAAAAGACCGGCACTCATGTCACTGGGTGGTAGATCAGAACGCAAAGAGGCGAAAGCTGCTGTTTTCAATGAACCGTCCATCATAAAACGAGCCTTCCGGCATCCTATGGACTGCCTGCTTGGCGACCGTGCACGCGTTAGTCCCCTTCAACTCGAGTAGTTCTCCCAAAGTGCAATCAGCGCCCCCATCGCGTAACGGTCCAGCGACTGGGTCTGGAGTAATAAGAAGAAGTCGGTGGCGATAATTCAGGCACCTCAAGATTCAGATTCAGGAGTGAGTGAGTGCGTGGACAAGGCATAGCGAGGCCGTTCGCCATGGGGACATGATGCATAGTAGCAGTATATCTGAATACCTAGGTAGGTATGAGAGCTACGGCGTGGCAACACTAATAGGCCTCAAGAATAATTCCAACCTCTGTAAACTGGGTAGGAAAGCAACCTTGGAAGACGTGAGTGATATGTAATCATGAATAAACATCTCGGCAGAGCGACGTCAGCGGGTGGCTCGGGCTTATGTACCGAGCTGGCTGAGCAAGTTCCGGTGGCCAGCCTTACGGACGATCACTAGCGGGCTGGCGGGCTGGCTGGCGCCGGATCTGCCGGTGAATGCCCCCCGTCTGTGAAACAGGCCTGATTCAGTAGCGGAAACTGCCTTCGTAGTCTATGAGTCGTAGACTTTTTCGCCATTGGATGTCGACGGATGGGCCGGTCTCCGTCTTGAAATATCCCATCTCGAAAACGGGAATTCGACGTCCTCACTTCCCGGAGGTTATCTCCTGATGGGTGGGCGATGGACTGTGGTCGTACTATACCTAGGTGTGCTCTTCGATTGAAACGACAGCCCCGAGAGATCCGATTGGAGGTTGAAGGAAGCGCCGCAGCAGTCGGTCAGTAGGGAATACGCGGCCTTCAGCCCCGTGACAGCGGAAGCGGCAAATAGGAGTTTACGATGAGTTTACGATGAAAGGGGAATTGACGATGGGTGCATCATCGATTAGGTTAAAGCAATGCCACGGCAAAAGCCACAGCCAGCCCTACGGATAGAGGGCAAGCCTCAGAACCAATATGCGGGGATCGTATATGGTAAACGGTGCTGAGTCTTGATGAATGAATGATGATTTTCTCAGCTAATAATAGTTCCTTTAAAACCAACTCAAGCTATTATTTCCTTGGAGCACATCCGCAACGATGTTTGTGATAATAAGCTTACCGCGCCACAGTACCTTAGCCTCTTGTTTACCTAGAACGAGGGCAGACTCGCACTATTCGTCGGTGTACTACGTACTGGTAGTGTGTCTGCCCCGCCTATCCATAGACGGGATCATCTCATTCGTCCACCTTTGGATTTTGGGCCCGGAACTCGGCATACCGGGCTCTCATTAGCCCTGCAGACCCCGCAGCTGTGCAGTAGTGCAAGGTACAAGAAGCTGATGAAGAAGGGTGAACTGTGAGATGACCGATGAGCTGAACCGTCAGACCGTTTTTACAACGTTTGCCGACATGATTACCTACTGCCTACCTCCCAGCCTCCCTAGTATTACCTAGCAGCCTAGGTAGGTCGTCTGGTGGATCTCATGGGATGGGATGAGTTGTTCGTGCTACAAGAGTCAGACGAAGCAATCAATCGACCGTGGTGAATAGAGAGGGAAAAGGAAATATACCGAGGTACCCAAGCCACGAAACACGAAGGTCGGATCCTCTGGGGGAAAATGGCGTCACAATCCATCGTCAAGGGCCCCAGCTGGCTGGCTGGCTGGCTTATTAGCTGACCTTTTATTTTTCTTTAGCTGCGAGAAAGCGGCAATGCGGCTTACACAAATTGTATTGAACGCGAACCCGAAACTGGACTGAAGCTGGGCACGCCGGGACACAGCCCAGCTTGTTTGCTTGTTCCAATGGCCATGGCATTGCTGCAATCCCGAGGTCCCCTTATTACGCAGTAGCCTGGCTGGAGCTCACGGCCGGTCGTAAAAACCCTTGTGGTAGCCCGTCAGTGAATTTGGAAATAAAGAAACTAATCCAGCTCTCTTCTTCCTCTTGCGTCACGATCCTCCATTTATAGTCGTTTTCTTTTCAATCAACTTCCACGGTTCACCTAACCTACCAGCTCCCCGGGTACGTGAACAAGGCCGTCTCCCCGTCCGTCCCCTTTTATTCTTATTTTTCCTTCATAGGGGAACTCCGAAAAACTACCTTAGGTAGTCGACCGTCGACGGCGAAACGCTGTTTCTTCTTTCCAGATTTTATTTTTGCCCATCTCCTTCTTTCCCGCCTCCAGCTTCTTTCATTATTTAAAGTGTCGCTATTGCTATCCATTGATATCCGTGGATATGCAGTTCCCACTTCTTCTTCCTTTCCCACTTCTCTCGCTGATCGCGTCCACTCTCGCGACTCCAAGTCTTGGCGGCGCAAACGACAGCAATGCCTCGGATCTTTTGCGTCGCGCTGCACCCGACAGTCCCTCTGGCGACTATGCGCCCGCCACCGTAGACTGTCCTCAGGACAAGCCTAGCCTCAGAAGTGCTGCGACCTTGTCCCAGTCCGAGTCGGATTGGCTGAAGAATCGCCGGGCGAAGACCCTTGACCCTATGATCCAGTTTTTCAATTCATCCGGCCTCACCGACTTCGACGCTGTCGGTTTCGTCAACGACCACGCCTCCAACTTCTCCGTCGTCCCCAACATCGGCATCGCTGTGTCCGGCGGCGGCTACCGGGCCTTGATGAACGCCGCTGGCTTTGTCGCCGCTGCAGACAGTCGCGTGCCTGGAACCACCGAGACCGGAGGCATCGGGAATCTGCTGCAAGCTAGTACTTACCTGGCCGGCCTTTCCGGAGGTGGTTGGTTGGTCGGCTCCATCTTCGCCAACAACTTCTCTACCATCGTGCAACTGCGAGACGGCGAGTCCGGTTCGTCGCTCTGGAAGTTTTCCAACTCCATCTTCGAGGGCCCGAAGGAGAGTGGAATATCCATCCTCAACACCGCTTCGTACTGGGAGGATGTCGCTGATCAGGTCGACGACAAACGGTCCGCCGGCTACGAGGTCTCTGTCACAGACACCTGGGGCCGAGCGCTGTCCTACCAACTGATTAATGCCATGGATGGTGGCCCCTCTTACACCTTTTCTTCCATTGCCGACTTCGACCAGTTCCAAAATGCCGACACGCCCATGCCCATTCTGGTCGCCGACGAGCGGCATCCTGGCACCCAGGTCATCTCTCTCAACTCCACTGTGCATGAGTTTAATCCCTGGGAGATGGGTTCTTTCGACCCGACCGTGTTTGGTTTTGCCCCTATCCGATATGTCGGCTCCAACTTCAGCGAAGGAAGCATCGCGGAGAATGGCCACTGCGTCCGCGGGTTCGATCAGTACGGATTCGTCATGGGCACGTCCAGCTCCCTGTTCAACTCTTTTCTCTTGCAGAACATCTCTTCGGACAGCGTGCCCGACTTCGTGAACAACCTAGTAACGGATATCTTGACGGACATTGGTAACGACAACGACGACATTGCCGTCTGGGAACCCAATCCTTTCCGCGGTTACAACCCCGACACCAATGACAACGCCGGTGACGACCAGCTCACCCTCGTCGACGGGGGTGAAGACCTGCAGAACATTCCCCTTCACCCGCTCATCCAGCCGGAGCGCGCGGTAGACATCATCTTCGCCGTCGACTCGTCGGCGGACACGACATACAACTGGCCTAACGGCACGGCCCTGCGCGCCTCGTACGACCGCAGCAAGGAGCCCATCGCCAACGGCACCGCCTTCCCCGCGGTTCCCGACGCCGAGACCTTCATCAATCTGGGCCTGAACTCGCGACCCACCTTCTTCGGTTGCAACAGCTCGGAGTTCTCCGATGCCGACCGCGTCCCGCCCCTGATCGTGTACGTGCCCAACACGCCGTACACGGCCAACAGCAACGCGTCCACCTTCACACCGTCGTACTCGGACGCCGAGCGCAACAGCTTCATCAAGAACGGCCTTAACGTGGCGACCATGGGCAACGGCACGCTCGACGCCCTCTGGCCCGCCTGCATGACGTGCGCCATCCTGAAGCGCAGCGCCGAGCGCGTCGGCACCGCCCTCGGCGACACCTGCCGCGACTGCTTCGACCGCTACTGCTGGAACGGCACGACCGACTCGACCCCCGTCGAGAGCTTTGAGCCCACGCCCAAGATGGAGCTCGACGCGCTGAGCGCGGGCCGAGGCCTCGGCGACCGACGACGGGCTGCCGGGCTCGTCTGGGGTCTGGCTGGCGTTGTCGCCCTGGTGATGGTTATCTAGGTTCTGTCCCCGTCCCGGACCCGACCCCGGACCACTGGGGATCGAGCATATTATATACCCCCTTTCCCCGTGGCGGGGTAAGCTTCACTCACGATGTCACGAATCATCAACCACACGTCATGTTTTGTTTTTCTTTCCCCTGAGAGGAGAAGATCTGAATAGTTCCCCTCCGAGTCATTTGGTCACGCCGCTGTTTTCGGATACCTAGATGATTTACGATTGATTTTTCCCCCTCTTTTTTTTCTCTCTTTCTTGTATTTCAAAGGCATGGATGACAGGGATCGAGATTTTTTGTCTGGCGTCAGGAAGAGAGCATACATTTTCCAACATCGCCGGAAGGCGCTTTGCGAAATCGCTATAGAATAAGGCTAGGTAGATAGCTTTTTTAATGAGTTAGGGGTGTGAAAAGTTTTGGTTACGGTCATGACTACCTAGGTATGCATGCCTACGTGCGATGTTTTTCTCTCGGGTCTACTTATATGGAGAGTGATGATGCCAGGGGGGCACATCCCCCATATCCCTTGCGCATTGCCACGTTACACGGCTGTCAGCCGGCCACCCTCAGACTGCCTACGCTATGCTATGCTCTTATACCATGGCTTTATCACCCACCCATCCACCGTGCGTCGTCAATAAGCGCGCGCTGCTCAGAGCCTCGATGGGCGGGAAATGAGAGGGTATTCAGGGGCTCGGGGGCTTTGATGCTTATGGGTGGTTACAGTTGAAGGGAGATGGGGAACCCGGCATGCTTCACCATTTCTGCGGCGTGGTGAGTCTCTTTCAGCCTGATGAACTCACACAAATCGCGCAGTCGTAGCTTGGCATAGACCAAAATACACGCCGATATTGAGTTTTTTACTACTATTGAGGCTTCTGCGGAGGCCTTGCCCCTTATCGTTCTATCTCGCCCTGTTGGGTTCATTGTTATTATCCTTGTGCAATACAATCTTGCGCAAGATCACCATTAAGGAACATGGGACGCCGCGAGATTAACTAGACTACCGATCTCCCTCCCTGCACTTGATCCTCCTTCTCCCACGGTCTCACCGTCACGCCCGGCTCGAACTGGCCGCGTACCGGCCGCCACATGAGATGCCAGGTCGGGTGGCCGATCTTCTCTTCGGCCTTCCTCCACGCATCATCCGGGTCCTCCGTGTGCGGGACGATGACCGTCTCGGCGACGACCTGGAACTTGTTCGCCTCGTATAGGGGCTTCCCGACGGGCGTCGAGTCCAGGAACATCTCGACACCCATCTCGTCCGCCTTGTCCATGCCCCAGTTCAGAAGTCTCTGGGCGACCCCTCGACGGCGGTAGTCCGGGTGGGTGAAGAGGATGAACAGGTCTATGTATTAAGGGGAGGGTTATCAACAATGAGCCTCTCGTGTGCATCGTCGCCAGATGGGTGGGGGTGGGCATGATAGCATAGCATAGCATAGCATTAGATAGGCAAATTCTATTCATTTATCACTTACAGACCTGCGGCCTCCGGCCGACGCGCAGTCGCGGTGCCTCATACATCTCGAGGAACTGCTCGACATAGCGACGCGACCCATCGTTCGGGAACCAGCTCACTTCCATCATCTCATGCTGCTCGTCGGCGGCGGCGGCGAAGGGGTCCTCCGCGTGAACATTCCAGAGCGAGCACCCCGCGAGCCGCCCGGTCGAGGTGTCTACCACGATCTCCCAGTGGCTGGTGGGATCTTCGGCAAACCAGGCCGCGAGGCGGGCCGTGCCCTCGGCGATCGCGTCCTCGCGCGCTTGATGATCTCCTTCCTCCTCGCCGTGGATGGGGAAGTAGGCGTGGAAGAACTTCTGCGGCGGCGTCTCGTGCGACTCGAACATGCACCTGGAAATGCCGGGGAAGTCGGTCTCGGGGTTGAACGCACGGAATTCGAAAGGCATGCTGTAGGGTAGAGAGCGATGCTGGAGTGGACGGAGTTCGGGTGCTCAGTAGACGAGAGAGAGGGGCGGAGACAAGGAGTGGGAGAGGGAGAGGATGCAGGGAGAAAGCGGACTTGACGGCGTTGGCTATCCCCGACCGCCCCCCCTCTCTCTTCCTCCCTTGCGGCAGCCTGTCAACGCCTTTTATTTCCGTCTCGCTGTTCAGGTCTTCCGTGATAGGCATGCTTTGAAACCACCCTCAACGGGCCGAGAAAGAAAAAAAACTTGTGATGTGACTGGCGCATAAGTTAACTAGTCATTAACATCATCCACCGGTCTGTGACCCCCCCTACCTTAGGCCCACGACAAAATTGGTGTATTTACACCAAAAAAAAAGCTAAACTCCGAACCCCCATAAAACCGCGGACCCATTTTTTAAATTAAAGTGGGCTATATATTTAAATTACTTACTAAAAGATTTATAAGAATCATATTTCTAATGAATTATTTTAATATAAATATAAGTTTAAAAGCTTAATATTAAAATAAAAAAAAGTGTATTAATATTTTTATATAGGAAATACTAGGAAAATTGTTAACTATGCGCTATTTCACCTATTTTAAAATTTTTTAACTATATTAAAGTGGAGAATTTATAAGTTTATTTATATATATTATTAATTTATTAAATAAACTTATATAAAATGATAATTATTTATTTTTACGATTTTTATTCGATTTATTATTTACAAAAATAATAAAATAATAGTTTAAATTTTAACTAAGAAAAAAATAGTAAAAGTACGACTTTAAGATACTGTGAAAATCTACGATTATTTAAGTGAAATAAATGTCCTTTATTTTTTATTAATATTTTAAATAATAAATCGAATAAAAATCGTAAAAATAAATAATTATCGTTTTATAATAATTTATTTAATAACTTAATAAGATAAATAAAAAGACTTATAAATTCTCCACTTTAATATAGTTAAAAAAAATTAAAATAGGTGAAATAGCGCATAGTTAACAATTTTCTTAGTGTTTCCTATATAAAAAATGTTAATATACCTTCTTCTTTTTTTAATATTAAACTTTTACGCTTATATTTATATAATAATAATTCATTAAAAAATGTTTATTATTAATTTTCTAGTAAATAATTTAAATATATGACCCACTTTAAATTAAAAAATAGGGTCGTAGTTTTATAGAGCTTCGGAGTTTATTTTTTTTTTGGTGTAAATACACCAATTTTGTCGTGGGCCTAAGGTAGGGGGGGTCACAGACCGGTGGATGATGTTACCGGGGACCAGAACCTCGGGATATATCACACGATGCGGCCTCCCTGCCAAGAATGAATACACTTTTCAGCGTCCGAATGGGTTTAATGCAAGTTAAGCAAGTTAAGCAACTAAAACAGAATTCTGTTGGACACACTAGGTATTCGATTCCATCTAACTTACATGTACGTTCCCAGGCTACTCGTGCCAGTCCCCCCTACTTAAGTACCTAGGTAGGCATGCAACCCTTCAACGTACGGATTCAGAACAGAAACGTGGTCACCATAAGCAGATTCTACATGTATACTACCATAACCCCACCTTCGGTTGTGAAGTAGACATATGGCGCTAGTAAAGGGGTATTTCGCCTTATTTTTCCTCCCTCATTGTACGATACGATTGCGCAACACCACCACGAACATGATCGCCTCATTTTTTCAGTGCCGCAATCTTCAAGTAAATCCTGACCGATATGACACCTTACGGTGCGTAAGTCTGATCATCGCGATGGGGAACTGGAAGAACGGTCTGTAACCAATATTTATCGTGTTCCAATATTGTCGATTAAATGTCAGTCCATAGCTCATTGGAAACGCGATATATCTTTGGGTAGATATATAACTAACTTACCGAGTGTCGCACGAGACAAGCTGAATCCCGGTTCCCCCGCCTTTCTTTCTTTCTCACGAATTTATTATCGGCATTTTTGTCACCGCAATCCTAAGGTCCCCTAGGTTAGTCGATTTACACTGTTTATTTCGTTGGTTGATTAGTAGGGCTTCCAACCAGCTGGTTGTTGATCAGTTAGACTACTTTCATTTCCTCTTGATTAACCTGATTCGTAACCCCGGTATCTCTCTTCTTTCTGCTAACGTTACAATGTGTGCACAATCCCACCACTTGCCAAAGTCAAACCTTGACTTGATCAACGATTGCGACCAGTGAGTTCGCGCTCTAGTCTAAGTTACTTGTGCCGAAAACCTCTAATAAGGTCTCGCTCAGGTCACCTCCCAACCCTCAGCTCCTCTATCGCTTCATGTTGCAAGGATTCAACGAGCCGTTTGGCCACTTGCTCCAAGACACCGCCAAAGCCATTACCTGGAACTCGAACTATTGGGTAGTCGATCACGATACCCGCAGTGTAACTCTGCGAGGCACTTCTGCCGAGGAACGCGATCAGAGACTACAAGAAACTCTCCTCGTAGAGAAAGAGAAAGGGACCTTCAGACTGCTCGGTATGTGGACCGGCGAGATGTTCCCCGTTTTTGGGCCTGGCGGAAATATTCTCTTGAGCATTGAGAAAATAGCCGCACCGCTCTTCGGAATCGTCACATACGGAGTGCAGCTGTTGGCCTATATCCAGAAGAACGACGGGCCTCATGTCTGGATTGCTCGTCGCTCGAAAGACAAGCGGACATTCCCTGGCATGCTCGATAGCACTGTCGGAGGCAGTCTGCGGACTGGCGAGACCCCTTTCGAATGTATGATCCGCGAGTCCGAAGAGGAGGCATCGTTCGCGCCAGAGTTCACCCGCAGTAGCGCTGTTGCCGCTGGCACGGTGAACTACCTCCATCTCACCGACAAGCGCAGCGAAGGAGAAGAGGGTCTCCTTTGCCCGGAAGTCCAGTTCGTCTATGAGATGAAGATCCCTGACGACCATGTTCCCGTTCCGGGGGACGGTGAAGCCGAGGAATTCATCCTCATGTCGGTCGCGCAACTCAAGCATGCTCTTGCCAGGGGTGAGTTCACCCCGGCGAACGGCGAGATCATTCTGGATTTCTTCGTACGCCATGGCATCCTCACGTTTGAGAATGAGCCCAACTATATAGAGATAGTATCAAGACTCAGACGAAGCCACAACCTGACTTCCCTAAGAGGTTGACTGAGTCATGGGACAATCACAAGGCTGGACACTCGCCATCTTTTTCACCTATACCTAGGTGGCTTGACCGTAGTAAATATAGTGTTACACCATAGTTACCGGATATCTTTAGCGTACCGTATCACAAGCGTGGGTTTGGTCTCTGTAACTTGGATCTGAAAGTTTCGATGAAAGGTGAAACATGTGCTTAGGGGAGTCTTCGCGATAGAAATAGTTCTATACCCCATAGGCATTAACATAGCATAGACATGACACTCTTGTTGATAGTATAGGTATTTCTTCAACCGGACCAGATATCCGGGCAGAGATGTTTTATTGGAAAAATCCATGAATTCGACGTAACCTCAACCCAAAAATGAGCCAGGATAGAAGTACATGGATACATTCCAGACTTTCCAATGTTGCGTTCCGTCAGTCTTTCGAGAGTGAAAGGTCTTCCAATGGACCTTGGCTCCCCCTCAGTGAAGCGATATGTTCGAGACCCTTTATGGCCGCGCCCAGCTGCAGATGGCACCATTCGTGTAGAAGCCCCTGGGACGTCCCTCTCGTGAACGCTGCACGTAGACAAGGGGAGGTTGGCATCGCCGTCGTCCCGACCCGCGACAACCAATTAAATTGAATGCTGTCCCGCCGTTTCATTCACAATCTCGGTACCTAGCTACTCTATGCTCGGGTCCACCGCAGGGGCTGCGGCTATGTCCGCCTTGGTCGTTGTGCTCGCGTTTTGTGCCACCACGGGGATCGATCGTGTCGTCGACATCGAGGGTGTGCTGGGCCTTCGTCGCACCAGTATCCCTGTGTACTGTGTGGTACTTACCGTCGCTGTCTCCATTATCCATTATCCATTATCCTGTCTCTGGTCAATATTGGGAGCGCGACTGCCTTCAATGGCGTCATATCCATCTTAGTTGCCAGCCTCTTTGGATCCTATCTGGTCGCTGCCACATTGCTTCTTTACCACCGGGTCACAGGAGGGATCCGCCTGCCGAATTCCGAGGACACCCTGAATAATACTACGGGCACCAGTCTCACGTGGGGGGACCCTGGCGTCTCCCTAGAGTCCTCGGGATTATCCACAACACGTTCACGTGTATATACCTCATCTTTGTGTTTTTCTTCAGCTCCTGGCCTTCATACCGCAAGGTCACGCCACAGAACATGAACTGGTCCGGCCTGGTGTTCGGTGCGGTCACGGTATTCACGATGATATGCTATGCGGTTTGGGCCCAGAAAGCTTACGATGGGCCAATCGTCGAGACGGACCAGTGAGGTAGCACTGTGGGGTGTGGAAGGACAGCCATATAACGCGGAGATGATTTGAGCCATTCCTCTGGCCGTTGAAAGCTAATCGCCGAAGTCTATCCGAATCATGCCTCGCCTCTTAATGTGTAATTTTTGTCGGGTGATTTCGAGCTCGAATGCCAGTCGGCCTGTGCAGGCGAAGCAGCCATGAGCCGTCGTCCATATCATGCGACGCGTTACCTTTCTGGCTGGGAAATGGTCACTGTCGTCATCGAAGGGAGTCTATTCAACTGCGTCCTGTGTCAGGCGCGCTGAGCACCATCGCCGCCATGCGGTGAGAACGGCCATCTCTAGAGCATATGATCTACCTAGGTAACAGTGCTGTATGTCATGAATCTCTCACAAACGCCCAACGAGTGTTCCAGCTCGGTGAAGAGTTTTGTTCATCTCAGGCCATGCCGATTGACAACCCTTTTGGAGGTCCTGATTCAAAGAGGAGTCAAAGATCGGCAGGGGCAGGTAGGCCTAAGTACCCCTTTCAAGGGCCTGCCCACTCAAGTAATGCGATAACCTAGCTGTATTGTAACTTGACACGCCAGCCTAGGGCACATATATGGACACCGGCACTGAACAGGACCCTGGTCTCCTATTAGTACATTGCTTGTACGACATGGTACAATCATAATCTGGCGTCTGAAGAGTTGGCTCGACTATGTGCGGAACGGTGCCCGTGACGTCGACCAGCATGATAGGGGGTTGGGGATTGTTGGATTATACGGGATTTTACTCCGCAGCAGCTGAATCAAGAACTAGGCAATGGGATCCTTCGGCCCAAGACGGAAGATATCGTCCCACTTACCATGCTTGATGGCTCCTGTGGACAGGGGGTGCGGGCCGTCCAGGCAGCCAGGCACCAGGTGCAGGCGCCAGGCACGCGATGTTGTGATCCTGTTCAAATATGATCGGGTTGTTTTGAAGTGGGAATCACGTACAGCTTTTTTGAGTTGGCAGTGTCGTCATCGTCCACGTGTGTTCATAACGGAGCATCACTGCTTCTGTAAGTTAAGCCCACGTATTACTTTGAAAATACGGTGGAAGGGGGACAAGAAAGTATCAATTTAATGTGATGGTATCACACGGATGCGAATCAAAAGAGACGGCCTCGGGAATTGCAAGCGGACTTTTGCTTCAATATATATGAATTTCTTTTTTGCTCTAATTTCAAGCTCCAGCCGCAGCAAAGTTCTTTCGGCGTTAAGCCAGTCAGGTAGTCAAGGATAGAAGCTTAGCATAACACGGGCATGGGCAGCTTGGAGACCGAACTATCATACGAAGGTTCCAAAGCTTAGCCTAGCAGCCTTCGGTATCCAGAACAAAGTAGATGCGCCATAGCTAATCGTCAAGTTGTTACTAGGTTCCAGAAGCCTCTTGTCCAATTACAAGAAGCTTCCATGACGTGACTAAGACATGGTTAGATCTAGTATGGTCGTGCTATTAATAGGATCGTGGGATTTAGGGTCTAGAAGGATTGATTAACCCATGCGAGACTACCCAGAATAAACCCAGTTGCGTTACGCTTGGCAGTACCTGATCCACCCCACAGGCGATCATGGCGGCAGTTACTAATGATCGTCTACGTTGCCGGAATTTTTCCACAAGGGTCATCAAATTGGAGCTGTCTTGAGAAGCTTCTAATGTTCCTCGGAGTAAACCGAGATCATTCTCCAGGGTTGGTAGATACTATGCCCAGGCATCCTTGGCTTCACGGCTCTCTACCAGGCTCCAGGGGCATTGCGGGAAATGTTCCTATAAAATCATCTCCAGCTTTTCTGCCTAGTTGTATATGGCTTGCTTTTGGCCGAGCTGGGATAGCTCGGGAATTTACTGATCCTATTCACGTCACTAGACAAGATCCAGATCAGATGTTCTAGAAGCAGAAGAAATCCCAACTACCATCAGCATTGTATATATGGTCAGGGTGGATTATCTCGGTATAGATGTCTAGTCAGGAGAACGGCCGATCACTCCTCAATCTCTCCCTGGTGTAGAAATGAAAAAAATGGGCTATGCTCTGACGTAGCTCCTCTGACTGAATTATTCTGTCTAGAGGTGATACTGCAGATGAGAATACCGAACTTAAATGACAGGAGTTTCCTCGCTGAGGAAATGACTTTCCTTACGATCTAATCAGCATAACCAAGCCCCAAAACACGTTCCAATCATGGCAATTCTCCACGACCTCATCATTACCCTCTATCTTGGCTCAGCCGCCGTCCACGGTGCTGCCATATCTTCGACTTCCTCCAACCCGGCCGAGCTCTATCGCCGCGCGGATGGCTTCGAGAAATGGTTAGAAGATAACAAGTTCCCCGAGAACTCCAAAGTGTGCGATATGATAAAGAACAATGGAGAGGACAAGTGGAAAAACAGCCAGGCCGGCATGTACATGGGCCAATGGTTCAAGGATAACGGCGGCAACCTTGGTAAGAAACCGCACAGAAGATTAGGAGAGGCCCGAAGAGCGACTAATGCTCCTTTTCTGACAGACGGATGGCCACAAAAAATGCACGAGAACGCCACTCAGGACGGACGTACCCCTGGGAAGATCGATTGCACTGAGCTGCAATCCGAGAACTGCCTGGCTATGAGTGATGGAGATTGCGAGTATTACAACCCGGCAGCGTGTAAGTACTCAACAATGTCCCGATTGGGTAACTGGCTGACCTCAGTCTCTTCTAGTTGGAGTCATTCAGACCTCCATCGTGAACTTTTACAGTGTCATGCAGGCCATGGACATTAGTACCATCAGTAAGTACACCCTTCAGACGGCGATAACTAGACTGCTATCCGACAGTTGCCACACTGCCTTGATAACCCTTCGTGCGTTTCCGCATACTGACTAGGTTCTGCTGCTCAGAGGAGACTCTCCTAAACGGCCTCGACATCGGAACCCTAGTTCAAGACTTCATCAACGAGTCCGAAATAGACAAACAGAAGAAAGCTTTGTCAATTACTGCCGTAAGATCCAATATATGCACCTCAACGCGTAGAGTCCGACATTCACACTATTCACAGGTCAGCATGTGGCTACTGTCTGGCGTGTTTGGTGTTGCTGGTCTGGGTGTTGGAGCTGGCGTCACAATAGGAAGCGCCGCACTGGTGGGAGGTCTAACGAGACTCGGCGCGACCAGCGGTGTCGGTTCCTTTGCCTTCAACACCTTAGGTGGTGGTCTCAGTAAGGACCGAATTTCGGCAGCAATTTCGAGACAACAATCAATACTAACAGACGCTTCCCTAGGTCTCGCGAGCACTAGTCTGACGGATGGGTCTGTCGATCCAGACAAGATCAAAGACCAGCTGGGCGACAAGCTTGGAGATTTCTTCGACGAGATGAGCGACAGGATCGGCGACATAACCGCCAAGTTCTTCGGCGGATCACCCAAGAATGATGTCAAGCTGACTGATTTTGGCAAAGCGATTGATAAAGACGCCCCGTTCAACTCCGATTCGGATGTTATTCAGCATATGTGAGTCCGAGGATTGTTATAGTTATGACACTTTTAAATATCTATGCGTCGGCTAACACATGCCCTAACTATAGGTTTGAGGAAGACAGATTCATGAGCCAACAAAAGGCTGGCGATGTCATTAAACCGATGTTCGAAGCCGGCTTCAAGTTGATGGTAACTAATTGACAACCTAGAACCAGAGGTGGCCGACGGTAATCTACAGAGAGCTGACACGAACGACTACCAGAAAGTCGGATTGATCGGATACATCTGGGCTATGCGAAACATCTATGTGCTGCACTTCGTTAGTCATCTTTACTTTACTCAAGACGGCGCAATCAGCTTAAGTTATGACTGACAAATGGCACAGAGGGACCTCAAGGAGGATGACTGCAAGAAGGACGACAGCTTTGACGGAGCGGCACGTTTCGTCGACGGGGTAAGGAGACCAATACCTAACCTACCTAACCTACCTAATCTACCTAATCTAAGCCCGAACCAATATCTGGTTTTTTCCCCCTCTCTTTTCCCCCCCTCCCTCGCCCAGGCTAACCTTCTCACTCCGTGATGAACAAAACAACTATAGGGCTGTTTCGTGCTGAAGACGGGCGGCACGCCCAGCGACCTGAAGTGCCTCAACAAGGACGACAACGCGCCGACGGAGCTCAAGCGGGCCGAGGAGAAGTACGGGATGCAGATCGACAACTTCTTCCGCACCGTGCGCGACTGCGACAACAAGGGCGGCGACAACAAGTCGTACAAGATGGACGAGATCGGCGACGTGGGGTCCTGCTTCTACCCCGTCGCCTACCTGAACGTCGAGACGCCCGACGACATCTGGAAGGTGAACCAGCAGGTGGCCAACGGCCTCAACCTGCGTTACCCCAAGTGGGAGAAAGGTCGGGCTTGTTAAGTATCTGGATCCATGAGCGCTACGGAGTACCAGGGGCAGGGTTGAACGCTTTGGTCAGTCAGATATGGAGGAGGGCTTTCCATGATTTGTACGATAGATATTCATGCAGTTGGGAATTCGAACGTTAACTTACTAGTGACCCCCTTGCAGCACCGTTGCATGGGTCTGTCTGCTCATGCGTCTATCTACCCGCGGCATTAACCGCTTGGGGAAGGGATTCGTCTTCGACCCTGGCCAGGGCGGGGTGTTTCTTCTTCTTCTTCCTTCGGTGTTTGACTTGACGATAATTCTTTGTTGTCATCATCATATTGTCGCACCGATGGGCTCCGGACACAGTGATAAAACCCCTCGGGGTCTTCTGAGCTGGGAAGACATATGTAGGTCTGCTATTAACCGGCTGATCGATATGCGAGACGTGCTGATACTAGTTAACTACCGGGCAGTGCCCTGGCAAAGGTATGGCTTCGTACAAACAATTACACACGACTCTAACATACGAAGGGATAATGAGTTTATTCTGTCTGGGTACCGGTGAGGCCACGCCTCGTTTCGTTCTCCGGCTTGTTGTCCTACATCCGATGCTCATGATGATGATGCTAGGCGCGCTTCGTTCTCCTACGCGAACTCAGTTTGGAGTATCTTAGCAATTCACAATGAGACGGGTAAGTAGGCCCACCTAAGACTTAGCAAGCCCATGATCTGAATTGAATTGGTCTACAGCGAATATCTGGTCGCACTTGCTCGGTGCTCTCTTCTTCGCCTCCATGCTGTATCAGCACTTCCAGCCCGGCATCACTTCCCACGACCAGCTCCGGTCACAGGATGATGCCCTAGCGCTGAGCATCTACAACCTGAGCGTCATGGTCTGCTTCAGTCTCTCAACGACATTTCATACCTTGTCGGATCACAGCAAAGGCATGCATAAGTTCGGCAACGAACTAGATCACCTCGGCATCGTCCTGGTCATGTGGGGAACGGGCGTCTCAGGCGTACATTTTACCTTCTCTTGTCAGACCTACCTCCGCAACCTCTACTTCACCTTCCTCACGGCCACCGCCTTGGGTTGTGGGATATCCACTCTGCAGCCGAGATTCAGACAGCCGGCATTTCGGACCCTGCGGTTCTTGATGTATTGTTTTCTCAGCGCCAGCCTGTTCGCGCCCATCGCGCACGGCGTGATCGTGTTCGGGCTGGGAGCGCTCGAGCGTAGGATGGGGTTGAGGTCGTTTCTGGCGCTGGCATTGATCAATTTCACGGGTGCGGCCGTGTATGCGGCACGCGTGCCCGAAAGGTGGTTTCCGCGGACGTTCAATCTGCTGGGTCAGAGTCATAATTGGATGCATGTGCTGGTGCTGACGGGAGCCTGGGTGAGATGGGCTGGACTGGTACAGGTTGTTAGAGGTAGGGCTGCGGACCCGGGACCCTGTGGGGGGCTGGAATGAGGATGGTGTCGAGGTTGATGCGCCATGTTAGTGAAGGAGAACTGCTACGTACGGGGGTGTGAAATCATGCCGTGAGATTTCGCCCCCGCTGGGTGGTGAAGAGTGTCATACTCGAGAATTGGCATCTATAATGGCACGCCATCCTGAGATACCGTTTACCAAAGATTCAGAAGAGGATTGGCAGAAGTGATAGGAGGTTAGGAATATCATCGCGCTTCTGAATGGGCCAGAAACGAGAAGGGCGATCAATTTATCAAGTTGAACGTAGTCGTCGGCCACAGCAATGGCTCCTTTTCCAGCATGCCCCTCATTTACCGTATCACTTCGTGACTATCGTGCCGAACTAGGGATCCAATTGAGGAGAGTGTTGCGGGTTCACAGGAGCTTGTTGTTAGATGCCCGAATCGTATGCGGTGTCGTAAAGGTGAGATGTCACCTTGGCAAGTCCTACTGTGCCTCAACCATCATCCTTTCATCGTAATAAGCTCAGGTACAAGTTTCCAATAATAGGTTCTGCAATGATTAGTAAGATGATAAGATAGGCTGGAGAAGATCATCCTGCGTATAGATCTGTCAGCTTTACCACTACCGTCCCGCCTCGGCAGCTTGACATTGCATGCACCAGCTGAATCCCAATTGACATCAAGCGGAGATTTTATGGATGTCAGCTTCACTCAGCGAGGTTCTTTATTTTTTTGGCGTGCGCGGTCTTATCGTAGAAGTGATAATGAACGAGCTTCCTTGCAATCCGTAAGCAAAATGGATGAAGGAACGCGCCGTTCGGACGAGGAACCCACCACTCCGGGCCAATTTTCAACGCATTCCCCGGTATGGCGCATCCCTTATCCGAAACACAGCCTGCTTCTCCACGTGTCTGTCGGCAGATATAGTAACGGTATCGTGGTATTTCGCTACCCTGGCATGACCGAATTACCTGGTCTGGTTCAGCTGTGCCCTCGGATCCATGGCGTGAATGGAATGCGTCTCGTCAAAGGATGGGAATCCGGACCACTCGGCTTTAAGAAAGAATAACTTATATAAACTGCACAATAGCCCTCCAGTCTTTTGTCAGCCCCTTTGACTTCGTTCTTCTTTGTGTCAGTGCCTACCTGTCCATCGTTCTAGAATCTCGCCTTGAGCCTTCGATCCGGTCTAGAATTCCGCGATTCTGCTTGTATATAGCATCAACCCTTGGCTCTGAGGATACCAGATCAGAGATCAACACTCGAGCACTGAAATCGTCTGCAGGGGTCTTACAGACCGGCCGATCAACATCGTTGACCATATAAATAAACAAAGATTATTCACCAGACCCAAGGACGCCCTGCCCAGCTCCATACGTGCAAAACAACGCCCCAACCCCAACCAGCCTCACACACAAGTTAAAAATGCCCTTCTTCACCCACGCCGACCCCAGCTCCTCCTTCCACACCCCACCCGTCGAGGACTCCCTCTTCGAGCACTTCTCGCGCCCCAAGGCCCGAACCTACTGGAGCCACGACCGTGTCCCTACCACGGCGGCCGCCTCGACAACTACCACTCCCACCACGAAGGAGACCGCGTCGCGCCCCAGTACCACCCGGTCGACGTCTGCGTCCTCGACGGCTAGCACGAGTAGCTCGTTCAGCAACTCCATGGAGCAGAGTCTGTACGACCATTTCCAGGCCCCTGACTACGCGACGGCGGCCGCCGCTGACGGGAGGAAGGGCAGGGGAAGGTGGTGGGCTCCTTGGTGAGGAGGGAGAATACGGGGGCGTGTAAATGTGTTTGCCACGACTCAATACGATGATTTTTGTATCGTCTTACTACATCTACTTTCGAATTTGTTCCTTTTGTCTTGTTTTAGAAGAGTAAAGGGAGGGAACAAAAAGGGGGGGGGGGGGGGGGGGGGGTTGATGTACGGGGAGATAGAGGAGTTTGAGATACCCTGTGCTCATTCTGAGCTGTTGGCTAGGCTTTTTGGTTATTTGCTATATAAACTATTAAACACATTATGGAACAGAAAGTGTTTTCGCCATTGACTGGGAAATGATATAAACAACTAAACTGGACTGGCTCATGGCATAGCAATAGCCGCGTTCAAGACTGAAAAACAGCAAGCTCATTAATATAGTGATGCTAAGCACTTAGCCTGGCCACCGGGAAATCAGTGGCCAACAAGGACAAGAGAGATTGACTCTATGATAATGTCCACAATTTTTGAAACTCAAGGTCAAAAAAGAGTAGCGCGGTGTAAGCTTTCGAATCCTATAAATAAGAAAGTTTATTACAGGAGACAATATAATCGAATTCTAAGGCCAGAGGCCTAAATTAAGATGTCATCATGCGACAGTGGAAAGAACTTAGAACTCCTTAGAGATATCAAAACTTTGCATTTATACCTTCATCTCTAAAGACTTTTTCAAAAATTCAGTCGAGTCTATCTAGGATATAAACAACGAGAACCATGCAGATGTATCCAATATAGTTTCCATTTCCACTACTAGTGTCCATATTCATTATATCAAGGTCTATCTCTGTTACTACATTTAAGACCTGAGTCTTTAGCCCGTGGCCCTGAGAATTTGGATCTTACGGGATAGTCTATAAAAGACTGTCGGTGACGGAGAGGTTATGGCCAATCTTGAATCGGGGATGCACAGAAGCGGCGCAGTCTGGTACGTTAGGTGATACAAACTCTCCAACCCTCGCTTCTACATGCAATACCGTAACTACTCAGGCTGACAGCGCTGGCTTGTATCGCGATGTGATCACACTCTCTCCACTATTACCCCTAACACGGACATCTTCTTGACTGCGCCATGGATGACTGCTAATACCGTCTGAACAGAATATTCCCCATTCGGCATATTCGCCGCAGTTTCACAACGTCCATCATGTGCCTGACGTCCGTGGGCCTCGAAGTAGGCAACTTGAGTTTATATTGGTCGCCTGGAGCTTTCTTCGCTGGCCCGCCACGTCGAACATGGCCTTTCTAGAGAACATGAAGAAAGGCGCTTAATGCCCTAATATTGGTAGTCAGGTTGGTCTCCAGGACATTGAAATAGCCTTTTTGGGCTTCCAGAGGAAACTACTCCGGGGCCTCGATCGCGTCTGCGCTCTCTGGGTTGAAGAAAGGATTTGAAAATGGTCTACACAGCTTCTGTACAGTAAGTAGTATCTAGATAACGCCACTTGACGAGAGAAGTAACGCCGAAAGATTGAGCACCCTAGATTACATCCGAAAGCTACTTCTTCATGAAAATTGGTGGGACTCTCCTAGACATCCTTCATGCCGATATTGAATGCAGCTGCGCCAGACCACCACAAAGATGCCGATAGTGAAACATTGGCGACAAGACGAGAAAGAGGCGGGGAGCATGCCCTACCTAGACATTTGTCCTATTATCGCCCCCATAGCGTATTGACCCGAGATTACCGTGTTATCGTCGCACTCGTGGTTATCTACTCTGAGACGGTGATATATGCCTCCCTCCATATTCCCCGGGTCGTCAAGGCTTCTCCAGCCATTCGGGAACGACCCTCTTAGCAAACTGCATGAACTGCCACAGCCCGACGGCGTACTCAACGTTACCCCGGGAATCCGTCACGCTTTCGGGAAACGCGATCCCGGCGCCGAACAGGCCGGGCACGAACGTCTTCTCCCCGTTGGTGGCGGAAGCCTGCCGGTCGAAGAAGCGGCCCGTGTCGTGGTCGAAGTCGACCTCAAGCGGCTCGGGCTTCTCGCTGTTCTTCCTGACGATGTGTAGTTGCGGGATGGCGTTCCGGGTGAAGCCGGTCGCCTCTATGATGTGCGTACACCTCTCCAGCTCTTCATTACAAGTCTCCCAGTTGCCATCCGGGGGCAGCAATATCTCATTAAACCGCACGGGCCTGTATTTGTGGTCGTTCTCGTAGTAATCTATGGAGTCTGGGTCTTCTGAGTATTCTGTTTCTTCGGCGCGAACTTTAAGGTGTTCGCGCAGCCAGCGCGCTCTCGGGCCCTTCAGTCCACTGTGATCATATAGCGTCCAGCCGTCAACCGTGTCTTCAACGTAGCGCATTTCCAGCTCCTTGCTTCTGAACCATTTTATGACAATCTTCCCGGGGCGACTCGCGGCTATCTTGTACAGGTTCTTCAAGGCCAATACAGCCGAATGCGACGTACCAAAGACACCTATGATGACGCGATACTTTATCGGTATATGTTCAGCCAATTTAGACTGCTGCAAAGCGAGGTCGAGAGTGACTCGAAAGGGCCGGCGGCGTTTGTTCCTTGTCCAGACCAGGCAAGTGAGTCGCAGGGGAAGATCCGGTGCAGAGTATCAAACTTCTTGTTGCTCTGGACTTTCTCGAGAATTTCACGGCCCAATAGCCATTGGCCTATTTCAATGAGACAGATTGCGCAGTGATGAGTGCGCTATTTACTTGCCTCATGGAATGTCGCAGATTTGGTCTCCTCCCACCTCTTGCGGTGCACAGATGGGTGTTTATTGAGGCCTCCTGTGAGTGTACGGCAGAACATCTCGACCTGACGAAGCACAGACATTTCAGACTGTGGCGAAGCTTGTAGTCTTTGAATCGCCTCGTAAGTATTCTTATTCCCCTCAATGATTTTGCGGAATGGTGATATGGTGTGGGCGAACTGGATGAAGTCCTTCACCGTGCCGACTCCGAGATATAATGGGTACAGTCGACCGCCATCGTTGATCTTCCGCTCAACCCAGAGATTCTTATGTCCATGCTGTCCTTCTTGTTGTTCCAAGATGTTCCCTAGGACTTTGGCGAATTAGTAAGATAGAAATAAGGGTAAATGAACGGGACCCGTTGCATGTCTTCTCATGAGTACCGGAGTTTGGATCTCGCGCCGTCGTAGCCGAATGGTTGACAGATCGATTGCCGCCTACAAATTCACTTACTTACCTGTTAACCCCGCTGGGCCTGCTCCCACCACAATACTACTACAGATAGTGTTTTGGGGAAATCCGGTGCTGCTAAGGCGTTTATAAACCGCTGGGCGCAACGTGCGAATGGGGCGAGCGAGCTCACAAGAAGCTTGACGTGAGCGAATCCGTAACATGGCTCACATACGGCTGTGCAAGAGAGAAGTGAAGTTATCTTCTGGGAAATATGAGTAGATTTGGTGGAAGCGGAGGTCGCAAGTTCTGTGTTTTAGTTTCGCGGATCAAAAGTAAAGCCACACTGGCCACTGACGACACGTCTCAGGTACTTTGAGACTCAGCTGGTGATCACAAACGTGGCACTATTCATCGGCCGACATGTCTCGCCGCGTTATGCCCAGTCGCAACGCGAGGACACGCCACCGCGTCATCAATCACATCCAGTTAACTCATCTTCCTTTGCCAGGGGGAACCCCTTTTCCGTGCCTACTGGGCCTCCACTCTCCCCAAACGACGGCCCAATGAACTCCAGGGAATAATAAACGGGCTCAATGAACATCATTACGCTCAGGTTTCTAAGTACTCATAAGCGACACGCAGAAATTACCTGAGAATCTATACCTAGCCCTACTAAGAGCTCGGATCAACAGTTGGATGCACCTGGTCCGTCGGGCCAACTTTCTCATAGGAATTGTGTTCTCTCCAATGCGCCGCGATCTCACTCCGTGTGCACACCCAGGCATCCGGCTTGGTCGCCACGTACGCCATGAAGCGCTTCAGCGCCATGAACCGTCCTGGCTTGCAGACGAAACGGTTGTGCATGGCGATGACCCTATCTTTGTTGTCAAAAAACTACCGCAGCCGGGAAAACGAGGGGGAAAAACAAAAATAGGGGTAAGGGGATACTAACATCATCTTGGGCGCGCCGTCATGTCCTTCTTCGTACAGCTGATAAAACTCGGCCTTGAGCATGTTGAACCAGTCTTCCGGCTTAGAGACACCGGCGCCTTGGCTCACGAAGACTGTTTTTTCATCAGTCTTAGTACGCGATCAATCCCTCCCGTTCAGTCAGGGGGGGGGGGGGGGGGGGGGGGGGGAGAAATCGAGAGAAAGGAAACTGCTTACAGCGGTGATCATTAGTGCAGAGTGAGTATGGGATCATCAGCATCCCCTTGTCCTTTCCCCCCAACACCGCCGCCTCCGGGTCCTGGAACCCAATAGGGGCTGTCCGGGTCCTGGAACCCAATAGGGGGTGTCCGCCGCGTAGGTATCGGAGCAGTACAGGAGGGGCAGGCACGCCGCGCTCACGGTGCACCTGAGCGCGGGCCAGCTTCGTGTGGATCGGGGTGACGCCCGAAAACTAGCCCGTGGGAACGTCGCTGAGCCCCGTGGTGGCCTGTAGCCGGTCGAATGACTTGTTGATGTGCGCTTTGGCCCTTCGACGTGATTGGTGCCATGGATGCGCCATCGGTTGCCGTGAAATGCAATCTAGAGACCGACAGGTGTATAATGATGAATAATACTTCGCTCAGGGCACCTGGGGATAATAAATTCACACCTCGTGGCCCTCGTCCGCGAGCAATTTGGCATACGTCGGGCTCGTCTCAAAAGCCCGGGCACACATCCATGTCGTCCATTTCCAACCGTACTTCCGGAACGCTTGATCAGTCGGGGCAGGCCTTGTCGGATTCCCCATTCGAACTGAGAGCGGCTTTTCAGTAAACCACTCCCTCGGCGAAGTAGCACGGTATTGACATTGGGGCTCCACTGACCATGTCCTCAACCAAGCCGTCCCGCAAGCCACCCGAGGTCGCCGGCCGGGCGTAGTGCAACTCATGCAGACTATCGCAGCTCTGGCCGTTGCCATTCCACGGCGTGTGCTTCGCGCCCTCCTCGTAGTTGAGCACGAAGGACACGGCGATCAGCTTGTTCCCCGGCCAAAGAACCTTGGGCGGCTCGAGGCCGTAGCCGACATAGTCGCGGGGCGGCAGCCACCAGTCAGGAGCCACGGTCTATGAACAATATGTGTTTAGATAGGGCAACATGATGGGGCGAAGGCTAGGCAAACCTCCAAACCCAATGTATCTATTGGCATGCGAGATGTCACGTTTTCGGCATGAGCATTTCGAACAAATGGGTATAAGGCCCTACAAGGGACTCTCTCTTCAAGCTCCACCTGCCTGACTATGCTGGAAGTAGCGACACCGCTGTCTCGGCTCAAGAGTAATGGCATCCAAACTTCCCGGTAGCCATCGGCCAAGCCCCGAAACCTGAGCGACGTGCCACCGGATCCGGCGAGCAATCCAGGCCGAGATAGCGAAGAGGCTCTACGTCCCGGGCTATATCCTTTCTTCATGGACTCGCCATGAGTCGACATGAATCACATGTTTGGTGTGGAGGGTGTGGCGGAGGAGGCATGGAGATCAAGTAACTTCGGAGGTCCCGTCGAAAGTCGTAGAGAAAGAAAGGGGCTTTCGGCAACCCGACTTTCCACAGTAGGTACTACGAATATTTGGCACTCGACAAGATGTGATGTAGCACGCTTCCGCCCATGACCTTCAACGGGTGAGGTATCGGGCCTTCGTCTCCATGGTAAGAACGAGCGGATATTTGCAGCACCTCTTTCCTGGACTACGTACAGTATTGTTGCATCGACTCTCACCCAGACAGCTACGCAGGCGACAGCAAGTCAGTCTAAGCCTCAGGTTCACAAGTCATACCCTCCCACGATGACTGCCGCAAAGTATCAGGAAGAATGGCTCGAGCACGAGATTCGAGGGTTACGGCATGGACATGCCCGACCTCGAGTGGCCCGGCGGCGCCAAGGTGTGCGTGAGCTTCGTCGTGCACTACAACATGGGCGCGGTAAGGGTCAATTGCGAAACTGGCATCATGACCTGGGGAAAAAAACTGATGATCTTTGGTGGCAGGAATTATCGGTTCTTAATGGAGATGAGCTGAGTTGCAACGCCTTATTCGAGATTCCCAGGCAACCGGCTATCAAGGGGGCGCAACGAAAGCCAGGAGCAGGTCAGGAGGTGTATTTCCCCTACTTCTTACACGCGGGCTGACTGAAGTGCGTTAGACGTAGGAGTATGGTGGGAGAGAGGGTGTGTCTCGACTGCTGAAGATGATGTTTAAGAAGTGAGCTCTCTGCCTGCTTCGGGGTTAAGATGTATTTCACTCATACAACAGCAGGAATAATGTCCTGGTCGCCTGGAATATCCGTGAGCATTCATTCAAAGTTCATCAGTCTCAAAGGAAACCCGATTGCTAATACTCAACTCAGATACTCGCGCCATCGAGAGGAACCCATACTGGGTGAAGCCGATCCTAGAAAGCGGCGCAGAGCTCAGACTCGGCAGGTATCGCTGGCGTGACAACTTATATGTTGACCCGAAGGATGAAGACATGAGCATCGAGAACATTATCCATATCTTGCAGTCCATCACTGGAGACAAGCCGCTCCCCAGCGGTAGGTTCCCCCATGTCCCCTATGTCCACCTTACCTCATTCGTAGTATCATTCACCGGTCGTCTCCGTCGCTGAATGTGTCTCCATGCTGGCTCGTCGAGCCGCGGTCGAACCTCACGACTAAGCTCTACTGTCTCGCCCATGCCTCGCGCCAGCTTCCCCTCGTGTACTCTTCGGATTCGTGCCAGGACGACCTGCCCTACTGGAGACCATCGCCCACGGGTGAGGAGGGTAAGGGACTTTTAATGGTCCCATATACTTATAATACGAGTGATATGCATGCGTTTCAATTTGCGCGGCTCCGGTTGGGCATCGCCGGCGGACTGGGCTGCTTTACTTAGTCAGCTCCCCTGAGACCAAACCAAAGTAACATCTACTCACTATCTTGACAAAAAGATACCTTCGACTGCTTCTGTGAGAAAGCCGAGGCTGATGAGCCGAAGATAATAACTGTTCTGCTTCACCCACACATCTGTGGCAGGCCCAATAGGACGGACGATATGTCTGGAAGAGTAAGTCGTCCCCTGCTTGAAGGACATCAATCAATACCTATCCGCGCCCCCGACTAATCCGCCTGCTTAGGTTCATCAAGTATACACAGTCGAAGGGGGCCTGTATTGCACGCCGGGTAGACATGGCCAAGCATTGGCAATCCAAGTTTCCCTACGACCCCAAGAAGGCCTTCGGCCAGACAAAGGTACCAAAGTGTGTGTGGCCAGATCAAGATTCCAGGATGATTCCTAGTTGCGAAATGCTAGTTTAGGTTTATGATCTTGATCGAGCAGGAGAATTGCCAGAACTTGTAGCTCATCGAGCCCTCCCTCGTGGTACAGTACAATAAAGCCGAGCTGCCAGTATCTGGGTCTTCTTCGTATGACCTGTCCAACAGCTGTTCTCATTTCTGCTTGTCCGATACCACTCCTACTGTGATAGCTAGCCATTGTACTTGTCATGGCGACACAGTCCACTGTATCTCACGTAAGGGGAAGACTGAGAGGCATCTGCCCATCGGGATCCTGGAGGTATTGTCATCATGATAAGCATTAAGCTTATAGACTAGAGGAGACTTCCCCCATATCCCATGTGAGACGAGGCCCGGCAGAAGTAAGTTTCAAAGTTCTGGTGAGCGGCCTAATTGTGGTAAATATAGAGTATTGTACAGCAATCCTGACCACATGTGCCGGCTCTGGGGGAGCAGTTGGCGCGCGCAAGACGCAACTTACAGCTCGCGGGAGCCGAGGGACGTCAACAACGGCGCGATATGAAAAATCGAGCAGAAGTATTAGGGGAGTCAGCCGTAGCTCCCAAGTCGTATAGTTCATGAGGTTGTTTTTGTTCCAAGTACCTCGGGATGTTCATAATGACGATGGTAGTGGTGCTAAAGAAAGTGGACTAGACAACCCCCCTGACATGTACCAGACACAATGCTAACAGGTCAAAAAAAAAATTTTTTTCAACATACAGACAACTTCCTAACGGCGACACCCAAACCAAACACATCGGTAAAAAAAAAAAAAAAAAAAAAAAAAAAAAAAAAAAAAAAAACGTACGGGCCTGGCTGGCACCTCAACCACAACCATAACCACAGCTACAGCGCCATCAGGCCAGCCCAGTCCGGTGGAGCAGCGGTACTACACCTCGACGACGACGATGACGACGACGCGCAGGACCTAATTCGCGTCATCGTGGATATGAGAGCAAGAATCCCAATCTGAAAGCCGACGGATGGCGCTCGTGCTGGTTTGTTTTTTCGGACGTTGGGGATTGTATATATGCAAAAAAAAAAAAAAAAAAACCCTTCCTTCCTAACCAGAGTCCTAGTCCTAGTCCTACTTCCTTACTTTCTTTCATTAAACCATCCCCGTCCCCCCCACCCCCTTTATTTCCCTTTCTTTTTTCCTTCCTTCTTTTTTTCTTTTTCAGTCATAATAGGAAAGAGAACATTCCTAACTTGGGAGCGATGATTACCTAGCTAGAGGGGTATGAAATGAAGTCTCTCAGACTTCCTCTCGAGATATATATTATTTCCAGCCCCCCCAAATGCCATCCAAATGCCATCCAATCTCCAAGCAGAGTAATTACTGGCGTTTCAGTGGAAAATACAGCAAACAAGGAAGAGAGCCTAGACCGCCGTGCCGGACTACGATCGCGAGTAGACTACGTCTCGTCTTTCACTTACTCGGAGACCGGCGTGAACGACCTGTCTGCGTCCATGATGCTCGCTCGTGCTCACCGGGGCGACGTTACTCGTGATGCCCAGCTGGACTCTGCAGACTTTTGTGCGATAGCCCGACACTGAAAGTTGGCCATCATCACGCTCTTCCTGCTGGTCTTCCAGATCACCCTGTCCTTCGTCATGGTGGCCAAGCCGCTCGAGGCCCTGGTGGCCAGGGCAGCGTGGATATCGTCTTCCTATAACTATCCACTATCAATGACCTGGGGCAGCAGCTCACAAGATATTGACAGTGCAATGGAGTTTCTAGATACGCGGCCGTCTTGATGGTATTTACCGATCAGTTGGGTTGACTGAAGGAAGCTATATCCATGAGCCAGGCGACAGGAAGAACTGGCCTATGCGTCTAAGCTGATCCATTTGGGAGTGGAAGCCTGTGTGACCTATGACAGATGGGCGAGATGTACAAGATGGGTGGACCACTTCTCATAGAACGCAGGCGACAATAACCTAACCAGCAACAACACAATTTTTTCCTTCTCAGATACGATTAAACCGACAGTCTCGACAAGCCAGAATGTTGCAACCTTTACACTCGTAAATGAAGAAAGGCAGCCTTTCATTGCACACCTCACAGTGATTGGCTCCAGGTATGCTTCGCCAATCACGGTGCTCGCACATATTTCCCTCGCGCAGGTTTGCCATGATCTCCTGGATTCGATTCTGCATGCGACCGCGGGCATTTGCCGCCGGGATCTGTCGCTGGGCGATGATCTCGCCCCGTTCGAAGAGACGATGCTCGTCCCAAACCGGGCACTTGCACGTCTTCCATGGAGCTCCGCAAACATAGCAGAACTCGTACCTACATCGACATCTACGATCGAGATGCAGACAGGAGTTAGATGTATGTTATGAACACACAAACCATGCATTCACCTGAGGAGAAACGATATGTATAGGTAGAACTTACGTGATATGATTACATCCCTGTTCAAGCTCGACCATGCTGAAACACTTAACACAGCGCTTCCAGCCTTCGGCCTCAGCAACATCCAGGACCTGACGGAGCTCATGGTCATGGGGACATTCTCCTGCGTGTGCCATTCTCTTGCAGTAAATACATGTTTCATGGACACAACTGGGGCAAAGCGCGCGGTCGCCTTCAATATAACGTAATGGGATGAAGACTCTGCAGGCCGACTCGTAGCAGTAAGTACGATTGACGGTAGAGTATTCTTCTTCCTTCTCGTGATACTTCTGCACCAGGTTCACGCCGAGCACCTGTAATTGATCCTCTGGCGGTATGGTCGTTGAGCAGCAGCGAGGCGGAAACAGGGACTCATCCGTCATGGCACTCCGAAATAAGCGCAAGAGACATTCATGACAGTAATCATGACTGCATGGTGCCTTTACTAACAGGTTGGCCGGCTTGACATCCATGCAGGACGTGCAGGGCCGTTGAGGTTGAGGTTGAGGTCGAGGTTGAGGTCGTGAGGCCGCCCAGGACGAAGTCTCTCCCTTGCGAAGGGGCATTCCCTGGTGGTCGATGCTGATATCGCATTCGGTATCTAGTTTGCGCTTCTTAATGGGCCGATCTGATGTCGGATTTGATCGGCCTGGAACTGACGGGGTGGTGGTGGCCTGGACTTCGTCGTCGCGCGGATAAGCAGGTATAGGTGGTATTGGTCGGCCGTGGGCTATGGCTAACGAGACCTGTCGGTCATGGCGAGCCATAAATTCCTGTCGATTCGCGGCCTCTATGGCATGGGCATCTGTGTGCACGGCCTGCTGATGACTATGTGACAATCTCCTGTCGGAGGCCATGTTTGCCATGTTTCGAAGTTCTTGCTCAAAAAGCATCATGGAAATTTCTGGGTCGGTGAAGGTGCCTGATCGTTGCTTCCCTTTCGAACGGTCTCGCAGTTCTTGGATGTCTTGCAGCATCAGTATTACGGCCAACTCCTGGGTGGCTTCATCGGCTCCGACCAGGCCGGCCAACTGATGGGTGATAGGGGGCGCCATATTTAACCGCCGACAGTTAAACTCGCCTAGACTTTCTTATCATTCTATTATATCGACCAGATCAGAGTGGCATTCATGATCCAGGCGAAATAGGGGACGGTTGGTTGGCGGTGGTGGTGAGCTGGTCCGCGGGCTATGGGTCGGTTCGCTGTTCAGAACAGACCATCAATTGATTGGTGAAGGTTAAGGAAGATGGTGGGAGGGAGTTGGCCTGTTGCCTGTGAGTCGAGTTAGAAAAGTAAGGTCGTCTGTGGAGCCTGCAAAGCTCCTTCCTTGTTATATGATATCTCCCACCGTGACTTCCTTGCTGCCGCAGCACTGTCGCCTTCCACGCTGACCACGATCTCGCCTTCCAAATACAAACTTAGGGACCTACCTAGTACACCACCATCCTTCTTAGGTACCTGGGTACTTACCTGGGAAGCTATCTCCCTTCATGTATTCCCTTCCGCACAAAATAAGCCTTCCCCAAGCATGAGAAGTACTCCGACCAAAAAGTTGTAATGACAGGAAATGCCGATCGTCTGCAGGAAAGAATGCACCTCAGGTAGTGAAAGAGTCAAAGCTCGGACCTTTCCCCCGAAAATCGAGCCCCTGAAATTCAATCAGCCCACTCAATATGAGGATGAAGATTAGTTTGAGTAGGTAAACTCCACCAAAGGATTAAAGGGAAATATATCTAGTCTTCTAAAGACCTGTACGGAGTTTGGTGTCTGGCGGTATGAGTTCATCGTGTTTATGTATACCTAACTTCTGTTGTACTGGGTAAGGTGCATGTAGCCCATGAGACATCTGGACATGATTGGGTCTGAAAAAGAATGGCCATGGACGATTCCACAGCTTGTACTTGCTTCTCGTGACACGTGATGAAAGAATAATTATCGTATTTTTATTCGAATTATCGCCGGGAGAAATACTCGACCTATGACGAGAAAACAATAGAAGCGCCATGCTCGCTCGCTAAGCATGCCCGTGATATATCCTTCTTAGTCGTGATCTCGTAGCACACAGGGCTCTAGTGCTCGGCCCCTGTGCGAGAGTAGAATGGAAAACGTAAACTATCGTGGGAAGAAGTTTGAATATGGATATCGGAGACGGGAAGTCACCTAAACGTAGTAGTGTATGGACCCTCGACTCGCAGCTCTTTGATGCCTTCTGGCATCAGCCGGAGCCAGTCGGTCCAGCTCTCCAGGTTGAGAGTCTCTTCTGTCAGCCGCATCGTCAGGTTGAGCTGCGGGCCATGGGCGATTTCAGGGCTGTTGCTGCTGCTGAAGAGGGGCCTTGGTTGTTGTCGTGGATGTTGCGGACGGGATAACGTAATAGATGGTAACTTGGAGTTACCTGACATCAGCATGTGGAGTGGAGAGGGTAAGCTAGTGGTGATCGCTTCCTTCTCCAGCGCTTTGTCTTGGAAGATCTTGGGGTAGATGGATAAAAGTTTCGAGTGTAGCTCGGCGGCTGATAGATCGTTTGGTAGTCGCTGCGTCGCTCGCGTTCGCAGTTGATCGACCAGTGTCTTGGTGAAGCTGCTACGGCCCAGGATATCAAAGTACTCTCCCGACGCCGAAGCCGCAATCAGCTCCAGCACACCCCTTTGACGAATCATCCTAGAAGATGGATAATAAGCAGCATCCATGATGATCAGCGTGTCGGAGCACGCTTCCTCCAGGTGCTGTTGGATACCGCTCCACCGAATCGTCGAGGCCCTTGAAGGGTTACGAGAACTGGGCGAGGTCAGCACCATACGTCGATCCGGGCACATAATCATGCGATTCACCACCTACCTAGCTAGTACCATCTCTCTATTTTCGTCGAGGTGAGTCAATCCGTTGTAATACACGAGCTTGAGCACCTCTGGCGTGTCATGCCTTTCGGTGAACTCGATGATGATTCGAGACAACGACCTCCACGAATTACACGCGTCCGACACCGGGGGGATTTTGAACACCTCGGACGAGAAGTTGTACTCCTGTTCAAGCACGCGGCCCAAATCATCGACGGCTTTGACCACCCCCTGATCGTCATCCTCTTGCCAGTAGATCAGAAGCGCGCAGGCATTAGTATATCGGCTCCGATGCGGTGACGACAAGATCCTGGAGGCGGTGCCTTCTAGGTGTCTTTTGACAGCCTCAGCGTTGGGTAACGGGTGGTAGGGGGTTGGTGCAGGTGGTAAGGGGGCCATGGATATAAGCTTTTCTAACCGCGGACCAGACGGTAAAGGGGTACGGATGCGTGCATCGCTGAGGACAGGGCGGCCCGGGGTTGTCTGGGTGCTAGGGGTCGTGGGACTGGTGTCAATGTCCATCTCCTGGTGATCCTGGGCGTAGGGTGGTCGAACATGGCTCGGAGCAGGACTTATTGGCCGTCCGGCTATGGGTGCCAGTTCTTGCAGCGGACTGGTAGAACGGTACTTCCGCACGGCGTCTTCCCAGCTCATGTTGTGATGCATGGGATGACACTAGAACGGACGACATGTAAGCAGAGCCCTCGTGATTGGGTATCATCGCGTCCGGAGACCCAAGGGTATCTTCTGACTTACTGCAACTCTTCTTCTCCTACAGTCGACACACGCGCCTAGCTTCCGGATCAGGGCCGCCTTCTCCCTCTGTTGGGCAGAAAGGGGCCCCGTTCTCCGCCGGCTTGCCCGTCGGTTATGTGAGATCTCAGATCCATCTTTGATCGAGAAGATGGACTGGGAGGACTCAACACTGAAGGCAGTAGCATTAGTATCGCTCGAGGCATTTGTCACGATAGTGGCATCGCTAGCAGTGGTCGAGGTAGACGAAGCTGTATCCTTTCGGAGCGGGGGCGATAGATGTCGTTCAGGGGGAGAATGCCGAGGATGTATATGCTGGTGATCATGGTCCAGCTGATGGGCGACGTGTTGAGGGCGTTCTTCCCCCCTATTTGAATCCTTCGGGAAAGATTCTGCTAGGCTCGGGGCGGGATGCATGGCGTCAGATAGCTTGAATGGCAGACGGATTACTTAATTATGGGCTACCTCATAATGAGTATGCCGGATTTGTTCTTCCACGAGTGGATAACTGTCTTTTCATCCGAATATGCTCGTTCGATGAAGCGAAGATTAAGTCATCTAGAAGCACGGTGGCACCAAGCCCTTGATACCGCAGAAAAGACTAGGGGAGAACAACAAGGAGGGGGGAAATTGTAGACGGGACAGGATGGGTCTGAATTAGGCGTCCAGGTAGCAAATGCCCATCTCGCTATATACTACACGTAGGTGTGTATGGGTGTAAGTGGTGAGGGAGGCAAGGTAAAGATGGAGTTGGGTGAGATCAGGTAGCTACATGCATATGTAGGTAGGCATGTACATGAGAGGTTGATAGAGGGTGTAAGACGACGTGCTGGTAAATATAAGCCAATGAAGCCTTTACCGAGGGCTATCTCACACCAGTAGACCAAAGAGGAGGCGCGGAGGTGTATTGGGTAGTAAATACTCGCGCAGAAGGTTGACCAAGGCCTGCAGGGGCTGCAGGGTTTCTATATAAGTGGTTGGCTGATGAGGTGATGATGGTGGTGGTGATGTTTGTTGAAGACTGGAAGTTTGAGCCAGTAGCGTCGAGGTTGTGAGTTGGCCGGTGGAATATTTAGCTATAATCGCGGGGGAAGCGACAGCAGTCTACCAGATACATACCTACCTAGGTACCTAGGGGCCCTAGGTATGTAGTAGGGGGGTTGAAAGTACTTTTAGAGCGACGGCTCAGGCTGTCAGGGTTCAGGGGAAATTCCCTTTTCAAGCTGACTTACATGGACCAGACCTAGCTCTAGAATAGAATAGCGAGCGACAGGAATTGTTATCTTTTCCTTTTCGCATTCTTTTTTTTTTTCTTGTTTTTCTGTAAATTTTTCTTCTGATCCCGGGTACTTAAAAGTATCCGTCTATTCGAATGAGGCGGGGGAGACGGTCCGTTCCATCATCAACCTTGCTGGAGCTACTTTAATTCTCACCCGTCCCACCCTCTCCTTTTTACCAATAAAAGCCCGAAAGATTATGCCATTGCGCATGACCGCGATTGCGTACAAACCAATACAATTAATACAGGGCTTACTTTCTTTACATACGTCAACCCGTATGTGTTAGTACCTAGGTATTAGTATTAATACTTATAAGTGGTACGCGCTCGCTATCTGCGGCGCAAAGAAAAAAGGCGCTGACAGTCATCTACCGTATGGATAGTAGTATTTGTTAGTGCGTGGAAACCGTTCTTTCTCTCCGCATCCCCAGCATCTGTGTTTTACTCCAGGGAAGAATCAGAATCAGAATCAGTATCCGAATCCTATTTCCTTCTGGCTATGGCGGATCTTTGGCGGAGAAGTACCTACTTTGAGGTACTTAAGTACTTACCTAGGTAGCTTAACACGTGGTAGTAGCGCGTGTTAGTCCCACTCCCAGTCTTGTCTTGTACGCTTTTTTTTCTTCACCGAAGCCGCAGTAAAGACTTCAGTGTCAATAGCCCCCCTAACAACTAACAACCTCCGTCAAACCCACCATCGTCCATGGATCGTGACCATGAATATTAATGGACCTTCGGTCAACTCAACCGGCGAGAATAGACGAGATACGTCCACTCTGCCTGCCTTTATTACTCTCTACCTAGGTATGCACCTATCTACCTAAGTAGGTACATAAGATATGTAGGAAGTATATGGTTATGAGGGTATTTGCCGCCATGAGCTCACTCACACCTCCCGGCACACACCACACCTACACTGGAGAGATAACGACTTACACCAATCAATCCATGCCTCGTCCATCACCTCTTCGCCTTCTGCCGCCCGCCCTTATCCGATCAGTACCCAGGTAGAGGCGCAGAAGTCGTCACAGGTCGATGGCTGCATTCGGTCTACGACCTCATGCTACTACTTCGTAAGTACTGATTTATTAGCTACGACCCCATCCCACGCGCAACCAGGCCGCGAACCGGGCTCCATCTCCTTTACCACGGTAGGCAGCCCTTCACCCATCCCCTCGGCTGTACTGATTTGTCCAACCGGTACCTATCAACTTTCTTCATGCGCCATGTCTGTCATCTGATGCTATTTTTTGACAACCATACCCACGATCGTCCCGACTTTTCGAGAATCCTATGCCTCTTTCAGCCCCCCCCCCCTCTATATTGTCCTCCGCCCCTTCGGCTGAAACCAAACCACCTCGACTTGTACTTCATTGGCCTATCGTGCCCATACCGAGCTTACCGGTGTCTTCGCCTTCGATAAACCGCTTCACCTTTTCCCGCCTCCTTTCGCTCGGCCTCCTCATTGGTTTTTCGGTCAGACACGGGCCAAGCCCTACTTACCTTTCCTGCTTTTTCTCACTTCCTCTCTTCCCTCTCTCATCTCGTCGCGCCCCTCCTCCACCTCTCAAATTCTCAGGCTCCCATCTCACTCTTGGCCGGTGCTATGTCTGTTATCGGATATGCCGACCGTGACTCTGCTCGGTCTCTTGCGTAACGTAGCGTGCAGGAAAGCCCTGTTTTCGTGTATTCCATCGAACCCGGGTTGGGGAAACCTTGATCCATCCATCATTCATCCATCCATGAATCCATGGCCCACCCTTCGCCCGCTATTTCTTCGCAGCTTCTGTCACATACCGTGCCGCTTCTGGAAGGTCGGCAGAAGGTGACGGGTGCGCCGTCTCGGCATGTCCTCTCACCGAGTACCTCAGCCGGTATGCATAATGTCTGATAGGCAAACCATGGCGGGGGTGAATACGCACAAAAAGAACTCTCAGCCCTGCACTCCCTACTGCCTACTTCCAGGTACGACCCTTTGTGTGTAACCAGAGCAAGTCAGCGAAGGATAAGAAAGGTATATCTCCCGATCGCCTAATCGAATCAAGCATTCGATCACGGCATATTCACCCACCAACCTGCTGGACCGCTCTGCTGCATGACACGCGACAGGCATGGTTACACCGCGAACCATCTTGGGTCAAAACGACATGATATTCTGGCAAGGGAAAACATCCCAGAGACCAGGGGCCCAGAAAGGTCTCCAGGGCCTTCTAGGCGGGCTGCCGGGATCCCGAGTTTACTCCTCGGCCAATTGGCTGCTACTGGCCTCCTCAACAGCCTCCTCAGCAGTTCTTTCAGCTAATACCCCGTGCAGAGATCCATCCCGTCGACGGTCAAGGGTGGTTCGGAGGAGGAGGTTTATCCACTTCCTCACGGCGAACGCCTAAAAAGTTCCTCACGATCGGCATCAAAGATTCCCATTAATACACACTCCATAATTACTATCCCATTCCTGGAGAAACTCGTAGGTAATAAGTACGCAGTGATAGTGCGAATTTGAACTGTCACATGTCTAGGTGGCCAAAAAAGTCAAAAAGGAAGTACGGGTAGCGAGACGTACGTACCCTTATCACTGACGACCCTTAGAATTTTACCGACGGTGTATAGTTGCGGTCCACAAACCCGTTATCACCTCCTGGTTCATTATCTCTAACGTTTCCTACGGTCTCTGGATCCGGTTTGATGTGACGCTGATTCAAGCATTATCAAAGTTCTCCAAACACCCCAGTCGGCGAGGGAACGCTGCCATCTCAGGGTAGAGGTGACGGGCGCTCAGGGGCTTGTGCATCATCCGGTGGCATGGAAGCGACCTCACAGCAACCTCTGACTGAGGGCGAGACATTCTTATTAGTCACAGCATCTAATCAGCGCGTGGGGCCAAATTTATCTCATTTTGGTATCGCGATCCGTGGAGAATATCTTTAATTTTCTGGAAGGGAATCACAGAGCTCGACAAACGTTGTTGACCTTGCTGTTGTCTCCTTTCTTGGCACTGCCATACTCAAGAACATCGTGCCTCTGAGAATGCCGGCAAGGAGAAATGTCCATCTCATCGGACTCCGATAGAGCGGCCAGTCGTATTCTGGTAGTCTCTCATGTCTCAAATGACGCGGAAATTGTAGAAACGCCGCTGAAGACGTTCGTTCCGGGACCGCTGAATGCCAAGCCGCTGCGCGTCGTAATCATAAAGACTCGAGAACCGACAACACGATTGCTGTGAGATGAATATATAGTCGGAGGACCATGCCAACAGCATCCAGGACCGCACAGCGCTGAATCAAGATGTCGTCCGCTCAGACGTTGTAACTCTATCTCTTATGAAGACAGAGGGACTTGAACGCACCCCTTCTCCGACGACTATTCACTCTCCAAAGGAAGAGTCGTATGAGCGAGCAGGGAAAACCTACACCTTCATACCTCTACTCGCAATGACTAGGATGAGCATGGGTGTCGGTTTCCCGTCGGCATAGATTTCGTTCACCGAGGGTCTGGCAGTCTATCTGATCAAGGGGCCCCAACATACCTGCATGCCTTCTCAGCATCTATCTATCTTTCTTCCTATCTTGTTGTGGCCCTGAAATTGAATAACCTCGTGATGACAGATCATCATGAGGAAAGCGTATTGTTTGTTGTCTGAAGACATCGCACCAACCCCCCCGAATGGCCACACGAGGGGAGAGCAGGAGACGCCAACACACACTCCCTCTCCCGCCTTACCTACGTACATTCTTAGCTACCTTGCCTTTTCCTCACTTCATATGATTACATAAAAGCAAGTAGTATAGTACATAATAAATCCAAATCTCGTGTACGACCTAACTTACACCTACACCATACTACACGTAGCCCATAACTGTTTTACTCGAAGAAGGGGGGCCTCTAGATAGACTTAGACTACGTATGAGTATAAGCTTGGTGAATGACTGACTGACTAACTATTTCTCATACAAGGTAACACATGTTGGTGTATCTGTATCCACGTCTAGTTAAGTACATAGTCAGTGCAGTCAGTCACACACCGTATATCCAACTTACGCAAGACTACATGAGTCTAAGAAGCAAGGTGGCTCTTCTCACCTGATCCAGGTTCTGGAATAGGCTGTTGTTGTTGTGTTTTCTGTCTAAGAGAGAGATAAATTTGGTGTTCACTATGTGTACAATATTTCATCAGTCCCAAACGATCATGGGCATGGGGCATGGGAAACATCCCCTGATGGCGACTCTCGAGAGGAGATGAGGCAATCAAGAAGTTATGTCTACTCAACTCCCATTTCATCCATATGTATCCCATCCGTCCATCTCAGCATTCATTCACGCCCCCCACCCCCTCCCTCTCAAACCCAACTCGAAACCACACCGTGCTGCTTGAGCGTAGCGCAACTCAAAACACAAAGCAACGCAAGGCAGGCGCAAAGAACCTGCTACTTTTTCAAAAAAAGGAAAAAAAAAGAAAACTGGAAAATCGATATGTGATGAAGTGGGATTCTATGAAATAAAAGTAGTATTTTTTTTTCTTATCGTACACAGAGAGAGAAGAGAAACCAGCTATGCGGGTGTGGTTTGGTAAGGAGGTAGCCTAGGTAGGTGAGCCGAAACCACAAAGTTTGATCACAAGGAGGATCGATCGACCGTGTTTTCCCCCCTCCAGAGAGGTACCTAGGATCTAGGTAGGTTGATGAGTGAGGTAGGTTATTCGGTCTCTCTCCCACACACACAGTCTCTCTCTCTCTCTTTCGTCCTGTTCTCTCGAAGATTCACCTTCCTTCCCTTCTTTCCCTTCCCCCTTTCCCCCTTCCACCTTTCCCCCCTTTCCCCCCATAAACCCCCAGACCCCCCTAAAACGAACCAACCACCTCACCTCACCACCTCAAACCCACCCCTTCACTCCCCCCCCTTCACTTCACATCATCCCCCTCGACCACTCCAACTCCAACCAGACTCGCAGCCACGAACCGCAGGCTAGCCATGACGAGCTCCTTCCACACGGCGAGCTCGGCCTCGTCGCGGGGCGCGTAGACGAGGACGTAGCCCCAGGACAGGCCCCGGGCGCCGCCGACGCCGCTGAGCCGGTGGCGCTCGGCCCAGCCGCGCTCGACGGCGGTCGCGGCGTCGGCCGGGCTCAGCGTCAGGTGCGAGGACCCCTCGCCGTGGACGTGGGCGATCTCGCCCCGGACGAGGTTCAGGAAGGGCGGGAGGAGGTTTTGTTTTTGTTCTGCGATCTGTTTTTATTTTGGAAGGGGGTTGGTTGATTAGCTTTTGTGTGTGATTGAGAGAGGTTCTGTAGAGACAAGGAGGAGAGGGAGGCGGAAAGCGGAAAGGGGGGGGGGTAGGATAAAGCTGATGAGAAGTAAAAGTGAGAGAAGGGAGGAATAGACGAGTATGACGAATGAAGGTTAAGAAAACAAAAGAAAAAGAAAAAGAGAGAGGGCGCAAGAAATTATGGTGAGAATAGCCATCGTAAGACGACCACCATCCATCCAATCTTCCCTTCCCCGTTTTCTTCAAGTCCCCAAACGTCATCATCTTCTTCTTCATCTTCTCCTTCTTCTTCCCGATTCCACTTACCCAAATCGCCTTATTAGTCGGGCCCTCGAGCCGCGAATCCTTCCACGCGAAGATTCCCCCCTCCTCCTCCTCGTTCGCCCTTTTCACCCGCTCCTCCAGGAACCCGTTCATCCTCCCCACCACCTCGGGCGACGCCTTCTCTGAGGTCTGTCGGTGCGGCGCCACCGCCGCCGGCACCTCGGGTCTCGGCTCCTTACGCCTCTCCAGCAACCCCAACCCCGAGCCCTCCTTTTCCTCCTCTTTCGAAGAAGGGAGAAGAGGAGAAAAAAAAGAGCGCTCGCCCGCGTCCCCATAGACGGGCCGCAGGTCCCGGGTGGCGTAGGGCGGCGGGACGGCGCGCGTGTCGCTGCGGGCGACGACGGCGCGCATGCCCAGGTTCATGAGGTAACCCAAGAAGTTGTGCGGGATGGCGCCGGGCTCGAGGGCGAGCCAGGCGGCGTAGGAGGGGTAGGCGAGGTAGTAGGTGGTGGCAGTGGTGGCGGCGCCGAGGAGTAAGAAGAGGCCGATGCTGGTATTGAGGACGACGGGGTTGCTGTTGTTGTTGTTGTTGTTGCGGCCGAGGAGGATGTCGTTGAGGGGGCGGAGGGAGGAGATTAGGGTGTTTTTGAGGGAGGAGGCCATGGTTTCCTTTTTTTTTTCTCTCTGGTTGTTGGGTAAAGTTATTTTCTGTGGTGATGTTGAATAGTGAGGAGGAGAGGTGATGAATATGTTAATGTGTGGATGAGTTGAGGTGAGGTAGGTTGAGGTGAGCGCTTTAGGACTGCTCAAATCGCGTAGATATATTGTCGAGGTGATCCTGAGTTCTTATTTATTCAACATATGAGCTCCCGAGCTTGCTTGCGAGAACCAGCGGTTTATGTAGAATTCAAGTATTTTCGTAACCTAGGAGATGAAGCTGTTTGCTGTTTGTTGTTTAGGTCAGGTCTTGGCTCTGGGTGGGCTGTATTGTCCGAGATCCGCGTTGCAACAACCTTGGAAGATCCGAGAGTCCAAGGCAAGCTAGCTGGCGGGGGAAGAAAATATATGCTCAGGTGGTGATTGAGGAGGTGATTGTAGGTTGTTGTCGGTCCTGACTTTTTGCATTTGAGGATGGCGGCGCAGTACAGTAAGTTACGTAGGCGGGCGGCCTATGTCAAAGGTGTTATTCCGCGGTTCTGAGACATGCCAGAGTACACCTGAGCAAGTATCAGAGCAACTTGCTAATTAGAAGGTACCACAATCCCTACGCAGAGTCGAAATAGGTAATGCTTCTCCCGGCAGTTGGTAGATAGTGCTTACTCCGTACTCCTTTGGGAACGCCTTCAAGCAAGCACATCTCGGCCGTGTGCTCGGAGCTATCGGTCTTCTATCCTCCCATCGCAGCCCTGGAGCCCATCACATCACATCTTCATCTTCACCATACGTCATGTGTCGTGGCTTGCATGACTTGACGCGCAAATCGCCAACTCATCATTATCATCTTCGTCGTCATTATTCGACATTGTCAATACCCATGTGGTAGTCTGTCTATCTCCCGCCTGCTCGTACTGCAGTAGTACGTCAACCGTGTGTGTGGTACTCATTCATCCCGTGTCATCGTGGCCAATCAGTTCAACCTCCCCTATGAGCGGCCTGAAGGGCGAAGATCCCTCAGTTTAAACGATGAACACCTTGAAACCATTTTCTTCTTCTATGTAAAAGACCTCACAAAGGTTTGGTCGCAAACCCCAGCTCCTCATTCCCACCGTGAAACACCACAAATAACGCCTTCAAGAACACGTCGCCATAAATCGAGAGAGGGAACGAGTCAGGAGTCGCCTGCAAGCCACCGAAACACGTCGAGGCATCGTCGAAAGAAACTCCGTCTACGGGCGCGAAGTTGATGTACTCCCCTGGTACGATGGCATTCATGACCTGATTGTTCTGCGTCGTGGGTATCTCAGCAACGTAATCGGGTAGCGTCGAGCCGCAGGGGAAGACGTAGCCACCCTGTTGGGCGTCCTCGACCGCGCCCTCTACCTGGGCGTAGTAGGCGGCGGCGACCTCGGCGGGGACCAGGAGGAGCGTTGTCCCCGTGTCGGCGATGGCCTGGTGCGGTGCCGAGACCGTCTGCCCCGACGAGCCAATCTGATAGCCTGTGGACGTGAATTGCCAGAATCCCGCGCTGGTGTTAACAGGCACGTAAAAGATCTCTCCACTGAATTCCGTCGGGTCGATGAAGCCGAAATTGTAGTTTCCAGCTGAGAACAGGCCTCCAGGTTAGCTCACTCCTTTAGTCATGGGAAGATGCCTCATCTCAGCCACGAGAAGGTAGATATCTGGGAGAGTTGGACGGGGGAAAACTTACGTTCAGCCTTTTTCAGGTTCACGGTGAACAAGGGAGAGGCGAGGTCCGTCATGGCGTTGTCGAAGAATGTCTTCTGCTGCGTCGGCGCCACCGTGTTCAGGGTGCTAAACGCCAGACCCACCAGTCCATCGGTGTCGGGTCTCGACGTAAAGGAAGTCGAGACATCCGTGGCAGACTCGATGGCCTGGTTTTCGACCGTGACGCCGCCAATGGAGACCACGTCTGTGTAGACGTTTCCGCTGGAGCTGCTGCCATCCCCATAGCTGATATCCCACGCGGCGCCGCTCATCAGCTTCGCGGTCGAGCTCTGGGCGATCTCATAGACTGCTTGTCCGGCTACTTGGGTGGCGGGCGTCTCGCTGCTGAAGACCCAGAGGTCGGACGACCCGGTGTCAAAATCGAGGTTGAGCGTCTGCGGTGGCGTGCCTATCTGGACGGGGGACAGGTATTCAGTGTCAAACATCTGTGGATTGGCGGCAACCTCGCCTAGAGACGGGTAAGCTTGACTGAAACGTGTTTGCCTGGCACAGACTAGTCCAGCTCACCTTGGTCGTCGTCTGAGCTACTGTTCCCTATCCGTGCACCTTGAGGCTGCAAGAGCCCTAGTTCCTCGAGCAACTGCTCGATTGTAGAAGCAAGATCATCGGAGACGGCAACCCCGTACTTGGTGTACGCCCGTGCCATGGCCATGGCACCTCTGCCCTTTGCCTGCCCGGAGAACTTCTCGTTGGGCACCTGGTTGACCTTGAAGGTCATGCCTCCGAGGGTGGAAATGGAGTATGATGGATCAAGAACACCTCTCTTGTCCACCACAATACCCCTCTTGTCCCTATTCTGTACTGGACCGGCCGTGACCGGGGTGATGATCTGGCTGCTGCAAAGAAGGGCTGCAGCAGCAGTGGTTGAGAATGATGATGAGTACTTCATGGTGGCAGATAATGATAATAATAATGATACCTGAGACCTGATGATCTGATGAAACGAGTGAACTGAACGGAAAGAGCGAGGTATAAATACTAGAATGAATCTCAAATTCGGATGCCCGCTGGCGGTACGGAAACACACGCAGGTATCAACAAACTGCGTGAAGGGGGACCGCTAAGCCAAGGAAACAGCCACCCCCAAGTGTCAAAGTTGGGAGCAGAAACGGCGAAGAGAAATGTAAGGGAGCGACGACGAGGCGGCGAAAACGAAGGCCGGTCAACGAGAAGAATTTGAGAATGAGAAAAAAGGTAACGCAGAAGTAACAGAGCTGGCCTACCAACAAGTCCGCCAAGGGAATGGCGAGTATATACCGACCCATCTCACAGGGCCGGAATATTTGGATTTACCTCGCGCAGACGTATCTGGTTTCACAGTTCACGCATGTCGGTATCCAATATCATAGGGCGCCTGATGAGGAGGATGTCAATCTTGCATTCCGCAAACCCTTGTCGTTTTGATGTCCCTCTCTGCCCCTCCCCTCTCCCCCTCTCGCCCAAGAGCTCGTCAGCCCTGAGCAAAGCGCCTTATTATCAAATCAGAGAACGGGAAGGGCGAAAGGCACCGACTGGGTACGGTAGGTATTATGATACTAAAGGAAACGGGACAGGTGGGTGTCTGGGTGTATCGGGCGCAGTGGCCGAAGAAAGCTTGATTGCGAGAAGCTTTGGAAATTTGGGGGTCGAAAGAAGGGGGTTCGCAGCTGTTTGAGATGAGATGGAAGTCTCTGGTTGCGGTCGATCATCCATGCGTTGGGAGGTTCAGCCTTCAGGTACCTTGTCACAGATTTCGTGACCCATGCCATCCATGTTCCTAGGTACCTAGGTGAAGTTCATCCATTTACCAAAACCAACAGAAAAAAACTCCATTCCTCGCTCTCCCAACGAGACGAGCCAGCCATGAATTAGGTAGGTCATTCTCGTAAGTATAAGCGCGATAGGAAGAGATTTCCACCACGGTCAAGCAAGCAAGAGCTGTTATCCAAATGACGTCTTTTGGGACAATCGGAAATGAAGCTATGTCGTGGCTGGAGTAAGGAGGAACGGACCGTTATGGTAAGTAGGTTGGGGCTGAAGCTGCAGCAGCTGCAGCTCAACACCGGGGAAAATGCCATCCGTGCGTTCCCGACGTCGGGACCTTTTTTAGAACCTGCAACTCCATGCAACCCTTTGCGTGCGTGAAACCCCTGCTCTTTTTTCCATCACGCAAAGCAAGGGGATTGAGAGGACCTCAGAGTTACTTACTGCGTATGGCGGAAAAAAAAGGCGGCAATGCCTACCGTCCGGGTATTACTTTTATCTTTAGAAACCAACATACCAACCAGCATACCAACCTAACGAACCAACAACCTTCGAGGCAAAAAACCTACCTAACTTACCTCACCTCGCCTCGCCCTTGTCCAGCTCCTTCCTGCGTCATATTCAATCTAAACTGAGTTCCCCGATCCATGGACGGGGGAGATAGATAATCCAACTGCGCATCCGACGTCTAACATAACAGCCCTTCCAGGAACCTCTCAAAGTAAGGTTCATATGAAAAAGAAAAAAAAGACGTCATGGTGAAAAAATATTACGTCCTTGCCCAAGCAGCTGGGCAGCGCAGCCGGTGGTAAGTAATGGAAGTAAAGTTGTCGAGGTCCTTCGGTCCCCCGTTCCTAACACCTAGATACTTAAGGTACATGGCTCTCTCTAGCTACCCGGTTGCAACCGGGCCCCGGGCGGTCAACTTTGGGCGGCGGCGGCTGCGGCAGCGGCAGTTAAGCCAGGCCAAGCAAAAGGTAATAGATAGACAACATCGTACCGTGGTCCGGTTTGATGGCAGGTAGCATGGAAGTATAGTAAAAACCTCTCATTCATCCCCCTCGTTCACTTATTCATGAAGAGACAAGCGATATGGATAGATATCAAAACATCGCGCCGCATGCTTTTCAGTGGGTATGGGTATTTCTTATATCTATCTCACACTCAGTAGGTACAAATACAATCCGCACTCTCGTCTCTTTTCTTTTCTTTTCTCTTCCCTTCTCTCTCTCTCTCTTTCTTTCTCTCGCTTTCTTTCTTTCTTTCTTTCTTCCTTCCTTGCTGTTCATCTCTCTCGCTCGCACACATACAAGTGTGACTAAAAAAATCATATCACCAACTCGTGGGATCTTCTAGACTAGATGCGAGAAAGCCTCAACTTATGCTTTGACAAGACGACAAAAACGCTACAGAAAGATTGATACTACACAGGGAAATAGTAAAAAAAGAGAAAAGACAAGAAAAAAATGCAGTCACCGCTTGCTTGTTAGGAGGTGATGGATGGATGGTTGGAATGCTTTTTACCCCCCCTTCCTCCAGCCCACAAGTACTATCTCCCTCCAAACGCCTCGGGACGCCCAAACCCAACATCCATTTTTGCGTTTCTCCGGGTGTGGTACCATACCCGGTTGGACAGCTACCAAACCTCATCGCTAGGACAAAACCGGATTTGCCTCCACGGGAATACAAAAGAGAAGGAGGCGATGATGATGATGGATACGCCGACTGTGCAGCGCGACTGTGCAGCGGCCATCCTGGCCGTAATACCTATGGCGCAGTGGGAGAAAGTAAAAGGGAATTCGCAGATCCGGATATGTGCGTAGGCGACATCTGTTTAATATCCTTCTCCTGTCTCCTCCGGACCGTCAAGTTGTGGGGGCACACTAGGCGCATAATTCGTAGTGATAGACGAACGCTGCCTAGCGTGCGATATCTGCGTGGGGTCGGCTGAGGGATGATCGTAGCGTTGAAATCCATGGTATGTAACGATACTAACGTCCATGAGCATGACCATGGTCGTATTCGTGATCATGGTCATGTTCGTGATCATGGTCATGATGGTGATGTGAAGCTGAGCTACTAGACCCATGGATCGAGCTTTCCTTTATCGAACCAGTTGCTGATGGTAGAGTACAGCAACCCAATTCCGCACAATCATCAACACACTCGAGCAGGCATCCATCACCTTCAATCTTTGGCCCCGGCCGTGGTGACGCATGTCCATCGAGTGTGGTGGACCCGTCGTCTTGGTGGTTACAGGTCTGATCGAGACAAAACTCGGGTTGTATAGTGGCACTGTGGATGCCATACGCATGAAGACATTTCCGGGCCTGTTTGGCAAGCTTCATGTACTTCTCTCCTCCTTCGTCCGTAATAGGGAACGCAATTTGGACGTGTAATGAAGCAACAACCTTGGTGTCAGATAGCTGCCAGATGTGGACGTGGTGGCAGCTGACCACACCGGGCAAATGTTGAATATCTTCCTTGATGTCTTGAAGATCGATATGATCCGGCGTGGCCTGGAGGAGCACTTTTGAGGTAGCCTTCGTAAGTGGGATTGCTGATTTGAGAATGATCATGGTGATGAAGAGTGATACGGCTGGATCGGCATAGTACCGTCCACGCCAGTCGGTAAGCCAGATGATCAAGGCAGTAACTATGACACCAACGTTGCCTAGAGCATCACCTAGGACATGAAGCACCATGGCGTTCATGCCCATGTCATCATGGCTATGACCGTGGCCGGATGCCTTCTTCCGTGACTTGGATCTCGGCTTGTTGTGGTGATGCTCAGTATGCACACCCGAATCCCGCCTTCCACGCCGTGAGACAGAGCGATGAACATGCTTGTCCTTACTTATAGCTCCGTGGTCATGCCCGTTCGCAGCAGATATCAGAGACGTGTTCTCATCCACAGCTGATTCGTTTCGGACTGCCGTGTCCACCGTCGCATCGTCATCTGTAGAGCTCTCGTCGGTTTCGTCCTGGTTCGATCTACTATGGTCGATGATATCCTGCCTGAAACTCGCCGGATGAATACTGAGGTCGTCGATACTAGTCAAACGGCTATGCTTAGTACTGTTTGCTCGACGTCGCTCTTCTCGTCCTCTCGATGCTGAAGCCCGGCTGGCATCGGATTTCCGGCTCCTGTCGGTTCCATCGAATTGGATGTGCTTCACGGTCTCGGGGGAGCTGTTGCCAGCCTGGGCTCGAGCCAGGGCCACCTCAGGGAGAACATCTACAGCGGGACCATCCTCATCCAGTAGGGCATGGGTCGCGCTAGCCCTCCCTTCCTCTGCGGCAATGATGGGGTCGTGGTGGTGCACATGTTCGTGGCCATGGTCATCTCCGTGCGAGTGGCCGTGGCCATGGTCGTGTCCATGACCGCCCAGAACGAAGAAGCCAACAAGATTGGAAGCCAATCCACAGCAGCCAACGATGAGGATGAGTTTCGGGTTCGAGACCTCCTGGGGCTCGACAAACCGCGTCAAGGCCTCCAGGATGATAGATATGCACAGAGCGATGAGGAAGACGGCATTGAAGAAGGCACCGAGGATCTCGGCGCGCACCCATCCGTAGGAAAACTTATTGGTCGTCGCTCTCTTGGCCACGGTGACAGCCCATAAACCAATGATAAGCGATATAATATCGTTCAGCATGTGGAAAGCATCCGCCATCAGTGCCAGGGAGTGGACGGTAAAGCCGGATATCAACTCGACGAGGAAGAAAGCGATGTCGATGGCCAGCATTATGCCGATGCGTGTTGTCTTGGACCAAGCCATAGTGACGGTGTTTCGAGCTCGCGCGCGTATTGAAATCGACAGAGGGTAAGGCTATCCCGTTTGTCGGGTAGGTCGAGTGTCGAGGTAAACCCGCTCGAATCTACCGACACGCCGAGACAAAGGAAGGGAAGAGGTGTAGCGTAGCGAACGTGTTGATGTTCAGCTAGGTAGGTGGTTGGTCAGTCGTAGATACAAGCAAGTTTGCTTAGAAGAGCAAATGCTAAAGTTTTTATGACAAAAGCAGATTTCCAAGAGCAATAATGGCGTAATGGACTCACTGGGTGGTTTGAGTCGCCTCACGGCAAAAAGAATATCCTCGGACTCTTCGATATGGAGCTATCCCCCTCCTATTGCGGCAGGCTACTTATTGTACTGGAGGGGGGGTTTTATCTGACGGATGGCGGTGGAGGGAGGAGGTCGAGGCAAAGAATCATGCGACTCCAGAGTCGGACAGCAGCAGGACGGACAGAATCGGGCCTTCGGGGGTGTGCTCGTCGGTCCAGCAACAGCTCGGGCTCTTGCAGTTTTGATGCGTATTTTGCTCCGTATTTAGCTGTGGAGATGGCTGGTAGGTGGATTGTGGTAAGCGATCTCCGTTCGCGTGCGCAGGCTGGCAGGTGGTAGGTTCTCAGGTTGTAGGTGGTAGGACTCGGTAGGAGTAGCAGCAGGGGGTTAAGCGGCCTCTTGCAGTGGATCAGCCGCGTTTCTCTTCGGAGCACCGCAGCGATGTCGGTCACGTACCTCGTAGGTGTTGGAGGGATTGTAGTGAATGAAACTGTTTGACGTAGAATTGATTCTGTTCCTGTTGTCAAACGTTAAAGGTACAACAAGTAGGTAGTGAATGCGCCAACTCGGGTACCTAGGTTATGTAGGATGTACGAAGTATGCAAGTGGATGAAGACAAACAGAAAGGCGATGTTGTCATGTCATGCTGTGGTGTCATATGCTGTGGTGTCATGCTGACTTGACCTTTCACTTTCAGCCCTTTGCGAGACGGACAGTTTCCGGGCACTTTCCCGTGATAAATCCTTTGAATGGTGGTGGTGCCCCGGAGTGGAATGAGGATGACCTCGGAACCTGCCACAAAAATAAGATGTCCAAGCCACAATGACGCGCGATCATTGGTTATCATTGGCCGTGACGGATGGAGTAGCACGTGGTGGAAACAGTGTGGCTTGACTTCAGCTTGATTCCAGCTTAATTCCAGCGGTCCATCAGCTGCAGGTGGACTAAGCACTAGCTGGACGTTAACGTTAATAACCTGCATCTGTGTGCAGGTGGCGTCAACGGCTCGGTCGCGGTCGCGGTCGCGGTCGCCGTAACGAACCTCAAGCTCTAGAGGCAAAGAGCCTCCCGAGGTCGGCTCTCTTATTAAGCAGGTGTAAAAGCTCCCAGGCTTTTGCATTTTCATAGACCGCATAGAAGGAACTCCTTAAGTGCCTCTTCGTTGGCATATTCCAATACCACGAAGTATTAAGTACCTAGGTAGGATAAGTAGTAGAGTCCAGACATGGGAATGTCGATCTCAACGGTTTTCTTTTCTTTTCTTTTTTTGTGTGTCAACAATATTCGCTCCATCGTTGGTTCCGTCCTTCCGAGCCTCTTCCTTCCTGCATTCCTCCGACGTGTAGTCGGGCATCGATGGAGATACCTAGGTATCGTCACGCGGTCGGAACTAGAGGTCCTGCAAGGGACTCCGGGTATATATACTATAACGCAGCGAACCCCCTCGAAGAAGGGAGAAAGAAGCCCACCTCGTCGAAGAACGGACCCGAGAGCGAAGAAGCTGAGATCTGTGGGTTTCCAACCGCGGTGGCGGCTGAACCCCAGGGTACGCCGGTGTTGACATGTCGATGGTGATAGGATACCATGAAACGGTTAATCAAGAGCCCCAGATGTATGCACAATTGTCTTTCAGCTCGAGTGCTCGCAATCACGGAGGTTGGTGTACGTGCGAGTATTAAAAACCAGGAGCGGGTGATTGCGAACGGTGCGAAGCCCCTATTTATCTCCTTGCACTGATAAGTAACAGAAGCAAGTGGACACGACGCAGCACCAATGTTGATAAACCCTCCCGACGGATTCGGCATATTACCTTGGCCGCGCCTCACTTTTTTTTTTAAGAGCTTGGTAGCTCGGTATTTGTTTGTTTCTAGTGTGGCCATGTCACTTGCAACAAGTCCTTTCCTCACCGGGTCGTCTATTTGCGCTGATTACCTACGCTAGCACATAGGCATTACTATCTCGTTGAGCGGCCGTGAAGGCTCACATACCTCAGACTTGGAAGCTCCATGATGAGGCATCATGGCATGGCATCATGGCATGGCATCATGGGAGCTCCCTTCTGGAGTCGCCATCACATAGTGACACTCGCAAGGGTCCATAAGCAAGTCAAAGGGAGGAAGACGGGCCGACGCCTGTCATCCCATCTTCGAGGTATAGTTTTGCATTACGTTTCTGGCACACCTCGAAATGCAATGGCAACGGCAGAGTCGGCGGCATGTGCAAATTACTTCAGACCGGGCTATCCTCATGTCTAATGTAACTCAGTCAGTATCAGCGAGAATCGATGTTTCTTTTGGCAAAGTTGGGAGCAAGCGTTCATTAATCAAACACTCCTCTCCCGCGTCCGTGTAATCATGACTGCCAAGAATGTCTTGCAGTGTAACACGTGCTTTGAATGAACACCCGGTTGGAGCTCTAATGAGTATCGTCGTCCATCTCTCTGGCTGTAGTACGGTTGTCTTTGCGGGGAATGAGGACCTGTTCATCGGCTATCATTGGGCCGGCTAAGGATAAATGCGTGAGAACCTTTGGAACGCATGTCCGAAGTTGCGATCAGGAGACAGAGGCTGAATGGCTGTCCTGACGGGCCAACCTGTCGGTGGTACACGCCAAGAGACGGTACAGTCCTCGGGATTATCGCATACATTGAGCCTCGCTACTCTCCAATTTTTTGAATGGCAGCCTCAAGAGGATCATGTCAGATTGACATGAATCAAGCCGTCCTCAACACGTCAGTCGTACTACATCCTTACGGCACCCCGCGCATCCTTCACCGTATTAAATCCATCAGTCAAATTCGATCCCGTCGGCCAGGCGTGCCTAGTTGCCACCGAACTCGGGCGCGTGACTGAAGAGAACATTGGCCTTATCGTCACGTCATCGGCGGCTTTCCAGAGCCGCCATGAAAATCTCTCCAGCTCAAATTGCAACGGCGGCGATCCAAGGGTTTGGGCCGGTAGGCGGTCATGAGACTGTTGTAGCTTCCCGAGGTGCCGTGAAGGGGGTAGAAGCTTCATGCCTCTTACTGTGATCGATGGGTCGCGAGGTCGTATCGATGACAAGGGTAAGGCACAAGAAGGTGGCAAGGAGCTATAGACGATAGTTGTCAGTAGGTCTTGAGCGGGTGATATATCATATGCCCTAGGACTTTGGCTTACGCACCCCTAACACCATTATGGCGACAGCGTGTAACTCGACCCCGCCGGTCAGTGCTTTGCCTTTCGCCATGGCTCTTTGGAAATGATAGAAACGGCAGGCTCCTAGAACCATTGAGGAGACTGCGTAACTAAGACAAGTCATGCACATCGGTCCACCATTAAGGTGATAACCGAAACCCGAGTCCTGTTGCTGTACAACGGTCAACTGGGCGAAGACAACACCTGTAAGTGGTAGAATCATCGAGGTTCTCAAATAACCGAGAAATGTGCATTCAAGAGCTGTTTGGTCAATGGACATATTAGTAAAGATATTTTCCCCTCATATTTCCCGGAGATCGTGTCGGATCAGGGCAATGGCGACGAGTTTGTATGGGTACTGATTGATTAGGGGTAGATCAAAGTCATGGGACGTTGGGATAAGGGTGGTGTGCATCATATGTGAAGGATGGTATATTAAGTCCACCCCTTAGGGGGGTAATAGGCTGGGACCTCAGATCCAATCGATAGCTCAGGCACGTGGTGCTGATGAATGACCACGATCTGGGAACAAGGTGATAATAATGAGCTCCTTATCTCAGGTAGGCTTGTATATGTCGGCCACAATATATGAACTGCATATTCTAGGGGTCATGCTCCGGATAGAACTTCCGAACCAAGTCCCCAGGATCAAACCGAACATGAATGAAAATAGCTGTAGGGTGGTAGATTGCAGCCGTCGAAAGTGCATGTAAAGAGAATAAGCGTACCAAAATGGTCGCGGCTATCTTTAAGGTCAACAATCATGGAATTGGGGTTTTTCTAAGGTCAGCCGGCTTATATAACCACGCGGTTCGTCACTTGAGCCTGAATACACCTGTCCAGCGGTCCGAGGGGTGTTGGAGGATAAGGTGACGAGCTCCACGTCTTGCTCGTGGGCCGATGTATGCGAAGAAATTCGGCCATTGGATAGCGAAACTTGACGTCGGTGAGGCTCGTTTTCTGAAAGCATGGCGGTAATGGAACCCTGAGCCCAAGGGACGCTTTATGGGTGATGGCCACACACATACATATGAAACAGACGACTGTAGTACCGGGTTACCAGTCTCGTCCACGAGCCCTGGTCCCTTTACACGAATGCAAGGTGAGCGCCAATTACTGATATGTAGCTGTTGCGAGCTTGGTTACATTCAATGTGACCTTTGTATGAATAGGGGACCTTCCAGGTTCAACAGAAGTTAGTCAGACGCCCCAGGGCAATTAGATGAAAGACTGACAGGTAGGTTGATCTTTCACATGTCAACTTCAAAGTCGTTTTTCATACAAGATGCTAGTAGAAAAAAAAAGGGATGCTCGAAGATGAGATGCTCGATGACGGGGCAGTAGACTAACTTTGGCTGGTCAACAATACGGGCTGGACAATGCCCTCTGGCGTTGCTCCTGATCAGCTCCAAAGACTTGGATTCGATTGCAGACACTCGTCCCTCTCGGTCGCATAGAAGAAGCTCACCGGGCTTGACGAGGCTTTCAGATACGCGTCACAACGATTTCTACCGGTCAAGTGTTGACTCGCTCGGTATCAAATAAATTTCAACGGAGATATGACATTGCGGTGTCATCCGATGTAGTTGCAATTCGTGGTGAGTTGGCGACGGGCCGGCGTGGAACTCGGTCCAAGTTCCGTGGCGGATCTCGGCGCGAACGTTTTGTCGTCCATGGATCTTGGGATAAGTGCCGTCTTCCAGTGACTGTCACTGACTGACGACCTACATCTAATTGGATACCGAGATACGTATCAGCCTTGTGGTTTAGTATATCTGACGACGAGGATGGCGTCACGGAGTTGAAGAGAAAGAAAGAACCGCACTGCTAACCTAGGAAGTGAGTCTTCACTCCAACCAGGAGACTATCTAGTGTGCGCAGGTGGTTGGGCGACACCTAGGTGAACAATTCTTGTCTACCGGTATCCTGCACTGTCTTGTTGACAGTCGTATTCGTGTCTGGAAGGTTCACAAATAAACTCATATGATGTTTCATCGAAGCAGATTACCCTCGTAGGTCTTGGCAACTTCCACGCTGGCTGTGATACTACCCTATCCCGATGGCCGGTCGCAGTGCATATGCTTGTATGGATATCCTGAAGGCGGTTTGATTCACGGAAAATAATCTGGTCCGTCAACGTCTCGATGCCGGGTAGCAGTAACGTTAAACGCATCAATCCACAATAGACATACCAAATCTCCGCTCTTGCGCCCAAGAGATTGAAACGGTACCGCCAGTGCATGTCTGCAACGCTATTGGCCTCAAGAAATCGCAATGTAGACGACGGATTTGTGGTGAGTAGCCCGAGCCGCCCTTCACGGAGCCGGCTTATCAACTTGACGAGGCAAGAGACGTGATACGTCCTGAAGACAGATTGATGCATCCCGATGACTCGAAAAAAAGAAAAAAAAAAAAAAAAAAAAAAAAGATGCAGAAATTCCGTTGAAACACGGGATTTCTGACTCAATACCTGCGTACGTGATGGGTCCTTCATGCTTACCCAGGTAAAAAAAACTCTGGATGTTGACTGGCACAGAGTGATGAGGTTTATCATGGAAACCCCGACCCCCGGGCCAGGGCTGCCAGGTTATCTAACCTTAATTCCGTAGCGGAGGCTCTCGGGCCGTGAAGCCGGAAATGCAGGTGGGCCGGGATGGATTAGCGTCTGGCCCGGGCACCTAGACTACCTAGGGCATTCCATAACCAACACCAACACCTCATGTTTCTCTCGTTCCCGCATCACTACAGTACCTACATATCTATGTAGGTAACCTAGGGGTATGTACGCCTCGCCGGATGACGACAGCACATCGTATTCATCTATACTGAAGATCTCGCAGATCCGCAATAAACATGAGCTCTTGTACCTATGTCATGAATCATGGATGTGAGTTGAATCTAGCCGTATTGCTGCCTCGCCATCTGTTCACGCCTAAAATAGGTAAGTCACCACACAGCCGGGAGCGTGCCTTGGCTATGATACCTACTCAGTACTTATGGTACGCAACATGCCAGGGCCGCACATGCACTATCTATCTATCCCTGGCAGATGGATATCTGCAATCCACCCGCATTGGCTTACCTTTCTAGGTACCTACTGTAGATACCTAGATCGGCTTGACGGCATCATTAGAGGAGAGCAGCATGTGGTACCGGTTCGCTAGCCTTCACATCCATAAACTTCTTCAGCAGACCTGAAAGGCAGGCGTCTTGTCGTGTCATTCCCCAGTTGCGGGGCTGATACGAGTTGAACCTCTCCTCCTGCCCTTCTTTGACGAGAGATGTACTACCTAGGTATGCTCCGAGAGCTTCGCTACCCTCCACGGGCCATACTATGAACGGAAACCCTGACCCACCCAGAAGAAGGTCACGTCTGGGAAGCACCGCACCGGAAGCTTGTTTGCTGTCAGAAAGTTGCAATCTATCCCTAATCTACGACGACTAATCAGGGATCGTAGAACATTGATAGCGCAAGTAACCGGGAAATGTCAACTATGGCAATCCCCCATTCTCGGCGCCACCTCATGCTGGGATCAGCGAACTACCAGATCGCCTTGCGTGCATGGCAAGGTCCCCCATACCAAGCCCCCCACTCAGACCATGTGTGCGTGCCATACAACGTGGAAATCTCGTTCGCTTCTCTGTCGTTCAGCATCCCGGAGCGCTGATCCGGTCCGTTGTTGCCGGCTAGCTGGAGACAATATCGAATCCGGATGGTCTCTTCTCGCATGCTTGTCAAGCGATATGGTATCATCTCGAGCTTTTATCAGATAGTGAGGTTTAACGCATTCTCTCCCCTCTCCCACATCTAGTGCCTCAGCAGCAGCTATCTCAATTATAGTCCAGATATCGGGGGCATGCCGATCCCAAGCGGCTACGAGTTCCTAGTGGACTTCTCAAGCCGTTCACTATCGGACATATTCATCTCATCTTCGTCCATGTTGCTCGGTGTTACCCAATACCATGAGTCCCCTCCGGCCCCCTTAGAAGATGTACTCTGGTACTTCTTCATGTATCTTGATGTTTGTCACATTCTTAGAGTATGGCTGGCTTACTAAATGGCTCAAGAGGACCCATGATTTGGGAATGGTGAGATATAAGTAAGGCTTCTCCTCCATCCTAGTTTTACACTGAAGGCGCATTTGGTCTCCAGCAGCTTTGGAGGTTTCTTCCGCCTTAAGATCGCTCGAGACCATCGTCGTCGTTTCGGAGCCTAGCCCCTAATTCACCTAAAGGTTCATTGCCAGTGGCTATTTACCCAGGTACCAATGTAAGTTTCAACGACGCAAGTAAAGTCATTGAATTTATACTCACCTGAATATTTGGTGGTGCTAGCTAACGTCGTCTGCAGGATCACTCATTCGTGAACTGTGTTCTGTAATTGGTTGCATCTGCTCGGAGGTCTCCTCAAAGTTATTCGTCAATCACTCCATCTACCTAGCCTCGAAACCACATCGCTATGGAGCACGCCGAGACACGGTATGATGGGATAGATCCCAATGCCTCACCATTTGAGAGCATTGAGGGCCACACGACCCCAAGCACCGACTTCTCGACCCCATTTAGCCCACTTCCTAAAATGAACCCCCTTGAGAGCACCCGTATCCGAGCACGGCAGAAGCTAGCTCAGTTGGACCTGGAGGAGAAGGTAGGTATAACGCACACGAAGAAACACAACCTCGTGGCTAACGTCCACAGATATCTCTGCTCACCGCGGCAGATTTCTGGAGGACCAAATCTGTCCCCTCGAAAGGTATCCCAGCGATCAAGACGAGTGATGGACCAAACGGCGCTCGCGGAGGCATCTTTGTCGGGGGTACGAAAGTAAGTCGCTTTGGGTCTGATAGGAAGACGCGATGCTGATGATAGCAACCTCAAGGCGGCTTTGTTTCCCTGTGGTATCTCGCTCGCAGCCACATGGAATAAAGATCTGCTGTATGCCGTCGGTCAACACTTGGCCGATGAAGTAAGGGCTCGGTCTGCCCAGGTGCTTTTGGCTCCTACCGTATGCATGCACCGCCACCCACTAGGCGGTAGGAATTTCGAGTCATTCTCTGAAGATCCTTTGCTCACGGGAAAACTGGCATCCAACTATATCCAAGGACTTCAGTCCAAGGGGGTGGCCGCTACCATTAAGCGTTCGTATCCAGATAAGACTCTACCGACCGCGCAACGTTATACTGACATGATCAGATTTTGTGGGCAATGAGCAAGAAACGCATCGACTCACTATCGACTCGGTAGTGATGGAAAGGCCTTTGAGGGAGCTTTATCTTCGACCGTTTGAAATCGCCGTGCGAGAAGCAAAACCATGGGCTGTCATGTCTTCGTACAACTTAGTCAATGGTACCCATGCCGATATGAACATGCATACTCTGAACGATATCCTTCGGGGCGAATGGGGCTATGACGGGTAAGTCTCGTCATCAACTCAATACCCAAATCTAGTCTAATGAGTCGTTTTAGCACCGTCGTATCGGACTGGGGAGGTACCAACTCGACTGCAGGGGCTGTCAAGGCTGGGTGTGATATCGAGTTCCCATATTCCACAAAGTGGCGTTTCGACAAAGTACTGAAAGCAATCGATGAGGGCCAGCTCACTATTGATGACATAGATGTAGCAGCAGAGAACGTCTTGACTCTTGTCGAGCGTACGAAAGGAGACGACATGTCGACCGAAGAGCCCGAACGTGAGGATGACCGAGAGGAGACCAGGGCTCTGATTCGCAAGGCTGGAGCCGAGGGTTTGACTTTACTGAAGAACGAGGGGCAGATCCTGCCGATCAATGCAAAGACGACCAAGGTGGCCGTCATTGGCCCAAATGCCAACCGCGCAATTGCTGGTGGTGGCGGTAGCGCAAGTCTCAATCCGTATTACAACACGCTTCCGCTCGACAGCATCAGAAGCGCGGCAGAGCAGGAGGTCATATACGCTCAAGGATGTCATATCTTTAAATGGCTTCCAGTGGCGTCTCCTTTTTGTACGGCCAAGTCTGGCGAACCGGGCGTGACGCTGGAGTGGTACAGCGGAGATAAGTTCCAGGGGGATGTCGTCGTTACACAGAGAAGAGTTAATACCGACTTGTTCCTATGGGATTCTGCACCGCTGGAACAGCTTGGCCCCGAATGGTCGGCGGTTGCAACAACCTATCTAACCCCAACCGTCAGTGGAAAGCACACGATCAGCTTCATGAGCGTCGGGCCAGGCAAGCTGTATATCGATGGGAAGCTGTCCCTTGATCTCTGGGACTGGACGGAGGAGGGCGAGGCCATGTTTGATGGTTCGATAGACTATATGGTCGAGGTGGACATGGAAGCCGGTCAACCCGCGGAGTTGCGGGTCGAAATGACCAACGAGCTCCGGCCTATCTCGAAGCAGAAGCAGTTTAACATGACTCATAAGTACGGTGGCTGCCGCATCGGGTTCAAAGAGGAAGACCAAGTAGACTACCTCCAGGAAGCCATTGACGCCGCGAAGACGGCAGACGTCGCCGTCGTCATCGTCGGCCTCGACGCGGAGTGGGAATCCGAGGGCTACGACAGAAAGACCATGGACCTCCCGTCCGACGGCAGTCAAGACCGGCTGATCGAGGCCGTTCTCAAGGTCAACCCTCGAACGGTTGTGGTCAATCAATCCGGCTCGCCGGTAACGATGCCATGGGCTGACCGGGTCCCGGCTATTATTCAGGCCTGGTATCAAGGCCAAGAGGCCGGCAACGCATTGGCTGATGTACTATTCGGTCTGCAGAACCCCAGCGGAAAGCTGCCTGTGAGTTTTATTTCAATGGATCCTCGGCTGAAATCGTCAGCACAACTGCGCATTCATACTGACATATCCTCCTCACCCAGTCAACCTTCCCTCGCCGACTCGAGGATACCCCGGCCTACCACAACTGGCCCGGCGAGAACCTGCGCGTCCTCTACGGCGAAGGCCTGTACATCGGCTACCGCCACTACGACCGGGCGCGGATCGCGCCCCTCTTCCCCTTCGGCCACGGCCTCTCGTACACGACCTTCGAGTACGGGCGGCCGTCGCTGAGCCGGCGGGTGCTGGGCGCCGACGACGGCGGCGGCTCCATCCACCTGGTCATGGCCGTGACCAACACGGGCGAGGTGGCGGGCGCCGAGACGGTCCAGGTCTACGTGCGCGACGACAGGTCGAGGCTGCCGCGGCCGGAGAAGGAGCTCGTCGCGTTCGAGAAGGTCCACCTCGAGCCCGACGAGACCAAGCACATCACCATCGCGCTTGACAAGTACGCCGTCGGCTACTACGACGACTCCATCCCGGCCTGGATCGCGGAGGAGGGCACGTTCAGGGTCCTAGTCGGGGCCTCGGCCGCTGATATCCGGTGAGTCACTCACGTCGAAGGGAGGGGGAAGGGTTTTTAGTTTGAAGGGCGACGCTTACTGATGATGATGATGTGTGTATTAACAGGCATTCGACGTCGTTCGAGGTTAAGGAGTCTTTTACTTGGATCTTCTGAAGTTTTTGACTCTTTCATTACGCCGCCGGATTGGATCATCAACAGGGATGGATATCTCCCTCTCGGATGAGCCCATATTGATCACTTCTTCGAAATTACTACCCCCATACGCCCGTTCTCACCGGCATAGAGCATCGTGGGGTTCTTCTCTGTGTAATCTGGTTGATTTTGTCTCTCTCTACGTCCACTGCAGCCTGCGGTTTCCATTTTTTTACTGTCGATATGCACACTGGAACTGGTGGGATATAGCTACCTAACCTAATGCGGATTGAGGTGGTGAGTGAGTACGGTAGGAGGAAAGCTTCATGTTTTAATACTTGCGATATCAGGTATGAGGGCTTCGAGGAGGACCAGTCTGGTATATGGTGGATTAGCTGGTATTCATGAAATGAAATTCATGTGGTCAATGACCTGCGAGAATGTCAACTATTACTAAAGATCCTGACTGAGATGGGTATCAATTATGAATGAATAGCCAGCCTCCCTCTGTTGAGAATAGGGGTAGGTTAGGTGTGTAATGATGCCACACCTGAATGTATGTAGGATGGATGTTTCTAAGTTAGTATTCGTCCCCGAAAAGGGGGGAAATGAATCTCAGCTCAGCACAAGTGCTTCAACGCCTTGTAATTAATTCACACGCCTTTTCCATCTCAAGATACTTTGTCGTCCGGTTCAGTCAGATTAGGAGTCAGCAAGTGATCCGTCTAGAAATTGGCGAACAGAAACCTACCTACCAGTTCTATGACAGACACACAACACTAGAGGTTATTTCATGACTGAAAAGACTTCCAGGATCTATTCACTAAGATACATTATACTTGCGATGCAGAAGGTAGAATCTATTTCTGCTTGTCAATATAAGAAGCCTACCTAGGTGCCTACGCTGCTGCGTACCTAAGTACCTAGGGGGTGATTGGCTGAGGGACCTGCACAGTGCATCTGTTTTGTGAACACGGTATTTTGCTTCGAGAAGACCGCTAAATTAACTAGAGATGACATGGAAGTCCGCCATTAACACAGTGCTGCCGTCGGATACCAAGAGGCGTGCCTGGCCATTTATGCACGTAATATGTGTAAGTACTTACTAGCGGCACGGAAGCTTTCAGGAGCTTCTACTTAGCTGATCTGCACTCTGCACTCCATCATCAATCGGTCCTCCGTTACTTATCCCCATTCATCACCAACATCTGAACCATTCATTCATTCACTTCCTCCTTTTCCTTTGGTGTCCTTCTTCTGTTCTTGACTTTTACATATCTTGATACAAGTTACCCGTGCGCATATTCAGATCGGGTCTTAGAGTTCAGCTTTACCTTCTCCTGCGCCTGAATGGCTGCCCTATCAGAGCATCATGTCGTCGTATAGCAACGGCTATGGCTATGGCTATTCGTCCTCGACATCCACATCCTACGACTACGGTTCGAGAAACAACCCAGACTTCCAGTCGATATGTGACGACATATACACCGGCGTCGCAAGAACGCTACACAATCTCGGCGCATACATCAATGGAAGGGGCAAGCACAAGGCCTGGAACATGCTTGTGAGAGGAGGTCAGCAGGCGAGGAGGAATCTGGTCCGCCGCCGCCTCTTGAGCTTCCCACATCTACTTGTCGCGCTATGGGTTCTGGTAATGCTCTGGGGGGAGCGCTGGATCTTTGCTAGCAAAGTCCGTAGTTGCGATTGGGACCATTGGGAGGATTGGGTGAGTTCTCTACATTGCCCCCTTAGCATGCGATGTCTCCCTCTGGGAAGAATACAACTTGGTCAAACTCATGTTGGCTGACCCGTATGCTCTTTGTAGCCCGCTGGATCAACACCCCATCGATTGATATTTGTGGCCGACCCCCAAATCATCGACCCCCATTCTTACCCGGGCCGCCCCTGGCCACTTAACTCTTTAACCATCACTATCACCGACAACTATATGCGACGATCCTACAAACAACTACAGAAATTCCTCCGCCCAGATACTGTTTTCTTTCTTGGTGACCTGTTCGATGGCGGGAGGGAGTGGAAGACGGACCGCGGGGACTTTGAAGATCCCGAATGGGCAAAGGACCACCGGCCCGACGAAGAGAAGAGACTCCTCGGAAAATGGAGGAGAGATTATGGACAGAATTATTGGTTAAAGGAGTATGCGAGGTTTGGGGGCATATTCTACGACAACTGGAACCTAGGGGGTGCATTTCCAGGATCGTGGCAGCGAGGTCGCAAGCTCATCTCGAGCTTACCAGGAAACCATGACCTCGGTTTCGGAGCTGAGGTCAAGATACCAGCGAGACATCGATTCAACGCGTATTTTGGCGAGACGAATCGCGTCGATGTCATTGGGAACCACACATTTGTTTCGGTCGATAGCCTCTCATTGAGTGCCGGCACCTCGATCATGAAAGACCAGGTCGATTTGCAGAGCATATACGCGCCTGTACACGAATTCCTCAAGGGCGCCAAAACGGCAAAGAGGAAAGCAGTTGAGAAGGAAGTGCGATTCTGGCGAGGTGAAACGGAGGATCTTGCCTTTCCACACAGGGTAGAGGATCTATCGAATGCGGACTACAGCGACCTACCAACTATGGACCCAGGCGCGGAAGCCCCTGAATTTCCAACAATTCTTCTAACTCACGTCCCATTATACCGAGACCCAGGCACCCCTTGTGGTCCGATGCGAGAACATTGGCCGCCGGCAAAACCGCCCAAAGGGCAGACTACCCCGGTCGTTCCGGATCACCGTAACGCGATCAGCGTTTCTCATGGCTACCAGTATCAAAATGTACTCAGCGATGAGGACTCGATCTCGTTGGTGAAGAGCATCGGCAACGTCATCCACGCCTTCTCGGGCGACGACCACGACTATTGCGAGCTCGTCCATTCCGACGCGCAAGAAAACGTGCGCGAGATCACGGTCAAGAGTTTCAGCATGGCCATGGGCGTCCCTACCCCGGGGTTCCAGATGGTCTCGCTCTACAACCCGATCGACGCGAGGGGGGACCCGCTACCGGGCTCACCTAAGACCACGCTGCAGACGCACCTCTGCCTCCTCCCGAACCAGCTCTCCATGTTCATGACGTACGCCGTCCTCGGCGTCCTGACCGCCCTGGTCCTGGTGGCGCGCGCCTTCCTCGTGCCCGTCCTGAACCTCCAGCCCTTCGCCCTCGAGCCCCGGCCGCAGCGCTCGGCCTACTCGGCCGTCCTCCCCGTCTTCAAGGCCAAGGCCGAGACCCCCGACGACTTCCTCTCCTCGGCCTCCTCGGCCAAGAGCTCGGCTGCCTCCAAGTTTCCTTCCTCCCGCATCTCCACCGCCAGAACCCGAGGCCAGTCCCTCTCCTCCGGCGTCGGCGGTGGTGGAGCGCGCAACGACGTGTCTAAGGGGGGCAAGTGGGGCTGGGGTAGTAATGGTAGTGGTAATGGTAATTTTAATAGAGGTGGCGGTGGTGGCGGCGGCCCCAGGATCGAGATCAGGAAAGATGCGTATTACGATGAGGCGAGGTCCTCCTCTATCATAGGCGGCGGTGGTATCGGTATTGCCAGCGGTGGTGGCAATGGTAGTGGGAGTTGGAGACCGGCCACGAGACCCAAGGCCAGTTTCGGGCTGATCGTGCGGGAGATATGGACTACGTGTTGGAGGGTGGCTTGGATGGTCGGCCTCTGGTTCGCTTGGCTTACGCATAAGGGATAAAGGGAATTTTCAGGGACTTTCAGCTGAGTCGGTTCTATTAGAAGAATTAGGAATTGTATGATGGGAAAAGAAACGGTAAAGAAAAAGAAAAGGAAAAGGAAAGGGAAGGGGAGAAGGTCCCCCCCCTTTTTTTAGATTAAATCAGAGAGATAGGAATTTCTCAAAAAAGAGAAAGAGAAGAGAGAAACAGAGAGAAAGAGAGAGAGAGAGAGAAAAAGAGAAGAATCTGGTGAATGTGAGAATTAAAAGTGAAAAGGGGAAGTGTAGTGTCGAAGGTGTAAGGTAGGTTTAGTGTATATAGATAGGTAGTAAGTGCTGTTTACAATATCGTGTAAATTGGTAGGTCAGAAATCTTTGACTTGTTAAGAAAGAAAGAAACAAGGAAGACGAAGAAGAAGAAGAATATGGGACGAGATGAGATGAGATGAGATAAGATGAGACGAAATCAAGGCACAGGAGGGAGGAGAGGAATTTGAGTTATGAGAACTAGTTAGTTACCTATCTAGGGGGGGGGGGGGGGGGGGGGGGTGGGGAGTATGGATGGATGGATTGGAGTTGTGATCAGTTAGTCTAGTTGACTTCTTGGGCAGGCAGGCAGGTAGTAGTATTATTATTAATTAACATTATTATCATCATCCTCATCCTCATCCTCGTCCTCATCCTCGTCCTCGTCCTCGTCCTCGTCCTCATCCTCCTCGCAGGTGTATTAGGTTTCTTATTTCGTTTCTAGTTTTGATTCGGTATGGTACGGTACGGTAATGGTTATGGTTATGGTTATGGTAATTGTGGTCTAGATAGAAATAAAAAAAAGGGGGAGGGGGAAAGGGGGGACTGGGAGGGAGGGAGGGAATAGGGGGTAAGTAAATTACCTGAGTAGGTATTTAAACCTACCTAGGTATCTACCTATCTCGCCTCAGGTGCCTATCTCTCTACCTGAGTAGGTACACAACAGGGGAAAAGCTAAACAGAGTATTGGCATGGCTATCCCCGTTTTTTTTTTCTCTTTTTTTTTCATGTTCCTGATGGGTGTGTGTGTGTGTGTGCAAGATAAAATGGTGGTGTAAATGTTCCCGAAAGACAACAACAGAATTACAGTTATATACCTATGTATATGTATATCACACATAACAAACAGCATTTAGGCACGAAGCCAGCCAGCCAGCCAGCTAGCCAGCCCCCCTTTGATTCATTCACTCATTCATTCATACATGCTATACTATACTGTACGTATGCTAAACCACTTCGTCTTGTTCTTCTTCTTGTTGGCCTCCAAAACTCCTCATGCATCTAGCTCGGTCAGCATACCCCTTCCGAGTCGCAAGACTCTTTGTGTACGTCCAGTATGCATGAGATGGAATACTCATGCAGTGCACTAATCTCCCGATCCGAACCCCGGATATATAGGTTTTCCTCCGGTCTTGAACTCCAAAAAAAAAAAAGGGGGGGGGGGGGGGGGGGGGGGGGGGCTGGAGACTGATTGACCGACTTGGCTGCTTGCTGCCGGCTAGCTAGCCAGCCAGCTACACTCTATGCGTTGTCTGTCCCGACCTTGCTTGTTTTGGTCAAGCAGAACAGAATAGAGAGGTTCCTTCACCGAAAATGCGTCGGACGTCGAGGACTGGCTAGTAGGGAGGGTGTGGCGGTCCGTGATCCTCGAATAGACAGACGTATAGTTTATGATCTCTGCCGAACGAAGCTGACCTGACCTTGTGGGCATGGTTAACTTCGTGGTGGCAGCTTCTAGGTCGGGAAGACACCGTTCCCCTCCTCCCCCCCTTTTTCAGCAACTGTTCTTCAAGCTCATCATCCTACTACCTCATAGGGATGAGATAGGGTATGGCCAGCCTAGAAAGATAACATGAGGGCCACGAACAAAGCTGAGCAAGCCATGTCAAATCGCCGGTATCACCCTGAAGATTCCCGCGTATGCCGCGACGCGGGAGTCTTGGTTGTTGCGGTTTGGAAGTGATGTCTTTGCTGTTGTTGGTGCTGTGTCTTCATTTTCTCATCAGCAAACCCAGCCCTCCTTCGTAATACTTAGGTTCGAGCGGGCTCAGATACCCACACACACTTACCATCGTTGCTGACGTAGCAGTGTTGCTGCTGCTATGCTTCACGTGATGATGACCATGATGAGTCGGAGTCGATGCCGAAGTCCCCTCCTTCTGTGCGGCGGCATGTCCGTGACCGTGCCCGTGCCCGTGACCGTGGCCGTGACCATGGCCGTGACTACTCGGGTGTGTCAGGTCCCAGCTGAAACCCAGGAAATCACCTGACAGGGAGAAGCTCTCGCGGATCTCGTTCATGATGGGTAGTGGTTGGTGGGTTTGGTCTGATTCGGGGACAACAGAAAGAAGACAGTTGCCGGCTCGGCGCTTTCGATCCGATCCGTAAGCCCCTGGGAACGATAGTCCTTGCGGCTGGCTGGCTAAACGGCGGGGGCCGAATGGTCGAAGATGTGAAGCGAGGGGGGGGTGTCTGCTGGCGCAGGGATAGGACTTAGTGAGGTAGGACAGGAGGTCCTGTGACTGAGAATCGCTAAGGTAGCAAGTGGGTGTGCTAACGAAACACATGACAAGAATCCTTCCTTGCGCCGGGAGCTTATTTATATCCGCGTTGAGGGTAGTAGAAGAGAAGAGGCAGAACCTACCTAGTTACCGACGGTCTACATATGTCGAAGGTGGTTAGTATGTGTATATCGATCCGCGCAGCCAAGCTGGGGATCTGCCGCCGATCTGGCAGGTAGCCTAGTAAGTCGATTCGCGTCATGACACTATGAACCCCGACGGACGAGGGTTGAGATCCTGTTCTTTTTGGGGTAAGACCGGATGGGGGAAAATCAAATCAATCAGCAAAATGCTGAATGGCCGAATGGGACAATTTCCTATTTGGACTTGGGGAAACTCCGGTAGAGAGTGATGACTACCAGGTATGTAAGTATGTAAGTATGTAAGTATGTAAGTAAGGACCCGCGCAGGAGGATCTATCAAACCTCAATGGTGTGGTCCATACGACGACAACTCCGTCGAGTCCCCAGATCCAGGAATCTGGTTGTTATCGATTAAGTAGCTGACGTTTTGGTGATGCTACCCACTCCATCCCGTACGGCGGTGTTCATCATCATCAGTTCACTGTTCACACAAATCAGCCACGGGGGTAGTCTAGGCACCGCGGAAGGTGGGAGTGATGCCCCGAGGAACCATACTTACCTAGCCATGCCACACAGTAAGCACTCTCCACTCGGCTGTTGTGCCCAGAAGCGGGAAGCGTGCTCCGAAATCCTTTAGGGGAACTCTTTATTTTCATTGGTTGGGTCCGCCGATAATCAACGCCCACTGATCTACGACACACCAAGGATCCTTTCTCCTTTTTTTTTAAACCCCAGGCACCAAGGGATGGATTTCTTGCCTCTGCAGTTTCGTGGAAATTTTACACATCTCCAAGAAGGAGGAAGAGGAGTAAGACATGCTGTAGATGGAAGACCTAGAAAGCATAGATACATGCGAAGAAGTTGCAATGTTGAACACCGCCTACGGGCGGGATGTATCGAGGTAATGAATAAAATGAGAAGACGATAGCCTACCTAGATACCTACTGTCGGCACGAAGACTTCTCAGCCTCATCAGCACTGTAACTGCCCATATACGACGGTGATACGTACAGTAATTCGGCATTCTCAGACCGCCGAGTCATGAACCCTGGGCTTTTCTCTCCATATAGTGAGAATAAGAATGGCTGATTGTGATTATACCAGTCACACCTAGGTCTTATATATACGGGTGACTCGACGCTATTACGGTTGAGTATGTAGAAAAAAAAAAAAGAAAGGGAAATGAGAGATAGGGTAACGCCAGACAGCAACGTTCGTAGTATCGGCAAGGTCCTCGTACAAATTTCGAGTGTCTACTGTGGGACAGGAGAGGAGATGTCATGTCACACGTAGGACGACAAAGTCTCTTTTCTTTCTTTCCCCAGGGAGAAAGCTCTGGGCTACGGAGGTGAGATATTTGGCTTGGGCCTGGGCAATAATAATTTTTCAGCCGCTGAGAACGATTTGCGGCCACCATGGCGAGCTGGCTGAGCCCTTGGAGAACCAGAAAAAAAGGGGGGAGGAGTAAGACCATCAAAGGGGTATGGATCTATCTCATCTCTCCCTTGTATCCCGGTATCGAAATAGTGACCAGTCCGAGAATGTGACACTCGTAGTTGCGTGCCCGGCAACCTGGGTTTCACAGCCAGCGAAGCCCGTAGACTCTGTCTGACCGTGGTCAGGGGCTGCTGGGTAGCCACCCCGCGCCACCACGTCCAAGAATGCGACTGCGAGGGAATAATGAGGGGGAAAGGGGGACGGGATCCCGGTAAGGTCGTCGTTACACACTACAGCTGGAAGGGGTGATTACGATAGGTAATCAACTTTGCTTCTTTCTTGCGAAGAAGAAGAAGCGAACATCGGATATGACGCCTCGCATGCAAGAAGGAACTCGCTTATTGTTACTGCAGACCGTGGGGGTAAGAGAGCCCGGAAGCGAGAGAGAGATAGAGGGACAGAGAGAGATGAGCCAGGCAGTCAGGTTATTCTTTTTTTTTTCGAGCCCCCTCCCCAAGTAGGAAAGTGTGGTTTCACAGAGTGAGCAGCAGCATCAGGCAATACGGCAACGTCAGCATTAGCTGATGCTGAAATGGTCACGGCTGTGACCATCTCGTTCTGTACGTCTGCGGCGCGAGGGCAAGAACGGGAGTTTCCTGGCGGTAATAAAGAACGAACGAACGAACGATTGACGCCATGGATGAAGGGACTACCATTCCACCATTGGTGGTCGCCGCTTTGAAAGGGTCTGGACTGGATTCCGTGCCGCTGGCGTTCCCGAGACCTGTGCCTGTTCTGCTCGTCTAGGGATACAAGCATGTACTTAGACTGAGGGTATGGTACCAGCTTGAGAATTGACCTCCAGGGCTGTCGACGCTTTCGTAAACGTGATGATTGTCTTTGTGTGACTAAGGTTCCGTTCTGCACAGAAGCCTACGGCGGCAATCTCCTGGCGAGTTCGTAGTGAGGAGGCTGTAGCCGACCTTCTCTACCTAGTATATGCCCTAAACGAATACCTATTGCCTTCCAACCAACGGGAGTTTGAACGGCGGTGATGGTGATGGTGATGCCGGAACGGTGTTTACTTAACCTCCGCTGTACTTGCAGAACCCCCGTTTCCCGTCGACCGTTTCTTTCAAGGGGAGAAAACCTGCTGGGCCATGGTTGGTCCCCGCCTTCTGTGGGTGAAGTTGGTTACACTGGATACGCGAGTCCTTTCTCTCGGGTCCCTTGCCTATCGGGGTAACAGAGTCGAGACGAGAGAGAGAGGCGCTGTGTCGTTTTCGATAGACGCAGAGCTCGAAAACCTTGGAGACCCTTCTGAGAAGCCCGAATATCCGTGGAATAGAATAAGATACAGGTAGCGTCTCCAGAGGGTCGAGAAACGGCTCGAGGGAAAGGAAAAGACTGAATCCAGTAATGGCCTGACTTTACGGGTATGATGTTGATAACTGGGGCATGTACGAGTAAGGCTCAGCGAACTGGTGGTAGAATCATCCATGATGATATCGATATCGCGGAACATCCCATACTTACCCCATATCCCTTAACCTTTTACCCCACCCCACGCTGCCCTCGGTCCCACCAGTTTGTTGATCTGGCACATGATTCCAAAGTCAATCAGTCAGGCGAGAAGAGATCGTCCAGATCGTCGTCTCCAGGTCTTCCCCGCAAATTACCAAACGGCTTTCTTCAAAAAGAAAAAAAAATCAACCTTTCGATACGGAGTAGAATGGATTTAATAAAAGCTTTTCTATCCAATCCTGAGTATTGTCGCCAGTCGGGAACGCCGCCTCTGACACCAGATCCTTCTCACCTAGTCTCTTTCTTTCTTTCTACCAAGATCTCCTTACCGCTGCGCCGGCTGACCGGTAGCAGGGCAGCAGGGACCTATCGTCTAATGGTAAACTTTGCACCAGTCAGCAAACCATTCAGGTGATATCTAATTAAAACGGTCGGGAATGCGGTGTATATGTCAGCTTCTCAGCTTGACCCAGCGGTCCCGGTCTGCAGGGCGTGTTATTTGTGGGTTACACATCAGCTGAGACATCCATTGTAAAAAGTACGCGGTACGGCTTTCTGCAACTCTCAGGTCGTCAGGTCGTCAGATAGCCTACTTAAGTAGGTACTTCGAGTACCTGCTTGTAACCCGCCAGCCAGCCCACACAAGATGTGACCTGTTCACGCCTGGCAGTTCTGAGTGGGGTGTGGTAGCACCCCTTGATGATAAGGTAGGGACTCATTGACACCTAAATACGACCTCACCTACCCTTTTTTTTCTCCCACTGCAAGCTCCAACAAGAAACAGGACCAGGAGAGGGCTTTTCGAATTATCGTGGCACCAGTTGACATCCAGTCGCAAGGGGTTGTCCACTACCGTGCATGTAGGCTGAGAGCAAGAAGAAATGACCTAGTCCCTTCTTGTGTAGTCCGGCATGCCTTCACCGTCACACTAATTAATCCACTTGAGCAGTCATCTGCTCAGTGAGACAAGCCCTTGGCTCGCTCCATCTCCTCCTCGAGTCGAGCGATTGCTGAGACTATCACGCCCAAAAGACATGAATTTGCGTTCCGCGTCTTGGCCGGGATGGTTCGTAGGAGTAGGTAGGGTAGGGACTCTTCTTCCCCTACAGTGAGCAGACGACCATGGTACAAACATCGTGGCTCAGAGACTGGAGCGAGCGATAGGCGCCATACATACATAACCTTACACATATGCATGGGGGGGATGGTTGGACGATGTGAAGGTTCCTAATCATATTACTGATCACCGATCAGCATTTCTGTGCGATGTTCGTTGTTTTCTTACTCAAAATTCGTCATGATTTCACCCCCGAAGATGGGGATATAAGTATGGCCCTGAACTTACTCCGTACTGCATGTAGGTTTAAACTCCGTGCCTCAGAAGATCGAGAAAGGGGGTTCATTCACTCACTCGAGTGTTTAAAGGGGTCGAGGGGTCTTTGCTAGTCTCACACGAATGTATAATGTATGAGATGCAATACACTTTATTTTATTTTTGAGAAAGCCGAACAGAGCGTACTCTGTAGGACGGACGCTATTGAGGCTAGTGGGTAGACCTGAACAATGGACTGACTGGCAGACTGGTACGGTTGGATGGCGTTGAACAGGCTGACGAGATGGCGGAAAGGGGGGGGGGGGTGGTGGTGTGGAAGGGCTGATCGGGACGCGAGCAGCGAGCAGGCCGACCAGGATGGAATTCCAATTCTCATTCACATCCTGTCACACCTGCATATCGCTTATAATAAAAAGTCCATTGGCATTCTACGATAATATCTATGTCTAGCCAATCGAGAGACGCCGACTCTTGGCTACGCTTCCCTTTTCGTACTAGACGCAGCCTGGGGATCTGTGGCTATTTTCTCATTGGTCTGCTTCTTCTCGCTGTGTCCGATCGTCTATCCCCTTTCTAGCACCCCAAGAGCCCAAGACTCCAAGAGTCAAGCCCGGAGACCAGTAACGCCTAGCACCACCCTCCAAGCCAGCAGCCCAGCTCTCCATGTCTGCTGCATTTGCTACTCGCTACTCGCTACTTGCCTCTCCCTCTGTCCCTTCAGCTTCTTCTGAGCGATGTGGTGTTCCTTTTTTTGTTTCCTGCTCCCGCCCTTTTCTCGTCTGTCTCTTCTCCACTCTGTGCCTGAATGCTGTGTCCCTCTCCCTCTCTCCCCCCCATACCTAGCAGCCTTCCTAGGGTAAACCCAATATTCTAGGTACCTAGGGGTAGACGGTAGACGGTAGACGGTAGAGGGCGGTAGAAGCCCAATTATTATCGTTACCTATCCACTATCCGCTATCCACTACCCACCATCCATATCCCCTACCCACTATCCTACCGGTATTCTATTCCTGCTAAACTCTATCCCACCCATCATCCACTCCCTCCGTCCTATCCGTCCATATCCATCCACCTCTATTCGATGGGAACCCGCAAATTCCAACTTCGTCCGTATCTATCGACAGCCTCACCCGAGACGGTATCCCCTACGGCAGCGCTGGCTTGACGTTCCAACACCGTTCACCATGGCGATTGCCATGGGCTGGCACAAACCCGATAATGTCGCCGGTTCTTCTGCTCCCGCCATCATGGTTGGCCTGTTCGTGGCCACCGGTGGCCTTCTGTTCGGATATGATACTGGGTAAGCAAAACCTTTTGGATCATCGCCGCGCCACGCGTCACCCTCCCTCCGCTCTGAGAAAGCATTCATTCTTTCCATCGCGACGTGTTGTAGAGATAGGGGAGGAAAAAGAGAAGGCATGACAGAGAGAGAGAGAGAGAGAGATCCTTGCCGCTAACCCGCCACCCGTCTCCAACAGGACCATCAACGGTATCATCGCCATGACCTCCTTTAAAAATCAATTCAGCACCGGTGGCCTAGACGACGCACAACGTCCCGTCCTCGAACCCGCCGAGATATCTATCGTCGTCGCAATATTAAGCGCCGGTACCGTTGCTGGCGCTTTGATAGCTGCCCCCTTTGGAGACTGGATCGGCCGTCGTTTATCTATCATTGCTTCAATAGGCGTCTTCTGCTTTGGTGTCATTTTCCAAGTCTGTGCCGACGCCATCCCTATGCTAGTAGCCGGAAGGTATGTAAAGATGGAGCGCGAGAACGCGTACACGGTTGATTTGTGTTGACAATTCCCCCCAAGATTCTTTGCCGGCGTCGGCGTAGGCTCTGTGTCGGTTCTCGTCCCCCTATATCAATCCGAGATGGCTCCGAAATGGATTCGTGGCACGTTGGTCTGCGCATACCAGTTGTCGATAACATGTGGTCTTCTCGCGGCCTCCATCATCAATCTCATCACTAGCGACATGAAGGGCGCGGCGGCATATCGCATCCCCATGGCTCTCCAACTGATATGGGCTTTAGTACTCTGCCTTGGTCTCCTCATCTTACCAGAGACACCACGATACCTCATCAAGCGTGGCGACAAACACGCTGCCGGCCTCGCGCTCAGTCGTCTCAGGCGTCTCGATATAACCCACCCGGCCCTTGTCGAGGAACTTTCCGAAATCGAAGCCAACCACGAATACGAACTTGCACTCGGCTCCGCATCCTATCGCGATATCTTCACCGGCTCGCCGCACCTGGGCCGCCGTCTACTTACCGGATGCGGGCTCCAGATGCTTCAGCAACTCACCGGTATCAATTTCATCATGTACTACGGAACTACTTTCTTTTCCAGCGCTAGCGTGTCGGACCCTTTCACCATCTCACTCATCATGAACGTGATCAACGTGGTCTCTACTATTCCAGGACTGTTCGTCGTCGAAACGTGGGGTCGTCGGAAGCTACTGATTGTGGGATCGACGGGAATGGCAATCTTCCAACTGGTCTTGGCGATATTTTCCACGGTCGCAGGCTCCAGCTTAGATGGACTCTCGGCCAAACTCATCATCGTTTTCGTCTCCTTGTTCGTCTTCTTCTATGCCGCTTCTTGGGGGCCTGTCGCTTGGGTCGTGACCTCGGAGATATACCCTCTCAAGGTGCGGGCCAAGTCCATGTCGGTCTCGACAGCAGCCAACTGGTTACTCAACTTTGGCATCGCCTACGGGACTCCATACATGGTCCAAGACGGTAAGGGCTATGCGTCAATGGGCACTAAGGTATTCTACGTCTGGGGTGCCTTTTGTATTCTCGGCGCGATTTTCGTCTATTGCATGATTTACGAGACCAGCAAGATCAGTTTGGAGCAGATTGACGAGATGTACGAACGCATTCACTTCGCGTGGAACAGCAAGAAATTCGAACCGAGTTGGAGCTTTCAACAGCTCCGCGACGATGGATATGTGGATAGCGGCATACCGCCAACCGAGCATGAATTGGAACCCTCACGGACAGGCTCAACCACTGATACGAGTATCCAGACCATCCATACGGACCCCGGTGGTGACGAGAACCAGACGGGAGAGGATAAAATAATACACCAGATGGGACTGGGTAACGTGGATTTCAGCTATTGATCAGAAACATCTTCAAAAATTGATGGCATCATCGTCACCACCACGCCCGGGGCCTTTGTGCCAGCCGTCGCTACGCCGTATTATTTTCATTTGGGTCCTTTTTGTTATTCTGGTTCACATGTTGGATATATCAGCGCTGGAGTTCGACGTGACGGAGTTCAACGGTTGGCGGATTGAACTAAGGGGACCATTATCACAAGGAATCTATCTGAACAGCCTGTAGGCGGGTTTCCGGCGTAGTAAAGGATATTTAAATATTTTGGGTTGGTCATCAGGTGATTTGTTTTTAAGGGGAACAAAATCCTGGATCGATCGTATCGGACAAAGAAACGAGCTTCCTCTGGAAAAGAAGGATTATGCTGGATCGAGGGCAGCCTCACCAGGCTCACATCGGCTCGCTCTTCCAGCATTCAGCGATCCGTACCGATACAAGCTCGCTGCTATGGCCGAGCTTTATTAACGCTCATATCTTGAGGAAAGATATTACTTATATGTATTATGAATTGAAACAGGCGGTCTGCCATCCCATGTCATCTTGTTGTCTAGGAATATCAAACTCGTCTTGAGTGAATACACACAAAAATCGCCGTCATGCTTTGACAGATATTCCAATAGTATTTGGAAATTTCTCTAGACAAACGTCGAGACAGTCAGTCCTTGAGTACTTATAGGAGCGGTATGCTAACGGCATAATTGGATACCTAGGTGCATTAAGTTAAGTAGTTTAACGACGGCAGGAGTTTGTAGACCACATAGACTAAGTTAAGTTCAACTCGGGAGAAGCGCGTATGTGTGTAGTCTACTGGTTCATATCACACGGTCTTCGTGAATTTACTTACTCACTTACTTCCTATACTAAGGAGTCAATCCCGAGATTCAGTCGGGGGGGGGGGGGGGGGGGGGGGGGGGGGTTAAGACAAGATAAGATCCCTGCTTTTCGTCCGCTGCTGATGGCGATGGTTGCGGTGGTGGTGGTGGTGGTGCTAGTTAGAGGGCTGGAAAACGGGATGAAAAATCTATCAGCCTGGCTGGCGGCAACAGGCTAGCTTCTACCTGGGTAGTTCGGGTAGGAAGGAGGAGGAAGGAAGGAAGAGTAGCGAGGAGTTGATATGAAATATGTGAGATGGTCGAGATGGGGGAAGGGGGTGGGTGTGTGTTTGGGTCAAGCGTGAGGGTATTTGTGATGATTATTACGGTTTTTTTTTTTTTTTGTTCACACCCCCTTTTTTCCCCTTGATACCTAGCTATATTACTTCTTGAACCAAAGCGAAGCAGAAATCACCATCGAAAGTATACCTCATCCACAGTAAGAGTGTAGTAGTCTACCTTATCAAGTTTTGCTACTTCACTAACCACTTCGCCACCTCTCACCCAACAAACAAAAAAACAAACAAACATATGCCTCTGCGGACCAGACCGAAATCTAATCTGCCACCGAATCCGGCACCACGACGTACCCGTGCCCGTTACCCGGTCACCGTGAACCGCCACTTCTTCTGCGCCGAGGGCTGGTCGTCGTGGTGGAAACTAAACCACTTCTCTGCCTCCTCCTTCTTCAGCACTAAGCCCGACCACCCCTAGCTCCAGCATCACCCTCATCATCACCCTCATCACCACCCTCATCACCACCCTCATCATCACCCTCATCCTCCTATCCACCTAGGTTGACCAAACCTACACCTTGACGTCGCCCCCCCTCCCCCTTCTTTCTATCACAATTAACGGGAATCTGCGGGGAGTATAGATGGATAGATGGATGGATAAATACCCTCTAAAGTTAATCAATCAATCAATCAATCAATCAGTCAGTCAGGACAGGTTATCGTTCTGAATTTCTTCAACTCGTCTTAAATCTATCTATCTATCTACCTGATGTTTTATCTTCCTCCAGAGAGAAAGAGAGAAAGAGAGAGACATATTACTATCAAACCAGCTTATTCAATAGACATGAAAGTCCTCATTCATTCACTCCCTCTTCCTTAGAAGCTTCCTCTTGATCAATCAGAATCACGTGGTGAAACAGGTAAATAGGGGTTAACTACTTAAAGTAACTTAAGACATTTCCGTCCGCCCTCCCCCTTTTCTACAGACTCTCGGTCGTCCTAACTAACATTCATGCAAAATCCATGTACTATAGAGTTTGTAATGCAATGCAGTCGCAATGTTATTTTCAAGAAAAAAAAGAATAAGCTTCTTATATCCGATATCAATATCAATACAAAAAAGTGAACGCCCGAAGACAGCGCCCCCATGAGCTACCTATTCATCGACGTAGGTTAGTGGTATTTTTCATACAGCCGTCTCCGGCCTCTTGCAACACAAATCTTCTTCACCTTTCCGTTTCCTCTTCTCTCCCTACTTCAACTTCCCCAAACCGATCCATCGATCACCCCCACCGCCTACTCGAATTACAAACTACAAACTTTTTTTTTAGATCTCGAGCGTGACCTCGCCCCCCTTGACTCTGCCGATGACCTGCTGCGGCGCGTACTTGGGTATGACCTCGTCGTCATGCAGCATCTCGAACTCCTCGGTGGCGTCGCGGCCCATGAAGTTCATGATGGCCTGGGGGCCGCCCGGGTGCTCGTCGAGCCAGTTGGTCAGGTCCATGACGACGCCCTTGACCACGACCCAGAGGTCCTCCTTCTTGTTGTGCTTGGCCACCTCGTCCATCGAGATCTCGCGGTCCGGGATCTCGAACTTCTTGGCGCTCTGGGGCTTCGCCGCCGCCGGTCCCGACTTGGTGCCGTCAGCCGATGGTGTAGGGCCCGTGGCCGAGGTCTGCTGGCCTATGGCTGAAGAGGTCGAAGAGGAGGCACCGCCGCCGTTGGCCCATTCTACGGAGATCTTGCCCGGCTGCGCGGGGTCGATGTGTAGTGAGATCTGGCCTAATCTCGAGGCAGCTCCGGCAGATCCGGATAGAGCTTGTTGGAAGAGGTAGCTGCTGGCCGTGTCACCAGCGACGCGACCGTAAACCACACAGCCTAGCAGGGAGGAGCCACCAAGTCTGTTGGCACCGTGGACACCACCAGCCAATTCACCACAGGCGAACAGACCATCGAAAGGCTGCTTCGACTCGTTTAGAACCTGGGCCTTGTCGTTGATCTCAATACCTCCCATAGTGAAGTGCAGAACGGGCTCCATCACAGCTACGTGGAAGGTGTCGTTGATGTCCACGGGCATGTTGTGGAAGTATTTCTTGCCCCAGGGGTCCTTCTGCTTGCCCTCAGCAATGGCGTTGTAGGTGGTGAAGGTCTTCTGGAGGTGGTCAGGCGAGCAACCGGTCTCCTTAGCGAGCTCCTGGCCGCTCATCTTCTTCATCAGACCACGACCGGAGTAGTGGCGCGTGTGGAAGTCCAGGGTGTTGGAAGCCTTGGAGTTGAGGATCAGGCGGATGGGGAACTTGCCCTTCTCCTTCTCCTTCCACATCATGCCGGAAACGTAATCTCGGTGACCAAGCTCGTCGCAGAATCGGTCACCGTCGGCGTTGATCAGGAGACCACCCTCGCCACGCAGGGCCTCAGCGGCCAAAAACTTCCACTTGGATCCGGGATCCTTGGGGTCTACAAGACCCGTAGGGTGCACTTGAACCTTGTCCATATCGATGGCATTTCCGCCGATGGCCATAACCATCTTCTGACCGTCACCGGTGGCGTGGGAGCCGTTTGTAGTAGCCAGGCCAAAGGTGTCTGGCCTGTGTTGCTTCAGCAGCGAGCTGTCGCCAAAATCTGCGGCATATCCACCAGTGGCCAGGACGACAGGGCCATCCAGAGTGCTCGATTCGCCACCGGCCTCGTATGTGACACCGGTGATCTTGTTACCGTCCTTGTTCAGGCTGGTCACGCGGGCCTTCTTGATGATCTGGACTCGTTCGGGTTCGGTCTCGGCGAGCTCTTCTAACCGCTGCATTAGAGCATATGTGATGGCCATACCGGGGAATTTGGCATCGTGTCCTCTATGCGTTCTCGGCTGGGAGTGACCGCTTCACAGAGAGATGGTCAGTATACAGAAGCTTGACGTCAGAATTGGGGGTCTTGTGCTTACCCGAGCCGGGACACCAGGGTGAGATCGAGGTTGAAAACATCTTGCAGCCACTCAACGGCGGCGGCCGACTTGTAAGTGAGCACCTTAATGAGGTCGGGTCTCGCCTTGTCTCGGGCCGATTTGAGGGTATCATCGTAAAATTGCTTGACGCTATCTTTTATGTTGTTGTCGACCTGGGTTCGGGTCAAGGCACCGTTGATACCCGAGGTAGCCTTAGTTGAGTTTCCGCCGAAGAAACCTGGGAAGAAGGCGCATTAGTTTCTGGTGATGGATGCGACAACCTGTCTGTCGTCCAAGTAAACTCTCTCTCTCTTACCTTGCTTGTCAAGAACCACCACATTTCCGCCGGCGAGGTAAATAGTGTGCGCGGCACTCAAGCCGGACACTGGGGTTGGTTGTCAGCAATTCGATTCCCATGACGAAAATGGCCTTCACATGCAAGAGGGGTGCTACGGGAACATACAGCCACCGCCGACAACAATAACATTAGGCGCCATGTTGCTGGTTTCGTTTTACGGACAAGTCAACTGCACAGCCGCTGAAGGACTAGTAGTAAGTAGTATGTATATAGAGAGAATACGTATGAGGGAGTCAAAGACAGGTCGTGATATAGAAAAAGGGAGAGAGAAGCGTGGAATGGCGTATTGAGAGGGGAAGAAGTGAGAGAAGATGATGATGAATGGGGGGGGAGGTTGTGTGTGGAATGTGAGAGCTTGATATTCCTCGTCGCAACAACGAGAGCAGCGAGGCGACTTGACTTGGTACTTGGGTCAGGTTGGTGTTTGGTTTGTATTGCTGACACGCTGATTCGTGCTCGAAAGAATGAGCCGAGGTATCTGGCCACCACCGGCTTTACAGTGGGAACTGGTTGTCTGGGTACTGCTCCAGGGCTGCCGCTGCTGGAGCCTCAAGCGCTAACCTGGAATATTTAGTGGATGACTGTACTATGTAGAGCCAAATCCTGGGGCGAATAGGGGTTCAATACTGCTAAAAGCTCCCTTCCCCGCCGCCACCGGTCTGGAACTGGAATCAAAGTCTGTTAAGTGGACAATGCAACGACTTTGCCTCAGCTTCGAGTCAATGATTCAACGCGTACATGTACGTAGGTGCGATTAATTCAATTAGATAGATTATTTGGCTACTCTGGAATCCCTCCGCTCAAATTCAAGCCGTTTTTTTTTTCGACAACTATTTGTGATTGTCATTTGCGTGCTACATATTCTTCAAAGGGGCGTGGTAACCCGAGGAATACTTAGCAGCAGTCTAGGTTAGTGATGTCACTGGCAAAAGCTCCGACGTGCCGGTTCGCTTCGGTTTCCTCTGGGGTGAAAATGCCGAGGCTTTCTGGTCAGCTGGGAGGGACGGGTGACAATCGCCGGTTTTCACCTCTTCTCTCCACAGATTTCAGGCCGTACTTCATAGTCCTTTCTTCAGAATACGGGGAAGTGCAGAATTAATCCCATGGGCCCATGGGGAAGAAGGAGTCGTCAGTTTGATTATCGTTATATTCATCGTTTGTGAGAGGAAAAATCATCACGACAATGTGTACTGCGTGATCGGACCCAGGTTTTGAGGCGAAGCTCCAACGCGGCGAAAACCCCCAACTTTCACATGTCATCGGCCCTGCTGCTCTGTTCTGTTCTGTAAGTACGAAGTACAAATTCCGCCAGATCCCAAACAGACCCGGCTTTTCCCCACAAAGGATCGCATTATCAGATGACCGCTGACCGCTAGCAGCTGACCTGACTCTCTCGCCTTGATAGATACCTTATTCTTGAATTCGTGGGCTTCCAGTTTCAGAAAAACCGACGCGCTGACTTGACGAGGCTCCGAGAACCTGCATTAGTCTTCTGCGGCTGCTATTTCGCATGTGAAAGGCCACCCCCGAAGTCATTCACATTCTCTGTACATTGGTACAGTAAGCTGCCACCCAGGTAGTAAAGGCAAAGAGCTGCTAATTGTCAGGGGTTCTCTGTCTCTCTATCATTACACGGATAAAATAGGCCACCGAACTCTTGGTCATCATATTGGAACCTACAGCAGCGAACTGCCTCTCAATCTTTAGGGGTGCCTCAGCCATCTCCATGTTTAGCTCTTCTCTTACAATATTGAGGAGAGCCTTATATCTGCAGTATCGTACCTGATAGCACCTTTGCGGACTAGGTAATATTGGATTCTCGCTTGTATTAGAGCTCCTTATGCTGTCACTCCTACCTCAGTGATTGTCCCTCCTTCTCTTCTGCGCTCTGCCTCTGCCCCAGGCTTATGCTGAGCTGACGCGATGATCTCGACATCGATATAAAATAATTTCACTTTCGACCTCGTCAATACAAGTTCAGCACCGGTATACCCCAGTATGCTCGTATATCTATTACCGGCGCGAACAACATTGTGGGGGGTGAAGAATGTTGATATGACATGAGCTTTGCCATCATGAATTCTGAGGGCTGGGTTGTTTTCAATAACTCGCACTTTCCTAAACTCAGATACTTCACTGATAAAGACTACACACTGGAGTTCGGACGGATCCCAGGGGTGGTGCCCGTCCGCCGTCAAGGCGCTGCGGCTTGATACATGCCATACCAGCTGGATGTGTACTTTGCCTTGGAACAGGAGGTGGCAGGCTATGTACCATACATATGTAGCCACCACAACCGGCCGCCAGTTCCAAGGTTGCAGAGAAAGGCTGCATATCCCTTGCAGCGGAGAGGCGCCGGCCCGCCGTAGCCACCTAGGGTTTTGAATCCCCCATCAGGAGTGGCCTTTGAGTTATCAGAAAACATCACCCTTCCTTTGATCACTCTAACAACTGTTTTTGCCCCCCGAGCCATAGACTCACTCGCAGTTACCGCCGTCCAACTCGCACAGTCCCTAATCGCGCAAGATGGTTGTGTCTAATTCGAAGCCGGCGATTGTCTTGGTCCAGGGCTCCTTCCAATTGCCTGAGGTCTACGACAAGCTGACGAGCGCTCTCAGGGCTTCTGGGTATTGTGTTTCCCACCCAGCCTTACCTAGTCTTACCGACCAAGACAAGCTCGACTTTGTTTCAAAGTCCCTGACCGACGACGCGCTCGCAGTCCGCTCGGAAGTCAGTCACCTGGTAGGAAAAGGAGAAAAAGTCATCGTCGTCATGCACTCCTATGGCGGCTTGGTTGGCACGGAAGCCGTTACGAAAGAGCTGTCCTTCAAGCAACGCCAATCTAGTGGCCTTTCCGGAGGCGTAGGTATGCACAATTGCAGTCGTTTAAACCTGTCGCATTTCGTGCTACTTTCGAGAGAAGGATCGCATTTGCTCGGTGAGGTGAGCTTTTACGTCTATCTGCTGACGACTTCCTCAGTGCGCCTGTTCTACTTTGCTGCGTTCATCCTCACCGAGGGGCAATCGGTACTGGGCGTATTTGGTGAATCACCAAATAACGTCGTCAAACCAAACGGCCGGTTTTCTATGAAGAACACGGCCGAAATACTATACCACGATCTCCCTGCCACCGAAGCACAATACTGGGGATCTCGGACGATTGACCAGTCATACGCGGTACAAACTACTCATATCACTAACGAAGGGTTCCGTTTTGTCCCCTCTACCTACCTTGTCTGCCAGCATGACCGTGGTCCTCCCCCGCAATATCAGGAAATGTTTGGCGAAACTGCAGGATCGGAACTTTGGAGACTGGACAGTGGACACTCGCCCATGCTTAGCCACACAAAGGAGCTAGCAGATATGATCGACCTAGTCGCGCGATCTGCTGTAGAGGAGACTACTTAGCGAAGTATAACAGGGTGATACTGTACAATACGTTTGTTGGAGTCGTCAAAGCAAAAGGTGGAGTACCTACCGAACAAGAAAGCCGATTCTACTCATGGGAGGGGAGAAGCTGGTTTTTATCACCGATTATGAGCCAGCCACGGTCACATTGGGGGCTGCAGATTATCCCGATTCAGGGGCGATCTCTGTACGTTACTTACTTACACTAACCAGGGGATGAGGCGCTCCCACCCTGGCCACTGATAAAGGTTTTCGATACAGCAAGTAAAACACCAACTACACCACTGACAGACGCGAGCAAGAGAAGTAATCAAATCCAATGCAAGTCCATCGAATCACGGATTGCCTGGTAGGCTGGCACTCGGGTATGACACAAGACTAATAACCAGCAAAGAGGATCCGATCAATGAACACCCTCTACAGGCATCTGAAAAGATGCTCTAAGTAACCGCCGACTCTCATGCCTGAGCATGTTCCACATCCGACTTCAGCTCAACGCCATCGATAGTCTGCTGGCAGACGTAGTCCTTGAACTGGCGAGCCGGTAATTTTCTGTCAAACATCTCCTGAAGCTCCGCATAATTACGCCCTTTCATCTCCGGAAGGTTGAAGTACTGAAAGATGCACATGGGCAGCGACAAGCCGAAGAACACAAAACCGACCTTGCCTCCCAAGTTACCCTGGTCAGGATTGATCATGTCTGGAGGGCACATACAGTCAGCGTCAGGACGGTATCAGGAAGATTGTGGGGGGGGGGGGGGGGCTTGGAACTCACAAGGTATCGCCTGGAGGAAGACGGTATTGACACACCAGTACTGCATCGCGTTGATCGAGTATGTCTTCTGACGAAGTGTCGGCGCGGGAGTCTCTCCGCCAATGGCGTAGGCGACGGAGCCGACAGTTCCTTGGTACTGATCCAAAGTCAGCGAAAGGGCAGCATTCCACTTTGATAGTTCTGCTCTTACTAGGAATCCCCAAACTGCCATCAACCCAACCATAGCCTTCGCGCCGGCCGTACCAGGGATCAAGCTGACTCCCCCAATGACAAGCAGAAGCGCGGTCATAATGATGGAGCCGCCAACGAATAGCGGTCTTCGGCCAAGGCGGTCAACTAACGGCCACGATATGATATTACCCAGGAACTGGATAGCGTAGCTGGCTTGCGCGATACCCAGGGCGTTTCCCACCCCGGCCAACGAGAAGAAGTATCTAGATGAAGGGGGTACATCAGTGAAAAAGGCCAAGCCGGAACAAGCGTGACTATTGACGTACGTGAAATACGAAACGACGAAGTTCACGCCTATGGTCGACTGGGCGATATAGACCATGCATATGATGAGCGTCCGCCGCCCATTCGAACCCCGAAAGCACTCCGCCCAAGTCCCGCTGGACGTCTCCATCTCGCGTTCCTCATCGATGGTCGCCTTCAGGACTGTGAGCGCCCCATCTATGTCGAAACCAGGACCGTTGAAGAAGCGCAGGGACTTGGCTGCGTCCTCGGGGCGGTTCTGGATGAGCAGCCACGAGGGGGATTCGGCAATGAACGGTATGGCAACGGTCAGTATGGCAGGGAATACGATCTGGGCGATGATGGGAACCCTCCATGCCGAGTCGTCCGTTCGATAAGAGGCCGCCTGCACCGCGACCGAGTTGAGCCACTGTCCTAGTACGATCATGGTGTTCTACGGCCTGGATTAGTAACCGGTGGTAACTATGTGTAGCTTTACCTCTCCCCCCGCGCACAAACAAACCACTTACCACGAGCGCCAGGGAGACTCCTCGAAGTTTCACGGGAGCCGGCTCCGCCACGAAGACCGGTGCCAGGGTATGTCCCAGACCGAAGCCGAAACTCGAAAGCAGCTTGGTCCCGAAGAGCTGCAAGATAGTCGTGGAATAGTACTGGCCGAGAATCCCGGCTATGGTGATGACGCAGCCCGTCAGGATGACCTTCTTGCGGCCGAACCAGTCTCCCAAGAATCCCGTCGCGTAGGCGGCGAGGAAGAGACCGACCGTCATCCCCCCGTTGAGGATCTGCTGGTCTCTGGCCGAAACAACCTTCTGACCGCCGACTTCAACCCCGAATCGATCGACGAAGGGGCCAATGGCCAGGAGGTTGCCAAGGGTATTGGCTTCGAATCCGGAGTTGATCATTAGGATATATATGAGTGCACCTTGCGAGGGGCATCATCAGCGACCAGTGTATATATCGGTAAGCTTCTTGCTCAAAAAGGGGCGGCTTACAAAATCCTAAGATACGCCTATTCTCCCAGAAATCCCGAAATGTCGGCTTCGACTCCGCCACGCTCGTAGTAGCTACCCTGATCGTGATGTCGGCGCCACCCATGATGTCTTACTCCAAATCTTGATCAAACAATTTTACTATGAGGACCCCGGCAGTCTAAGACCTAGCATGGCAAAATCGAATGATGCCATGGGTGCGAATGGCCCTTTTAATAAGATCTCCCATCGCGGAGGAGACTTATCATCTGCCGTGGTATCCCTGGCACCTCGGCTGTCGCCGTGCGCCAAACGCGGTGATATATTCGGGACCCATCCGATGGGAAATGTGTGCATCTTCTGGACCGTTATCTCTAAAGGTATGTACGTTTTATATCGACCTTGTCTTGCGCCAAATCGGGAACAGCACTGGAAAATACGGAGTAACGCGACATCTGAAGAGTAAAATATATCCATTCGAGGCCGACAGCAAAGAAGCACTTGTAAGAAAAGGGGGTGGATACGACAGTAACCGCCATAGCTGCGACTTTCTTCTTTCTACCTATCACGAAACGTTTGTGCTTCAAGTGATACGCAGCCGTATTTCGTTCCGCTCACAAGTCTAGTGAGAAGATACAAAGCGGACCTCAGCTGGCCATTGTATACTTGAGTAGATGATTCGGAGCTATGCATTGCCTGCAAGACTTCTTGCCTGGGAAGATTCGGCAGTCATGACTCCTGGGATCGTTGAAACATCCTCCAAAACCCGCATCCTGTATACAGGTCCAAGGTCCACTCTTGGGAATTATGAATTTCAGAATGCTGAACCATACCCTCGCGATTGCGCGTGTCCAGTATATATGTACGATTCGTCGTCTCTTCGAGAAAGAACCGATGTCTTACATCAATCCCGCCAGACATGCTTATGTTGGCAGAAGTGGATAGACACCCCTGATGGGCTTGCAAGATATACCAGATACGTTCAAGGTATATGGTGGTGTACTGAGAAAATATAGAGGAAGAGTGATGAATATGAAGAATGAAACAATGCCTGATGTGCAAGTCAAGAAATAGAACCTCCCATGATTAATTGAGCGATAGGAGATTGGTCGCTGTTGTTGCAGATGACTCACGGTCACCTACTTAGCACGGTCAGCTGTCAACCTTGGAAGATCAGCTGTCCCAAGTGTGTTGTCTGTTGTTGGACTCCCGCCAGTGATGTCATCCCGAACTAGTGTCCAAGCCGTGAACAACCCTCAACCCTCTTCCATCAACTGTATTCTCCTCGACGAATAAACGCCACCGAACTTCGAAAATGAAGTTTTTATCGTCATATTGTCTGTGCATTCTCACCGCGACAGCCGCCGCCCAACTCGTCGCCCTTCCCTACGGCATCCGATCCAAATCTCAATCGCAGTCGCAGCCGCTACCGCAACCGCAACCTCAAAAGCCCCTCATGGACCCCGTCGGTCCCGCACTCCCACCCGATCCCACCGAGCCCAACAAGCAACCACAACAACAACCGCAGCAACCCCCTCCCCCGCAGGGAGGCGTACTGATATCCGACGTCATGGGCCGCGACCGCAGCATCAACATCTTCGCCGGCCTGACGCGCGACGTGGCCTCCATATCGTGGCGGCTGGACTCGTCGGGCCAGAACAGCACCGTCCTGGCCCCGCTGAACTCGGCCGTCGAGAGGCTGCCCCGGAAGCCCTGGGAGGACCCCAAGGACTACGAGGCCTTCGGCGCCGACGTGTACGAGGGGGGCGACGGGCAGGACCGCGCGCATCGGAACCTGCAGCGCTTCGTCGAGGCCCACGTCGTGCCCGCGAGCCCGTGGGAGGAGAGGGAGAAGGTGAAGAGCCTGTTGGACGGGGACCGGGAGATCTGGTGGGAGATGCGGGACAACGGTGTGAAGATGGTAAGTTTGCGACGCGCCGCACCAGGACCGGCGCAGGCCGGGGTGGGATGGGATGGGATGGGAAGCAGCGCGTTGATTACTTACTAATCCCGGTTTGCGACACAGATCCTACCTGATGAGATCGAGGTCCAGAGCGTGGCTAGTCGCGTTGGTAATGGCGAGGTGTGGATAATAAAGGGTGTTCGGAACTACGCATGATGAGGCACGGCTTGCCCCTTTTTTTCTCTACTTTGGGACTGATCAACTCCCCTCGGTATGTCTGCTTCACTTCATAGTTTGGAAGTTGAGCAGAGGGTGGGATGAACAAATAGGGTTGGCGCTGGACACGGAAATAGTCCAGACGAGAACGATACTGTAGGTGTCTTCGTCCCAGGGGCGTTGTGTCGGTCTAACGTCACCTCGCTATTGCTGCGCCGGCCGGCCTTCGATCACATGGCTCTTCCTCAGGAGAGTTCTGAGGAAGTAGGGAAGGGTGTCCTACTTTTATCTCCCGCGCTCTGGTGGTCGTAGAGACGACACCTGATTCGGATAATATGCTCGTTGTTAGGTTGGGACATGCCAGACCTTTTATGGTTCGTCCCACGTCCAAGGCATACGCCGACTACATAAGGCTTGAATGTACCCTTGAAACCTCCGGCGGCCTTCCACAGTAGTCACTCTCTTTGATACTAGCTACATGTACAAATCACTGATGGTTCGAACCCATCGGAAGAAAATCGGCGTTGTATATATAGAGTTTAAGTTCCTCTCACATGAAGAGGATATCAAAGCCAAAAGTGCAGCTGCAGACTCCCAAATTCATACAAACCATCCACGTCGTCGGGAATATGGGATTAAGGGATGCTTGTCTTGGATAATTACACCGTTCAAAATCTAGGTATTCTCCCAAATCGACATCCATGATCACCGACGAGGCCAGTCAAACCCGAGACCATGGCTATGGGGGAAGAGTCCAGTCGGGACATGTTAGCGACGTGGCTGACTGGTCGTGGATTAAAGTCCTTTGCCGGGCCTTCATAAATGAATTATATAGAAGTAGCACCCAGCTCTCTAACGACTCCATGATCATCACTGGCAAAGTCCAGATCATTTTCGAGGTGGTTAGGTATCATCAACCTTGGAAGCCACAACCAACCACAACTGGGAATCATCATCACTACTGCTGTCACCACTACCAGCACCACCACCACCATCAACATGCGTATTACCATCACCACTATTGTCGGCTTCACCCTCACGCTCCTTGCTGGTTCTGCCTACTCCTCGTGTACCAGTGGGACATACCAGTGCAACAAGTGAGCCACGTCTTCCTCCTCCTCCTCCTCCTCCTCCTCCTCCTCCTCCTCCTCCTCCTCCTCCGCATCAATCCCGATCCCGGTTTTACTTACTGACAGCCAACCTCTCCACTCCACCCCCTTTCCGAATAAATAGTCCGAGCAGCGGCAGTTCTACGGTCCAAGTCTGCAACAGCCTCGGAGTCTGGGTGACCCAAGCCACTTGCAAGTCGGGCTGGGTATGCGTCAAAGATGCTTCCGGCGGGTGTACGTGCCAGGACTCGTAGCGGATCCTGGTGTTTTCTTACTTCCATCTATCTTATTAGGGTCGGATGAGAAGAGTTAGTTGATCGTTGTGGGTGGGACTTGAATGAGATAACTAAGTAGAGGCCTACAATTGATGGGCTTCCGGTTGGTTGTTTCGTTAAGGAATGCGAAGGAAATCAGGGATAGATAGATCTTGGGGATCATGATTAATTGTTGACTGAATGTTTCTGCTGTTGCTTGGAATTGTTTTGGCTTCATTGTATAGGACTATGATACATACAATATACCTACACATTGAGAGCTGCTTCTTGGTCCTGTCAGATATACATACATACATCCACACGTTTTTTCCGGAGCTGGATGATAGAAGAAAGCTGTTGGTGACATTCGGTAGGATAAGTATGCGACGCCTCGGTGTGAGCTTTTCACCATTGCATCTGTTCGGAAAAATGGTGTTTTGTCTGATAGTCTGTGTACAAGCCTTGTTTGATAGTTACTTACTTCGTAGTCTAAGGATTTATGTATGTGTGACCAAGTTGCCTGGTTGCCAACATCCTTCTGCCGCACCAAAAGCTCAATTTCAGTCAATTGGCCTATATGACTCTGCTTCCTAGGTGTTCATTAGACATCGCGAAATGATTTGAGATCCTTGTCAAATCAACCAAGAAGTACGTAGGCCATAATTGCTGGCGCGGAGTATTGACCTCGTTTCTTGACTCTGGTCCATGATCATCTCTTTTGTTGTCCGACGCACGAGCCACTTGATAAAGACGTTAGCGCTCTTATTATCTAATAAGGTAAAATCAAGCAGCGAAGATCCCAGCTGACCGGCAGACTTCCAGCTCTTATCAGCACGTGATTTGACCCCCTGAATACGAGTTATCGGCCGCAGATAAGGTATTGATCGACACTGATTTGATTGATTACAGTTGCTCCAAAGCGCCGCCGCGACCCGGCGACCTTCTGACCCTGACTGGAAGCTCTCTTTCAACTTTTCCCACCAAAGCCCGTCGTCGTCACACCTGGAGTTATTTGAATTCCCCCCCGTCTTGATTCCCTCATTTTCCCTCATTTCCAGCGATGTCCATGTAGAAGGTGAGTTTACATCGCGCATTGCCCTTGCTCTCCTATTTTCGTTGCCCAGGTTATTGCGTTTGTTTTGATGACGAGTGAGCAAGTTCGCGCTTGTTGCTGCTGCCGAAGCTCGTCTCTGCCCACTTACCAGCAATTGCGACACGACAGCTCACCAACCCACCTCCTGACCCTGTACCAAGCTTTCGCCTGGACGAGACCAATCACCGCAAAGCCCGACCCGTGAATGCATCATCTTGAACACAGCTAACACCCGTCCCTGCCAGATTCGCGCCCAGTACGATCACCATGAATTCCCATCCAGACGACGTCTCGCATAGGGATCGCGAGTCCGCAGAGCGGCATCATCGCGACCAGTACCCAGCTACGACCCCCCATCACAGCAACACTGCCTCCCTGCAGATTCACCAGCCCGTCGCATCGCGACTTCCTGGTGCCATTCACAGCCCAGGTGGTCTGCTGGCGAACCACGGCGGCTCTGGTCCTTCCCTCGGTCCCGGCAGCGGCCCTGGTGCTGCTCTACCCACCTTCGGCGCTTCTCTGCCAAACGACTCAAACCGTCCCATCCCACACAACGCTCAGACTGCGTCGAGCCAGATGTTCGGGGCCATAGCAGCAGGAGCTGGCGGCCCTAACCCAGGTCGCTCTGCTTCTTCCGGGGGCTCTGCTTCCATCTTTGGTGGTCCCCTCAACCAACAAATACCTACTGGAGGTCATCCAGGACCGGCTGGACCTGGGGGCCCTCCTAATGGCGGCGGCGGTGGTGGTCTACCGCAAGGCCAACAGCCTATTCTGAATGTAAGTGCTCTTCGTTCTTTCCATATGACTGAGCCCTTGCCCGACGGGTTGGCCAGTCTCTACTCGCTCTGGCCACACCTTATCTCTGGTAGTCAGACTGTCCTGGAGCAATCATCACAACAAAAGAAGTATCTTTGGCAGTGCTGTATTTTCCCGATTGCGAACTGGTCAGAGGTGAATCTCGAAATCACCAAAGCCGGGAAAACACTGTTTTTCTTACAACTGTATCGCCCCGGTGGTCATAATTGTTCGTTGTGCTCTCGTGGGATTGTCCCAGAGCTCTTTCTCCTGTTCACCGCAAATATCTGTTCGAGATCCTCCAGCGCCATGGCATTTTGTGGATTTGGAAAATTTCTCTCTGGGACATCAAAGACTGACTCCTTCATCCAGGACGCTCTTAGTTACCTAGACCAGGTGAAGGTCCAGTTCGCCGATCAGCCGGATGTGTACAACAAGTTTCTGGATATTATGAAAGATTTCAAGAGTCAAACGTAAGTATCACCCCTCCGTAGGTGCTGGTGCTTCTAGCTAAATCTCGGGTAGCATCGATACCCCTGGAGTCATCAATCGCGTGTCAGAGCTATTCGCTGGCCATCCCAACCTGATTCAGGGCTTTAATACTTTCCTGCCACCGGGATACAGGATCGAGTGTGGTCTCGGCAGCGACCCGAATACTATTCGCGTTACCACGCCTATGGGCACGACTGTTCAGTCCATCGCAGGCAGAGCTAACCAAGGAGAGGGCGCACATGGTCAATCCGGATCCAACGCCCCATTCCTGAACCACCGGTCGAACAATTGGCAACAGCAGTCCCAGCCGCACCATAGCATCGAAAGCCCCGAGGCAGCTTTTAACGTAGCCGTCAATCTAGGCCAGGGAGCCGCGTTCGAGGGTCCGGCCACTGGAGCGCAGCAGCAACAACAACAACAACAGCAACAACGAGGAACATCGCAAATTCAAAACGCTACGACCACGCCGAACGCACCCACAACAAGAAACGCGTTGACACCAACCCCCGTACCTGGAGGGGGATCAAACGTAAGTAGTCAGCAAGCCAGCATGGAGAAGAGAGGACCAGTAGAGTTCAACCATGCTATCAGTTATGTGAACAAAATCAAGGTAAGCCACTTCATACCTTCCCCCGTCGTACTCATACGCTTTCCTTGATATTCCAAGAATCTCCTTCCTTGCGCTGTTGTCCCTTTGCCGAAGATACTAACCCAGCCGAAAACCTACCCCTTCTTTTACTTGCGTAAACACCTGCGCGGATCCTGATGCATATATTCCTCATCCTGCACATACACTTCCAACCAGGTTGGTCTGACGAGACCTAACATTTCACTCACAGAATCGATACCAGGATAAACCTGAGATATATAAACAATTTCTCGAGATCCTCCAGACTTATCAACGCGAACAGAAGCCGATAACAGATGTCTACGCTCAAGTCACTACCCTATTCAACGCCGCTCCCGATCTCCTGGAAGATTTTAAGCAGTTTCTCCCCGAATCCACAGCGTCGAACAAGAACGGCCCCCGCCCCGAAGATGTCCTGGCGATGACTGGACTCGCCCAGACCACCCCGCAACCTAGCAACATGCGCGAAGGGCAGAAATTGCCGCCTCTGGGCAACTTTGCCCCTCCTCCGAGCGCCAGCAAGGACAGTAACAGCAAGAAGCGCCCGCGCAACGAGAAGCAGCCTGTGGCAAACGCGACGCAGGACAGCCTCGCAACAGGCGCGCGTTCTATTCCTGGCGCTAATAACGGCAACAAGCGACCCAAGTTGAACCACAAGCCTATCGCCGCCGACGTGCCCTCTATCGAGCCAACTCTGACACCTGTGCTTCCGGAAGTGCTACCCCCTACAGCAGCTGCGAGTGCGACGCCCGACGAGCTGGGTTTCTTTGATAAGGTCAAGAAGCACATCGGCAACAAATCCTCTATGGCCGAATTCCTCAAGCTGTGCAATATGTTTTCTCAAAGTCTGATCGATGTTAATGACATGATCCACAAGGCGAGCCAATTTATAGGCAGTAACCCGGAACTCATGAACTGGCTCAAGAATTTCATGGGATATGAGGGCTTCGACGAGATCATCGAGAATCGGCCCCGACCTCCTACGGAGAAGGTTTCGCTGAGCAACTGTCGTGGCTGTGGTCCTAGCTACCGACTGTTGCCAAGAAGGGTAAGTTGGGTAGTTAAAACTTCTTATGAGTCTGGATTTTGCTGATATGGTTGTATCGTTCAGGAAAAGCTCAAGCCGTGTAGTGGTCGTGATGAGATGTGTAATGCAGTTCTCAACGACGAATGGGCTTCGCACCCTACCTGGGCGTCCGAAGACTCTGGCTTTGTTGCGCACCGCAAGAACGCCTACGAGGAAGGCCTGCACCGAATTGAGGAAGAGCGTCATGACTACGATTTCAACATTGAAGCGAATGTCAAGTGCATTCAGCTACTAGAACCGATCGCTCAGCAGATGCTGAACCTTACCCCTCAAGAACGTGAAACTTTCCAGATGCCAGCTGGACTCGGCGGATCTAGCACGTCAATCTATAAGCGTGTGTTGAAGAAGATATACGGTCAGGACAGGGGTACCGAAGTTGTCAATGACATGTTCACGGACCCTTTTGCAGTCGTGCCGATAGTGCTGGCGAGACTGAAGCAGAAGGATGAGGAGTGGCGCTTTACACAGCGGGAATGGGAGAAGGTTTGGCAGGCCCAGACGGAAGTCATGCATCTCAAGAGTCTCGATCATATGGGCATTCATGTCAAGCCGAATGATAAGAGAAATCTCGCTGCCAAACACCTGGTAGATGTTATCAAGACCAAACACGAGGAGCAGAGGCGTCTGCGCAGCTCCAAAGCCCAAATCCCCCGGTACCAGTTCGCCTACGCCCTGGGTGACCAGGAGGTCATCCTCGATCTACTTCGTTTCATGGTCATGTACGCCATGAGCAGCGGTCAACACAGTGCCAGTGAGAAAGACAGGATGGTGGAATTCTTCGAGAGCTTCATCTCGCAGTTTTTCGACCTTCCTGAGGATAAGGTCTCGGCACGTCTCCAAGACATCGAGCGTGAGTCTGGCGATGACGATGCGGAAGATCAAATTCCTTCTGAGCTGGCCAACACGCGCTCCAAGAAGAACGGAAAGAAATCCGACCTCCTCCGCGGTGTTTTGGATCCTGGTCGCAACAGCACCAAGCCACGCAACCAGAAGGAAGACACTGCTGCTTCTGGCAGCAAGGAGACGACCCCGGACGTGGGGTCCGCGAATGAAGAAGAAACGGGCGATGCCCATGATGAGTCTACTCCTACCGACGTGGCTAATGAACGCTGGTTGCCGACGGTCCCTCGAGCTACTGTCGTCAAGGGAGACAGCTCCCTCCTCGATGTAGATGGGGAGCTGAGAGCCGATGCCTTTTTCCCCAGGCCGTGGTACAACTTCTTCTGCAACCAGACGATCTATGTCTTCTTCACCGTCTTCCAAACGCTGTACAAGCGTCTTAAGGCCGTCAAAGACAGCAAGGACAGCGTCGCCGAAGAGATTGCTCGTGCCAAAAGCAAGAAACCGGCGAAGGATCTCGGTATCTCCGTCAACGAAGTCAGCTATTTTGACGAGAACGATCCCTCTTCATTCTGGCCCAAGACGGTTGACTTGATCGAGGATTTCATCGTGGCCGAGATTGATGAGAGCCGATATCAAGAAGTGCTACGCCATTACTACCTGAAGAATGGCTGGACGCTGTATACAATCCAGGACCTCCTTAGAACCTTGTGCCGTCTATCTTTGATCTGCACGAGTCCCGACTCCAAGGAAAAGACTCCGAGTCTTATTCAGCAATTCCTGAACAATCGTCACCAGGACTCAACGAACTACCAAACCGAGATCAGCGCACGCAAGTTTGCAGAGAAATGCATTAAAGATGGCGAGCTATTTGTCATTTCTTGGGTACGTATCATATTCTACCTGACGCCGGATTGTCGCCGGGGAGCCTGGTAGTCATCTGCTAACTCTCTCTAGTTCCCAAGCAAGAATGAAGCTACTGTTCGCTGGCTGCAACGCGATGAGACGACCTTCTATGTTGATGAGATGGAGCTCCGTGAGAGATGGCAATACTACATTTCGTCTTATATGCGCGTCGAGCCCACGGAAGGTGTCTCTCGTTCCCGTCTGCAGAAGACCGTACTCGCTCGTAACCTACCCTCGAGTGATACTGATTCCGACGATGGCGATGTCCCGAAGCCTTCTTCTTATGAAGAAGGATTGATTTTGCGCGTCTGTCTGAACTCCAACAAGATCGTCTGGGAGAAGGACACGTCGGAATTCTTCGTCTACGGACCTGGCCACGAAAGCGACGACGATATGGCCAAGGCCGAGGAGCATGCCCAAGCTGTTACCGAACACCGCGCACAACGCTTCCGGGAGAAAATGATCATGAACAATGCGTGGATGAGAGGCATGAGTCAGGACGAAGTCCAAAGCGTCAACGAGAAATTCCAGAGATGGTACAGAGACGGCGTTATCCCGACACCCGCCCTTCATAGCGAGGACCACGACATGACGCTGTAAACTCGTTATATCCTAAGTTAGGCGTCTCCGGTTTGGCGTACGCATGCCAAATCATCTCGACGGATTCATCTGCGGCCCTTTTTTCTTGCACGAAAACCTTCTTTGACAAAATTTGGCATTGCGACTGGCGTTTGGGAGAGATGCTTGCGGTTTTAAGTCTCATTCTTGCCGGCACCACACTATTTGCGACGGGATGACAACATGGGAAGACATGATGATACCTATTTCGTTCAAGGATGAGTGAGTGTGGGAGGGTGAACACGTTAACAACGAAACGATGGAGGATAGAGGATGGAGGGAAAGTCTTACCATTCTATGCCAACCATGGGCAAAGAGGGGATCTTTTCAGGTCGAAGTCGATATCAGCAAGTGGATACTGGACCAAACAGGTCCGCTACTCTCTGCTTGGAGCACAGTCGGGATTTTGCCGACTCAGGGGCTAACTAGGAGGTGCATGGCATGCATGCACGCATGCATGGAGTTCAGGATCAATGTCGTCGCCGCTATACGACGACGTATCGCAAGATTGGTTTTTTTTCTCTTTCTTATTATTATTGTTCTTATCAGATAGATCATACGTGGTACTTAACCTAGTGTGTGTACTATATATAGAGAAACCCAATTTCCCCCCATATGCACCTGGGCATGATGTATCCGTATCCATATATGTGCCTCTCATTCCCCCCGTTCGTTCGTCCGTCCGTTCTGTTTGTTTGTTTGTTTGTTTATCTGATAAAGCAGCTTGCTGGCCGGCTGTCTTGTTAAGTACCTGGTGTAAAGCAGATGGTATCTGTAGGTAAGTATAGGTAGGGTCTTGGTGATTGGTGAAGTTTTGTTGAAGAAGAGCGGGAGGTCTAAATGATTTTGATCTGATTACTGGGCACTGGTTGTTAGCTGGCATAGATATGCTAGGATTCCGAGTACCTACTTAACAGAGGTAGGTAGTGAGCTGGGGATTCGAGTAAGTAGTAGTAATCCAGGTGTATATATATAGATATATATGTATGAGATAGATAAGTACTTAATTAAGTATATGTATATACCTGACCTGGCCGGGGTTGTAGCTATGTAACAAGGAAGGAAGGAATGGTGTGATTGTGATTTGATGTAAATAAGTAAGTAGAGAAGGATAAGGAGAAGTTAGGTAGTTCCCTTACTTAACTCTCTTTATCTCTTCCTCTTCTTCTCCTTCCTCTGCTTCCTTGGGTTGCTTCACAAAAGGATATAATACTTATGAAGCTTAGATATTGGGGAGGGGGGGAGAGAGAGAGAGAGAGAAAGAGTGTGTGTGTGTGTGTGTGTGTGCGCGCGCGCTTTAAGTCCCATGGCGATGGTGATGAGATAGATGGTTACTTATCTCTTGGGCAAGACATGATTTTGGGGGAGGGAGGGAGGAGGGAGGTGGAGATGATTCACTAATGGAAAACCAAAGTCAAGCTGTTGGGTTGCAATATGTATGACATACATGGGTGGTTCATAAGAACAGTGGTTTAGTGGATGGATGAAGACTTGATTGATGGATGTATCCAGAGTAGAGAGGGAATCCAGCTACATATACATCTGGGTGGTAATCCATTCGTTTGTCACAGGAGTAACCTTTGTCCTTCATGCCATGCATCTAATCCTCATGGCCAGGTCACAACACAAGCTGAGGCGCAAGAGAGTTGTTGTTGATAAAAAAAAAATTGAAATAAAAAGAAGAGAACATAGAGAAATCTTGTCTCAGTTCTCATTCTTATCTATTAGACCATGTTATTATGGCCGCTGAAGTCATGTCTCCTTCTGGTGTGAGTACCCTGATTAGCCTGCCCATTTTCTTTCTTGTTTTTCTTGTCTATATGTTTGTTTGTGTAGTGGGAGCAGCATGCATTCTCAGTCTGTCTATCCGACCGATCCATGACGAAGAGTTTCTGCCCTGCTCATTATGGCTGGCTTTCCGTCTTCCATACCTTACGCACACCTTTGTAGGCAGCTCGGTAGCTGAGCGAAGATGTTTCTGAAGATGGCTCAAAGACCGTGTCGTGCGGTCTTATCAGCATTATGCAGGCATGCTGGACATGATGAACATCTACAGCTTCGCACTGCTGCTGCTACTGCTGCTGTCCGTATTCACCTCACTTCCTCCATGTAGCTACTGCAAGCTCTCGATCACGATGGCGCTGGCGCCGCCGCCGCCGTTGCAGATACCGGCGCATCCAATCTTGGCCTTCTTCTGCTTGAGCACCGTGGTGAGGGTGGCGATGATGCGGGCTCCAGAGCAGCCCAGAGGGTGGCCTATTGCGACGGAGCCGCCGAAGACGTTCACTTTGTCCGAGGTCAGGTTCAGGAGCTTCATGTTGGCCAGGGCGACGACGCTGAAGGCCTCGTTGATCTCGTAGAAATCGACGTCCGACTCCTTGATGCCGGCGTGCTTGATCGCCTTGGGGATGGCGAGAGCCGGCGCCGTGGTGAAGCGCTCGGGCTCGCGCGCGGCGTCACCCCAGCCCAGGATCTTGGCTACCGGCGTCGCGCCCAGCTCCTTCAACTTAGCCTCGGACATGAGGACCACAGCGGCGGCGCCGTCGTTCAGCGGCGCCGCGTTGGCCGCCGTCACCGTACCCCCTTGTGGCTTGAAGACCGGGCGCACCGTCTTGAGCTTATCGGGGTTCAGGTTCTTGACTTCCTCGTCCGTGGTGATCTTGACGGCGGGCTTGCCCCGGCCGCCGCTGACCTCGACGGGCACAATCTCGCCGGCGAAGACGCCATCGGCAGTAGCCTTCTGGGCGCGGGTGTAGGTCTCAATGGCGTAGGTGTCCTGCTCCTCGCGGGACAGGCCGTGGTCGGAGGAGCACAGCTCAGCCGCCATGCCCATGTGTTCCTTCTTGCCGTAGGCGTCCGTCAGGCCGTCCTTCAGCATGCCGTCGACGAGGGTCTGATCGCCGAACTTGGCGCCGTTGCGCAGAATGGGCAGGTAGTGCGGCGCATTGGACATGGACTCGGTGCCGCCCGCCACCACGATGGACGCGTTGCCGGTCATGATAGTCTGCGCGCCCAGGATGATGGCCTTCATGCCTGACGCGCACACCTTGTTGACGCCGGTGCAGACTACGCTATCCTTGAGCCCAGCGTTGATGGCGCACTGGCGGGCCGGGGCCTGACCTAGGCTGAAAAGGAGGGGTTAACTGGGTGCTTATGTATCTGTTTGTTTGTATGTTTGTTTGTTTGTTTGGGGGAGGGGTTCGTTCGATAGCATGATGGGAGCTTTTAGTAGTCGAGTATGAGACATACTTGGCGGACAAGACATTACCGAAAAAGACTTCCTCGACATCTTCGGGCTTAATCTGCGGTACTCGCTCGACGGCAGCTGGAAAGGTTGTGGTGTCGTATTAGTCGCGATGGAATTTGGGTTTTTTTTTCCCTAGGGAAAAAAGGAGGGGTTTGGAGGGGTCTGGAGGGGTCTGGAGGGGCAGATGGGTGGAAGAACATACCCTTTATAGCATGAGCACCCAATTGAATGGCGCTTTGGCTCGACAGTGTTCTAAAATATTACAAGTAAGTTTCTTGGTTTCCATGCGGACACGATCCTGTAGGTTTAGCAGAGGCTTGACGAGTAAAGACTTACCCCAAGAACGAACCGACAGGCGTCCGTGCCACGGAGACGATGTAGACGGGAGGAAGACCAGACATGGTGGCTGGTAGACTGACTGGCTGGCTGATGGAATCTTGTCTTGTCTTGGGGCCAATTAGATAGGTAGGGTCGCAGAGCTGCAAAAGAAAAGAGAGAAAAAAAGAAAAGAAGGTGGAAGTATATTTATCACTAAGACAACTGGTTAAGGGATTCTTTGATTGTTGTTGAGGAAGAAGGGCTGAAGGGCAGGATGGACTAACAAATAATAGTGAAAAAAGATTGAGCTTGGCCGATTCGGTGTAGCCTCTCTCGTGTGTGCTCCGTACAACTTCACCGCCTTATTTATTATCACTTATCACTTCCAAGGTTGTGATGTGAGTCCCTAGGTACCTAGGTAGGTAAATACCAGGTACCCAGGTAGGCATATATAAACTAGGTAAGTATTTATTCTCCTTCTGATGTAGTAGTTTGGTTGGATGATGGACGGAGCTGAAGCTGTAGTCAGCAGTGGCTGGCTATGCGATTCTTTTTTCTTTTCTCGTGGATTATCTAGCATGCCCGAGCAGGTTGTTAACCTTGAAGCATCTGCTCTATCCAAGGTATTTTGTGCTGGTTGGCGCCCCTTTTACCTGCATGCACTGGAGTCCCTCACCTATCAGATCTGCAGGTATGAGACCTCCATCTGTTGTATTTTGATGGGTTTGTTGAGGGATTCAGTAAATGTTGAACTCTGGATGAGTATGGGAGTTGTTGTTATTGTTGTTGTTGTTGTATACGAGAACACGAAATCTCCGTTGCGTAGGACAGCACCAATACTTCAATCTTGCCAGCTTGCCCCCTGATGAGGGTAGGAAGCTGGGGAGTATGCGATAGAGATGCTGTGGTGATGGTGGTGGTTATGGTGGGATGAATGGTGGGGCTGTCAGAATGATTGACAATGTTGGTGATAGTGTCCACCCACCCCCTGCAGTTGGCTGCGAGCTCGGCGTCTAAACTATTGGTCACAGAATTTCAGAAGTCAGTCTTTGAAATATTTCGATTGGTCGAGCCTCTGCCAAGGTTTTTATGCACCGACCTAGTCTTACGGATGGAGGGGTACCTAGGTAGCTGGGCGAAAACCACCTGTGGCGCAACGTATGATGAGCTTCAGCCTCGCTACACCCGCGCCACTAACCAACTCATACCAGCCACGTTGTCCCACCGCATTTACTCAGCCTTGCGACTGAAGCTCGTAACTTTTTTCGAGCTTGAAGGAGCTTCCCTTGTCGCATCACCTATCTCGACAGCGCGTCGTCTCGTAGGGCTGCCACATTTTTAACCCACACTGCCAACTGGATCCACGCTATACGACATCACGCGCGCCATGGATGACCTCTATGATGAGTATGCGTTTTTACCTGTCTCGAATGCCATGTACAGGAGCTGACCGCGTCCAACAGGTTCGGCAATTTCATTGGTGAGGATGCCGAAGCATCTGAGGAAGAATCCCAGCGTGGTGATGATACCGCCGCCTACCTCGACGACGACGAAGACCCCGAAGATGCCCCCGAGACCACAGGCCAAGAGTTGATGGAAATCGACCAAGAAGGGCCATCGAATGCCGTAGTCCTACACGAGGACAAGCAATACTATCCTACCGCCCAACAAGTATACGGCCCAGATGTCGAAACCCTGGTGCAAGAAGAAGATGCCCAGCCACTCACCCAGCCCATTATCGCTCCCGTCGAGGTCAAGAAGTTCTCCGTCGAAGAAGCCGACCTCCCTCCCGTTCATTTCGATCGCAACTTCATGACAGATCTTATGAACTTCCCCCAACAGATACGCAATGTCGCACTGGCCGGCCATCTGCACCATGGGAAGACTGCCCTGATGGATATGCTTGTTCTCGAGACCCATGACATTGTCGACAGACTAGAGAAGCGGACCGGCAAGAAGAGGGACGAGCAGCTGCGGTATACCGACACCAGCCTCCTAGAGAGGGAAAGAGGCGTCTCCGTCAAGGCCGCACCCATGAGCTTGATCCTTCAAAGCACCAAAGGAAAGTCTCACCTGTTCAACATTATAGATACCCCCGGCCACGTCAATTTCGTCGACGAGGTCGCGTCAGCCACGCGCTTGGTCGACGGCATCGCGCTGGTCGTAGATGTCGTCGAAGGTGTTCAGGTCAACACCGAGCAGATCATAAAGCACGCCGTTCTCGAGGACATTCCCATGACCCTAATAATCAACAAGGTGGATCGTCTGATCCTCGAACTCCGACTCCCTGCGACCGATGCCTACTTCAAGCTCAAGCACGTCGTCGAGTCCGTCAACACCGTCATCGAGAACACGAGACCAGGCCTCGGCGAGAAGAAGAGGTTGAGTCCAGAAAAGGGGAACGTCTTGTTCGCATGTAGCGACATGGGATGGTGTTTCACCCTACAGTCCTTCGCAAAGATGTATGCGGACACTTTTCCTGGCGTCAACACCGAAGAGTTCGCCAGGCGACTCTGGGGTGACGTCTACTACAACGCTACCAAGAGGACCTTCAGCAGGAAACCCATACAAGGAAGGCAGGGCGCCGAGAGGTCGTTCGTCACTTTCGTGCTCGAACCCATATACAAGATATTCTCTCACACCATCAGCTTAAGCCCCGAGGATCTCAAGCCCATGTTAGAGTCTTTGGGTATCATACTAAAACCCTCGCAGTACAGGATGGATGCCAAGGTGCTTCTGAAGCTGGTTTGCGAGCAGTTCTTTGGCCCGTCGACTGGTTTCGTGGACATGATCGTTCAGCATGTTCCCTCGCCCGTAGAAGCGGCCGAACACAAGTTGCAACAGTACTACACCGGGCCCTTGGACACGAAAGTGGCAGAGGCTATGAATAAATGTGATCAAGACGGTCCTCTGGTCGTACACATTACAAAGCTATTCAACTCGGCTGATGCCAAGAGCTTCTATTCGTTTGGCCGGGTCATGAGCGGAATTGCTCGCCCTGGGATGCAAGTACGGGTCTTGGGAGAGGGTTATTCCATCGACGATGAAGAGGATATGGCTATGGCTACTATCGACAGTGTCTACATTGCCGAGACCAGGTACAATGTCGAAACCACCGGCGTTCCTGCTGGCAATATGGTTCTGCTCAGTGGTGTCGACAACTCGATCGTCAAGTCAGCCACGATTGTACCACCAAGGCTCGAAGACGACGAAGACGCCTACATTTTCAAGCCCATCACACATTTCACGGAATCGGTCTTCAAGGTGGCCGTCGAGCCTATCAACCCTTCAGAACTTCCGAAGATGCTGGATGGCTTGAGGAAGATTAACAAGAGCTACCCCTTGATCACAACCAAGGTCGAGGAGTCGGGAGAGCACATCGTCCTAGGAACGGGTGAGCTGTACATGGATTGTGTGCTTCACGATCTCCGGCGGTTATATGCGGACATGGAGATCAAGGTGTCCGACCCGGTAACACGCTTCTGCGAGACGGTAGACGAGATGTCTGCGACGAAATGCTACGCTATCACGCCAAACAAGAAGAACAAGATAACCATGGTTGCAGAGCCCCTAGACGATGGCATCGCCGAAGACATCGAGAGCGGTCATGTGAAGCTGCGGGATGGGGCACGAAAGGTTGGCAAGTTCTTCCAAGAGAAATACGGATGGGATCTGCTGGCCGCCAGAAGCATATGGGCATTCGGACCGGATGAGATGGGACCCAACATCTTACAAGACGATACACTCGAGGTATGTTGAAAGTTGCTGGCTGCCCATGCTGAGATCGCCGTCAAGCGCCTTACTACGCATACCATTCTCTACGCGGGCGCCCGGAAGGTTGCGTTGCGTCGCTGCATTTGGTAACGTATTCGCGGCCTCCCAGCCTTCAGCCTCACCATTCTAGAATATTGTTTCCTTCTGGAATAGCACCTGATGTTTTCGGCAGGTTGATAAGACGCTCCTGAGGAGTGTGCGCGAGACCATCCGCCAAGGATTCAGTTGGGCAACTCGCGAAGGCCCTCTGTGCGAAGAACGTGAGTACCTACATTTCGTTTCATTCTAAGATATCTCCATCCCACCACCTCGCATCCGACCCTGTGGCTTGCTGTCTAGTGGGCATCCTCCAGTCACCGCTAGACCCGGATGCCTCGTAACCAGAACATACCTCCACGACGAAGTATCCGCGATGTATTCACGCTTTTTACACCCATTCGGCTACATGGTTTCTCCGTATCGTCATCATTGTGCGCCGATGTCACGCAATCGAGATTCCTTGGGGTTGCGCCGCAGGGGTGTCAGGTACCAGGGCCCTCAGTACGAGACGACCGGGGGCACACATGCTTCACCTGCTTCATCTTTTAAAGCGGCAGAAAGACGTGGCTGGTACCCATGCTCAACCACATGCAGGAAATGACCAGTGGAACCAGTACCTCGTCTGTCCGCCAACAAGAAACGAGAACTGTACCCATTTCCTTTTGTGTCTTTTGCAGTTTGGCGCTTTACCGCTCCCTTCCCCCCCAGCAATGGCGTTTCCACTTTTTGCCTCAATGGCCATATGGCATGTCCCGCGATGGTGCTCGCCTGCATGTGGTACCCATGGAACTCGCATGAAGCCGCACAGGGTTTTCCCTGTCGTTACAGGGCTGCTAGCCAATTCTGCCCACGCCAAAAATGCGAGGGAACTTCGGCATCTCTTTGGGTCTTCGTTACCGGCCAGGCTCTGGACACCGATATTACTGCACTTGGAAATAATTACGATAGCCGGGGTACCACAGTCGGTCGCTCGGTCGCGCGCTTCTTGTGCTCCTTCACCGCAGCTTAGCTGCCTACCTAGGTCCTTGGTCTCCAATGTTGTCCGGATCGATACGCGAGCAAGACTAAGAGCAGGACTCGCTAGGAACCGGGACCAGGGAATGACCGACGATCCCCTCGTGTTATCCTTTGGCTTCCCATCTCTTTTGGCATAGCGCACATTGATTTCTTGTTGTTACCTACCATATGCACGGACTTTCTGTCTAACTAACCAATTCTTTCTATAGCCATCCGCAACACCAAATTCCGCATCACCGACGTCTCCTTAGCCCAGGAAGCTATCTTCAGGGGTGGCGGGCAGATCATCCCTACGGCACGCAGGGCCTGCTATAGCTCCTTCCTGATGGCGTCGCCGCGGCTCATGGAACCCCTCTACTCGTGCTCCATCACGGGTCCCCAGGAAGAGGTGCACAGCGTAGTCTACAATGTTCTAGGGCGTCGCAGGGGCCACGTGCTCTCAGACGGGCCCGTCGCTGGGACCCCCCTCTACCGCGTAGACGGCCTCCTCCCCGTCATAGACTCGTTTGGTTTCGAGACCGACGTTCGTATCCAGACCCAGGGCCGCGCCGCCGTAAGTCTCGTCTTCGACAAGTGGGCCAAGGTCCCTGGTGACCCTCTCGATAGGGACGTCATCCTGCGACCGCTGCAGCCGGCCGATACGCAGGCTACGGCTAGGGATTTCGTGCTCAAGACGAGGCGGCGGAAGGGCCTGAGCGAGGATGTTTCGGTGGCCAAGTTTTTGGAGCCCGAGTTCTATCAGAGTCTGATGGAAGGGGGTACATTGGGGTAGGTAGGCGCTGGAGTAGAGCGGGGAGGTGTAAATAATGTAGGATGAAAGGAAAAAAGATGAGTGATTGCATGGACTCACGTATGTCCACGAATTAGTAGCAATCCTTGTGACGATAGGTGAGGAAGGTTTCCCCCCCTTTTATCCTTCTTGCCGCTTCCTCTCCACCCCTTCTAGCCGCGAGGGTTGGTTGGAAAAAGGGGGTTCGAAAAGGAGACGACATACATATGTGTGTATGGTGTCAGGCACTAGGACTCCCACCACCACACACATCCTCCTAGGTACGTGAGTCTAGGAGTTCCCATAGGCCGCCGTATGTGCGTACGTACGAGAAGAGAGAGAAAGACATGAAAATGGGGAATGAATGTATAATGGTTCAAAAAGGACAACAGAGAGAGAGAGAGAGAGAGCCGGAGCCCAGCCGTCGTGGTTTCCATATATTATTATTGGTCGAGAACGGTCTTCGTCCTCCTCGTCGTTTGATTTGATTGATTTCTGTTTACCACGAGAGTATCAATCTCATGAACTGCTTGCTCTCTCTAGATATATAACTAGGTTACACATACATACATGATAACCCAAATAAGAAACAAGGCAAAGGAAAGGCAAGTGAAGGGAAGGGAAGGCAAGGGAAGGGAAAGGCATACATACATACATATCCCAGAGAAAGAAGGAAACTTCATCCAATTCATTTCATGATGGGCCTCTAGATGAGTAAAGTAACTAACTGCTTAGATAGATAGATATTTTTACACATAGACTACTACTTACTTCAGTGAGGAGGTAGGGAGGGAGTATAGAGGACTTTTCATGTCTACATGCCATGGCATTGTTCTTCAGTGGTGTCATCATCATCATCATCATCATCATCTCGAGGGTTCTCATCCCCCTCCCCCCCCCCCCCCCCCCCCCCCACCAATACTTTTCGTCTCGATGATGTCAGTCAGTCAGTCAGGCAGTCAGTCAGGCAGTCAGTCAACCAGTGTGGTATTACTACCTATATGAGGCAGGTAGGTATGTAGGTAGGTTATGTTGGTCGCTATTAGATCTACATCACGCTGGTGTGGTATGGCATGGAATGGTTATGTATGCGCGACATAAAGAGCAACGCTGGTGGTGGTGGTGGTTTACTACCTATTGACATAGGTATTCATGTATTTAGATATGTTTCTCTCTGTGTAGATGTGACATATATTATGATAGAAGCAGGCTTCTATTGAATTTCAAATAAATGGTTCACTAGAATGAGATGCTGGTTCCTTTCTATCCGGCTCGATGGAATACTCAAGGGGGTTTGATGGATGATGAAATCCCCCCCCCCCCTTCTCCCCCTTTCGGGGTTAACCTGAATCGATGCTATCCATCACGACAAAACAGTCTATCTGTCTCTGAGTTGGGACGAATGATAGAGACAAGCTTCTTGTTATTAGTAGTAGAACCAAACTTTATTGTCCATCGGAAAGCAGTAACCAACTACCTAGACTACCTACCTATCTAGGGTGACGAACTACCGGCAGGAGGCGTATCCCGGTCCTTTTTTTTTGTTAGGGGCATCGTGATCATGAGAGAGGGAACCCAAAAAATAAAAAATAAAAGCCTCGTGGTATACACGTGTATTACACAGGGCTGTTTTTTAAGGAGGAAAAGCCGAAGAGGAAATGTTAAAAAAAAAAACAGGGTAATCAGCAGCGAAAACCTTATCGCCAGCCAGCCCGAGGTAACCCCCATTTGTTATCATCCCGAGGTAATTCTTTTAAAGTTGGAAGGCGATCTCGTCTAGATAGCTAGGTACATAGATAGATAGCTAAGTATATGGTCATCGTGTGATAAAAAGTTCCCTGAAAGGGGCAGGTCGGTAGTAGGTAGGTAGGTAGGTAGTGGTAGATACAAGAGCCTCGTGGCGGGATGGCTTCTTCTCACCATGCATGCATGGCTACGGCGAGGGATGTGTGTGTGCGAGTGTAATAATAAGTTCCGGCGGTAAGAGCCGGTCTCCGGTAAAACGCCAGTCCAGACCTTCATACTTTTTTTTTGTTAAAAAAAAAAAAAAAAAAAAAACCTCTACCGAGTGAGTGAGCTGTGAGCTAGGCGCCGTCCCCTTGGAATCTCGCACAGACAAGAGGGGGGTGGGGTAGGAGTTGTCAGGTTCCACCGGTTTTTGTCTGTGAATCTTGGCAGCGCTATAGTAGCTTTCAAGATGTCCCGATTCTGGGACCAGAGACCACGCAGGAAAACTCTTGGAAGTTGTGATGTCGCGGTCGCGGAATACGAAAATAGCTATATTCAACAACCAGGGAAGTACGTAAGCCCGGTCAGATATATAGCCAACCTGCCGCAGGGCAGGGCAAGGCGTAGACTACCTACCTACACATTGCCTACAAGGTAGGTAGGTATGTTATGCGGGACATACTGCGTTGATAGATAGACCTTCTTTCGCCGCCGCGCTTAAAGGGCCTGATTCGCACCGGGACCAGGGAGGTAAAAACTCGCTATCCAAAGGACTGGCCGCGGAGCCCGAAAAGCGGCAACTCAGATGGAAATGATCGGGTAGGTAGGTATTTGACGATAATCGTCGAATGGATGTCCCAAACCGAAATTCTGAAAGTACCGAAGTACCTACGACGCGGACGAATGTACCGCCGCCTTGGGTATTTCGAGGAGGCTAGTAGAGCGACAATGCAAAGAAGACCGGATGGAGACTAGACACTAGGTAGATGGACGGGGCAGCGGGGGTGGGAAGAGACCCCTAAAAGCTTCCCATCATCCTTTCAGACCATCCACTAGGTATGGAAGAAGACCCGGCAGTTGTTCTCGAAGGATCCTTCTTTCGGGACCGGTCTCATTCCAAGTCGATGAGTAGTACCTAGGTAGGTAGGCGTTCGGCACTACGTAGTCTCTATTCTTATGTATCAGCCTATTCCTGATAGGTATCCTCCATCTTCCTTTTCAGACTGGGAAGAGGGAGGGGATCCATCCGGCTTGAGTATCAGTTTGAGTATCAGGCCTTCTTTAGTTGACACAAAAGGGATAATCTAGATTCTGTCTAGGTACCCTTTGCGGAGTCCACTTTTCGGAAGTAATGGAATCGAACTTTTTCGTAATGACTCTAGGTACCTGTGTCTTGGGTACGTCGAGAGGATCGAACCGCAAATACAGGAGTCGGGCAAGACTGGCCGATGAGATCGATGCAAGAATCATCTGATGTTGGTTTGGTAGGGCGTAGGTAGACAGGTAGACAGGTAGACAAGAGATGTCAAAGTTTCGGCATCTCCCGTAGACATGTCCGAAGTATCACCTGGCTACCGGTACCGTTGTGATTCTTGACATTGTCCTAAGTGAGCCACACTTTCTCTTCTCGCGTATCTGGGGCATATTAATTGCAATATCAGCCACAGTGGAGGAGACATGCATGCTGGCACATTCTGGGTCTTATTAATGATAGGGTCACGTAGCCAAGTTCTGTTGACGACGACTGGTGAATGTTTTGTCGTAAATGTTTTCTCTTTTCGAATTCTTGATGTTGATCTTAGGATGATCTTAATACTATTTTGCTGGGATGGGACCAACATACGAGTTCAGAATGCATGCTAGACGATTGCTTCCGTGTGCCCGGGAAATCGTAAGAACTCTGTTCAAACAACCGTCCGACAGAGCCCGGTCTCGACTTTCGTGGGGCGGCGATGACCTGTCGTCGCTCGCATTTGCCACAGGCCCATCTTGCTAGTGCTCTTGGTAGGCTTGGTAGGATGATAGACCTGGCAAGTTCCGGGCTGTCTGGCTGTTTAGGCAGGGATCTTGGAAAGCCATGCATGCATCCTCGAACGGTTGCACGTGTGATAGGTGAGTGGTGACTGCTCACACTCATTTTCGATGAAGATGGTCCACGACCCCCAGAGCGCGCTTGGTTGATGATAGTACAGAACCTCTCCGGAGGCGTTCGCCTGCATCTGATGATGAAAAATGTGCGCATGACAGACCAACGTCTTGAAGTCTAATGGAATAACGGAGCATTACTGGGAAGGCTGGCCAAAGGAGTTTCCCCATGCCAACATGGGACGACTAGGACACTCTTGCTTGGTAGTTGACATCAAATAGCATGCAGCCTGTCGTATCCTTTCCCGCGCTGGACATTGCATATGATCGGGTCTCAGACGCATGTCTCGAGCATTTTGTTCAGAACCCCCCTGAGAGTGTCGTTCTCCAGGGCTGCAGCCACTCTTTCCTTGTCAGCGAGTTGTTTGTTGACTTGGTCATCTTGACTGTGGGATCCCTCCTTGATCATGACATCCACCCGATAGGTGGGGGGCAGTGCCTGCTCAAGACGTACCCTCACGCCGAGACCGATGACAGTAGCTAACGAACAGTGGGTGATGGTAGGGGTGATCTTGACAAGCACACGTGTCAATGTATCAGGTGCTGCAGCCGCAAATGGGGATGGGGTAATATGAATGTCTGGCAGGTTGACAACTGCCAGTTGACCCAGTGATAGGGGATGCTCTGGATCAGAGATGGTCGATATGAGATCTATGAAACGTTAGTGGTCTGATGATCACATGGTATCTCAAATTAGATGACTTTAAGTTGGAATGGAACGCTTCGGAAACAGGAGAGCCAAGCACCAAGTCATAAATTTATTACGAGGGCGAAAAGAGAGCTTAAGCTTATCAGAATAGATCTGTTGGAGTGCGCGGCAACTATGGAGTTGGACGAATTGCCGCGGAAATGATGACGGTGGCAATGAATGGCGTTGAAACAAACGACGTCGTTGCATCGCAGTGCATAGATGTAAGGAGCTGCAGAACATGACGCATTGAGGGAGGTGTGTCTACTGCCACAACACAACACAAGAGGGACGTGCAATGGGAATGTGTTTGAGGCGGACTTACCATAAATCTCCTGCTCGTCGATGGGCTCGGCAGTGAAGTCGTCTTCGCTCTCTGTATCGTGGGACCAAGGCAGGTCGTAGATAGGAGGGGCCAGATAAGAGGGCTTTGGGAGGATACTGTTGAGCTTCAACTCCAGGGTATTGTTGCTACCGGCAGCCTTCTTCCGAGTCTGCCGGGTAGGTAGCTGCGAAGTATTCAAGATGGTGGGGTTGGCGTTGTCCTTGTCTCGGTCCATGGTGACTGACTGTTGGGAGGCGAGTTTACCAAATGAATCGATGGATACAGGTAATGTTCCCTCGGACGCTTAGATGAAACTTGGCCAAGGGACGGATGTCAAATAGGGGGAAGTACTGAAAGTCTGGTATACAACACAGCTCTTGAGTGGAGGTCCTGGACAGGTGCGATGTTGAGTTTTTGATTTTTTTTGTGTTTGTTCTTGTCAAGTAAGTTGTTGATGCTTGGAGACTGGGTGCCATCATATCATAGCGGGGCATCGTCATGGAGGGTTCTAAAGTTTAGGAATGGCGGGGAGGGGCAATTGACTGCTCCGATGATAATCCGAGCACGGCTGGCAGACCGTACTTGGCAGCTGAGCAGTTTCCCTTGGTTTGCCCCTTTACTTACCTAGGTACCCCTTTTATCAGGTACGAAGTACTCTGCGTAGTAATAAAGAGTACTTCGTACCAATCTGTCTAAAATTGAATCCAAAGTTGTTCCTCATTTGGTATCAATTGCGAGTTTGATAATTCATTTATGCATCACGTCTGGCATACATAGTACGCCCTGACTTTGTTGATAGTGGCTGGCATATGGGGTCTATGCGTACGATACCTAAAATGAGTCTTAAGAAAAGGCGTGTTCACGCATTTATTATTATAGTTCCCTGTTGATACATCTAACGTCTGCACGCTCTCATTCATGATGCATGACGTGATACCGCACATCATTGAGCATCAGGGAGCTCGTTCATGCCCGTGATCAGCGTCCGCCCATCTCGTCTTTCCCCCCCATCTTTTTAATCGCCTGCCTATGATAGACATGTACGCCAGGCGTGGAGGCAGATCAGTTGTTCTGTGGGAGATTCCATGGCAGGGATCGTGGAATTGTCGCTGATGATCTGGAGTGAATAGCGGAATAGCAGTCGTGCAGCTCGGGAGACTGTACTTACTTCATATGACCTTGTTCCCCGTTCCCGTCTTCAGATCGGGGACGAGGGCTCGGGGTCATCGGTCGCCTAATCATGCTGTTGTTGGATGACATGTCATGGGCACAGCCCCGGCATGCTGTCCCCATGCGGAGACCACTCCGGGTTCAGCTGCCTCAAAAGAGGATGATATCTATCTTATTACGGGCAATCTAGATTCGCAAGCTTTTCATGACGACTGCCCATGGGTGCGCCCAAACTGCTTCCCCAGATTGCAATTGCATCTGTCAACCCCAACCTAGTCTACCCCTGAGCCCTATCAGCGGGCGCCTGGCAAATGCAGGTACGGCACTCGATCTTCTGGTTCCTGTCAGGTACCCGAAATGGGCTGTGCAGATACGAGGGACGGAGCGTATACCGCTTTCGTCGGTTTACGCGCGGTTTACTATCAGAGTACGCGACTTGTTATTATCTGTAGTGCCCTCTACCGTGTACCGTGCATGCAGTACGACGCGATCACGTCTGGTGCTTGTGACGCGACGCCCTCACGGTCATTCTAGATGCTCCAAGTGGGGAGAGCAGTAATCAAAGCCGTTCTGATGTAACCCGACATGTATGACCATCTCGTGGTTGGTAAAGCGGACGCTCTTGTGTCGTTATAGTTGCATGTGATCGAGTGACGAGGTTTTACTACACTACATACCTAAGCATGTATGAGAGCGAGATATGCTGGTATGATATGACTTCAGATGTTCACTTGATATCACTGGTGTCGAAGACCTGCCAGCCTGCATGCATGCATGCCCTGCCCTGCCCTGCCCTGCTCTTCCGGAGTGGGGGATAAAATGGTCTACGCCAACGCCGCCCTACGGCCCAGTGAAAAGGAACCGAGGAAGGGCCAGCGGTCGCCGCATGGTCTTGGGTAGGATTCTGATTATTAATATGCAAGAAAGATGCTCGCTCAACTACTTAAGTAACTTATCATGCATTGCAGGTCAAGCAAGGTGCGGAATACTCACTCACTTTCCTTTGTTTTATCATCCAACTCTAGGTACTGAAGTAGGTAGTATTTCATGTTATCAGACTATTCTACTCCACGAGCCTCGGCAAAGACGATCCGGGCCAGAGAGGGTCCCGACTTTTAGATTTTAGATTCCGATTCTGGAGATCGTTTTTGCATCATCTCGCCTCAGTCATGCCATAATTGGGGGTCTTTACAACCGCACAAAGCAAGACAATGTTTTCTAGTGTGTGTGTGTGTGTGTGTGTGTGTGTGTGTGTGTGTGTGTGTGTGTGTTCATGTTGAAATACAGACAAGTAGAAAATATGTGTGGCAAACCAATGACATACAGTACATCCAGTCTAGTCGTCTCGCAACATTGACCTAGACTCGACTGCTAGAATAAATAATAAGCTACCACGACAGCGTGTTCCCCGGCAATGGTTATCCGTCTGCTGGTTCCGGCCGACAAGCTTGCCTATCTGGTACAAGCGCTCTGGAAGTTCCAGATGCGCGTGCCACACGGCACATCCCATCATCATTATTAAGCGATGCTGCTACGGAGTAGATAATCTACAGCGTGGGCGTGATACGGTGTGTTACAGCACTTACACAGAAATCATCATCAGCTGCATCATACATAGTACGAGCATCCTAACCTAGCGCCGAATGCTTGGAACGTACTATCGGTCTGTATCTGTATAGTAGGTCTGTATAGTAGGTCTGTATAGTAGGTCTGTAGGCCGACATACTATTTATTAGTGTAGTGTAGTACCTACCGGTATGTGTGTGCTGGCTGCGGTAAGTTCCATGGATCGCGTGTCTGTCTACCGAAAGCACCATAACTCAATACACCCTTGGTTCGGGTTGGTCTATCGTGTATCTCTTGGAAGCCATTACATCGACAGACCAACTCGCTCGAACACACCCTCACCCCCTTTCTTTCCACCCATCTGAACCACAACGATTCTCAGATTCAAGATGCGGGTTAGAAAGTCATACCTACTAATAAGTACCTAGGTACGTACTTAAAGTAGGTACCTACATAAGTACCCAGGCACCCAGGGTATGCGTCTGGCCTTCATCTTCTCATACCTAGTGGCTACAAAACCAGTACTGGCATCGCACAGCCCTATGGAGTTTTCCCCCCTCGAGCCCTCTCTTGAGCCTCCTCCCCTTGCGGCATGTCCCAGGTGAGTGATTATTGATATCCTCTTTGTCTGATATTAACCCCTTGGTCGTTTCACCCTATAGTGGGCTTATTATTGATCCACGCCAGTTCATGCCTGCCTCTCCCAGCACAGAGTTTCAATTCTAGACTTCTAGCCAGGGTCGAGACTCGAGACGAGCCCTGACGACTTTATTCTTGAGAAATGTACTTTCATCCGATCTAGTAAACGTAGCGATGGGATCGAAATCTCTAATGAGCATCAAGGAAGCCCATCAGCCAGGCTGCGTCTGTGGAATGTCTTCTCTGTCAGAGTCAGAGGTGTAGGGAAGGAATTGAATGCTGCTTATATTACTTACCTACCACGGTACTTATGTAGGCAGGCAGTCCGACGGTAAACTACACCGAGGTACACCGAGATTAAAGTATGGCCGTACACAATGAACCCTTGACTTCAACGTTTAGCATATACCAGAGTTCTGGGCCGACGGATTCGCCTTAATTGTCTTCCAAGATTACCGCCCTTCTGGGTTGCCTGTCATCTTGTGATACAACAGATGCCAACCGAAAATACGCCGCATGATACCGTCCGAAATTTAACGTTGACGCCGCAACAGTCTGTAGCAGCAACCAGGTCATTCGGGATGAATTACGTCCTACACCCCCTCTGATATACTGGCAATGTGTAGGTATGGAAAGAGACCTCAAAGAGCTCACGAGTATCTAATAAGTACGTAGGTATCTAGGTGTACACACACTTAAAGCACATACATTAAGGGGGGGTTACGAACTGTCTACAAGTAGGTTATGTACTTATAAAGTACGAAGTACTTAGATTTATACCACGCCTTGCCTGTCTGCCTATTAAAAGTACGCTCTGAGTACTCTATCTGTCCTGCGTCCTGCATCGCGCCATCATCCCGCATACCCAATCCTTCACAAGTTGCGGGCGCCCTATCAAAGCCGTCATCGTTAAGTTTACCGGCTAACTCGAACGAGGACGCCAGTGCCAGGGGCCACAGTCTAAAAGTCTACAGTCCCTCCTGCGCTGAGGCAGGCCCCAGGGCCCCTCACCCTCACCCATCCCGAACCCGCATTTCTTTTAGTTGGTATCCTGCTTGGTAATAAGGGGACCGTTATGATTTATCCCCTCGTCTACCTGAACACCGGGTCCCCCTCCTGGACTCCTGGACCTCCTGGACGGGTTCAGATCAGGTCGCAGCAGTCAGGTATTCTGGTATTCTGACGTCCGTCCCACGTCCGTCCCGCTTCTCGAATTAACTTGGCCTGCGGAATCTTCTATCTACAGACGCTAAAGTACTAAAAGTAGTTGTACTGCGGCTTATTACCCCCACTGCCGGATTCCTACATAGCTGCATAGTACCCCTTGGGACACACTCAATTCCAAGGTTGTCTGTGTTTGTTGAATCGACGCAGCTCCCTCCCGCAACTCCCTTCCGCATCTCGTATGTAACGGCCTCGACGAGCGACCTCGCCGCCGCCCAAAGCCACCTCGACGACCTCCAGACCCGCCGATTCCGAATCAACTGCCTGGAATTGATGAAGTTTGTAGCCCGACGCTCGTGTTGAGGGTTTCGAACCCATTAGGAAACGCCGCAGCCATGTCCCACGATCCCTCCGCCCGGAGGTTGCTCCCGCAGAGCTCCCATGTAAACTCGTTCGCCTTTGCGCCGCCGACATACCAGCCTCCCAGGGAGACACAAAAGAGTGCGCCATGCCATCGCGCGCTGTGCCGACCTGGATAGAGTCTGCTAACGCCGCTATCTCGCAGATTATGTCTTCGTCGACGAACATAACCGGCACAAGAGGCTGAAGGGTATGTGAACCCTCACACTCCCTCCCACTTATACATATCACATATAGCTAATGGAACTTGCCAATGGATTCAGTGATGAGGGTAAGCAATCAGATAAATTCGTCTAGGCTGCGTAACACCCTTTTGCATAGGCTGCCAGAGAGAATATCTTGCTGACGCTCGAGGGTTCTGATGTCGGCTGCCTCTACCTGAGCCGGCATCCGGACAGGAGAGGTCGTCGGCAGAGTGACCCCCAACTCATATAGGCTTGTGAAGGTAAGCGAGATGTTATCGATGTGAATAGAGATGGTCTCGGGACACCGGCTAAGTCTGACGAAGGTTGTCGAAGACGAAAAATAAAATGCGACGCCGCCACCACGAATACGTGGCCTTGCTCGGCTTGCATCCGATTAAAACTGCACTGCGTGCGGCCCAACGGACAGTACGACGGCTCGCCGACGGATACGCAAGCGTACGAACCGTCGAGGTCGGAATATGAAACGGTGCATGGACAAGACGGCTTCAGGACGATGGCTATGCAACAGCCGCAACACCAGCCACCACCGATGATGGGAGGCCCCCCAAAGACGGGAATGTATCCTTCCCCCGGGGGCTACTCCGACCATTCGAGCGTCTATTCGTCCGTACCGTATGGCGATGCGTCTGCACCACAGCATCATATGCCATATGGTGCTGTTCCTCAGTCGATGGGGGTCATGGATCAGCCTTACGCCCCAGCGAGCGTGTTTCCCACTCCTCCCATGCACCAGTCATCTGCTCATTCGGAAGCATCGCCCGAGTCGTATCGCCCAGATCCGTACGGGCAGCATGATCTGTCCGACCTCCTAGGCGCTCTCAACGTTAATGAGCGAGGCACAGGTTTGTCCCTTCTCTCATCTGACGAATAGTCGGTGTACTGACTTGAGAAGCGCCGTACTTGAACAACAAGCTAGCGCTGGCGGCACATGATGAAGAACCAGCCGTGGAGGAGGCAGATGATTTCAAGAACACCCTACCGCCGATGCTCTCGGGTCCCGGTTTGAAAATACGAATACCGCCGGAACTGATGCCGGATGAAGAGACCATCATGCAGTACTTCGAACTGTACTTCGCCAACGTGCATCCTTACGTACCAGTCCTGAACAAGGCTCAATTATATCAGCAATGGAATACGAACCGTGAATCGATATCGCCTCTCCTGTTGGAGGCCATATTTGCGGTAGCCGGTCGGCTCGCGGATGAGCCTGCGCAGGGGCAGCAGTGGATTGCATTGGCTTCCAGTGAGGATCCCGAGACGCGAAGACGGAGCGGTGAAGGCAGGGCTAACCGTGTTCAGAACATGCCGACTCCTTTATGGATGTGCCGCGGCTGAGTACGCTGCAGGCGCTCTTGATCATCCTGAAGGCGAGGGAGGCCGTGCCAAAGCGAGGATATTACTATCGCTCGTGGATGTCCATCGTCCATTGCGTTGCCATGGCCAAGGATCTCGGACTCGACGAGCATTTCGAGACGCATCGAGCGGGCAAGTCTTGCGGGTCTTCTCCGGCGGATTGCATGACCAAGAGCCGCATATGGCAGACGATATTCGTCTGCGAGACCATGATAGCTGCCCCTCAAGGTGAGGTCTTCTCGTCACAACGAGAATATTCCCCGACGCGCTAATACTTGCCAAAAGGTCGTGACGATCTCTCCGTAGAGCTGGACACGTTGGATTTCACCGTACCGAGACCTCTGCCGGGCACCGACGAGAGTGAATATTCGATCACGCGAAATTTCACCTACATGACTCGGATCGTTCGTAACATCCACCGGATGAACACGATATATGCCAAGATCAAGAAGAAGAAGGACTGGGGGATCGACCCGGAGTTTGTCCAGCTCAACCCTGATATGAACGCGTGGCTGAACGACCTCCCCGCGGACATGTGCGTTACTTTTCCGCCGGACGGCTCGCCGCCATGGCTACCCTCGCACTTCATCGGGAACCTGCATTCGTATTATTATCTGAGTGCCATCTTGCTACATCGGCCGCAGTTGACGTTTCTAGATCCGACCGGCCTGGATGGCCAATGGAGATCACACATGGTCATGGGCTACAATTCCGCCAAAGCGCTGTGTCGCCTCCAGGAGTCTATGCTACAATCTTTTGGTCTGAGCGGGCTTCAATGCATGCAGAGGGGCATCAGTTTCACGATATACGCCATCCTCTCCTGCATCGTGCTGCACCTTGTGCGTCGTCTTGATTTTCATTTGGCTTCTCTCCGGGATGATCTAACCAGCTAACACGGCATCACGTACAGGTTGCCCTGACCTCCCCTGATCCGGAGCTCAACACGGATGCCCGAGACTATTTCACGCGGCACATGAGGATTTTGGAAAAGACTATGCCGTCCTGGCCGCTACCAGAGATGATCAAGCAGATCGATGCCGTGCGGGAAGCGTTCTCGGCCGATATCAGGAAACCGTTCGTCCTGAAGCCTAGCTTCCCCTACGGAAGTCCTCACCCCAGCAACCAGTCCAGCCCGCCGAGGGCCAACACTTTCAAGCCCCCAATGCTGCGGACGACCTCTTTGGATCCGGGTCTGGAGTCTCACGGCGGTCAACATTCCCAAGTCAGTTATGCCAACCATCCCATTACGCCCATCTCTGCTGGTTCTGGAGACAACAAGAGTGACTCTCCTGCCATACAGTCACTGTCAATGATGGCTTCCGGCCAGAGCGCGCATACTCCTCTCCCACACAGTTTGCCAGTAGCGGAACATACCTCCTGGAACCCCTCTCGTATATTTGAGTGAGTTTTAAGACCCCCCCTTTTTTAATCTAAAATCCGTGGCCGGTGAGCCCCCTGCCCTATAACGACGTGTGCTGATCCAGATCAAATAGCCAATGGAACACGACTTTTGGTACGCCCCAGCTTGAACCCCCGCCGGTGTCGGTAGCCCCCCAGTCCAACTCTCTAAACGTTACCTCATCTTCAGGTGCCCCCGAAGTCCCAACCACCCAGGACATTCAAATCGCGACGGGATCCCTCCCAGCCGTATCGCAGCCTCTGCCTCCCCAACAGTACACGGCCCCGTCGGTGCAGACTTTTGTCACACCAGCAATGTGGCAAGAGTCGGTCGCTAGCGTCTACGAGGGTGGGATGAAGCGGCATTGGGATTACGATAATGGTAGTTCCATTGCTGAGACCATGAATAAGCGACGATAGACCAGGTCGAACCTGAGATCGTGAAACACGCTAGTAGATGCCACCTTCTTTCTCGGTCATGGCACGATCGACCACGTTACGACCTACGACTCGAGAATGTTACTGCGCAGACTACCACCAGCCGGAGCAAGGCGAAGCACATGTACCCACTCGCACTCATCTATTTTACCTACAGTATCTACAGGTCCCCTTTTTTTCTCTCATCTTCTAGCACATGTACATCTCGTGGGGGGTTTCACAGGACGATATCGACAGGACCGGACACGATAGGAAGGTCAAAAGAATTGGGGGGTGGGCGTGCGAAATGGAATGACTGCAATGATCATGATCTATCTGTAAAGTAGGTAACGACGCAAAACACGGGATGACGATAGGCTATACAAAAAAAAAGAGAAAACGAAACCAATCATGTCGACTTCTTTTTTGGGAGGACCTGGATCAGGGGTAAATGAAGGGGGTGGGGGCCGGCCCGGTTTGACACAAAGAAGTGACCAGCGATGATTGATTTGGATACAGAGAACGCAAAAGCTAAGCTGCAAAGACACACCCCTCCCAACCAAGGTAGCATTTGGGGGGAGGCAGGGAGGGAGGGAGGGAAACTCAACGAACGGTGTTATTTCCACGGAACCGACAGATAACGCCGAACGAGCGGGATGCTTGGAGCTCTGTTTTTTTCCACTCTCCTGCGGGAGCTGCCTCTTGTACAGTAAGATCTGCACGAGCAGGCGGATGATGCTAATGATGATGGCGTTGCTTGCTAATGCACGGAACATCCTCTCTTTTCTTTCTCTCTCTCTCTCTCTATCTCTCTCTACTGGATCTCATCCTCCTACTCCTCTTTCTTTCTTTTGATACCATCCATCACATTCCTATACCTCGCTCATGGTCATGGGGGGAGGTAACAGACAGCTCGGTTTGAGCTGTCAAACAGGGTTACCGACGGCGAAGGGATGGGGAGGAGGCAGAAGGGGAAAGAAAAGGAAAACAACAGAAAAGAAAAGAGCGTGTCTCGAGGAGGAGGAGGAGGAGGAGGAGGAGGAGGAGGAGGCTTGTTGTCCTCTTTGACGGGGAAGAGAGAGGAGAGAGAAAGGAGAAAACAGATATACATACATGCATACATGCATACATACGTACATATACATATACCCTTTCGGCGAACATGATGAATAATAGAATATACGAAGAGAGCGTATCTCCTTCTTCTTTTTCACCTTTCGATGATGATGATGATGATCATCATAATCATTATCACCATCGTTGTCGTTGTCGTCTTCTACGAGAAAAAAAATCAAGCCTGAATCTATCTATCTATCTATCTATGTCTCCATGTAAGGTATCCAACTCACGTAGGTATACTATTTTTTTTTCTTTTACTACTTTACCTAGACTAACTACCTGGGAATATATCAATCAATTAACAGGTAGTCTAATCTCTACTATAGATCTGATAAAGCAACCAAGCAAAGCAACCAAGCAAAGCAAGCGACCAAGCTACCAGGCGGCGGGCGGTACGGAGCAAAAAGGGAGGGAGGTCAGGCAAAGAATCAGTTTTTACCTTGCTATACTTACATGGTGGTCTGGTCTGCTTGCGGGGAAGGGGGAAGGGGGAAGGGGGAAGGGGGAAGGAAGAGAAAGCTGTGATGCTTTGTTTGTTAGTTATCTGCATACCTGCTGCCAACGTTTGTTTAGAAGCATGCTTCTCCCTTTCGGGGACGTGGCGGCCCGGCGTCCTTGCTGCAGTTGTGTGTGTGTGTGTGTGCTGCTGGACTAGATGTAAGTGGATAGAGTTAAGTACGAATATGGTCACCGTGGGTACGTATATACATAAAGTAGATAGATACGTGCGTTACGAGCGAGTAGAAATCCTTATGCATGGCATGAAGAACGAGGAGAAGCATCATGCTTTTCTTGTTGTATGTATGTATGTACGTTAGAAGCTTCATGCACCTCAATTTTTTTTCTACCTGTTCTACCCGCGAATGTATGCATGCATGTAGGTCACGAACGAACGAAACAAACCAACCCACCTTCGAGACCGGCGAGACACCCGTAAAGTAAGCCTTCCTGGGTTACGTCTCCAGCTGCTGCATATTGAAAGTTCGTGGGGTTGAAATGTCTCTCGTACACCGCGGCAGGTAACATAACAATGGTGGCTTGCTTTTTCGAAACATGGTCAAGAGGAAATTTTTACCTGACAGGAGGAGATGAAGATGATGCCAAGTAAAGAATGCCGACAGTCTCTACCTTAGGTAGGTAAGCATACGATATTTTGCATTTTATCTTACAGAAGCTGGCCTCCTCGTCGTCTCGTCTCGTCTCGTCTCGTCTCGTCTCGTCTTGTCTCCTCCTGATGGTGGTGGTGGTGGTGGTGTCACACCTGTTACGACGCGCTCTGGCGTGCTACTTACCGGCATGTGATACTGTACGAGCGTGAGCCCCAGTTACATTTCCCACCAATCGTAACCCTGTCACGCTGTTACTATCTTACGCCTTTTCTTGTAGAATGATGAGACTAAAACGACATCCCTTTTTCCCCCCTACTTTCTGACCTGATAATCTGCCCTTTGTATGTGGGTTGTTGCAGGCACAGGTGACAATTGCAGCGCGTGGTCTAAGGTGAGGTGATAGAGAGAACCATAATCGGAGAGCTTATGGTTCCTCCCCCGGGTCGTCTCGCAGGCTGTCAAAAAGACATGTACATACATCGGTGAGGGGCTGTATAGATATACTACCTACATACCTAGGTAGGTACTTAACTTACCTACCGGGAGATGCGGTAACATGTTCCCGTCTCTACATGCGTACGATAGAAAGTGCTGGGTAATAAAGTTAGAAGGGGGGGGGGGGGGGGGGAACCGATTTTTTTTTCTTCGGTATCTCGGCCTTTGTTTTACGACCTCGTTCTCGCCTCCTATTAGGATCATCAAGGACCTGACATACCTACTATTGTCGTTGTGGGTGTAGTAGTTTGGGGGGAAACATCCAATGTTGAGTCCTGCCACAGGGGGGTAAAAGCAACAAGGGTGAGGAGGAGGAGGTACATACCTAACCTAGAGGATACTTACCACGCACGCTGCTTTGACGTTGACGGACCCAACCACGTTGCTTGCTGCGTCTTGACTTGCAGCGAGCAAGCAGTATGCACGAGGGTGCCGTAAGGCCCCGGGAAGTGGGTGATACTGTAGCCGCCGAGGGGGTTTGGTACTGTAGTGTACCCAACGAGATGTAATTGGATAGGTCACCCCCCGAGTCACACGACCTTTTGTAGCTTCATATGCAAGTAGCCTAAGGTTACTGTATGTTACCTACCTACACAAGCGTATATGTTACGTTCGTACTTCGTACCGTAGGGAATGCATGATTCGATGAGGCGGGGGTATTCTCGGGACGGACAAGCAAGCATGCACCTGGCAACCCATAAGACTTAAAATGTGTACCGGTAACGAACGGATGGCGACGGCGACGGCGATGGCAATTGAGTAAGTACTTACAACACACCGCCAAGCTTGTTACTTGCCCCGTGGATTACATAGACATTACCTACCTAGGTATCTGTGTCTGGCTCGTCACCCTTCTTCGCTACAAATTACTCGATGCAAAGAGGTATCCTAGTCATCATTGGCTCACCATCCGGATAGAGAGAGGCTCGTTCGACACGTACTTAGCGGGGGAATTGCCGTGTGACCCCCCACGTTTTTATAACCGCAAGAACTTGAATACAGTAACTGCCCAAGTAGGTAAGCAGAGCGTAATAAGAGCCGCCTTCTCTGCGTCTAAAAAGAAAGACACTGGGTTACATACTAGTAGGTGAAAACGGACTTCGTTATTGCACACTGAGTGTCTTCTTGTATGCCTGAAATCTTGGGGTTGGTTCGAACGGGAGTAAGTACGGAGTATTACTGTTGGATCACCAGTCACGGCGTCACAAGCTGAGATTTCGAATCATGTCGCTTTGACGCCCTGCGCTGCGTCTTTTCTTAAGACCGCTTCATCCGAGCCTGGCTCGATGCATTGTAGCGCGCCCCTTGCATGTTGAGACCTGCCTGCCTGCTGGAGACGGTTTCCGGACCCCTCCGCTTTGCCCTTGGGGTCGCACAAGTTTGGCTGAACAGCTTCGGCCCGAATCAAGAAGGATTTTCATCATAAGCCCCAATAATGCAAGTTTTTTTCAGTAATCTCGATTCGTCTAGTGGTCAGGATACCTGCTTGTCATCTTCACTTCAACCAGCTGAAGACAGCTCGCAGGTGGCCGGGGTTCAATTCCCCGATCGAGAGAGTACTTGTCATTTTCGTTTTTGCTCTTGCACTTGCTCATAAACTGACCGCGATCCCTTTTTTTTTTTTCACATTTAATTTTTAGCGATTCCCGGATTATATTTCTTGAAATTGTTGAAGGGCCAACGTGCAAGAATGACCGATTATGTCGCCATCTCCATGGCCGCAGTCATTGCAAAAACCGAAAGATTTCTGTGGCGCTTTTTTTTTTTTTTTTTTTTTTTTTTTTTTTTTTTTTTTTTTTGGCACTCTTTTCGAGCACTGCAGGTCGTTTCTGTTGGGAGTTCAAGCTGCAGCTCATGCTTGTTGGTGACCGCTGGCGCAGAACCGACGTGTCGCTGTCGTAAAAGGGATAGCGAGTCTATCGAATCAATACTACATGCTCCTTTTGTCCCGACTTTGTTTGTGGTGGGCATCACCACCACAGCAAGTTCGTTATCAATCGTATAAGCAGCATAAATAAGTCTCAATCGGGACTCGGATTATGCTATATTCAATCAAGTAAGACGAATGATACATGTATATATCAGATTTATCATGCGAGTGCTCTCTCCTATGGAACAAGAATTCCATGTGCCGCTTGGATTCATCCATACCGTTTCAGGGGCTGACCATTCATCCGTGTTTCTTTCAAAATCGGGGCTGTTATGGGCGGCCAAGTCCGCCAAGGCCACACACTGGTAGTCTCTTTATCATTTCGTCCCTCGAGGGGTAGACAGTATGGGGTCGAGTATTTTCAACGCTATCGAATCGTGACTATGGCCCCCTATGGTACAGAAAGCGAGCATGCCTCTGTTGTGGGAAGTCTTCGGTGTACCTACTCCTCTCCGCAACCTCAATGGCACAGGGGCATATAATCATTGGATCACCGAAATCATCTCTTCACCCTCCACATCGTACGTGTCTTCTCTGAGATGGTTCGAAGCATCTCTGGTATTGAAGTCAAAAGAGTTCCGAGGGTCATTAAGAACAAGGTTGAGAATAGCCCAAAACAACTGCAGCAGCGTACGATGAGCCGCAAAAAATATATCACTTCAGTTCTCTCTCTTCTCCTTGCCATCCCTCAACACCTTCTCCACCTCCGGCATCCGAAACATATAAAAGCAAAGCAGGTCATTGAACCATTCGCCCATGGAACTGGCAAGCCAGATGACGGTCGAGCTCCCGCCGCACCAGAACCAGTCGGGCCGCCCGAGCCAGGTGCGCAGGAAGCCCGGGTACTCGGGGCGCAGCGAGGCGGCGGCGAACGCTTCGGCGAAGCGGCCGACGGGCATGCCGCCGCCGCTGTTCTCGTTCAGGTGGGCCCTCCACAGGTACAGGTCCTCGACGGCGCGGTAGCGGCTGGCGGCGGGCAGGCGCGCGGGCGGGCCGACCGAGTAGGTGATGTTGGTGCGGACGACGCCGGGGAGGACGCACATGACGCGGACGCCGAGGGGCGCCAGCTCGAGCCGCAGCGCGCGCGAGTAGCTGACGACGGCGCCCTTGGCCGCCGCGTAGGCGGTCCCGAACACGTAGCCCAGGTGCGCCGCCGCCGACGACACGTTGACGACCAGGCCCCCGGCCGCGACGAGCAGCCCCACGTGCGCGCTGACCATGGCCATCGCGCCGATCACGGTCGACTCGAACACCGCCCGGACGTCCGCGAGACGCTGGTCCGTGGCCGGGTAGGTAGGGGTGAGACCGCTGGATTTCGGGGCGGGGAGGGGGGGAGCCTCAGGCGAGACCCGTGCCGTCCCCCGGAGAGTCAGTCAGCTTGAGATGTTCGATCGATCGCTGCGGTGGCTTACAAGGCCTTCCTTGGTATAGGATATATATATATATACTCACCCGGATTAAGTTTTTCTTTTTTTTCATCGGGACTTGGACTCACGCGTTATTGACCAGGATATCGAGTTTCCCACCGGTAACCCTCGCCACCTCCTCGCTGCAACTCCCGATGCTGGCCTCGTCGGTCACGTCGAGCCGGAGCGCCGTCATGCCCATCTCGGCCAGGCCGGCCAGGACCTCGGGTCTGCGCGCGGTGGCTATCACGTGGAGTCCTCGCTTGTGGTATTCGAGGCATAGCGCGTGTCCGATGCCTCCGGGGGTACAGCTGTGAGATCATTTTCCGTTCTTTTTTTCAGTCTGGTTCATTCATCTCTCTCTATCTCTCTGCCTTGGGAGGGATATTTCGGTTGGAGAAAGTAGAATAGCAACGTTAATTTACGTACCCCGTGATAAGAACGGTCTTCTTCTGATGGGTTTTTGGCACAGACATGATGTTGTTCTTTTTTTTTTGTTAGACCTTGGTTGATTGGTAAGATTTCTCAAGGAGAGAGGATATTTGAGGACGTGTTGTTCACTGCCAGACGTGCCAATCTTCCTTCAGCCTGTCCTCGCAGGTGCTTATATGATATGTTTTATAGGAGATGGTCGTTACGACACGACCAGGCCGGACTCTAGGTAGCTGACTGTGTTGGAACTCTAGATTGTTGGATGCCTGGAAGAGTGAGATTCATCTTGGTGAAGATGCACCTACCGTATGTATGCGTACCCCTACATGTTGTTGGTAGGTATTGTGAAGCAAGGGACGAGAGAAGGGACACAACTGGGCCAATGGGAGTGCGTAATATGCACCTGATCATGTTGTTAAGCTTGTTTGGATGGATGGCTTTCAGATCTCCTCTACGGTTCGATCTCGTAAAAGAAATTTATGAATCGCTTCACCGCAAGAGAATTACCTGGCTGGGACTTTCTTCATCCCCTTACCAGGCCGGTGTGCAGTCGGTGTCGGGAGTCGGGATCCGGATCTGGATTGCAAAGTCGCAGCAACCGGGAGTAGCAAGTTGTTGACAGTAACAATATAGATATGGAAGGAACACCGGCATTCCGGTGATATAACGTGCCCCGTGATCCGTCCAGCCTTGTATGCAGGCACTTCCAATGTATGGCCTTCGCGTAGACATGGTGCAGGGCACGGTATTCCTGGGTTTGATCGAGGCAACTCTGGGCCATCATCTACATGATGCCGGCCACTGACTCCAGCTTCACCGTTGGTAGAAGAAAACGATCGGGTTGCTGGGCATCAGAGAACAGAACAGGCACACTTTTGAATAATAAATGTGTGTTTAGATCATGATTTCAAGGGGGCAGAGAGTAACCAATTTGGTATTCCTGGACATAAAATCCAATCCTGGTCGAACTTTGGAAGCATCCTAGACTAACGCCACAAGCCCCACGCCCTGGCTTTCTCTCTCTCCACCGGTCATTATCTTCTACCTTCGTGATCTTTGAGCGATATATACCCCGATAAAGGGTCTAAGCTCAACAACCAATCCTGGTCGGATGGCCGAGTGGTTATGGCGCTGTGTTCAGGAAATTTCATGGAGTTTCGCAGTGGAGCAATCCTCGTGGGTTCGAGTCCCACTCCGATCAAACTCTTTTTTTGCTCCCTCCAGGCAGGGAGGGAGGGCATTGAGTTGTTTTTTTTTTGTACTCTCTTTGTGAGAGGCTTATTACCTACCTAGGTAGGTATCTTCCACATGTTGGATATCGCCCCCTTTTTTACACTCTTCTTCTGAGCTACTCCCACCAGTGCAATTTTCCTTTGATAAGCAGGTGATCTATTTACAAGTACGTGGACTATTTCCCCGTAGGCATGTGTACGATGATACCTACCCAGGCTGCCAGGAATGGGTGATTTTAATTCTGTGGCAAGCATTTACTAAAGACACCTATTATCAGATTTTCAGCTATGTCGCTAATGGGATGAATTAGAAAGGCTTTGGTTGAATAAAGAAGACATCCAATTCGTATGCCAGATGCCGCCATTGAGCTTGTTTTATGCACGCCATCAGATGGCTGGCTATATATGTCTATGCAGCAACAAACAAGCTCTAAAACATCTTCCAAAGCTTGTCCTTGACGGTGCTTGATATCGCACCGATTGCCTAGGATAGCATCAACATGGCAACCAAACGCCCTCCCGGCCCCGACCTAGTCTCAAATCCTTTCATCAAGAAGAGGAACTTGGAATGGGCCCTAGAGATCCCAAGCTCGCCGACTACCGGGGTGAATCACACTGCTGAAGATAGCGACAATACCCCCGGAGAACTCCAGGGCGGAAAACCGCCCACCGATAAACATGTTCAGGAAATCGTACCGAGCACATCTGCCGTCGAGGCAGGGAAGGCGCAAATCAGGGACCACCTTGGCTACTTCAGCAGTCGCCTCGGCAGCAGTACCGCCTCACCCTACCCGGGGGACGCACCGCGACTCTCGATAGAGGAGTACAGGAGACTGTACGAGGAGAACTCGGGAAGCGCGCGAGGCGCCCACTTTGTCATCCATCAGCACGACCACCCCATCGCGGGCACGCACTACGACCTGCGGCTCCAGATCAACGCGACCAGCAGCGCGTCGTGGGCCATCATGTATGGGCTGCCGGGCGACCCGAACAGCGTGCGACTGAATCGCAATGCGACCGAGACCAGGATTCATTGTCTTTGGGTATGTGGATTTTATCTCAGTCTTCTTTTTGTAGAATCTTCACACCAGCCTAATCCTCTTGCATTCAATATTATACCTACAAATCTAATAACTATCATGGTATAGAACCACCTAGTAGAAACCGCCTCGGAATCCACAGGTTCCCTCCTGATCTGGGACACGGGTACATATAGCATCCTGCCGCATTCGGCGTCCCTACGCCACGGCTACACCACAGATTCACATTCCTCTTTATCAGACGCAGGTGACGACGACAACGAAAAGCCGACGGAGCAGCAGAAACTCCACCAGGCCTTCCAGGCGCGCAAGATCCGCCTGCGCCTCCACGGCGCTAGGCTCCCGGATCCGTACATTCTGCACCTGCGACTGACCAAGACTGAGGACGTCGCCGGCCGACAGCGGAGCTCGCGAGCCGCGACAACGGGGCGACGGAGGAGAAGGAGAGGAGGAGGAGGAGGTTCTCGGACTCCGGCCTCCAAGCGTAGTAGAACTGCAACAAGAGCCGCTGCTAGGTACTACGAAACAACGTCGTCATCATCATCATCATCATCATCATCGTCAGATTCAAACTCGGATAACGACGACAACAACAACAACGATGGGGATGAGAATGAAGACGGGACGGTCGTACCCCCGTCCTCCTACTCCTCCCACAAGGGAGATGACGACGAAGGAGAAGAAGAACAACAACAAACGACCCCCGAGCTATCCCCGACGGAGCGCGAGATCCGCGAGCTCGAGGACGACGAGGTGAGGAGGACGAACGCGTACCCCGGGGCCGACAACTCGATCGGGAGCGTGCACCAGCGGAGGTGGTACGTGAGTCTGGACCGGGAGGGGAGCGGGTTCGTGAGGTCGGAGGGGGGGAGGAAGAGGGAACAAAAAAAGGGGGTTGTTTGGCAGAGGAGAAGAAGAACTGAAGGACATAAGAAGAGGGATGGGGATGGGTCAGACGGCAGCAGACTCGCGTACCCGTTCTACGTCCGCGGGGCCGAGGTCGAGAGGAGTCTCATCACGGGCCGGAGGGGCGCTGATGTCTTGCGGGACGAGGGCGTCGTGGGATATGTTGGGCGGAAAGGGTGGAGGGCGCTTCTGAATTGATAGATGGATGGATGGGCGGGTCGGTGGCCGTGGCAGGTAGTGAACGGCGTGAGAAGGCTTTGCGCCCTCTTCCTGGTTGTTTTTTGAACGATTTGTTGAGTTCCCACGACTTTTGGTGGTATTGGATGACGGAGCGTGAGGTCTTGAAAAGCGTCGCTAGCTTGCGGCTCGACACTCCGAGCTTCAGCGCAGTCACCATGGCCGCCAATTCCGGAGGAGTAAACTCATCACCTCTGTGACGATTTGCGGTTAAATCAGAGGCAAAAGCTTCAAAATCGGCCATAATTTTGGAGGAGTTGTGGTATGTTGAAGAAGAAGGGTGGATTTGAGATGCGCTCGTGAAAGACGCGTTTTTATGACGTGGACCTAATAAATTTGGCAGTCCACTGTAAGTAGTGAACACCGGAAATCCTCATGTTCACGTAACTAACTGCTCTATCTTACTACTTTCCAGAAATTGGGCATTTAAGTCGAATGAATCCTAGGTTAAATAAGAAGTAACTAACTAACAACCCGCTCGAATTCGACGACATTTGGCCCACTGAATGAACACATAACAAAACGATACCATGATAACTACTGCTTCTCTCTTCTCGTCTAGACCTCGCTCACTGCGATGGATGGAATCATTGGAAGGTTCTGAAATGTTGTAATAAAAGCTATTTGCAAAAAAAGGCAAACAGAACAGAGGTTGTGGTATCTTTCGTAATGAGGCTCGTGAATCAGACAAAGCATGTACAACAAACAAAGGGGGGGGGGGGGGGGGGGGATATACATCCGCCATGCGGTTTGCCCCCCTCGTCCCTAACGCCATGTGAAAAAACGTCAGAATCTCACTGTCCGTTCTTGACCATTTGGCGTTTTGCGTTCAGGAGAGAAATATGCATCCCACTTCCCCCTTTTGTCTCCGTACTGTATGTATGTAGTAGTAGGGCGGACAGTGGTTTTTTCTTCCCCCCCCCCCCCCCCCCCCCCCCCTCCTCTCTCTCAACCGCTCCCCAGAATCAATCGTGGCCATGTCAGACGGTCATCTTTAAGAAACAGTATACTACTGCCCCCCTTCTGGCTTTTCCTCTCTTCTCTCTCAACCGTATCGCATGGGCGCCTGCCCCTGAGGCGGTGGGCCGTTACCCCCCCAACCCTGCGGCGGCGCCCCCTGAGGAGGAGGCGGCCCCCCGTGGTTCATGGGCAGGTTATTCCCTCCGGCGCCTCCGCCGTGCCGCATGGATTGCACATCGGGTCGGTTCTCGAGGGGCTGCGCGAAGTGGCAGATGTGGCAGGAGACGTCTTGGTAGCCGTGGAAGGAGAGCGGGAGGACGGGCTAGATAGATAGAAGAAGAGCGCGCGCGCGGGCGGGCGTGTGAGGGTTAGTTTAAGTAGTTAGAGGGAAGATTGTCGGGTTTGGGGAGGGTTTGGGGGGGTTTTGTGCAAAAGCCCAAGACGGAAAGACCCCGGGTGATCGCATGGAAGAGAGAAGAGAAGAAGACTTACAACGAAGCAGAAGGTAAACCAGGGATTGCTCTTGACGACGTGACCCGAGTAGTTGCCGCAGTTGTGACATTGGCAGGTGATGCCCTCGTAGCCCTCGACCTCCTTGCGAAAGGTATGTTCGCCGCAGGTAAATATCAGACACATGGTTTGTTTGGGTCTGTCTGCCCGGTCGCGCGTGACAGGTAAGGGAGGTAGAATAGAGTATCGGTTTTGCGACGGGTCTGGCTGGCTGGCTGGCGATGTCGTCTCGCGAGCGCTCAGTCTTGATATAGAGAGGCAAATGACTTACTCACTGTAGATGCGAAAAAATAAGAGAAGGAGCAATTAGTTACGGTAGGTTAAGTGATGGCAGGCGGATTAATAGGAGATTCGTGTCAACAAGTGAAGTAAGTGAAATGTAGCTCTCAAGTACGTCTCTGCTGTTGGCTGTCCTGATGCTTGCTTTGCCTCCCAAAGCCCTTCAACCTGCGCGTCACTTTTGAGGCAGTGCTGAACAGCCAAGAGTCCCGGGGGCCCTCGGCTGTTTCCAACTTCCCTCTCAAGGACCAAGGTTCCAAGGTTCCTGCTGAAGAACAGCTGAACAATCCAGCTACAGCTACAGTAGAAGTGTGCTGTGCAGAGCCTGTGACCTTTTTTGAAGCAATCCCTAATCGGCCTAGATCGGCCCCCCCAAGGCGCCGTTGCAACCACTAACGTTATCCATGGATGTCACTAAACTACCTAGGTACCTACCTAGCAGCCTAGGTACGTACCTAGCAACTTGCCCCGCCGATTTATTTGACTTTCCACCCAGGGCTCTCAGTCCTGGCCAGTCAGCAGTCAGTCAAGCTCCAAGAAATTTCACAACCTTGGAAGCTCCCAGCGACGAAACTCTCTCCATCTTTCAGCAACCAACAAGCGTCAACACGTTCGTTCACCGCACGATGCCATGATAGTTCACGGCGTGTCGCCAAAATGCTATACGACCTCAACATCCCCTGGTCACCGCGCACCACCGCCCAAGACCTCGACCGGACCCTGCGCTTCAGCGCCTCCTTAGGCTACGATGTCGTAGCCCTGAACCACGTCTTGGAGCCTCCCATAGGCCAGGTCGCCAACCCGCTGCCCAAACCAGCATCCCACGCCCCCTCGACCTCATCATCCGCACCGTCATCATCGCTGTCGTTCTCCAGAACAAAATCAGCAGCCGAGATGATCAAAGAAAACAACAATAACAGCCCCCTCCCCACCGTCCTCCACCGCGCCACCGTCTGCATATCCGACCCGGCCCAGGACCACAAGCTCGGCCGCCTGGCCAGCACCTACCAGATCCTCGCCGTGCGCCCGCTGACCGAGCGCGCCTTCCAGGCCGCCTGCGTCACCATCCCGGACCACTCGCTCATCTCGCTCGACCTGACGACGCACTTCCCCTTCCACTTCCGCCCCAAGCCGTGCATGGCCGCCGTCCACCGCGGCGTGCGCTTCGAGGTGTGCTACGCCCAGGCCCTGGCCGCCGACCCCCGCGGCCGCGCCCAGTTCATCGGCAACCTGATGCAGCTCGTGCGCGCCACCCGCGGCCGCGGCATCGTCGTGAGCAGCGAGGCCGCCGGCGGCGCCGCCTCCCAGCTGCGGGCGCCCGCCGACGTGGTCAACCTGCTCGGCGTCTGGGGCCTGGTCGCCGACAAGGCCCGGGACGGCATGGGCACCCTGGCCAGGGGGGTCGTGGTGAACGAGGGGATCAAGCGGAGCGGGTTCAGGGGCGTGGTGGAGATACTGGGCGCCGCCGAGCGCGATGATGTGGTGATGGGAGAGGGTGGTGACGCGGAAGGGGGAGCCGTGGGGGCGAGACAGGAAGGCGGGAAGAATAAGAACAACGGCAGTAATCAGGGGAACAACAATGCGAAGAAGAGAAAGAACAACGACAGCCAGAGCAATAATGGGAATAATGCCGAAGGGGAGCCGCCGGCGATGAGTAAGAGACAGGCGAAGAAGCTGAAGAAGGCGGCTCTGCAGAAGGAGAAGGAGAAGGAGAAGGAGGGGGAGGGGGAGGGAAAGGAGGAGGGTGCTTGAACGCGTGCAGTTTGTACTTGTCCTCTCTTCCTCTGAAGTATGATAAAAGGCGGATATGGTTTTATTGCTTGTTGTGGACAAGGCGTTCGGTGTTTTTTTTTCTTTTTGTCTCTGCATTGCGAGGGGCTTCTAGGTAGATAAAAATGGCTTTATGATAGATGATACCCCTGGATTGATTGTTGATGAGAGAAAAAGAAAAAAGGAGATCTGGTCTATCTACCTACATTGGCAAGCTTGCTTTCTTGTGCGTTACTTGGAGGGGGATTTTGTCTCGTTCGTGATCTGCCACGAGGAAGGATTGATGGACTTCGAATAAATTTCTCTCTCTTTGTGGGACACACACACACACATTCTCCCCCCCCCCCCCCCCCTCTCTCTCTCTCTCTCTCGCTCTCGCTCTCTCAGGAGACCAACTGACAGATCGACTTCAAACTCAGCTGGATGGATATACAGGTAGATAGGACCCATAGCCTGGTATTCTCTCGCAAATCCCAACCCCTCCCTCCTCCCCCTAATCGCTCCCCCTTTCCGATTCAAACAGCAGAGGGAGAAAAGAATATAAAAATATATACGAATCATACTCTATTACCTCTCATCCTATCCTATCTTTCCCCCCCAGAAACAAAAAAACCAAAGGGCACCTGCCCTGTCCTCCCCCCTGGTCATTCTCTACTCTACATAGGTTTAACGAAGCATACAAGAAATAGAACCCCCCCCCTTTCTTATGCGGGTCTGGAAGTTTGCCTGGCTAATACTGCGGACTCTCAACTCACATAGAGAGAGGAGAAGTGAGAGAGTGAGGGAGTGAGAGAGTGAGGAAATGCCCGGGCTAAGCGAGGGAGAAAAAAAAAACCCCCCAAGGCGTTTACTCGTTTACTTGATTTTCTTCTTTCTTTCTTTCTCCCCCCCCCGCCCCTCTCTCACCCTACCCTTTCCACCACCTCCTTTCTTTCCTCCTACTTCTCCTTTCCTCTCTTCTCCTTCCCCCCCTTTTCCCCCACCTTACTCGCATCCCCATCTCCTCACCACACCCTTTCTCACTCTTTCTCACACTCTCTCTCACTCTCTCTCTCACTCACTCACTCCAAAGGCCCCAGCGTCAAGACGCTGTTCAGCGAGACCCCGCTTAGGTCGATCGGCGGGCCCACGTTGGCCCCGATGATCGACGTCACCAGCGCCGCCGCCGGATTGTTATTATTATTGACCGCCGGCACCGCCGCCCCCGCGGTCCCGCCATCGTCAGCGACTGCGGTCGGCGTCGCCTGCACCGGCAGGGCGAGCGTGCTATCGGCGGCCGCCGGGGCTGCCGCTGCCGTCGTCGTCGTGGCTACCGCCGTGGTCTCGGCCGGCGCGGCGGCCGCGGGTGGTGTCGTCGTTGTCGTCGACGCTGCTACGTCGGCGGCGGCTGTAGTTGGAGTCGAAGCTGGAGTCGTCTCGACGACGGCGGCGGCTGATGATGATGATGATGTTGTTGCAGGAACAGCCGGTTGTTCGGCCACCGAAGTTTCCTCAGCAGTGGCGGCTGTCGTCGTAGACGTCACCGTGACCAGAGGAGAAGAGGAAGAGGCGACAGCAGCAACGGCGGAAGTCGAAACGGCGGGATTGGCGACGACGATGGCGGCGGCCGAGCTGCTACTGGCGGCGGCGGCGGCATTATTGGACGATGCGGCCAGGGCCGCGGACGAGGCGATGGCCGAGGCCTCGGCGGCCGGGACGGCCGTCGAAAGCGTCGTGCCGCAGGCGATCATCTGCACCATGGTCACGGTCGAGAGCTGCGTCACCGTCGAGGCTAGCGCGGTCATGGTCACGGTGGGGACCTCGCCGCTGGCGAAGACGGTGGTCGTGACGAAGGAGAGTTGGGCTCCTCCTCCTCCTCTGGTGGATGGGGGGGTTTCTTCGTTAGCTTCTTGCTCTGTCCCTCTGTCTGTCTTGTCTTGTTTGTCTTGCACATGCAGGGGTGTGTGTATTGTATGTGTAAGGGGGGGAGGAAAAACTTACGCTGCACGCGAAGCTTCTTGACCGGCTCCGGCACTTGCTGCCGCTCCAGAACTTGCTCCCGCCCCAGCGCTCGCCCCGGCATCCGCAGCCCCAGCGGTCACGGTGACGATGGCGGCCTGGGTCACGGTTAGGGTTTTGGTCGCGCCGCACGCGGTGTCGTTGAGACCGGCACCGCCGGCGACGGCACCTCCGACGGTGACGGTCTTCACGACGGTCTCGGTGACGGTCCCGTCGCCTCCCTTCTTCCCCTGTCCCGCGGCGGCGCCGGCTCCTTCTCCTTTACCGCCGTCGTTGTTGCCTCCCGCGCCGATGGCGTCCAGGAACGAGTCCAGCAGTCCCCTCTTCGCGGGCTCGTCATAGTAATGATAGGTATTGGCCTAGAGTTGTTGTCGAAGGTTGGTGAGATGAATGTTCCGATTCTCTCCTTTTTCGGTGAGAGGAAGAGAGGGAGGGAGAGGGAGTGAGGTGAGGCAGCGCGGGGATAATACATACCTGGACGAAGAGGGACAGCGAGGTCAGGGTGAATAGCACATATCCCTGATAGAGGGCCCTCATCCTGAGATGGGTTTTGATGTCTTTTTTTCTTCGACGACGACGTCCTGAAACCTCCCACAAATATAACAACGTTGTTTTCCTCTCGTTTTTGGATCGGGTACGATGCGGGGTTATCGAATGAGCGACATGAACAGACCAGCCGTTATAGTTGTTTAAGATGGGATTATATATAAACGGGATCAACCCGATGGACAGGTATCGTCGAAAAAGCCTTCCCTTTTCCGAACCGCAAACTTGTTAGTCACGACGAGGGAAGATAAAAGAGGTCCCGAGGGGTCAGGCCGGTCCAGGTAGAAGGCGGTAATCCCCTTTTTCTTTCCTTCGTCTAACGGATAAGTATATTTGGTCGAGAGTCCGAAGAAGAAATGAGTGACTCGACTTATCCAAGCAAGAAACGAAATAAAAATAAAGTATAATAATAACTCTAGTTCGGATCCAGCATCACGAGAGAGAGAGAGACAGAGAATAGGACGACGCCGACTAGGGAGTGGAAGAAGCCATCAAGGAGAAAGAACAAAAAAGAAACATCGACAAGGAGGAATGGTCAATTGCTGAAATGCGTAAATAAAACGAAGCCAAAACGACACGAGAAGGAAAGAAAGAACGGAACAGAACAGAACAGTGGGAGGGGTTGGTGGTGGTGGTCACGGACTGGGTGCCGGTACCATCGCGGAATGGGGTTACGTGGGTATCATCAGTGTGAGAGGCGACATGGTTGGGCTCGCCGACTAGGGTAGGGGAGGCTGAACACATGCATGTAGTTTGGAGATCGTTTCGACCGGGGCGCGGTCTATCTATCTGTACAAGGTACATGGTAGCCATTGTCGACGTCTTCCTTAATAATGTCTGGGTGCTTTCTGGCCGCCTGATGCAAAGACCGTCAAAACTTCAATGACGGTCTGATGCCAGGCCGGGTGGCCCGACTCACGACAGTGTCAGTCAGCAGTGATAAGGGGTGACCGTAATCAGAGACCTTTTTCTTAACCGTGATCTCTCTTCTTGTTTCTTTCTTTTCGTGACACACACACACACACAAGTGAGGCTCTCGGGACGGGGATTGACGGGACAGGGTTTCTTGAGACGTGGCCCTGACAGGGAGTGTTTCGGGCCAAGACACGACATCAGACCGCGATAGTTACATAGACTACGGCTTTGACCGCAACATTGATAAGAAAGAGATAATCACGGCAAGGAATGACGCGTCACCATCGTTGTTCATGTAATACAAGTAAATATGTCGCGTGTTCGATATCAAAATCTCTAAAAGGTATGAACTACTTCGTACTTAGCCTCGGAGACCGGCACCCCAGCTTCGACTCGGTAACTTTAGCCCAGATCCAGGGGTACCTATCCATACTTATTACTGGAGACGTCCGTGGACCGTGGTTATCGTAGCGCGCTTCCAGTGTCTGTCCTTTCATTCTCCTCATCTTATTCTAACGACAGGACAGCCCATGATGGCCAGATATCAAATTACCTACTTACCTAGCAACACGCCACGGAAGAATTCAAGAAAAATTAAAAACACCGTCTCTTTTTCGATGTTCGCGAGAACCATTGGCTCTTAAGTTATTTCGCTTGCTTGCTTGCTTTCCTTGAACATGTACATATTTCCATACCAGCCCAGCTTTTCTACCTAACCTAGTCGACTTGGCCCGTCCGTTTCAAGGGGGAGATACAATATTATTATCGCGTCTCGACAAGCGCCTTGTGCCTTGTGCCTTGTATGTGAGGTACAATAACTACCAGCTAGGTAGGCAATTACTTATTAGTATGATGACTACGAAACAAATGAGACGAACATTTTCTCGGCGGCGGCGGCTTGGACGGTACGGTACGGTACGGTACTCTCTAGAATCCATTTCGGCGCTTGCTGAAGATCATATCATGTTGTTGCGATCCCCCCTCCCCCCTGTGCGGGTAAGGTTAACTAACCTAGATGCCAAAATGCCAAATCAATCAGATGGCGGGCTGGGCGACGGCTTGGCTGACTGACTGACCGACGGCTTTGGATTTGGATTTTGAAGTTCATTCTTTGATTTGATTCTTGTCCGGGAAAATCAAAAACTGTCTCCGTCTCGTCCCGTCTTGGTCTGTGTTCCGTCGACCTCTTGGGAAGAAAAAAAAAAAAAAACTGCGAGTTCTGCACTCGATGCGGCCTCGAATGAACCGGTTTCTTATTTTCTTGTCATTCCGAAATTTCCATACCTATTAATTCCATGGCATACCTACCGTAGGAACCCCCCGACACTAGATACCCTACTCCGTACCTCCCTCGTTTCTGTAGCCGCCATCATAGCTCGCTCGCGAGACATCTGCGTTTCCGTGCAGCGATTGTTGTTTCTTGTGAGTAGGTAAATAAATAACGTTGGTCCGGGACGTCGCATTGAGCAGGCAGTCTCCCCGGCGTGGAGACGAGAATCTTGACCCCCAACACACACACACTCTCTCTCACACCTACTTAAGTCCATCCATCCTGGCGCCATAGTACCAAGAAAGCCAGAGAGCACTTCAACCAGGTAAGATCATAATGTTTCAGACATCAAACAGGAATGCTCATATTCGGATCCATACACTCTGTATTCTAACCCTTGCTCTGTCTCTCTCTCTTTCTCTCCTCTCCCTGACTCTCTCTCTAGTCTAGACCTCTAACAATTTCCGTACGAGAACTCGAATTACAACAAGTATATCTGTATAACTGATGTGGAGGCCAATCCACCCAACGCCAACTGCCAAACTTCGAATGGCCTCTTTGAGAGTCAAGTTGCCTCTTGCAAAAAAATAAGGCCATTCCTTTCCTTTCCCTTTGCCCTCTAAAACCCTGACCAGGTAGGCATGCAATAAAGAGTGACAGAATCTAGTAGATAGACCGTTCCTGTCCATCTCTCGGGGTATTGATACATACACACACACACAAACTCCTTCAGAAAATCAATGTTCCAATCCAACAACTATGAGGCAGACTGGTCCTCATCCTCTGTTCAGTCTTGCTAGTTCCAAGCCTTGGAAAGAGGGCTTGCAATCTTGGGCGCGAACTGTAAGCTCTTGCGCCGAGCCGCCATCAATCTCATCATCACGTTCTGATCCTTCTCCTGGCCCAACAGGCCCTGTCCTAAGTTCGCAAAAGTAGAAGTCTGCTTCGGTGGGCATGTCCGCATCAGGAGCTGGTCCGTCTCCGGGGTATAGTTCCCGTATGACTGTGCCGACGGTGTTTCAGGGGTAACTTCCATGGCGAAGCGGTGGACAGCCTCGGGAACCGGCGTCTTGGGCACCGGGGTGAGCATGCTCATGTCGCTGTCCCAGTCGTGCTCGCCAGGCGCGTCCTCGTCCTCGTCGCGGTCTGAAGGCGTGCGCATCCACATCGTACTATCCCTGCGGCTCATGTGGTTATTGGGAACCGTCTGGCATTCCCGAGGGCCTGCGCTTGGCTTTATGGGCGTGACAAGCGTGCCGTTCAAGTTGGCCAGAGCCTTCGGCTCCATACTCTTTCGCCTATTGCGGCCACCACGGGGGACAAGCGAGGTGTCGATATAGTAGGGGGCCTCATCAAGCCACTCATTCTCCCTTTCACAACTGTTACTGGTTAGCTTTGGTTTCCATATACACACGGAGAGGAAAAACGTACTCAAGCACCCAACCGACGCCCACGCACTGGACTACACCCGCGCTCTCTCTGACCTTCTCCATGGTCCGCTTACCACCGTCCTTGTATACAACATGCGTGATACCAATCTTGGAAGCCGATGGTTCGCCGCCGTTCCATGTCCATGTCTTAACACAACGAGCGCCCATCTGGTTGAGAAGTTCGACAAAGACTATGCTAGCATCTGCGCCTTCACTAGTGTGGACGTCGACAAATACGACAGCACCTCGCAGAAGACCAGGGTTCAGATCGCGTCGTGGTGTTCGAGCCGGTGTTCCCATAGTTGACCAAATGTCTGGCTTCGCAGGTGTGACTGGAGTATTCTTGGCCTCTTCATCGTCTTCAGTGACGTCCATTGCGCAATTATTCTTGGTAGGAGTGTAGGAAATGACCGTCGCGTTTCTAAGAGGGCCGGCAGGGCGCCTCGAGGAAATCTTAGACGCGCTGGCGATACGCCTTTTATAGCTTCGTGGGGCAGAATCATCTGCCGGTTTCAAGGGAACCTTTGATACAGTATGGAACGCTCGCGGAGCAGAAGCACGCATGGGTGTGACAGGAATAATACTCTGGCTTCGACCTTCGTCGCGAGGCTCCAACAGGGAAGGATCAATAGGAACAGCGTTCTCGTCACCATATTCCTGGCTTGCTTCGGATATGGCGTCGTCGTGAGCCTGAGCGTTAGCCATGTTGCCGAGATGATCAGGTTCACACAGCGACATCTCATCCGCCTCGGCGGCAAGCTCAACATCCTCATGCGTGATGGGCATGGCGTCGAACTCAGGGTCGTCGACGTCGTACTGCGCAGCGATATCCGCCTCCAGCGCGGCTTCCATAGCGGCCTGGTTTTCCATCTCGATCCGAATCCGCATCTCATCATCAAAGAAACCCTTGGAGGGGGAGGCCTCGTTAGCCGGAAATACTTTGGTCTCAAGGAGAGAGAAGTCCTCCTCGACCGACGTAGCTGCACCAAATGGCTGCTCATTCTTGCTAGACTTGAGGGGGCTCGATGCTTTCCACTCGCTAAGCTGGACAGCCAATGGCGTATAACCAAGTCTCGAGCCTCTAGAGACTGACCGAATGGCACGATTGGCAGCCTTGAGGGCGCTGGATGGAAGGTTCGCTCGAGAACGGGTTGGTGTAGCTGGAACCCCGCTGAAGGTCAGAGTCTGATCATCCTGATATTTCGAGCCCATTCTACCGCTCCCTGCGAGCTCATCTTCGGATTCAGACACGTATTGATCATCGAGATCTTTAGCTCGGAGTCCGAAAGCTGGGAGGATGGCGCGCTTGGGAGGTGATTGGGGAGGCGTCGTCGGTGTTGGGCTGGGTTGAACCTGTTCGTCCTTATCGATTTCATCGACATCCATTGGGTCGTCGGATCCGTCTACAGTCTCCACCTGCTCAACCTCACCGACGGGCTCTGCAGGGACGATCGCCAAGCTTTCTTCCATCATCTGATTAGCTGGCGACAGAGCCTCCTTGAGTGCTGGGTCGGCATGTCGAGGTAGTACTGCAGAGAGGCGGCCCGGGAAGCTAAGGGGAGTAGGAGACTCAGGCTCCACTTCCATGCCATCATGCGCTTCTTCCATCAATACGTCATCTTCATCTTCTTCAATGAGCTGCTCTGCGGGCTCCGGGTGCGGCATCTCTTTTGCTGTCGTCTCTCCGACAGGGGGACTCACGTCGCGAATGACCTGTTCCGGCTTTTCCTCTACTGGTTTGGCGGCTGAGTTAAAAAGCTTCATAGGTGACATGGGACGCTTGGCCGGGCTGTTCAGCAGAGACATCTTCATAGGCGACCTAGTAGATCCACTCTGGTCATGAGAAGGGGGCTGCAATGTGTTCATGGGTACCGGAGCCCGTTTGGCAGGGGACTGAAAGAGCGACATCTTCATTGGTGATATCGATCCTTGTTCGTCGCTGTTGGCCGGCGGCAGAGCCAGGGATGGGACTCCATTGCCTCGCTTCGCAGGAGACTTCATCGACTCCTTCATCTCCTTATTGACGGAGGATTGGAGCGGCCTGCGCGCAGGACTGGCGAGGATGGAAATCGTAGGCTCTGACACTTGCTTGGTGCTGTCGACATCATCTTCATCCATAGGTTCACCCTGGGGCTTGCGAGGGCTAGCAGCGAACTTCACGGGACTCTTCTGCATCGGACGGAGTGGGGTTTTCTCGTAAGTAGCGAGCTCATCGTCCGAGCTGTTGTCCCGGTTGAGAGGCAAGTTCTGGCCATCCTTCTTAGGGCTTAATGGAGCCTTCTCTTTCTTCTCTTCCGTTGTTGCCGCCTTCGCACTGGCGCGGGTTGTCCTACCTGTGGCGGGTTTCCGCACAGGCCTAGCTCGTAGGCCGGTTGCTGATTCTGTAGTATTGGTCTTGGCCTTCTTGGTGGGCGGAGGTCGCATGTTCTCCTTCTCTGGCTCTTGGAAGGTCACCGTCTTCTTAACGACGCCACCGATCCTGGACGCGGGTCTGGAGACGGCAGATTTCAATCCCGGTGTGGGCTCCGTCGACACGGTGGTGGTGATGATGCCCTGGGATGTTTTGGTGTTGGATGCGGCACGACGACGCGCAGTCTTCTTGACTGGTGGTTCGGAGGCTGCATCTGGCTCGGCACCCTTGTCTTCGGTCGTCGCCATCGTAGCCTTTCGGGTCCGGGTTCTGGTGTTCTTCGCTGGTTCTTGTTTGGGGGCTGCAGCCGACGTGGTTGCAGTCTTCTTTGCTCGGCCTCGCGTGGCTCTCGTAGTGGTAGATACAGGCGCGTCTGCGACATGGGATTCGGTCTCGGGATTAGGCTCAGGGTCTTGGGTCTTCTTGGGCCTTCCGCGTGTCTTGGCAGGTCTATTCATGGCAGTGTTGTTTTGTTCTGGGTCGGTCTGGAGGGGATCGTCTTCTTCATCGTCGTCGTGTCTGGTTTTGCGTTTTGTAGGAATAGCGCGTGCGGATGATGCAGCGGTGCTTGATGTAGCCCGCTTTGCTGGGGCAGTGGCGGATTTGGAGGTTGACTTGGATGTGGTCGACTTGGAGGTAGTAGACTGTGAAGAGGTGGCGGCGGCATCTTTGGCGGCGGCTCTTGCGCGCGTCATGCGCTTGGGGGGACTCGCGACTTCCATGATGGGAGCCGGTGGACCGTGACTGACTTAGTATTCGTTCGAATGAACAAAGCAAGAGGAGTTGCTGGGTGCTACGACGACAGTGAGGATGTTACTGTGGTGGCTGATCACCTATATGCAATGTGCAGGTGCAGGGTAGGTACATGAGTACAGGTACAGGTACAGGAAAAGAGTATGTTGAAGGGTCGAGGTGAAGAAAGCAGGTGTCGAAAGCAGTGGTTGTGGTTGTGGTCGTGGTTGTGGTTGTTGTTGCATGGGTGTAGGGGAGTGATTGATTGACCAGGTGCAACACGAACACGCAATAGTGATTGAATGAAGCTTGGTGCTTGGGAAAAGGTCGAGCAGAAAAAAATGGACGTGCTCCTCAAAAGACCGTGTTCCGTGTGGCTTCCCTTGTTTATGTTTACGTGGTCATAGCTCCCCCTCGCCTGAGCTAGCAGGCTAGACAGGAGAAGCTGAGGAGCCCCGCCCGTTGACCTGTCAACTGCTCTAACCCCGCCAACCCGCTGCTACTTGCAAGAACCAACAACAATTTTTGCCGTTCGTCTCGACATCTCCAGTGACATCAAGTATCCCCTTTCCATTCCTACCTACCGTAGCAGCGTAGGTCTGTCCCTCATGTATCTATGCACTTAGCTTAAGTACTTGTGAATATATGTAATTTGGATAAATTCCATTTCACTTGATCTCATCCTTCTGCCATGATAAACCTTTCAATTCCTCCTAAGTAGTTACACTCTTTCTCTAATCATTGGAGACCCGGAAGCTATCGGTCAACCGAACCGAATTTCCTCCCGGTTTGCACTGTACTCGTCTATCAAGCCAATCGCCGCCAACAGTCACCAGTAGCGCTCTTTTTCATTCTTCATGGGGGTGGCAACGCGACCAAAAACTCAAGGCATAAATAAGCCCTGGCCCAAGACTCAAGGCACAGGCCTGACATATCCATTGTTTGGTGGTAAAATCTAGCACTACTTAGGTCACTGATAGATACTATGTGCATGCATCAATCAAACCCTTCGTACTTCCTGATCACGCTTTGATGTACCCCCCTTTTCCTCGAGGGCAACGTCGAGAAAAACTACCTAGTTTCTGATTCAGCCAATCATCCGGCATAAGAATTGGATGAGGCTTCGCCCGATGAACGGTGCGGTGGATCGATTCTACCCCGGCGGCCCCGGCGGCCCCGGCTGGAATGTCGTCGCTTTCGCAAGACGGCATGATTTCCGACCTTTTGCAGTATGCACCTCGGCCATCGTCGTGGAAGCCGTCGTCTATCTGCCCTTCTGCCGCCGCCCGGGCCAGATTCCAACTTAGCTGCCGCTAGGAAATGGTGAATCACACGTTGATGTACATCAATTGCTCACCGACATTTCAAAAGTCCATGGGTAAAAATCCGGTAGTCAATTGTTTCAAGTATGCAGTAAAGCATGGCGAGAATCATTCGTCACGAGCCATGGATCATCCCCATCAGCTGTGCGGGGCGCCTTGCTCGCATCCATCTCCTCCAGTCTGAATGTGGATTGGCTTTCTACAGCCGATATAGAATCATCTTCTCCGACAGTTCTGCCCCGCCTCCGATATTGGCCCGAACTGGCTGGTAATCGCGGAAGGCTCAATCTTTTGAAACTTCTGGGGACGAAAGTCTGGTACATCGTCTCTCGAAATGGTTTCGTCGTACCGAACATGATGAACACCAGAAGGCTCGCGGACGTGCCCGGCATGAAGGAGAGAAAATCGCTCTTGGCTCGCTCTGCCGACAGATTCGGGGCATCACCCAGAGAGCCCCGTTGCGTGCTTTCTAGCGAGGTAAGTTGGAAGACGACAACGACCAGCCCGTAGAATCCGATAACGAGGAAGGCGATGGTAAACCTGGTAATCAACCACCGATCGTAGATGTTCGTCTGCTGCGGTATTTCGATTCGATCATGGTGGTCGTTGGGCCCCGTTCCGTGAGATCTCGTGGATCTCCCATAGTGCACATTCCATGACTGGAGTTTTCGTCCAGTGAGGATATACTTGGCGAGGATTGCGAGGAGAAAGACTAACCCCAAAGCCAGGCTAAGTAACACTGTTGCCGCGTTAGTCAGATATCCGATGAACTGGTCGGTCGTCGTAACTAACAGCATGAATCGGCCAACAGGAAGAAAGCGGCGTAAGACTGTCGCACGGCCGGCGCGCTTAGTATAGAGAGGAGCACGATGGGCAAAAGTATCGCGAAGCCCTTGGCATATCGATGAGTGGCCTTCCTCAAGTGCTTAGACGCTTCGAGGTCCGTGTATCCGTATATACTCTGAGTGAGTGCAACGGCCCTTGGGGGAATAAGTCAGCCCAGAAAAGAAGAAACGAACGTTGCAGAGAGGGAGGTAGAAGCCGTACCAGAACAGCGAAAGGAGTGCCTCTACGTTATAGGCGTAGTATTCTGTAACCGATATGAGCCAGATGATCGACCACGTATTGTGCATGGATGTGTGGGGGAGACGTGCGAATATAGAACATTACGAGGTCTACGCCGACCGACTGTCCCGCCACGGCCAGCTCCGGACTCCCGGCGGTATCGTAGGCGTGGTAGTACTGTTCAATTTTGATGTCTCTCCATTTTATAATCGTGTGCAGCTGCTGAGCTATGCTCGCCACGGTACTGACAAGTGTCATGTAAGATAGAAAAGCGACGTCTTGAATACAGTTGAGTTAGCGACAAGCTCCAAAGTAGATATGAGGGCGGGATACTCACAGCTGTCCCTTTCGTGATGGTGCCACACCAGCCATATCATCAGGGAGCTACAGGACATGCATAAGAAAGAGTATACGAGCGTTCCGGCAGCAGTGGCGATGGCTTCATGAGGAAGCTGTGCCACCATGTCGATAGACAGACAGGAAGCCCGTAGATGAAGAACATCAGGTATGTAAATTGGAAAGATTGGGAAAGGAAGAGGTTTGGTGAAGAGGTCACTCGCAATGAAACCCGAAAGTGTTGGAAAATACAGGTTGCTTTGAAACGTGTAAGCAGCGCTTGTTGTTATTAGTTCGTCGGCAGCTTAGTTAGCGTTCGTACCGAACAGACGGCGCCGGGGCTAGATCTCCATCCTGAGGCATCGATCTACGGAATATCAGGGTCCGGTCGTCGTCGAAGCTGCACCGGACTCGATATAATCAGCCATCGCCGTTTCATAAATTTCATTTTAGAGTGACGAAGTTGATGGCGTGATGTCGAATAATTGACTTCTCAGAGGCGTCCACGTGTTGGGTGCAAGGTCGCAAATACCAGGTAGGTTAGTAAAAGTAAATGCCCGCTGCTTTCCAGCCACCAGCTTGACCGTCGATCTGTTCATGCGGCGCCAAATGGAAGACCCTCATTTATCAGAGCTCAGGACTCGAATTATCGGAAAACCTGGGGAACAGCCCTCAATGACATGAAGCCGCGCCCGAAATGCTGCGTGCGTCAATCTTGCAGGTCCTCCCATACCACACCCGACACACACAGCGGTTTTGATTCCGCTGCTGGTCGCCCCCATATTCGCAATTAGCCACAAGCACCGCCACCTCCTGGAAACCATATCCCCAGGAATAGGGGTTCGTCTGGAACGTCCATACTGACAACCAGAATGAATTTACATCTATGGTCATGGAACTCGGAAAAAGGTGGTGATGCTGTAATTTGCGTGATGGAGCTTTCGAGTCCATGACTCTTTCTCGAGACTGCTGTTTCTGCCAACCAAGACGAAAGGGGGTGGTCGGGATTTCCTTTGTCTTCCCGTATCATCCAAGTTGCTCTAACGTGAGCTCTTGGGTTTGCCCGGAATCTCTTCAACTATCACCGATCTCTCTATTACCGACTATATCCCACATCGACTAAATCAGATCGCATACTCGAAGCATATCTAAAACGAACAGTACAGTTACGATAGCTTGCTCAGAGCGCCATGTTTCCTGGCAGGATGCGACCCTGAAATCCCCCATCTTGTGCCGGAGTCATACGCGACGGAAGACATTCTCATTCGGACTGTAGGGTCGTTCACCGCATCAGGTTGATAATACCCAAACGAACTTCGAAAGCTATTGCGGGGGATGGAGTGCAGTGTCAGCCTTTGTCAGAGTTTCTAGTACAGGGAGAAGAGTAGTCACGATGAGTGAGGGTCACAGGCAGTTCGAAGTGAAAAGAGTACAGTAATCTAATAGGTGAAGAATCCGGCTCCGACCCTTCTGACAGCAGAATAGGGGAGTGGAGTGGTGGAGGCCCCTATCACATCGCTGGTATCTGATACAGTCACGCCTCTGGCGTCCTAGATCCTAGCAGGCGTCCAGTCTACTGCCTACCCGAACGGTATATCACTTCGTTCATTCCTGCCACCTGCTCTGAGGAAAGACGAGCTTTTTCTGCCAAAGCCTTGAAGGGTTCCGACGCCAGCGCCTCTGCAGCCGAAGGCCTCTCCTTCACATCCGGAACAAACAGGTAACGAATCAAGTCCCGCACTTCAGGCAACATCGTAATAGTCTGCAGTTCATCGTCCAACGGCGAAATCTTTTCCAGGTCAGGCGGGAGAAGCTCGATGAAATCTTGGGCGGCTCTGAAATTGGCTTGTTCAACAGGCTTATCGACGACAGGCGACGGCGACCAGTCAGGGAAGAGCCGTCTGATCTTGGCAATAGACCAGGCCTCCTCCGTGAAGCTGAATGGGTTCCCGAAAACACCCAAGATGCCGGGCTTCATCCAGCAGAGTAAGGTCGCTGCGCATGCCCAGATCTGCGAACGACTGACGCCTCGCCGACCCTCGTAAACTTCAGGTGCGCGCATCGCGAAAGGCTGAATCTCAACGTGAGTACCGCTCGTATACACTAAAGATATGTCTGTCAGTGAGGAGATCTCTGCTGGGTTCGGACAGATCGAACTTGCATACCGACTCCCAAGTCCGCCATCTTGACGGTAGGATGACCACTGCCGACATTCGAGAGCAAGATGTTGACAGGTTTGATATCTGGATCAGTCAGTCAAAGTTCTCCTTGAGAGCGGGCATCTTACCTGTGTTGATGCGATCGTGACGGTCTAGTGCGTCACAACTGGACAGCATGGTATCTATTAGGGCCTTCATGAAGCTGTAGTTGAGCATCACGTCGGCGTATTCAACATCTCGCAAGGTCGAGTCCAACCACTCAAGAGCGAGGAATGGGGTCGTTTCAGTATGCGGATTCTCAATGCGATCGTACAGCTCTCGAAAATGCGGGCTACGGGCGACTTCAGGAAGACAGTAGGTGTCATATTCACGTATGAGGTTCTTTTTCCCATTCTTGTCATCCGGCAACGCGGTCTTGATGACTGCCCTACCCAAAAGATTAGCTTTAGGCCCTATCGCTTCTCATCCGAAGATCGCTTACCAAGTTGGACCACATGTAGAAGCGTTCGTTGGTACTACTCGGGCTTTGAACACTGCAGAGTTATGTGTGGCATCTCCTTTGATCGGCTCGACGATCTGATAATCCCACTTCTTTCCCTTTAAGGTCTGCCCTTCAGCGAGCGTTGCCACGGACCTTAGGGAGGAGGTGAGCCCTCTAACGATTGGGACAATTCTACGGGTGATTGGTGGCATCTTCAATCGCGTTGGATTTATTGAAGATGAAATGAGGATCAACCAACAATCAGTATGCATGCAGCAGATGGTTGGGTGGCTGGTATGAGTCACGACCAGGGTAAGATGAGGCTGAATCCCCGCGGGGGTTTACGGCAGCGTGTAACGAGGATATTTACGATCAATCTCAACAATTGTATCATGGCGGTGTTGCGCAATGGCATTGCACATGGATAGTGACCCAAAAGGGGCGACAGAGGCATCCGCGCAGGCCTCAGCAGCAGTGAAAACTCAATATCAGCGTGGATTTGGGTCCATCCCAAGCCACGGCTAGGGCGATTTGTTGAAGTTATTCACACCGAAAGACCTCAACAATTGTAACTTATGTCAGCACATTGAAACAAAGGGTCCAAACTCGGCCTTGCCCCCAATCTCCTCAATGAATTCTCATCTCCTCCCCTAATCTTCGTTATAAGTCTATCACTCAATAATATCCTCGCCTGAAATCTTACGGCTGTTCAACTTCTCCAGCTGCTCCCCCGAATTCTCGAGTCGGCTCAAGCGCTGTATCACTTCCTTCATCGTGGATAAAACCTGCGCGCCTGAGTCTGTTGGTACCCTGCAAGGCTATAAGCGAATGCAGGGAAAATTGCAAAGGGAGAAGAGAACAACCGACGTACAGGCCGAGAACAGCTGAAGCTACATCCTTGAGGTCTCGGGAAGGTTCATCTACCTTCTCGATCGACTTAATGATCTGCTCTTTGTTGAGATTGCATCTGAATGTGTTGCGAAAGTCCACATAGAAAACGCTTTCCCGGGTTGTTTGTTCTGTTATGAGTTCCAAGGCTGCTGTAGAGTCGGAGCGGGCATCACTGAGGACGGCATTTAATTGCCTGCAATGCTGCTCATCAGTGATCGCTTTCGCTTTGTTTTCGAGAAGACGCCTCAGAGTGTGGAGCTCATGAGATTTCCTCTCCAGGGTATCGTGATCATCCTGTATATGATATCGAATCAATTTGTGAGGAGATCCTGGTACAGGGTGAAGAATAGTCACGATGAGGGTTATAAGAAGGTAGCAGGTAAAGAGTAGAGTAGTCTTATAAGAGAAGAACCCGGCTCTGCCGTTTTAATAGCAGAATAAGGGGGGGAGGCCCCCCTTATATAGCCCATATATTTATATAGCCACCCCCTGGCGTCCTAGCTTCTAACATAATTATATGGCCTGAATATAGAATTATATTCCCCCATAGATGGCTATAGCGAAAGCAAGAACTCCCAGGACGTTGTTGATAAGGGAAACGGCATTATCATTGTGATCCGGGCAGATATAAGCCGCGCAGGTGCTATGGTTTTGATTATGGTCCGTCCATTTTTAGTTATTGTTGTGAATAGGAGATCGTCTGCTCTTCGACTTCCGATGACCGTCTCCTGAAGAAAGGCCTGAGGGAAAGGGGATGACATTTTAGCCCTGGAATTGGATCAGATGAAGGAGGCAGCCCTGGAATGACTGTTGGAGTAACACGACGTGGGATATTGTTCCGTTCGGATTATTATAAGTAAACTTGATAAAAACGCCTCTGTTATGTTTCTTGATCGAGTGCGCGAGCTTATAAGTAGTTGCTATACTTGTTAGGGAAATTATAGGTTAGGATAGTACTTAAGTGGTTATAGATAATATAGTATAGCCGCATAAGCAGGATAAGGATAATTGGATAAGAAGTATTATCTGGATTATTCCACAAGAAATACCTGCTTATTCGAATAACAACTTTTTGGGTCACTGTTGTCCATGTGCATTGCGATTGTGCGCTACCACCATGATGCCTATCAGCTTACCAATAGTAATGACCCAAAAATACAAGTAGTTCACCAGAGAAAGTTACCAGATTGGATTCAGGGTGGGAAAGAGGATGATTGAAAGAATATTGCAAGAGAAGTTAATGTTCCTAGCCTAGAGATTGCTGGCTTCCCTAGTATGGATAACCTCAACCATGCAGATACTTTTACTCGAAACGCTGCAATGTCTCATGAAGCCAGGCTTCGGCCAAATGACAACACTTCCAAGCCAAACATAATTGTAAAGCCTACCTTGTGGAATAAAATAAGTTGGAGCTTCTGGATTTGGAACAGGGGAAGACTCAAAATAGCAAGATCAAGGATAATGTGATTGATGGTGAAGGCAAAGAAAAACTTGGAGTCATTTCACGTTATAGAAACCCTCCGTTGTAACGTCCTCAAAGGCTTCTATAAGTTGGTATGACCAGATAGCCATGAATCAGCCGTTTCTGGCGTACCGAGCTCTGGCCGGACGTCCTGACATCATGTTCATAGCAGAAGGGGCCTCGTTATGGCACGGCTTCCACATCGACCCGTTCTTGTCCTCCTACCTCATTGTCAGAGGACCTCCCTGAGGTTTCCTCCTCGCCGGACTAGGTCAGCATTTGCCATGATAAACAGCATAATCGTGTGGGCCTCGCTCAGGATCCTTCGAAGAGCTAGATGGTCTTTGGTAGATCTCGTCGACGCGGAGACAGTTGACTATCAGAATGATTCTATGTACCTAGGTATTAAGTAGGTATCTGCAAATAACAGTTGGTCTTTATATGAATAACCACGAACTTGTTGTATCCGTTGCGGGGCGAGCCGCGCACAGCTTTCTCTAGGGGTGGATATCCCAGCTGCAGCCGTAATGATCTCACCCATAAATTACACCGTTCAGGGATATTCAACGTCGGCATTCGCAAGAGTGCAGCGTGGTAGGTCAATCTTGGGCGGAATGTATCATGGGCGACCCGGAGGCGAGGTTGGACATGATAGCTTTTGGTACATCTTTTGCTCTGCGACTCTCTGATTCAAGAAAAGAATAAGGAGAAACCGTAGACTTTCGTATGGCGTCGTGGCTACTTCTTTATTAACTAACCACAGCCGCTATCACTATGCTATCTTAGCCTATCTACACTCTAGGGAAATCTCGATTAGACTAGACGAAGGCTTTAATATAGATAAAGTTGTGCACTGTAGGGTCAAAAATAGCAAGCGATCGAGATTGCCGAAACGCTAGGTATGAGGGCCCAGCCAATCGTGCTGAGGGTCGAAAGTACACATGCGGTAGATATCTACACCCTTCAGGGATATTAAAGGTTAGCGTGATGGATATGGACAATATGGGATAGCCGTATAATCAGCCTGTGGATAATCGGATAAGCAATTTTCTATGGATTATTCCACAAGAAATATCTGCTTATTCGAATGTCAATATGCAATATGGAGAACTGGCTCTAGTGGGGTGCTAACCTTTAATATCCCTGAAAGGTGTATGCTTTACCGGTAACATGGTTTCGAAAGCTGGAAGGTTTTCCCCGGCCTTAGCACACGCTCGGGAATCCCCCTAACCTTCCAAGGTTTAGCTGAACTGACGGTAAGCGGCGTTTGAAAACCGGCACGATCCGGTATCGCGTTAGACTGTCCATGACACCAACGACATCGAGGTCATCGACAAAAGTTGATTTGCATGACCTTTCAGCCTCTTCTCCTCGGGGGTTCCTAGTCATGTCTGATGATTCGAGCACGCGCGTCCTCCAGACCGATTTTACTTGATTTACCGCTAGGCGCGGGTAAAATAAGGGGTTGTTCATTCGTCATGGATTTGCACTACTGTACAGTCCGCGCCGCAGAAGGTGAGGGCATCATGGCATTCTACGTTGGAATCCCTTCAAGCCAATGTAAAATAACGTCAAGTGTTTTCTGAATCAAGCAGCAGCTCACTAGAAGACGTTTGGGTAGTGATCGGCATGCTAATAGGCCTTTATACCGTGACTTTTCTCCCTTGATTCGATGCAACTTTCTTCTGTCTCTGCTCACATCCCAGACATCACGTTGCAAAGAACCCTAGAATCACGACGAGACCGCCGTGTAAAGAGAACGAAACTCTATAGAAGGGACTCGGGGCATATCTCCAATATTCGAACCCATGGATCGCATCATCTCACCCTCGTCCGGCAAGGAAGGCCGGCGCCGTAACCAGCACCAGCGCCACCATCGCGGACATCACAAATTCACCCATCTGAATGAGACGGAGAAACATCTCGTCGCCGCCACGGGCGAGTTTGTCGGCACGTTCTTCTTTCTCTTCTTCGGGTATGCCGGCCACCTGATGGTCCTGGACACGTCCGCCGCCGTTGAGGGGACGGTAGGACCTTCGGCCACCGTGGCTGTCAGTCTTGCTTGGTACGTATGCTGCTTTCCATACCAGACCTCAATTGTCTTTTTTCATTGCTTAATTTTCTCTCTTGAAGACGTTTACTAACGCCGAATCCTTGTTGAATAGTACGTTGGTCTACTTCTTGTGATTGCCCCTTATGTGCAGCTCTTTCGCCCGCCATCCCTTGACGTCGTCCCTCTCGAATGCCCATGATGAGCCCTCATGCCTCGCTGGGTAGCATTCTCGACGCCGAACATGGCCGCTTTCTAGTCTTATCAGGCAATACGCAGACCCGAAACTGACATGCGGCAGATGGATTTTCATTACTGGTGACTGTCTGGGCTTTCTATAGAATAAGTGGTGGTTTGTTCAATCCTGCGGTAAGTCTCAGGCCTATCACACAGGCGCGGCATGGTTTCATGCTTGCATCCCTCCTCGGCGCACCTTATTCACCGTGACTTATACCGGCCCTTGCTGCGAAAACTGACCGATGAATAGGTCACTCTTGGAATGTGCCTCGCCGGCCAGCTACCCTGGGTGCGTGCCGCTTTCCTGTTGCCGGCACAGATCATATCCAGCATGTGTGCCGGCGCAGTGGTCCGCGTGATGTTTCCCGGCGATGTCGGCTCGCTGAACACGGTGTTGGTTCCCGGCATGACCATCGCCCGCGGAGTCTTCGCCGAGATGTTCTTTACGTCGTATCTCGTATTCGTCGTGCTGATGCTCGCCGCGGAAAAGAGTCGCGACACGTTCATCGCTCCTATCGGAATTGGACTGGCACTATTCGTGGCGGAGTTGCCAGGTAAGGGCCTCTTCCCTTGTTTTTGATGCTCAACGGATCGCGCACACCACACCCACGGGCACGCGAATTCGTTCCAGGATGGAACTCGGAAGCAATTTGTACTGATGAACATGCGTACAGGTGTTTACTTCACTGGTGGCTCATTGAATCCGGTCAGAAGCTTTGGCTGCGCAGTCGCGGCGCCCAACTTTCCTGGGTACCATTGGATCTACTGGGTCGGACCGGCACTGGGTGCACTCATCGCGGCGGGCTACTTCCGGTTTGTGAAGATGTGTCACTACGAAGAGGCCAACCCAGGCCAAGACGCTTCTCGCCCGCCTAGCGAGGGCCACTCAGGGGACACTGCTGTCTGAGTGGAAGGCCGGGACCAAAACTGAGGCAAGGCACACATAAGTGTGTCGTGGCCAGTCCGAGTTACAATTGACGAGGGACAACGGGGGAAGGGTGCAGACGGATGCGAACATGGTTCGCCCTGTCTAGGGAGAAGAGGAAGCGAGGGACGAATGATACGAACACGGCCCTTCACCGGGACTTCATGATTTGACGCCTTTATGATCACCCTATATAGATACAAGGCGCTGGGTACACATGGTGTTGGGAGTTGCAGGATGATCATTTTACCATACATGGCGTTAATCCGATTGATTCTGTATCCGCGTCTGGCTGCTGAGTATTGCAATTAATTGCCTAACGTTACAGATAGATTATGGTGTTGATGACCAGAATCCAGAGAATTGTCAGTTAATATCCCGTGAGAGTACGAAGGAAAAAAGGTGAAGGAAACGGGAGAGCCTACCTATCCATAGTTCTCCTGAGAAAACCCCTTGACGCAGGTTCAGTCCGGGTCGGGTCCCTGATGACTAATAGCTCAGCCCTAAGACTCCGCTACACCGTGCCCTGATGGGGATTGGATGCTACGCTGCCACGTGCTTGCTAATCTTAAGTAATAACTTGAACCCGCGCACAAATCTGACGATGCTGCTCCCGTCTCCGAGAGCGCTGGGCACTCACTCAACGAACGGCGTGTGTTCGGTACCAGGTAACTTACATAACTGCAAATAAATTCAATTTCGCCACATCAATTCAAATGAATTGTGACAGCGGGGTCGGATGGCCGAGTGGTAAGTTTACATACACACTTAATTGGCCCATCATGACTAACAGCCAATCCTAGGTTATGGCGCTGTGTTCAGGAAATTCCCCCATCACGGGGTGAGTTTCGCAGTGGAGCAATCCTCGTGGGTTCGAGTCCCACTCCGATCAATAATGGTTCATTCTTTTTTTATATTTGTGAGTTTTCTTTTCTTTTCTTTTTTTTTTGCCGGAAAATAGAGCTCTGGTATATAAATCGGCAGAAGCCTTGGGAAGAGGATCAAAGTCTCACGACGAATGATGGGGACTAGCGATTGTGATATCTTAAAAGATACATAATGGTGTCTAGACACCGGCGAAGAAGCCTCGTGAGGCTGAAGGTACCGATATACTCACGTGTTCCTTCTTCTCTTCTTTTCCATCTTCTTCTTCTTCTTTTTGGTCAAGGTCCATCAGGGTTGTGCCCCCGCCATGGATTGTGTGTCACGACAGGAATATCCTGTCAACGACGGTATTTGACAGGTCAATGTTTGACCCCTCAATGCACCGGCCACCGGGATCCTATCCGTGAGGCTCAAGGGTTCCCTCCGGAGAAATATGGAGACGGATTTGGGGCTCTCGGAAGTCCTACGCGAGTGCAGGATGCAAGGGCAAACACATTTGCTCCATGCATACCTGACTACCTAGGTAGTGATCGGCTAACACGGAGACGAGCCAAGGGCCATTGCCTGTTTGAGGACCCTTCAAGCTTTGGATGTCGCTCATGGCATTTGCCCTACATGTGCTTACCAACACATCCAGGATGCTTCGAGGGGAGCAGGGGATGCTCCGTGGGTGTGACAGGCGTGTTCTGGACTCCACACCGTCCCAGGTGCCTGGACTCGGAAATCCCCTATATGAAGTGGTGGCACAGTGTGGTACGATCAGTTGAGCATGCTCTCCCTATTGAGAAATTAATTGGCCATCGTGTCAAATGTGTCAGTTCAACCAGAAGCATCACAGTTTGATTGGTAGCCTGTCAGCATTGTGTGATGATAGGGCTCTGATTCAACTGCTGGGTCACTTGATGAGGCACGCAAGGCAGAGACAAACAGAAGAACACCTCTCCATGTTTCCCTCATCCGAAGAGTCTGGCCAAAAAGGTCAGCACCCAGACCGTTCGAAGACCTACCGCTGTGGACAGGTCCATTCACACGCCGTTGGGCGTCCGATGAGTTCTGAGAGTCATGGGATTTAATGGCCTTTGAAAGATGACGAGAATGATTGTCGTGTCGCAGTTGCGGGTTTCAGGGGGGCATGGCATCCGAAGTCAGGAGGCCACACCTCTGGCACCATCTTGGGGGCCTCTGTGTCGAGATTTCTATAAGAAAGGCGGATTCCTCTCCTCCAAAAAACTGCTTCCTTCGACACAAGCATCACAACACCGAGCTTCCACCTTCCAGATAGTTCACTGTATCCTAGCAGAAGAAAAAAAAAATCTCACCACCATGAAGTTCACCATCGCTAGCCTCTCCCTCGCCTTGGCCCTGCTCCCCAGCGCCCTGGCCACCCTTCCCGGCACGCTCGAGCTGCTCGTCTTCCAGAACGGCCAGCGCGCCGGCTGCGTCAACCGATACGGCAACTTCACCACCAACCACATCTCCTGCTACCCCTTCCGCGCCTTCGCCATCCCGGGCTCCGAGTACCAGAACGTCGCGGGCAATGCCTTGACCAAGTGCAGCACTGACACGGGCCTGCTCAACTGCAGAGTTGGCGAGCCGGCTGCTTTTACCGTACGAGCTGTCCCCTCCTTTTGTTCTTCTTTTTCTTCTTCTTCTTTTTCCTGGAGTTCTCTTATTATAAAGCCCTTATTGATTTGGTTTACAGCAAAACGGCGCTGACCTCGAGCACATCGGAACTGGCACCAGCTTCTCCGTCAACTCGATTCCGACTTCCACCGACGACACCGTGGGCGTCGATATCATCGTGGGAGGCGCAGGCCCCATCGCCGTCTTCCTTCAGGTCCATGGCATCAGTGGTTAAGTGGCTGAGGATATATCCCCGAGGGAGAGGGAGGAGGGGGCTCTTAGGGTACCACATTGCTGAGCACTGCGAGTGGTGATCATAGTCGCAAAGAGAGCACGCACGTCGACTTTGGAACGTCCAAGTGTAAGGATCGAGCAAACGGGATGATTCTGCACTGCTCGTTAGGCTTTATATGAATTGACTAGATATTTTTGGGCTTCGATTTTGTCACATCGCCACGTGATCCTCTCGCCCTTTTTAGGTCCCTATTATTCGTCTATTCTCTATGCCCTCGCACCTTGCTAGCCTTTTAAACCAAGCCCACTTAGTACGTATGATATTCAACACAAGCCGGACTTTTTCGTGAAAGCGAGCATGACCTGACCATACATAAGATACCACTCAGAAGGAACGACTAACCCTTTCCGTCGCCAACGGTAGATTTCATCTTCTCCGGCTCAACGTGTACCACTCCGACCTGCCGAACGACGAGATAAGCCGGGATGACCGCGACTCCCCAAAGCGCGAAGTTTACACCCAAGGCGGAAATCAACTGGCATGTGTTAGCCACCAAATTGTTCGCAAACTGACTGAGGTAGAGGAAGAGCCCCAACATACCGGCGCTGAAGTCGAGCTAATGCCGCTCGATACGCATTGGCCAGCAGCTTCCGCAGCGCGAGCCACAGACATGAACCTGACGGTCTCCTTCGGCTCCTGGGCTAGAAAGCTGATGAGCCAAAAGCCGTAGTTATAAGTGAGCGCGAAGTTGATCTGCCAGAAGATGTACAGCGCCCAGCCCTTGCCGAAACCGGCGTCATCCCAGTCGAGGGCGGGCTTGTGATGTTGATAGTTGTGCTGTACGATGGTGCCCCAGACCCAACAGCCGCCGATCAGGGCCATCATGGCGATGTAGGCATACCGCGCGCGCTTGTTGAGGTCGAACCGGGTCCAGTCCAGGAACGCACCGATGATGAGGGTCGATACCACCTGTGCGATTGCTGAGACCAGGGAGGCCAAGGCCCGGGAGCGGACTGAGAAGTAGAGCGATAGGTATGCGCTTATGTACGGGAGTTCCCACGTCACGTAGATGAAGTACGGTACACTATCGACGATCAGCCACGCTTCTTGAGAAGGGATGTATGGACGCTCACATCAAGAGGAATTCGGGACGTCTAAGAACACCGGCCAGGGCTTTAAGTTCCTCAAGGTCGGGAATGCGCTCGGCGAGTTGCACCTTAGTCCCGTTTCTCCTTTGGACCTTCTCGGGAGGAGACAACATAAGAGCAGCTCCAGGGCCCAAACATTCTGGCAAGGGTCAGCTATGCGACTCTTCCAAACCCTCGGTACACTTACGAAGGACGACGAATACAATGTATGTCCTCCAGTCAAGCTTTCCGGTACTCGTTCCCTTGTAGTTAAACGCCAGGTTGATGATGCCGCCGAGGATCGAGCCACTGTTCCGGTAGCTCAGCCAGTAGGCCAAGTAGCGTCCGCGTACGTGAGGTTCGGGATAGCTCAACATGATTGCACCCTCGACGGCCCAAAATATCCCGGCCGAAAGGCCACAGGCTGCCGATCCGAGGTAGATGAACCACACCGTGCCATATCTATTGTTGGTATACAAGGCGGCCGAGTAGAGCACGTAGCCCGTGGTACCAAAGACCAGGGAAGCTCGGAAGCCGAATCGGTTCGTCATCAAGCTGCCAGCTATGCAGGAGAAGACCATGATGGAAAAAAGTACTGCATTCCCAGCCCTATATGGTGTTGAGATTGATTAGTTGAGGTGTGAAAATTGATTGAATGGAGCGTTCGCTACATGACCACTCACATCACCAGGTACGGCGATTGCTGCCCGCCAGCGCCCACCGACTGCATCGCGTTCCATAGCCCCGGGGCCGCGAAAGCGGTGATACCAACAATCGTCGAATTGAAGAAGACACCTCTGTACCAGGAGTACTTCCCGACCGCTGGAGCGACAGTCGTAGTCGTCTCTTTGTCGGGGAGGCCCAGTATCTCGGGGGAAGAGGGCGGTTCGGTCTCGATGTGTGCCATTTTACAGACTGCTTTGATAGTGGCAAAACAATTCGTGTGACGTCTCAAGCTCACAGAAGTGTTACTCCAGGCTCTGAACTACCTGCGTAACATAGCTGCATGTCGCCGTTTTCCATGGGAACCACGAGATGTTAAGTTGCACTGGCTCAGGATTGTGGTCGACTAATCGGGCCTAGGTGGTATTGTGTGATCGCATCCAGGCATGATATCAACCTCCAGTTGCGGGTACCAAACACGGTGCCGAATACTGGAGTAGTCATGGCATAACTGATTAAGATGTTCGAAGCCACCGGAAACCACTGGACCTAGCGATAGGCACCGGAGACATGCAGCATGGTTGTCAACCCCTCGAATCTGGACTGTTGTCTGTCTTCCATTCCAAGGCAGCAGTGGGGCTTCTGGGAGATCACGGCATTTAAGTGCTGTTGACGTCTTTCGGGGCTTCCCCGAACTGCTTGGCTGGCGGACTACCTCCCGACCGGTGCTGTGAGGATGACCGAGGAACAGGCGACATGGCACCGAAGGTCGCCGATACGCGGACACCGAAACATGACGTGATCACTGCCGAGACCAAGCGCATGGACGACGATAGAAACCCCCGCGAGAGTCGGGCTACATCTTTCATCTCTGCAAATTTCCCCTCCCGCTCACCAACATGTCGAACACGCAGACCTTCGAAGCCTTCGAGTTCACTGGCCAGCAGGACACTGCCAGCTTCGGGTTGCTGAGCGCTCCCTTCCCACTGGCCCTGAAACCAGCCGGCGACTGGAAACCGGACCTAGAGGAATCCATTCGGGCTATCCAAGGGATCTCGTCATCCGGCGAGCTGTTCGACCAGGTCAGAGCTCATGGCGGTGCTGTTCTCATTCGCGGCTTGCCCGTCAAGACACCCCAAGACTATAGTCAAGTAGCACATGCTTTCGGGTTTGCGGCCCACGAGGAAGTCGGGCGACCACCACTTCGGACCGTGCTCGCCAAGAACGTCAAGACGGCCAATGAAGGGTAAGTTGAATGCAGCATCGAAGATGCCTTCCAGACTAACCGCTGATGTAGTCCACCGGAAATGCCAATCTGGCCTCATAATGAGTATGGGTGGTCCACCATTAACCCAGCATGGTTGACCTTCTGCTGCCTGGAGGTTCCAGAGTCCGGTACGCAGCTTGCTCGCATTGGAAGATGAGTGGACTGACACGATAGAAAGGGGGTGAGACACCTGTCATCTCCAGTCTTGGTCTAGCAGCAGCCCTCCGCAAGGAAGCGCCCGAGTTCATCGAAAAGCTCCTCTGCAAAGGCGTGAAGTACGTATACAGGTACGGAACCGAGGAGATCAAATCGAACACTGGCACGAGCGTCTTCGACGCGTACGGGCAGCACATCAAACCCGGTGACGATAGCGCGACTATAAGAGAGAAGATTGAAGCCGAGGTCCGGAGACACAGTGATCGTTTCGAGTGGCATGAGGATGGGTCCCTGAGCGTGACACATGTTGTTCCGAGTAAGCCACTCCGATAAATGATGCGAAATCCTGGAGCTGACCAAAAGTATAGTCATCAGGAAGCATGAAAAGACAGGCCTCACCACATGGTTTGGCAACCTGACGAGCGCTTGGGGTCGAAGCAGGCACCACGGGGCTACGCAATACCCCTATCTAGGCGATGACGGATCGTACCACCCGCTTCCTGAGTACGGAGATGGAACGCCGATTGAGACAGCTTATCTAGATCTTGCACTATCTCTCGCGGAGGAGTCCCAAGTTCTCGTCGACTGGCAGGTCGGGGATGTAGTGCTGCTCGATGTGAGTTGTGCCCGGCGCCACATTCATCGAATGGAAACTGACCCGTTCCTAGAACTATGCCGTGATGCATTCTCGCTCGCCGTGGACCGGAAAGAGAACGGTCCTCGCAGCTCTGTGGGATGACAACAACGATCAGAGGATCGGAGACCTTGCCATCGAGTCCTCCTGACCGGCCATCGGAGTCAAGGCCCGTAGCTTAGACGATAATTTCCGCTGGTTCCCAGGCTTGTCAGAAAGGCGCTGAATTGGGCCAGCTGTTCCAGATTCCTTCCAATATAAGACGCCATGTTCGTAGAGCTTCCACATTCACGAATGGGGTCAGAGTTGTGCGCCCCTCAAGGTAGCCGCCTTGTGAGCAAGAACTCCAAGTCAAAGTCAGGCGTGTGACCAATGACTGTGGAAAGCAATGGGGTTTGGTGATCTGCCCCGGCCCTCTCTGCCAGCCCCGAGATTGGCGTCAAAGAGTTGTTCATACATACCGCAGACCTGGGCCATAATAAATAAGTTTTAACATATGGTTAGGATTAATTAAAGGGAAACCAGATGAATCATAATAACTAGTTTATATATAAGAAACACACATATAAAAGACCACATATTGGGTAGTTAGACTATAAATTCAAAGTAACGCCCGGCACGATCTTCTCGAGCTTCGCCACCAGCTCACCATACAGCCTCTCCTGCCTCTTGGCGCCGCCGGGTCCCACGACGACGGTGGCCGGCCGCTTCACCTTCCCCACGTCCAAGTACTGACCGTGCGTCTCGACGCCGCCGCACGCGCCAGCGATCAGGTTCCGCGCGCCCTCCTCCGGCGTCCTCGCGAGCAGGAGCTTGGCGAGGCGGACCTGCACGCCGCCGTCTAGCTCGCGCGAGAGCTCGCTGTCGCACAGGCCCGGGTTCGTGCAGTTGATGATGACGGCACCACCCGTCGACTCCTCCTCCCCGAGGGCTCGGGGCGGCAGCGGCCAGCGGGAGGCCATCTCCCTCACGAGGAAGACCTGCATCAGCTTGGTGGTCGGGTAGCGGTCCGCCTGGGTCCCGAGCGACTTGTCCCGGTCGTTGAGGCGGTTGAAGATGCCCTCGGGGGCGTCGCCCTCCTCGAAGTCGACGAGGAAGTGCGTGTCGCTGGTGACGAAGGTCAGGTGGGTCTGGGTGCGGTACTCCCGCGCGGTCGCGCGGAGCTTGGGGAGGAGGAGGAAGGCGAGCAGGAAGGTCGACACCACGTTCACCGTGACCATGCGCTCGTTGTCGAGCACGGTGTTCCACGCCACCGAGGCGACGGCGGCGTTCTCCAGGAGCACGTCGAGGCGGTCGAGGTCCCGGGCTGCGCGCGCGGCGAACGCCTTCACGCTGTCGTAGGATGTCAGGTCCATGGGCCACACCTCGACGATGCGGGGATCGACGCGCGTCGCCTCCGCGAGGGTGCGTTTGGCGGCCTCGCCCTTGTCCACGGAGCGTACGGCGACGATGAGCCGGGCGCATCCCAGCCGCAGGACGTGTTTGGCCCCTTCGTACCCCAGCCCCGTGTTGGATCCGGTGATGATCACGGTTCGGCCGGCAAAGGAGGTGGTAGGTTTAGGGGCGTTGGTGAACAGTTGCGCTCCGATGAATCTGACCATATGGCCTGGTGTCCCATCGCCTCCTGGCATGATGAATACGAGGTCAGATAGCGCGATGCGACTATTGCAGTTCCAGACGGGAATACGGTTAGGGAGATGTGTTACAATAAAAAAGTCTGAAGAGTTGTGGAATCGCGAGTACAAGTTGGCTACATAAGACCAACTTTCCACTGATGGCAATGATGAATGTGGTTTTTTTCCCCTTCTTCTTTTTTATCGGCGCCATTTTCCCAGCTGAAGAGCATCCAGTGTGTTTATGTACTGTTGAAGCCCGCGCCCGACGATATTTTGTTGAGTGATTGCGTCGTAACCGGTATTTTGGGGAGAAGTTGAAGTCCGAGCGAGCGTCGTATAATTCGGGCCACTCATTCACGGGATCCGGTTGCTATAGGTGTCCCACATGATAACTGCGGCGCCCGAAGGACCCGTCGCCCGGATTTGATTTGTAACATCCAGCATCTTGATCAGGTCGACTATCAATGAAGTAATAGGTAAGCACCTACTTAGTAGGTAGTTATCGACCGTGGTTACATGTACTGATATGGAAGCAGTTGGGTGGTACACCCATCAGCGATATTAAAGGTTAACACCACACTAGAGCCAGCCCTACGTATTACATATTAAGATTCGAGTAATCAGGTATTTCTTGTGGAATAATCCATAGAACACTGCTTATCCGATTATCCATATGCTGATTATACGGCTATCCCATATTGTCCATATCTGTCACGCCAACCTTTAATATCCCTGAAGGGTGTATATTCGAGTCCCACAGGTCCAACCTGGATAAGCTACAAGAGTAGAGATCACCTAGGTAGAGCCTAGTTTGCTTTCTATATAAGAGCATCAGCAAGTTATCAATGAATAGAAATAGTGCCTCTTACAGTTTGGTGTGCCTCATTATCGTGCACATGGCCACCCTTGATGCAAACCCCGTTCTCGTCATTGGCTTGCACGGTATAATGTGGCTTCGGATCTTTTTTACTTGAATGCTTTAGGTGACTATATTTTGGGGGAACATTAGCCATATTGAAGAATTAGGTTATTTTCAATGGGCGAAGGAAATTAAAAGTTTATAGATAATTACCTGATAGTAAGGCTTGACATTTTTTTGATGTCTTTCTCGTGAAAGAGCTTTCCACTTTCAAAAGCTCTTTTGGTCTTTGAAAAATACGCAATGTTCTTTTCACGCTGGCAAATCGCATCGATGAGTGATACTTGATTTTGTGTTTAGGTGAGAAAGAATTTGGTGGTGACTGAATTTCGTAATCTGATTGATGCGGAGGAGCTATTCTGTTTTCTGTTTCTGAGGGTGCGATTTAGTGGTCTAAGCTTTTTGGTTGGCTGCGGCTGACCTTGCGGCTCATCCTGCGGCTCATCCTGCGGCTCATCCTGCGGCTGAGTTTCTTGGGTTCGAGCAGCGTCTCGGTTTTTGAGCGGCGGCGTAGCGGAAGCCCGAGTTTAAAGGTTGGGCCGGATGTGGTCAGGTATACAGGGATTGGCTTGCTCAGCACCTTATGGAAAACATTCCCAAGAAATGACATGGTTATTATAAGAAAGGTGGAAATTGAAGGTAGAGGAATGGTAATGAACGTAAAGTTACCCTCCTTTTGGGTCACTGTTGTTAATGTGGTAAAGTTCAAGATGAGCCACTGTTGGGTGTAGTGTATGATAATTATCGTGGGTTTGGGTGTGGGTTTAGGCGTGTGTATTGATGGATGATGTACGAAGTATGGAAGAGGGAGAAGTTAATCTTCGTGCAGGGCCTGTGGCGGGGTATAAGGTCTACCATAGAACGGGAAGGCATACATCAATATCAATGACATCAATATCAACGCTCGTTTCTTCTCTTGGTTCAGTTGGTCCTTCCAACAATCCCTCAATCAGGCCCTGACGGAATTAGGTTGCATACAGATTTGGTGTGGGTCCATTTAGAATGACCCGAACTACTTCTCATATCTCCCCTTAATGTCAAGGCCTGTGCGGAGGCCTCGCCCCTTATTCTTCTATCTCGCCCTGTTGGGTTCTTGTTATTCTTGTGGGATGCAAATTACAAAAGGCAACCATCTATGATAGTCTCTAAATGGCCTGATGATGAGGGGTGGCATTTCTGGGGCTCGCATTACGTTCTATCGTTGATCTTGAGGTATTATACATAATCCAGCAGTTGACAATCTCCAAGCTGCTCGTATTGACCCGCGTTTTCTTCGTCACCCGAGTTACCCCTAACTAACTAGATACTAGACAGCAGATTCCATCCCCTCCAAAGCCGCCGAAGCCAGCTCTTTCATGTCCGTCCCTGGAACTTCGGTCTCCTTCAACGCCAGCCACCGCTTCTTCCAATGGTCCCACCGCTCCACCGAGAGCTTCTCCAGCTCACCCGTCCAGAAGCAGTTGGCGCCCTCGCAATCCCCGTCGGGCATGTCCTCGACGTAGCCCCCCGCCCGGCAATGATCCCACAGCTCCTGCGGACATAGCGCGAACAGCTGCGCCGCCGCCGGGATGTCGCACCGGTACCGCTCGTCCCGCAGCGCCTTGTCCATGTCCAGCGCCCGCACGATGCTGTGCGCGCACCGGGCGACAAAGCACAGTTTGCCGGGGGTGGGATCCCCGCGCCGGACGAGACCTCCGCGCTGAGGGGGGACCCCCCGGATCCGGACGGGATCCCCGCGCAGGACGGGGTCCTGGGTCGCGGCCAGTCGGGCGCTGAACGCCGCGGCGCGGGGCCAGAGCGTCGCCGCCTCGGCTAGGTCTTCGGGCTTCTCGGCGAAGATGAAGCCAGACTCATAGACTGTGGAGGCTGTGGTGAGCGTTCATGTACTTCATTCCTGCGGGCAGGCAGGGCGGATGGATCCTGACTAGGGGGAGGGCGTGGAGATGGAACAAATCAACTCACGTCCAAGACTATCGGCCCACTTGTGACCCCATGAGCCTCCCAGTTTCGACCACGACCAGTCACCACCGTCAGGCTCGGGGCCGGGGCCGGCGCTCCCATGTGTCGCTGGGCCGACCGGCTCGGAGGCGCGGATGGCTTTCAGCAGGTCGACTAAGAGAGGCTGGGTGAATGGGAGGTCGACGGCAGCGTCGTTGATGACGGACCACAGCCTGGACATGCGGACTTTCTTGGCGAAGGCTGTCTTTGACTGGGCTGGTTTGCAGGCTAGGCGCCGGGCGGCCTCTTCTGCCATCATGTCCCCCGAGAGAAACTCGCGCAGGGTGTCTATTTCGAGGGCGGTCGGAGCCTCCTCGAATTCGTCGACGCCCTCGACCCGGGTATCGATGTCTTTGAAGTATGCGCGTAATGCTTGCTCCATGTTGGGATCGTGAGAGTGCACTGCTGTGTGTTTCTGTTGTTGTTTGCTTTCTTTGGTGGTAGTTTGAGGGGATGCCATGATTCAAGTTGATGTCACTTACTTGTTATGTAGGGAGGAATGGAAGTAAGTGACCTTGGAAGCGATCCTCGGACGAGATATTCCCTATATATGTACTTAGTATATCAAATCAAATGATCCTCCTACGGTCGTTTGCCTCGCCGATTTCCCCTCCAGGCTGGCTGACGGTATGACGTATGTACTTAAGGAGCTGCTGAGGTGGCGAACTGCGGCACAACCAACAACCAACAACAAAAATCTATTTTGGGACCAGACCAGACCAACGGCAGCCGGTTGCACTGTAACTGTAACAGTCTCTCCTCCTCTTCACCTGACGAAATGACGTGATGTGAATACTAAGTAGCTCCCGAGGTCGACAAACATTAAAACCAGCAGGATAATGTTGGATTTACTCAACCTAAAAAGGCAAGGTGCTTAAAACGTGACACGCCCCTTAATTTATGCTGCTCTGCTTGTGTAGATATTCGATCGCTCTCAGCCCCGTGTAAACAAACCAACTACCCACGCCGCTCCGTGCATCTACACCCTTCAGGGATATTAAAAGTTAGGACCACACTACAGCCAGCTCTACGTATTGCATATTAAGATTCGAATAAGCAGGTATTTCTTGTGGAATAATCCATAGAATACTGCTTATCCGATTATCCTTATGTTAATTATGCGGCTATCTTATATTTTCCATATCTGTCACGCTAACCTTCAATATTCCTAAAGGGTGTACGTGTCTAACCCACACGATATAGAAAATAACATTTCCAGCTTCCTTCTGGAACTTCAACGCTGTTTATTACTATTTTTACCATTTGCCACGGTAATCTTCAATATCATGACGTTGATGTGATCACCCAACACTCTAGAGACGCTACGTGATGAATGAAAACGTGGACTGCGTCATCGTAAACAAAATAGCATGCCAGTTGCCGTATACTTAAGCACGGCGTATCCTATTCCACATCTCATTTAACAAAAGGACCAACTACTTCATAACGCAGCCATCGAACTCCAGAGCACTTGCACTTAAATCTTTTTACCCAAGGCTTTTCATCCTTTCTCCAGCGCCTTTCTCAAGTTGAAGAAGATTTCAGACCATTTCCCAATACTTCACCCCACATTATTCATCAATATGAAGATCACGTTCGCCATTGCCCTCCTACTAGGTGTTACGGGAACCATGGCACTTGGTGATACTCCCGATCCTCGATCAGACAATCCCATGGTCAGACGCGGCAACGGCCTGAAGGACACCTGGAAGAAACTCAACGACGGTAAGAAGATCGACCAGGGCGGAACAATTCGTCTCACCAAGTCGGGCATCGTCAGCCTCGGGCCCAGCACAGCCAACTCCGCGCCGAGGGAACTCGCCAAGGAGAATGTCCAAAACGCGGGAGATCTCGTCAAGAGATTGACAAAGCTCAGGAATGACAAGCTCGGCAAAGGGAAGAAACAACGGGTACGGCGGGGGAACGCCGAGGGAGCTATCGTATGTAGATCCCGGAAGTCCTTTACCTATTACCCAACCTAGCCGCGATTCTGAGCACGATGATTCGGGAGTCTTCCCTCCTGCATTCACCCCCAAACATTCACCCCCGCACATTCACTCCAAAGACTACTTACTCCCCAGACAACTTTTCACATCAGAATTCTTCCCGCACAGAGCAGTTAATGACTCTCGACGTTATAGTGCCAGGCCAACAAGGACTGTGACGCCGCCCAGCCGATGTGTGTAATCGCGGAAAATATGGCAGGGCCGACTATTTGCATGAAGACGGACAACTAGACACTTTGTGACATATGTGCTGAATACGTCGCTAGGCTTGCATGTAGTTGACTTGGGCCGTTTCTATCTATTAGGAAGACTTCGTCTATGAGATATGCTTATAGGGTTGTGGACAAATGTACAATCATCTTTGAGACACACACACGCCAGGCGCCCGGACTGATGTTATGAGAGCTAAGTTAGCATCTTTCTAGAAAAAGTTTCACTCAAAGTATTCAGGAGGAGAATAACTAAGATTATTATTAAAATGGCAGGGATGAAATGTTTTCAAGATAGAGAATGCATTACAACCCCCTTTTTTGCGCACCTAATTTTTTTCCGCCTCCGAGAGGAGGTCGCCTCACCGGTCTATTGATAGGGCTCTGTACGTACGTACGTAAATGAATGAATGGATACTCTGTAGTCTATTGATGATGAATGATGTGTTGAAGAAGAAGGACAAGAAAGGGGCTGGAACAGGTCTGAGACCAACTAATCGTACAAAATGGGTCCGCACGTGACCCTGACAGGGACAACATCACGTGCTTCCCATATTCCAACACGGCCTCATTGTGGTTTCGGCCTGACCAAAACAAGATAGGTAATTAAGTTACTGACGGCCGATGTTTCTCGTGGCTGGCGAGGAAGCTTCATTGACACCGGACGGGGAATATCTCCATCATCTTCTCTCATCAGCATACACGACAACGCCGCGTTACCTTTGAATTCGTATCCTCCATCGCGACAGTCGGCCACCAAGCCCCTATGGACCTAGAAAGTTGTTGTTCTTCCAAAGGACCGAATGTCCCCATTGAAAGCCTGGCGGCGCTGCGGTCGGTCGAGGAGGGGCTTGTTAGGGGGGTAATGTCGGCAGGTGGAAGGAGGTGGGGGTTTTGAGGGGGAGTGAAGTGTTTTGGGGGGTTATCTAGGGGCTTAAGGATATTTTGTCTTGGGACTCGCTACCATGGAGCGGCGGACGTTGTAGTTACCAACTGGGGCGGGTTTAGGTTAATCAATCTCTTGGATAGTATCTCGTCCAATTTCTATGAACTTATGACCAATAAGTTCATCTCTCTAAACTATTGACAGGTCTCAGAACAGCAGAACAGTTGTCCGTCGAAGAGAAGCGCTCCTTTTCCAACACGAAGGGGATCGTCTCCTTCGGAGTCCTCCACGTCCGCCGCGACGGGTTTCATGCGGAGCAAAGTTCGCTCTGAGAAAAAAAAAAGAAAAAAAAAAAAAAAAAACAGTGTCTGGGAGAGCAAAGCCGTCTGGACTTCAGTATATCGTGCTCCATTGTCTCACGGAAGAACACCGCGTCCTCATTGTCCTCATCATCCTCGTCAACCTCGTCGTCGTCCTCGATGGAAACGACGACCTTGGCCCGTGCTTTTCCCTTGGTCTTTTCAATAGGCATACCGCCTACGTCTTCATCAGCAGCAGCACCAGCATCCGCAGCCTTGCGCTTGCGGGGCGAGGTGGTGGTGGTGGCAGTGACACCGGAGTGGTCGCCGAAGAACTCTCGGCGGATCTGCGACCCGCGGGCTAGAGTGAAGAAAGGAGGGGGGTTCGATGGGCTAATAAATTGTGATGGGTTCAGGTATGCCCGTAGGTCCCTTCGAAGTAGCCCTCGGTGTCTGTCCAGGCCTGCTTGAGTTCCTCGCGCTTGTCGAACGTCTTCCCCGGGTAGATAGGGAGCTGGTGCTAAAACCAACGAGGGTTAGCGAAGGAAGCAATCACGGTGTTACGATTACTTACAGCAGTCAGCAGTAGATCAGCATCATCCTGACTATCGCCAAATAAACAGACTCTTGCCTCCCCTCCCCTTTTCCTCCCAGGCCGCGCGCGGAAGTGACACGGAATCGTCTGAGGTGACTTTATCATTATCGTCTCCTGCCAACTCCATTGTCTGCTTCTCACCACTGACTAGGCTCTCCGAGCCATCCTGGTACCAGTAAATACCAGTGCCTACAAGCCATACGGCTGGTCGCTGGTCGAGGGCGGCCACAGCGTCGGTATCATTGTGCTCCCGCAAGTGAGCAGTTGGCTCGTCCTTGTCCTGGCAGAGCTGGTTTCAACTGCCCCAGGTGCAGCGGGTGCCGAAATGGTCGCGCTTGCATTGTTCTTCGTACAACTTGACGGACGGCGCTGGGACCGCGGTACTGCTTGTTGCAGTCCGGGCAAGTAAAGGGGCGGCCGCCGTCGATGATGGCGTCCATGGTCACTTACCAGAGCACATAAAGCGCATTATGGGTTCGACTCTCATAACTGGCACGTGGTATGCTCTTATCTACTGGTTCTTCATCTTCTTGTCTCATGACAGAGAGTCTAGGAATCAGTCTGCGGAGTCTTGGTGCCCTTGTTGGTCTTGGGGGTCTTGGGAGTTTTGGGGGCCGAGGTGCTAGAAGCGGCAGCGCCGTTGTTGCCAGAGACGACGCCGATACTGAACTTCTTCTTCAGGGTGCTCCACATGGTGGCAGCAACCTTGGGGTTCTTGAACGAGGCATGCTTAGCAAGCTCGGCGTAGTCAATCTATATTAATTGTGATGAGTACTTATGGTGATGAGGATGAAAGCAGGTGCTGATGAAGACGAGGGTATCAAGGCAAAAAAGGTAGGCAACTAGGATCACGAAAACATACCGGAGGGGGGGATCTTCATTGACTTTGCTTGTTTGGCCCCGAGATCCTCTGGGCCAGTCGTCCCAGATGCCGGCGTTCGTCTTCATCCGAGACGAGATCGATCAGTGAGTTCTCGTCGCTCTCGGCTGTCTTCGCGGGGCTCTTGGACATCTTGCGTCCGGGCCAGTCATCTAAGATGCTGGCATTCGTGCCACGATATAGAGGATAAGGGGCCTTTAGAGACGCAATTTTGTCGGCGCAATGGTCTTGGGCAAAGCCGAGGCGGTGGGTCAACTGAGGGAACCCGAATGCGCCGGGAATCTGGTTGTAAGCGTAAATAGCTTGCTCCAGATTGGTAAACGACAGATATAGGGTGCCGTTCGTGCCCATCCAAATATCTTCGAATTTCCCCTTTATATCGTTGGTAAACCAGAAGGAGAGCTTCTCTAAAAGTCGCCCGGTGAGACCAGTGGGGAAGTTTTCAATCCCAATGCAGCCTCTTCCGTAAGAATAATGTCGATGGTTTGGACCTCGCGCCCGCTGGGAAATGGCTTGGGACATCTCGGAAACCATGGCGAGTCTGGCTTCCAGGCCCCGGACATTGGATCAGTTCGATGTCTCGTGGACCCAGAAACCACTTTGGACAAGTTTGGATCCAGAGGCCCCCCCCTCTTGTGGTCCGCGATGACGGATACCCTCACGTTATTTGCCAAATCTCGAACAACAACAGCTGGGCTACCGTGACACCATCGCTTGAAGCGGCCTGCAATGCTCTCTCTGATAGTACACCCTTCAGGGATATTAAAGGTTAGCGTGATGGATATGGAGAATATGGAATAGCCGTATAATCAGCCTGTGGATAGTCGGATAAGCAATTTTCTATGGATTATTCCACAAGAAATACCTGCTTATTCGAATGTCAATATGCAATATGGAGAACTGGCTCTAGTGTGGTGCTAACCTTTAATATCCCTGGAGGGTGTAATGCCATATGGGGTCCACGGTTCATCTCGCGGCTGGATAGAGCCAGCACCCACCCGACGGGATCCAGATTCTCAGAACAAAATGCCACGGTGACTTCGAAATAAAATTATCAAAATCAAGAAATTTCGACTACCAGATGCCATGTCTGGAATCCATCCTCGAACCAGGTCATGTGGTTCCGAGCATACGATGTGAAGTCATATGCTCCTGGATCCCATCCCATCTTTACTCGAGAGCGAGCTTCGCCCATAGGCTCTTTCTCCTTCTTCTTCCCCCTTTCCACTCAAACACCTGGATCCACGCCGAAATACACCGTGACTGGAGCCAAGTCACGGAGGTCTTCTAAGGTGGTAATGGGAAGAGAAGTTCAAGCCTTGATGCTTGGATCGCAGTACTGCCTGCTGAAAAAGATTCTGCAGGCAGAGGATGGGAGGATGCTAGGATGCTAGAAGGAGAGGCGTCGCCACGGACTTGGCCACGAAGCGCGAGCTCTCTTGCTTCAATGATTAACTGGCGCGTCGTCTCTGCCTGGCGCCTATAGCTGCCGAATCGCCACTCCTGCCTGGCGATCCCGGCCATCTTGACGAGGTCCTCGATGCCCTCCATCTGGTATTCGAACTTCCCATGGAAGAAGGCGAGCAGCGAGACGGTATTGACGATCTCGCTCGGGCCCTGGATGTGCAGGACCCGGCACTGGGGGCCCGGGTCACGTGGTTTCGACTTGACGCGGTTCGGGCGCACATGCGGCACGTGACCGCCCACGATGAAGCTTCCGCCGCGTCCCTGGTCGTACAGCCTCTCGGCGCCTCCGCGATCGAAGAACACCAGCTTGGCAGCGGCAGAGAAGGTGTGTACGTACCATTGTAATTCTTCCTGGGGATTGCTGATAGTAAGCTCCCTGGAAGCCAGGACTGCCTTGGTAGTCGCCGAGGGGATGATGGGACTGTCGCTTCGCCGAAGGAATCCCCTGTCCTCTAGCTTAGTCTGAGGTGTTCAAGCAGGCATACTCATCGATGTGTTATGTGTATACGTACCATTGCCAGTTCTCCGTAGAATCGATGATTCTGCGCTTCTTCCAAGCTGGGATCGACTTGCTGCGCGAAGGCGGCAGCTTGTTCTGCGCCTGATCCACGTTAGTGTACGCCCGAGGGTTGCGTGCGCGACTCGGGAATAAGAATGAATACCGGTTAGACTTACCAACGCCGCGATCACCATAGGGAGTAGGCTTGCCCGTTCCTTTCCAGTTCTCACAATCAGCTTCATCGGATCATTCGTCAACGAAAACGCAACGATTTGAAACTCCTTGGTTCTGGCCGTGATCAGCAATTACTTGCACAACGAAACAACAACCCAGAAGGACAGAATATAACGACAACAGACAAGCTTCGCACAAGTCTCGAAAATAGAGAAAGCCAGTTTCGGCGTGTATCAGGGTGCACCCCAAGCCGCGCATAGGGAAGTCTGCGCGTGACTCCCCTCACGCCGGAAGAGTCATCATGCCACACAACTTTGAACGAAACCAAGGGAGAAGGCCCAATGGCGATACACCGGTTCTATTGCATCCGGGGAGGTCGGAGCTGAAGGTAAAGGGTTTGGGGAGATCAGTGCTTAAGACAACCCCCCCCCCCCCCCCCCCCCCCCCCTCCTACCCGTCCAACTTTTTCTTGGCATCGTTGACTTCGTCGAAATCTCCGAAGCGGTTGACGTAGTGTAGGTATCTCTTAACCCAGGCGTACGGGACCTGGTCGATGTGGTCTCCGACGAAGACTTGGAGCTCGGCTTCCTCCTCGCGTGTGTCTTTGGTCGTTTTGTATTCTTCGAAATCTCTACGCTCGCACTCCTCGCTTTGAATTTCCCACAAGGCCGACTAGGTAGGCTCTAAGTAGTTGTTTATCATTTTGGGTAGCTGTCTCTTGGTTTCTTTATGGTTCTGCAAGCGGTCCTTTGCGTAGTGGTAGGACCATTGGAGATCTCGGAAGAATCTGACAAACCTAATGTTCTGGTCTACCAAATTGCCCCCTTCTCGGGTAGGAAGGATGAATACAATATGTTGATACAACCTGGCTTGTGTGGTTGTCCTGGATTCCCACGTGGGGGAAATCCTCCAAACGGAAGTGCAACGTAGTTGCATAGACAGCCGGCTGATTATGAGGGCGACTGAAATAACCGGGCTTGGGCCTTCTTATATAAGGAGGTGGTGTGCTATCCCTGGGTCTTCTCCTAGCCGGGCTTGCTAGACCCTTTCCAGCTGTCTGTCTGTCGTAATCAGCATTGTCGGACCATTTATCAGAAGGGGCAATGTATTCCGACTCCTTGGTCCGATTTCGACTCCTTGGTCTGGTTCCGTTCTTCTAACGCCTTGGCCATTTTTGAAAATAGCCTCGCGGTTCTCGGTAATGTCCATGAAGGCAATTCTCGGGCATTTGTCCGACTCGACATGATAGATCTCGGATGAGAACCAGCTGAAGTATCTCATCCGGCAGGGTGTCGAGCAGGTTCGTCTTCGGCAGTGCGTCGACGATCCATGAGAACGCGCCATGGTATTGCGCACCACAGCCGGGACACTGTCAAGATGCTCGGACTAGAGCCATCGAGGTGAGTATCTTATTCGTTGTCTTGTGCAATTGCATTACACAAGGATCGAGTGGAGTATTTTGCGGGCGGCATCAGCTCTTGACGACGAATGACAACGAGGACGTTCCTCGACCCATATAGGATAGGGCGCATAACCCCCGTCTTCATGGGAACGGTAGCGTAGGGTATGTGAGCTACCAGGTCTGTCATATAGTTCATGGGGACAAGCCCGCGAGACCGCTGAAGAGTGCTATCTCATGCTGCAAGGCTCCCACATGGCAGAATAGGCGATCTATCTACCGGGACCAGAGTCGTGAGCATCCCTCTGGTTGGTGTTCATGAACGCCTTACGGAGCTCATCCTCAGAAGCCGTGCAATCGTCGGCCATGGTTTCGAGGCTTCCAAGCCACCATTCCTGTCTCTTCGGGATTTTAAGGTTCAATACTCTGAACCCAGACAACAGAATTGGCCATCGTATAGAATCCATGATATCCTTTTCACTTCTTTGGTAGGCAGGACTTGCGTTTGGAAGGCCTTCGCTTCTAGTTAAATACTGCCTGCAGAGCCGCTCCCCACGAAAAGATCGGCGAGCTTGAAGGCTTGATACGTAGAGAGGGTTTACACTCTTGGAAGTGGAGTCTGAAGCAGTACTCAGGATAGGAAGATCGAAGAATTGATGAGATGTACGCATGGGTAGAAAGGTTGGGACAGAGTAACAGGACTGGGACCATCTCTTGCTGGGATCTTCTGTCACACTCGGATATAACCCGTCTTCGTTGACAATCCGCTCTCCATAGATAGGTTTGGCAGTTGTCGTATCCGAACTCCCTTCGTACAATTAAGGGTGTTCGAGGATACGGACGTTATCGAGTAAGCTCTCTTTTGTTTCTGACGCTCGAATATCTGGTGAGAGATTGGACGATCTTCATCACAGTCCACCCCCCTGGTCACGAATCGGATCGGGGTGAGCTCCGGAATCAGCTCAACGGGTTCTTGCCCCTCAATGATACGGGTTCGTCTGAGGCAATGTCGTTATTATCATCGCCTCTCGCGACTTCCAGTGTCCGCTTTTCAGCGCTGCCGCTCATTTCTTCCATAATAGACCCGGGACAACATCTCGGCCCTTACAGGAAATGCGAGCTCTCGAACTGGTGCCAGCGTACATGACGCTTGGTGGCCGCCTCTGTGGTATAACGCTTGGTGCATGGTCCAAACAGACACTTAAATGATGAAAGTCCCTCCTAGCCTTTCGTACACCATACCGTCGCCTCGCGGGGCTTTACTCTGAAGTCGTGGATCGCCTTCATCATGGGCCCCTTGCAGTCAACTTGAAAGCCGGCCCCGTCGTATGCTTGTCTAGTAAGGATGATGGGCCCGCCGCTCGTACGGGTAGGGTTTCGGGAGATGGCAACTTGTGATAGGTATGCGCATTCGGCATCCATGACGAGACGTGCAAAAGGCCGCTGCAGTGCGCGAATCTTCTCCGAGTCGTCAATCGTGAAGTTAGACGTTTCGGCTCCTTCCAGGCGCAACCTCTTGCTGCTACTCGTGTCTGGGTACTTGCCATTGAAAAGGGGCTACCTATGTACAGGCTCGGATGGGAAAAAGAATCAAGTCTCAGAGCCTGTATAAAAGCACGGGCAACTTATCGGCGCCCTCGAAACATACGCGCATCGGAGATGCCGGTTCATGTCCCTATAGTCGGCCTCTGAATCCAGGGGACCCAAGGCTTGCGCCATGGTCTCGGGTTGGTCGGGCTGGGGAGCGCCGGATGTCCAGAACACAATGTTGGGCTTACGAAGAGGCGTCTCTGGCGTCTCCTCTACTGGATCTGTAGAATTGTGGTACACGACCGTCACCTAGCTTCCAGCTTTGTCAGAGAGTCATATATTCGAGAACACGATTCTGTGAATTGAGGATGTCGACGTCAATTACTTCCTCGTCTTCGTCATCGCGTTCGGCGGTGTTAATGAACCCGTCGCTGCCATTGGAGTCGTCGCTGGCGTCCGAATCAGAGAAGAGATCAATTGGCTTTTGTGCTGGCTTCGGCTGAGTCTTGGCCTTTCGCTTACGCGAAACACGACTGGTGGGTACATCGTAATCTTCCTCGAAACCGCTATCAATGGTGATGACGGCGGGAGGAGGAGTGGGATTGCGTCGTCCTCGCTGCAGGCGACGGCGAGGAGCTTGGAGAATGGGCTCAAACAGCACGAGACCTAGTTCTTCCTCTCTCGGTCATCTCAAGCCTCCCACACTCGAGAGACCATAGCCCTTCGGCGGCAGAACTCTCGACACAAGATCGAACATGACACTTGTACGGGCCATTATCCGGCAGATCGAATCGTCTCGTGGTGTACTAGGATCAGAACGGGAACAAGATCTTGTCGGTCGTCAAGTAGTGCCAGTTGCTTGGCAATAGATCTGCTGCGTACTGCTTCAATTCTTGACCCAAAGTCAAACATGACACTTGTAAAGCGTCGTCCCCAGGCCACGGTTGATCCAGCAACCGTGGACTCCCCAGTACATAGGATAGTGGCTAGAACGAGTCCCCAACACGGGCCTTGAAGGTATTTCTCCCAAAGGTCTTGAGGTCAATGACCATGGCGGGGCTTCCGTCCTCCAGGTTCGGCGGGTTCAAGTCTGAAGTCACCCAGCCGGACTCTTGAAACTCGGCGTTGGTCGTCGTCAGCGAGGAATCGGACTTGACGTCCCATTCTCGGTAATCACAGAGGTGCCTCCACGCCTCATCACCGTCAAAGTCCACCTCGATAGGTGGGACCACCGTCGTTTCGCGACCCTTGGCGATATAGTCTAGGAGCTGGCTCTTTAGCTTCCTCTCGCAAGCATACTGGTAGTACTCCCTGTCGTACTCCTTTTTGGTGAGGATGATGGGTCCTCCACTCGTGCGATTCTTGAACATTGGGGGTGCTTCGGGTGGCTGGCGGCCCTCGAGGCACCAGGGGAGATAGACTTCCAATTCTACCCCGAAGCTGAAAGACGGAATCAGGAGGTATATCTCCCCTGGTGACGGCCGCCAACCCCCCGAAGCCCCCCGTCCCATGTTTTGAGATCTGTCAACTCTCGTTAGAAGGAATATTCACTTCACCATGACGGCCAGACTCCTAGTTCCACGCCGAAGCTGAACGATGGAATTAAGAGTCTGACCGTCATGGTGAAGTTGATATTCCTTCTAACAAAGAGTGACAGGGTTGCGTGGTATAGATGGAAACGCCGCTTTTCCTTTGCCTTTTACCCCGTCTTCTCCTTCGCGTCGCCCGTCAGGTAAGTCCGCAACAAGATGGGCGGGGAGATTGTTTACATTCACCACCATCTTGGGGTCAACAACCTCCCAGCCCATCTTGTTGCAGACTTACCTTACCCCCTCCTCTCCTTGGCATCGCCCGTCAGGTAAGTCCGCAACAAGATGGGCGGGGAGATTGTTTACATTCACCACCATCTTGGGGTCAACAACCTCCCAGCCCATCTTGTTGCGGACTTACCTCAAAGATGGAAAGATATAGATGGGCTCATGGGGTGGGTAGAGATGAATATACGCGTGGTTGATGGCTATTCCTGCGCATTTGTCTTGCCCATTTCTCGATCTTCTCGGCTAGCTGCTTGATGTAAGCCTCCGCTTTCTGGAGGAACATCTTTCGCATTCCTAAAATGTCTTGTACCCGCGCACGGATTGAAGCAAGATATAATAGGAGCATAGCCGCCATGGCTCCCCCTTTGGAGTCCTCGTTCCAATCGAGGTTACCGGGCATTGCTCCTCCCGTCGGAGTAGGGGGGAGAGACGCTACTCCAAATGGGAGAGAGAACTTGGCTCGAGCCGGTTTCGGCTTCGGCGATGGCGTCGTCACTGGGAAGCATACCTCCTTGGGAGGTTTGGGAGGTAAAGAAACCAGTCCTTTTGTTGAACAGTCAAAGTTAGGGGTTGGCATACGACCCAGTCTTCGTCAGCCTCCCGCTTACGTTTAGACATGGTGGTCAGTGGCGGGCAACGCGACGATAGGATCTGGAGAACTCGGGATGTAAATCATGAGTCCACTCGCCATTGACATTGCCCCGCGGTAGACGTGCTACAGACGATACTTGCTTCTGGACACCAACCCGGCTGGCGAGAGAGCCGCGCGTTTGTCCGAGAGGGGCACTGGCGCGACGCTTGTTGGCATTGCCTTTGCTGAAGATACGGGCTGCTAGGTCTTGGTTGCGTTTGCGCTCTCGACCCTCCCTGCCCGTCCACTCTCCCATAGATAAGCCAGACACCACCAGATTGGTAGTTCTCGCCCTCTTGGGTCACTGTCGTCCATGTACAATGGGATTGCGCAACAACACAATGACATACTTAGGGTTTGGTCGGCCTGTCAAGATCTCCACGTCGAAATATCCAATGCGCATTGGATACCTGCTCACTGGAGTCGACGATCTTCACGTTGCGCTCTTGACGGCTGATGACAACAAGAACGTTCCTCGACCCGTAAAGTATGGGGCGCATAACCCCTGTCTTTAGTGGAACATCAGCGTAAGGTATGTGTGCGACCAGATTCGTGACATAGTTCATGCGGACAAGCCCGCGAGACCGCAGGCCCGGACGTAGAGGCTTGCCGTCGAGTGCGGAAAGGTGGCGAGTCATGGCGCCGCCGCCGCCGCCACCGCCACCATCGGATCTCTGCCTGAGCGAGACTTTCTCCTCTATCAGATATCAGGTATAATAAGTGACTCTCCCTCCTTATCATAGATGGTTGCCTTTTGTAATTTGCATCACACAAGGATAACAATAACCCAACAGGGCGAGACTCTCCCTCCTTATCATCCCGTTCAGTGGGCTAGAAAAGAGCGTCTCTAGCGTTGTGCTTCTTGTTCTTGAGGGGAGAGTCTTCGACGTTCTCTCCAGTAGCAGCCTTACGCTTGGTTCCAGTCTGCGGAGTTTTGGTGCCCTTGGCAGTCTTAGGGGTCTTGGGGGTCTTAGGAGCCGAGGTGCTTGAGGCCACAGCACCTTTGTCGTTAGAGACAACGCCGATGCTAAACTTCTTTTTGAGAGTGCTTCACATAGTAGCAGCTGTCTTCGCGTTCTTAAAGTTGGCGTGCTTGGCCAACTCGGCCTAGGACGTTCTCTCCAGTAGCAGCCTCACGCTTGCTTCCGGTCTGGGGAGTCTTGGAGCCCTTGGTGCTCTTGGCGGTCTTGGGAGTCTTGGGGGCCGAGATGCTGGGAGCGGCAGCGCCGTTGTCGTCAGAGACGACGCAGATATTGAACTTCTTCTTCAGGGTGCTCCACATGGTGGCAGCTACCTTGGGGTTCTTGAACAAAGCGTGCTTGGCATGCTTGGCAAGCTCGGCGTAGTCAATCTATATTAATTGTGATCAGTAGTTGCGGTTAGATTGGCAGTGGAACAGGGTACATACACCACTAACCAGCATTTACTTGATGGATACCAAATAACCGCGCTTGTTATAAGGTCCCCCGTATACTCCGCCGGCGGTCCCGTGACTGGCCAAAGTGGACGTTCAACTCGGCCAAAGTGGACGTTCAACTCGGCCATCTCTTTAGTTCCTGTAGTCCCTCAGCCTTTCGATTCTGAGTAAACTGCCTTAGCCTTGCGCATGTTCGTTGGGTACCTCGTGGAGGTTCTAGACACCCATCAGCATCACCGCACAAAGTGACAGCTGGTTGTTGTGAGAGATTGGGAGGGCTGGAAATGTCCAGCGAGTAGCGCAATCTTCGAATGTGAGCAGCCAGAATGTGTCATACCTCAATAGTTGTCTTGTGCAATTGCATTACACAAGAATAACAACAACCCAACAGGGCGAGATAGAACAATAAGGGGCGAGGCTTCCGCACAAGCCTCCGCACAAGCCTCAACAGCAGTAAAAACTCGATATCGGCGTGTATTTTGGGTTTATCCCAAGCCACGGCTGGGCGATTTGTGTAAGTCTATCAGACTGAAAGACTCACGACGCCGCAGAACTCTAACTCCCAGGGTTTGGACCCTTTGTGGGAGAAATGAGTCACGTGGCCACAGGCGATGGGGACTATAAAGCCTGCGAATCCAGGACTAAGACTCCTGGGGTTGCTCGTTGTCGTCTTCGTCCTCGTCTTTGTCGACATAGTCCTTTCTCTGGTTTGAGATCCGGTGAATCAAGGAGGAGTATTCTCTGAGTCGTACTTCCTTGACTGGGATTGGCCTTTCTGAAAAGTGTCCGTATCGACGGAAACACTTCTTCCAAAGCACAGAACAGAGCTAGCTGAGCCCCGCCAAACTCGGTATGCTTGCTTGAAGTCTCTTTGTGGTGCCGGGAAGCTGCGTGAGAGGACTTTCTGGTTGCACACTACAGCAGCAACTCCATCTCCACCTGCTGCTTGTCCGGGTTCTTGCTGCGATGTCGGAATGCCATCTCGGCCAGGACAATAGGACAATTGGGCGTGCACGCGGTCGACTATGTAACGGTTCTGGCCGTCAATAGTCGCGAGAGCACCACCCAGGTGAGCAGCCTGAGAATTGTCGATTGGTTGATGCTGGCGGTTGGTTTTGCGATCCTCAGTAAGTTCCACGGACTTGGTCACCTTCACCTTCTTGCCGCTAATGGGGAGCTCAACGACTTGAGGCATGATGATAGGAGTGCAGCGGGTGACAGATGAATGCAGGGGTGATTAGGGAATGCAGGGGGAATGTGGCGCAGCAGTGAGGTTTGTGGCGTTTTTGTGGCGTTGCTGGACCTCGGAAGATTGTTGCGTGGAGGAGGTGCACGCGGTCGACTAGTTTATAAGGCACAATCGTATTAGTACAATTCTCTTGGTTTCTTTCTGGGCCCATGTATAGAATTAGGGGAAAGGGTTCAGGAGTGGGACTTACTAACAGAATTCCCCATATAGGCCAACGTCCTCGGGCCATAATCTTTTGCACACCACGTATAATCTGCTTTCTATAACAAATCTGCCCTCGGGGGTAGAACGCTCCCCGAGGTTGACGTTGAGATGGGCACAGAGCTTCTTGAAGGTGTCGCCCTTCTCCTCGGCGTTCATGATGACAGTTCCGGGGGGGGGGGGGGGGGGGGGGGGGAGGCGGGGGCAGTATGCGTTTCCTCCTCAGAGTCTCATTCCGTCCACAATCCACCAGTCCTGCCCCTCCATCCATGGTCCTAGTTGCCGCAGTTGATGATGCTCAAGTTCTAGAGGCGGGAGAGGAAGGTTAGTACTGGTAGGGAATAGAGTAAAGAAGTGGAAAGAAGAATGAGAAACTTACCCGGAGAAATTGACTGGTTGGAATCTTGCATGATACTGGCGTCATCTAGTTGCCGCAATCGGTGATGAAGAAGTTCTAGAGGTGGGAGAGGAAGGTTAATGCTAGTGACAAATGGAGTGAAGATGTGGAAAGAAGAGTGCTTACCCAAGGGAGATTGCTTGGTAGAAACCTTCCATGTACCTTAAGTAGCCGCAGTTAGTAATGGAATTCTATATAGTCATGTCTCGTATAGACCACTAGCGCCCTTCGGTCCTCGTTTGACGATCCAGAGTGGGGATACCACTGATGAATAAGTCCCTGGCTTGGTCCGTCCGATTCATCACGGTCGCATATTGATAGCAGGAAGTCTCAGAGTCTGGTGGATTGAAAGGTGAAGATGAATATAGCAGACCAAGGTAGGATGGTGATGAAGTTGTGCAGTTGAAGTGCGGATGAGGAACAGGTGGCCTTGGAAAGGCGACGGAAAAAGAAGATGGGATAAGGGCAAGAAAGCCGACCGAGATGCAGCATTGAAGTAATTCCCATCAAGGCACGGTCGGCAAAGGGTATTTGATGAAAGAAGAGTTGATCAGAAGAAGAGAAAGAGTTAAAAGATACTGACCATTTGATCTGATGTCCACAAGTAGTGACCCTAAAGTCGTGAGAGAGAGAAAAAAAAAAGATTATGACTCAAAGTAGGAAGCCTTTTCTGGGTTGTTTGTAGTATTGAGATAGCACTCTTCAAAAGACTAGGTTGAAAGGTGTAGGTGATGGTGGATGTGGATGGGAGAGAGTGGGTGGGAAGACTCTAGGTGATCTGCTGGGTATTTGACAACCTATTATTTGGTTCAACGCGTTTGGGTTCACGCGTTTGGACTCACGCGTTTGGCGCCCACGCGTTTGTTGTTGACAACAACGCGGTTGTGCAAGTGACAATAGTGATCACCTAGGCTGACTGTCGTTGCTGTGATGTAGGGCAGCTGGCGCAAATTTGATATAGATAATCAGGCATCAAAGCTTACGGAGGTTTGAACAGTATATTACTTTCAAGTCGTATTAGAATGCAACAGTTGAACTATGAGCCTGGATATGAGTTATCGTTCTTCTGTATATCTATCTACTACCTAGGTACCTAGCACATAGACTATGATCTCCCTTATTTTCCCCTATCACCCTTCTAGAGGGTGACCAAACTCATAAGCAGCAATATGGGTTCGATTCCCTAATCGACACGTGGTATTTGCACTTATCTGCCTGTGTGCTTTTTGTTCCATGTGTGTGTAGCTCAATCCATCATAATACTACTGTATAGATACCAGCTTGGAATAATATTTACAAAGGAAAAGCAAAGCACACACCTCGCCTGGTATTGACATCGTAGCAAACATATATTTCTTAGTGTATACACTGTTGACCCCGCATGCCATTGATGAGAACTTTCGCCCTTCAGTCGAAAGACAATCCATACAGGCACAAGCCATGTCAATGTCTACAAATCCGGCCTCATCCCACCTTGGCCGTCCTTCACTTTTTTGTATCATCAGCCTGCGACAGCTTCGATACCACCTTTTTAGATAGGGCGATCATGGATGTAGCGTTGATCATACCAAGCGTGATAAGCTCGACAAGCTGTAGAGCCTAGGAGAACTGTCCTGAGAGCGTATCTTGTCGAAACGTTCCTCGAGCCCGTTCTCGTCGTCTGCGATGTGGCTCACGTCCACGATCATGCCGAGGTCCAGCGAGTTGGCACATAGACCTCAGCCCTGGCGGTAGCTGGCGAAAGCATTAAGGACCGTATTAGCGTCGGTAGAGTTCGCCTGGCCCCGCCATCCTACAAATACCGAGATACTCGAAAGTATGGCGAAAAAATCAAGTGGGTGCTTGAGTAGCTTGAGAGAAGCCCGATGCAAGATTCCAACATCCTGGACTTTGGCAGGGATGGACATGGGGAAGTCATCTACGTCCATGTTCTCAAACAGTTCATCCTGGAATGCTAGTTAGCAATATCGGGAGAGAAAAGGGGGTACGATAGTTACCTTTAGAAGCATGGCGTCCTGGATAACGCTAGGAATTACCGGGGTGGTGGACTTGAAGATGCGTTTGACCGACAAGTAACCGCTCATCTCCCCCGCTGGACTCAACGACCTTAGATCCGTAGAATACACAGTCTCTGATGAATTGTGATGAGGTGATATCGCTGATACCACTCCGGTTGCAGATTACCAGGTGTCGAACACCATGTTGGGCCATGTGCACCGCCAGTATGCCAAGAGCACCCCTCTAAGGTAGGAGACATCATGCTCTATTTTGAGTTTCAGAACGGCAGGCTTCACCTGTTCATCAAGTGAAAGAGAGGACGTGAAAAATGACCTTTGTTTGGGCTTTGAGATGACCCATCGGGATGTTGGCATGCCGGGAGCTAACTATGTGGGTACCGGCCCCGTCGGCGACTTGTCTTGACAAGCAACAACAACTGACTGGAAACAACACCAGCCGCGGAGTAAAAGATAACCAGGTGATTGTAGATGATGATAACTTTTCTTGTGAAAGTGGCACCTTGCTCAATTACAAGTATCTATGTTTAATTCTCGCCCTGTTGGGTTATTGTTATACTTGTATGATGCACATTACAAATGGCAACCATCTATGATCTATGTTTAAGTAGAGTACTATGACACTATAGAGATATTGTAGATTCAGCCTATCATCATTCCTGTAACTTTCAGAGGACAATCCTCTCTCTCCCACGGTGGTGGTAAGGTAACGCACTCTAGTTCCACCAGGGGTATGGCTTGCCATTGTACTCCCAGAAGGTAGCCCCGTGTGTCTCCTTGGTAGCCTTGTCGATGATCTCCAGCATGCCACCTACCGACTTCTTGACCGAGACCGGCGCCTCGGTCAGGCCGCGGTTCCTCGCACCCTTGTTTCCCAGGTCGGTCGCGACCCAGCCGGGGTGGATGACGAACGATGTGATCGCCTTCTCTTCCGTGTTGATACGCTTGGTGAACCAATGCGCGGCAGCCTTCGTGGGTCCGTACGCGGCACTGGGTGTAGGGAGTTGGCCCCTGTCCTGACATCAGTAACTAGTGTAGAGAGCCCAAAAAGGTGGTGACGGTGTCAAGGTGTAGCAGAACGGGAGCCGGCCAGCTATATATAGATATATGTATATAATGGGTGTAGCTTAGTATTGTCCACGTTGTTTCCAGGCTATCAACTTTGCTTCACCAAAAGGTGAAGAGGCATAAGGGGGTAATGGCGTGATGGTGTGCTTACTACAAGAGGCCCAGGCGGTTAGCTCTTCCGCGTTCCAGAAAAAGAAAAGAAGGAAAAAGAAAAGGAGAAGATGGCTCAGGGAGGAGAGAATGCTTACCCCGATACTTCCACCAGTCGAGCCCATGGTCACCCATTTGGCTTTCGTTGATTGGTTCAGCAGGTGGCGGGTTGCCTGGTACAGCCACACTAAGCCGAAGACGTTGGGCTCGAGACTCGCCATGAAGTCTGTGATCTTGAGATCAGCCACGGTGGGCCACAGGGGGCAAACGCCAGCATTGGCGACGACGATGTCGAGGTGGTCGACGGCATGCTGGGTCGAGAGCTCCTTCACCGCGTGGTGGGCGTCGGCCTCGACGGTTGCGTCGATCTTGACCACGACCAGGCGGCTGCCCTTGGCTACGGGGACCTCGGCCAAAGGCCCGGCCGTGCTGGGGTCGCGGACGGCGGCAATAACTACGTGGTCCTCTCGGGCAAGATAGAACTCGATAAACCCCTTGCCAATACCCCGGTTCGCGCCGGTGATTAGAACGGTCATTGGGAGATCAGCCATGGTGGGCTTGGCGACAAGCAGAATGAGAGTGCGGATAAGGGGACGAGGAATGGGTAGGGGAGGTGTTATCGTGGGAGTCGTAATTCATATGCGGCGTGGACGTTCTTGTATCGTTGACTGACTTAGGCTTTTATACTGGGTGCGTCCTGAATGAATTATTAATCAAGTTCGAGTGGTAATGGAGGAACATTGAATGAAGCGACCAATTGCATTAGGTATTCAAGTAGCCGGCTCCTGGTACTTACCGCATGTAGTAATGACATGTTGCCTGATATAGGAACAAAGAACATGCTGCGTGGGGGCGCAGGCCCGGGTCTAGATAAGTATGCATCAAAGCGATTCCGTTTTCGCCGCGTGGGTGTGTCGCCGAATACCTCCAAGCAAAACATCGAGGGCCAGCGTGCGGTCGATTGGCACACCGGGGGCCGCGGCCTGCGCCCGTCAGGTGAACGCCGGCGACCTCGACTCTGGGTCCCAGGCCGCCGACGAGCCCGGCGACACACCCGCGTAGGCCTCCCACGCCTGGATTCCAGCCCCCATGTGGACCGCCGGTCCTGTATAACCGTCGCTGATGTAAATACACAACAACATTTCTTGCAGGTTGTGCGTCCAGAGCGATAACAAGCCCTTGCCGCTGGATCGGCCCTGGAACTCGTGACCCGTATCATTCACCACGAGCCGGAACATGTTGTTGTCTTGCGCAAAATTGATGCCGGGCCACCACTTCCGCAGCGCTGCTCACGTTTATGGTATAGATAGTTAGGCAGCTTTACCAAGGTGCAGGACGAGATGCCGGGTGCCGACGCCGCATCTACGAAGGACGCGGACGGTGCTCGACCCGCCCGACGCCTTCATGACGAAGTTCAGCGAGAACTGGGGAGGCGCCCGAGGGAAGCCCCTAAAGATCCTCGAGGTGGGCGCTGGCACCGGCGGCACGACGGCTTCCTCGCCGTGCACGATATGACGGCGCAGATGCTCTGGGTGGACGCCACCTTCGGCTTCACTGAGGGCTGCTGGCTCTTCGAGGACGAGCACATCCATGTTCTGAAGAACGCCAAGGCATGGGACAGGGTGCTGCAGGGCGCAGGAGTTGATTTTTGCTATGGCGTCGGATCCTGAGTGCGTAATTCTGATCCCCCGTTGAAATTCTATTGTTACATCTGTCAAGCACTGGACTTGCTAATGCGGGAGAGTAAAGAAAAACTAGGTCTAAATGCGGAAATTGATTCCAATCTCGCGAACACTTTTCATCTGACATCCATGATAATCGGGGGAAAAAGGGGGAAGGGGGAACTTATCCTACCTTAGGTAATCAGAACAGAATGCAATAGCAACCCCTGAATACGTACAAATAGATACAGGATCAATAAGACTCCTGTCCTGCACGAAAATGCTCTCAATAGCCCAGATCCCTCGCCCTCTGCCCCTGCGACTGTGAACCCTGGGGATGAATACTAATAGGTAAGGAAGAACAAGAAAGCACCGCTGTATCTAGGAAGACTCTTGTTTCAGTGTTTCAATTGGAATAGGGGAGAGTCGGGGGGGGGGGGGGCGGGGGGGCGAGATCGATTAGACTATTAGCCGAGGGAACTTCAGGTAGAAATGATTGCACGCTAGATACCCCGGTTCAGCTTTGCCAACAGCATCATCATCGTTTGCTCCCTCCTATACGTCTGATTAGGCAATGAGCATAAAGCAATGCAGTATAATAAACAGGCCTCTACGCCAGTAATAGTACAACGCGCAATACCCCCTATGTTCCCTATGTTGATGCACCTACAAGAGATGTCTATCGTAAGCCTATCACCGTCTTGGTACCCTATTCCGGTAAGCTTGCTAGTGAGTAAGTCTTATCTATATAAACCATCCGGCCCAGCCAGTCGTCAGAGCGTACCCTGGGAATTCCTCAGACCGATGGCCCCAGACCCAGTGACAACGTCACCATTATTAAGACGCCCCTTCCCGCCCTTGTCAGCCCCCTAGGCCTCGGGCTTGTAAACGCCATCCTTGCAGAGCAGGACGACCTTCTTGAAGAACCGCCTCCACTCGAGCGGGTCGCCCTTGAGCTTGACGAATCGCACCTCGAGCAGCTCCTGGGACCCGGGCAGGTAGTATTTGTCGACGAAAATCTCGCCGTGCAGGCCCTGCTTCCGTTCGTCCACGGTGCGGACTTTGAGAGCGGATACATGGTCCCCGATGCCGACGTAGGGAGGGGCCGAGGGTAAGGGCACGTTGAGATTGTGCAGCGCGTCGCTGAGCATCTGCACCAGGAGCTGTGGCGGCATGTGCGAGAAAAAGCGCGTGAACGAGTGCGCGGGCACGATGTCCCGGAAGCGGCGCGCGTGCTGCGTCAGTGAGTAGGGCACACTAGGCGCCGCCGAAAACTGGCTCATGGAGGGTTCCTCAGCCAGCGCGGATTGGGTGGCGGGTGTGGGTACGAGGGCGTCGGCACGGGAGATGGGTTGGGTGGAGGAGATGGCACTGGTGCCGAGGGAGCGGAGGGTCGGGCGCTCCCAGTCGAACAGGACGTCGTTGATGGGCGTTTCGGGCTGGGTAGAGGAGAACTTCGTGGGCATGTCGATATCCATCGAGTCCTCGGAAGGTTGTGACGGCCGCTGAGAGGCGGGAGGCTGCTGGCTGAAGTCGATGTGGAGGTTCTCCAGCATCTGCGTGGCCAGATTCAAGGGATCGGAGATCTCACCATCTGCGGTCAAGAATCTATTATTTCGCGTGTACCAGGGGTGCTGGCGTATCTGGGCGAAGGAGAAGCGTCTCTTGGGATCGATGTTCATCATACCCCTGAGGAGCGATAGGCAATCGGCTGGTATCCTTTCCCACAGACTGTCCGTGCTCCGGCCGTTCGTTTTCACATACTCCTGAAACTCCCAGCTCTGAGCCGTCGGCTCGTCCCACGGGGTATTCCCGACGAGCAGGACAAACAGGATAACACCACAGGACCACATGTCTACCAGTTCGGCAGCGTATTTGGTGACCTGAGAGGTTCTTCGGTCTCGGCCGCAGGCGAGGACCTCAGGAGCGATGTAAGGAGGGCTCCCACACATGGTAGCGCTCAATTTCGTCTGGCCCTTATACTCAAACATGGTGGCCATGCCGAAGTCTGCAAGCTTGAGGTTTCCATCCTCCGACATGAGGACGTTCTCGGGCTTGAGATCTCTGTGTGCGACGCCTTTAGAATGTATGAAGCTCACCCCACTGACGAGCTGCAAGAAGTAGAGATGGGCGATGTCCTCGGTGACACCCACGTCGGCCTCTATCTTGTCAAAAAGGTCACCGCCTTCAGCGAACTCCATGGCTATCCATCTCCAGACGTGATCCTCGCCGGTGGCAAACCATTCGATCACATTCGGGTGCTGACCGACATGTGAATGTAGGGAAACCTCCATTTGAATCTGTTTTGCCGAGACACGGCCATTCTTCATTGCATAGCCTTTATGTATCAACTTGACGGCAAATACTGGTGATGGCGAATCCAAAGGTCTCGCCTTCTTGATGCTATGAGGTCGGTCAGCGAGCCAGGGGCTACCAATGGTGAGTTTAGTTCTCTACAATAAGACTCACGATGCATATGCGCCCCTCCCGATGGTTTTGGATATAAATTGAAAAGGGAGATCCTTTGGCAATGGGTCTAGTTGAGACTGTAACATTTTGGTCAGTGATTATCGCAATTGCGTACTGTTATATGTACACTCTGGAATAGGAAAGCCCTGGAGCTCGATGCAAGAGACCAGAACGCTGCCAAGACCAAGCATTCAGGAGAGATAGTGCTGGCGGAGCCGACACCCGACACACGACACCACACCGCAAAGAAAAGACCATGAACTTGCGGAGGGAAAGTATGCCCAATGGGGATCCGTATGTAGGCAAACGTATTGGTGGTATACTTACCATTATGTCTCAAGAACGCGTCAAATCGCGTCTGAATATCGAATTAATACTCGAGTCAATGTCTGAGATGTTTTGTTTGAGAAGGTCTCGCGCTGAGCTGAGTCCATTGGCTACTGCTTTTTGATGCTGGCGCCAGGGCTCATATCCACCAATCCAGGATGCAACCAGGGTCGCCCCCCACCTTCGAAAGTTTTACTGGTCATTGGCAGAGCGCACTGGTTGACTGCCCAGATGGGTTTCAGCCGCTGCCAGCTGCTACTAGGTTCCATTTTTAGTGGCTCTATGGGGGAAAAGAGGCCTGCAGCCATTGGCTGACGCAACCAGATGCCGCTGGGTCCGGCTAGAAGTGGGGTTGAGGAAGGTAGTTCCTAAGCTCCAAGGGCTTATCGTGGTTGCCAGGCGGGCTCACAATAATTCATGCAAGTCTTGTTGTTTACATGCATCCATTGGATCAGGAAGAAGGGATGTTACATACTCTCTCTCCCTATCCATCCAGTGATTCTTCCTTGCCTTCGACTTCCAGCAAACCCAAACTCGTTGGTCGTCTTCTTCTGCCGACTTCCAAAACTTCTCACCATCTTCCTACCTAAAGAATTCATAGAAAGCATAAAGAGGTTCGTAACACATACCCGACTTATCATCATCATACTGTTGTTAATTCCCCAACTTGTTGCTTTTTCTTCTTGTGTCACACCGCAATCATCCATCTATCTGATTGCCTTTTTTTCTTCTTATTGTCACTCAATATTCAGACTAACAAGCTCGCTGGCTGGCATTCCATGAACAGATTGCCCCCTCCGTGCGACTCCATCTCTTCTTCTTTCTCTTTTCACCATCCCCATTGTATTCCTCCCGCATACCTCAGCTCCAACGCCAGATCCCCCCAACATCTGCTTTCCCAGCCTTGAGGAATTGAACCGACTCGACTCGATCCGACCCCGGTTCTTTTCTTCTCGCAAGACTCAGAACCCCGACGACGAATTCGATCAAACAGACTCGACTAATAACAATACCCTCCCGCGCAGCTGCTGCACTTGAATACCCTTTGAGCCAATCATGGATTTCGGCATGGAGGAGAACCAGAACTCGGTCCCCGGCAGTGTCGAGGCCGCTAAGCTCAACACCACACGAAAGGGACCCGATGCCCAGAGCGTCAGCAAGAGGTACGTGTGATATATGTTCTTCCTTTCCCCCTTGCTTCTCTCGAATAGATCCGCCTCCGCATTCCATGATCAGTGTCTCCTCGCTAGGTGGACTAACCGAAACCCTCATTGGTATCAGACTGCAAACCGAGCTCATGCAGCTCATGACGTCGCCCGCGCCCGGCGTCTCGGCCTTCCCCTCGGCAGACGGCAACCTGATGTCCTGGTCCGCCACCATAGAGGGGCCCGACGAGACGCCCTACGCCGGCCTCACCTTCAAGCTGTCCTTCGCTTTCCCCTCCAACTACCCCTACGCGCCTCCCACCGTGCTCTTCAAGACGCCCATCTACCACCCCAACGTTGATTTCTCGGGTCGTATCTGCCTCGACATCCTCAAGGACAAGTGGACCGCCGCCTACAACGTGCAGACCGTACTGCTGAGCTTGCAGAGTCTCCTTGGCGAGCCCAACAAGTATGTTCCTTCTGGTCTCGGCTTCTTTTCTTCAATTTCGTCTCTTGCCCCTTCCACCTCGCTAAGTATCGCACTCTTACTAACGTTGGTTACAGCGCCTCCCCTCTCAACGGCGAAGCTGCTGAGCTTTGGGACAGCGATGCCGCGGAGTTCAAGCGCAAGGTTCTGGGCCGTCACCGGGATGTTGACGACGACTGAAGCAGCATTGATACCTGTGTAGTGTGGAACCATTGGTTGGGTGGTGGTTGACTGCATCTTAGGTATGCGCATCTCGTCTCGGATGGTGGATTGGTGTCCTGGCAGGGATGGTCATCAACACCACTCGTCAGTACTGGAGAACCGGAGTCTCGATGCTTTTGTATGGTTTGGTCCATGGTTTGGCTCTGGTGCATTTACAGGCTGTTCTGCTTTCACTCAGTTTAAGCTATGAGATACCTGTCGCGTTGCAGATTTTGCACATAGGATACGCGACAGCTACCTATAAATAATACTATCATGAACCAAAGGAAACAGCGCTCCCGAGACTCATAAGTCATTTGCGAGGATTCGTTGAAATCCGGACTTGACAGTCAGGCTAAACTTGGCTTCACGGGTCACACCAGGAGTGAGTAGAAATCTTCATAGCCCGTATGGTATTTTGTTGTTCACATGTTGTCTTGATTCATCGACTAGTGAAGCTCAAATTCATGAAGCCAGGAGTAACTCCGTAAACCATGCCCTTCGTGCACCCAGCCGGTATGCCTCACTGAAACGAATATTCTTGTTGGTGGCTGTGGGAATTTCATCCGTTCCTCGCTCGCACACAAGTCTTTTTTCCTCATGTCCACGCAGACTTTTCCTTACTCCTCCACGACAGTCGTCACCAGGCCCTTGGGGTTCTTAACGTTGACGGCCTGGACGTAACTGTAGAGCTTCTCCTTGGCGTCCTCCTCGTCGTTTCGCCTTCGGCTGATGCGGACACGGATTCTGAAGGGAACACCCTTGATACCCTGCTCCCAGACCTTCTTGTTGAGCTGGGGGTCGATACGGACGTCGGAAGTTCCCTGTAGGAGAAGTTGTTAGTATCAGCCTTCTTGCCAATTCCCAATTCCCAATTCTTTACGGAGTTGCGCAACATGGTTGACGATGTTCGCTGAATCGAGGAAATGCGAGGACACGATGTTGCTAGATGGGGTTCATCATACCATAGCGCTCTGGGCGAAAGCCTTGATCTCCTTGACGGCGCGGGGAGCCCGCTTCTTGAAGGTGACACCGTGCAGCTGTTCCATACCGTCAGCATTCTCCGTCGTTCCAAAGCAGTTCTTTCGACTCGCGCGTCGCGATCTTCGTGGGTGGACGACATACTCTCTTGTGGAGGTGGATGGTGTACTCGCGGGCTACCACCTGCTCGATGGCAGACTTGGTGGACTTCTTTCCTTTCGACGACGACATTTTTCTGGATAGCGACACGGGATGCGATCAGTTTTTGTTTTGTTCCGAGTGATTGATTGCGGGATTGAAGTGGGTGGCTTACGCTGTGGTGGAAGGGGTTAGTGTGTCGAGGAGTGGGAAAGAAAATTGATTGATCGTGAGGCTGTTCGCTGCTGCTCGCGGTTGTTTGGCTTGCAAAATCGAAATATCGAAGGAAGACACACAATGTGGGAAGCGCAGAGGGCAGAAGTGGAAATTTGTGGTAACCGAGCCAATCAATGGTAGGGCTTGATTGAGCGAAAAAGCTTCTGTGGCTGGTGATGGGCGTAATCAGAAGAGTGGGGCTTAGTGCTTGTGGCTCATCTGCATCAATTCTGCCTGAGCTGCCCGAGTTGTATCAATACATCTTCAATATCTCGACCTCGATAGCTGGTTGCCCTCTATCATCTACGGGCTCTTTTGATCTTGAACATTCCATTCAACATCATCTCAACCAGTCCAGGGAATACTATGAAATCACTTCACCGCGATTATTCGCTCTCCAAGGTGCCTGGGGCTGCACAACGTCGGCCTAATTTGGCATCAATTCACATCAGCGGCAGGTTGGCTGCAGAAGGAACTTGATCGTGGCGGAAGTGTCCCGGATACTTTCCAATATCCTTCCCCGTACAATCATTTCCGTGCCATTTCTACTCATGAGGCTCATCCCACGATGTTCGCCGGCGTCAGACAGATAGCTACAGTATATATCGTCTAGTTCGGCAAGGCGCAATATTGAGGGCAGGTCAGGCTGAGCCATGTGCAATAACGCCATAAGAACGCTCTATCCTGCTCCATCTAGTCGACTTCTGGAACATCGCCACCGTTATAGTCCAAAGCTCAGAAACTCCCACTCATGCGCACTTTTGAGGTGGCGCAACGTGAGACGTTCACTCCCGCTGTCCCCGTCGAGCCAACGACGACTTCTGCTATGTGATCGACATTGGTACTGTTGATAGTGCAGTATTCAGAAGAGACTGCTCAGGGAGAAACTGTGCAAGTCAAACCTTGGAATAAGATAAGGAGTGAAAGTTTACCCTGACCTTCGTCAAGGAACTGCAGTGCACTGGTAACATCAGCTCAAGGAACGTAGTCTGACTCTCAAATCGTAACACCTGCTTGCGATGTATTAGTAGTACCTGATAACCTGTGGTAACCAGGTAATTCTAAGCTGCTACTGGGAATTGCCTGCCAGGTCCCCCAGACAGCACCCAATAAACCGGCGCTGCCTGGCCACTGGAGCTACACTACGTGGACAAAAGTCTGGTCATATCCACCCATTTCACACCAAAATTCACCAACTTCAAATAAAGATAATTTGCCCAAATAAAACCGTAAAAATATAATTCAAAAAGAAATATAAAATCAAAAAGTGAATTAACTTAAAAAGGCTCCCATATCATTTTTCTGATTTTTATATTAAAAATAGTAGCTTAATAAAAGGGAAGGAATATTTTCTTTTATAAAATTCTTAGAATTTCTTAGGCAAAAAAAGTTACTTAATATAATTAACCCGCTACTCTTAAAACAAAATTTATAGAAATTTAATAAAAACATTATTAATATAAACCAGCTTTTGATTTTATATTTCTTTTTGAATTATATTTTTACGGTTTTATTTGGGCAAATTATCTTTATTTGAAGTTGGTGAATTTTGGTGTGAAATGGGTGGATATGACCAGACTTTTGTCCACTTATTGTATCACTGACACCGCACCTGGGGCAGTATCGTGCCTGCGATGGTGGGAGAACCTCAGGACAGCCTGTCTCTCAGGGGCGCTGGAGTCCCGTAACACAAATTTGGGTTTGAAAGAATACTTGTAGTACTGATCAGAAAATTGACCATATTCGTGTGTAGTTGCGAGATTATGCTGAGTCTGCGAAGTGAAGTGATTAGCTGGGGAAATAACCTTGGAAGTCTTTGGAAATTGTGTGGCTGGTGGCCCGTCCCGTTGCCTGTGGCACCTGAATGTGGCTGGAATTCAGTATTAGATAGGTGGATATCCACACCTGCAGAATATCAAACGTCGCCGGGCGGTCGCTTCATCTTCAGTCCAATTGACTGCTCATTGCCGCGATCTGCTGTTTGCCATTGTCAAGCTCACCTCCATTACCCTGCGCAGTGCGCAATTTCACTCGCTTCGGAATCTATCGACTTTGCTGGTCACAGCATCGTTGTTCCTCAAACCGTCACTCAACTGACACGTCAGATCTAATAAACAACCTGGAACCCTCGCCCACAAGACACACTGCCGAGCCTCGTCATCGCCGATTTCTGTTCCTTTCTATCCCTACAGCTACATATGTAGTTTCGCCTGCGGCAAGCATCAATTGTCCACCGTTCTCATTGTCACAGTTGCAACCAACGGAGCAACTCAACTTCTCTCAATCCACCGACTGCCAGCTTCCTACTTCTCTTCCGCGATGGCCTATACCGGGAGAAATCCTCCCGAGGAGGAGACGAGCACTCCATCCCCGTTGCCGGACATGACTCGAAATCGATTGCCAACTCTCTTCGAAGTTTTGAGCAGACGAACTCATCCTCCCGTGGATCTCTTCTCGTTTTATATATACATGCGCGACCAACAGCGATCTGTCGACTACCTGGATTTCTGGTGAGGCGCCTTGGGAAATTACATGGTGGGACCATTGGACTGATCATGGTACAGGCTCGATGTCGCACAGCACATGTCTCTATGTCGACACTACGTCCGCGAGCTGCGAAGATCGGTATTGATAGGTACCCCCGATATCGAGAAGGAGGAAAACAAGCGATCGTCTAGGGCTTTGGAGGCCATGGGGGAGATGAGCCATGCCCCGGCAGGCCCCTCGATGTACGCGACCGAGAAGGAACGGGAACAGAACGCGCAGATGTCCGCATATCTGAGAGACCAGCCCGCTCCCGGAGGACCTCTGGGGATCCACGATTCTCCCGCCAGCAGCCAAGAGCGAAGAGCCCGGGCTAGTACCCAGCTTTCCTCTAGCACGCCGCGCGTCTTGACATCCGACGAAAACTCCCCCGAGCATAGTGTAGCGAGGGAAGACATTCGGTCGTCAGCGGAGAAGATCCTCTACACCTTCCTCCTGCCCGGCGCGGAACGAGAGATCACGTTGCCCGGTAGCATCACCCAAGACATCACGACTGCCATCGAGCAGGATGGCCGAGATGACCCTGAAGTCTTTGATGTGGCTAAGGACTATGTCTTTCAGGCAATGGAACGAGATGCATTCCCCGGCTTCCTCCGCGCGCGAGCCCTTGGCAACCTGATTCCGCCCACCATCATCGCCAGGTTGATTATTGGTCTCATCGCGATATTTGGGGCTTTCTGGACCGCCTTCGTCCTGATCTTCCTGGATTACTCACGCGCCACAAGGTGTTGGGTGAGTTACGCATACGATATATCATATATCCCACTTGATACTCGCTAACACATTCTAGGAAATATTACCCTTCACGGTGGGTGTTTACTTCCTCGCCTCATATCAGTATTCACTCGACCCGGTCATGGCCCTGCTGGGCTTCACCGAGTACACGCCGTTCAACTTCTCGCGGATTCGAGAGGCGTACGTCCGCAAACTTCTGATCAAGCGTTCTTTCATGGTGCTTGGTGTCACGGCTCTAATCGATGCGGCACTGTGCCTACTGTTTATTCTGGTGCCCGGGAAAAGACTATAATAACCGAGCCAGACTGAACATACGGATTAGATGATTGTCTTGCGAAAGGAAGTCAATTGCCGCCAGGGCGCTGTTCCAGTTACATAACGATGTTACGATCCAATTCGCGAAATCTACTTGTCAGGAGTTTTTCGGATTTGCGTTTGATTGTGGGAGCAAAAGGAGGAGGGACCGAAAATGAATTTCCCTCATGGCATCCTACATGACCGGCACCTACCTTTTCGTCTTGTCATTTTTGTTTCTTCAAACCGTAAGACGAAGGAGAATAAGAGAGGAAAGGGCTATAATACGTGATACCCCAGCAGATCCGGCGAAATACCCCGAAAATACCTAGACAGCCAGCCAAGTTGGAATTCTCGGGGTGATATTATCAAGCCCCGATCGGACAGAGAGGACAAGGGAGCTTAAAGCGCCCTGCCCTTGGTGGCTGGGTACCTGAAGAAAAAGACACGGGAATATGCGGCTGCTTGTAATGCCGATAATAGGGGCAATCCTTAGAAGATGGAAATGGAAACGGAAATAGGCAGGATAATTGCCCAGAAGGGGAAGAGGCAGAGAGAGAGAGAGAGAGAGTGAAAGAGAAAGACGAGACAGGACAGGATTCTATACCACCCCATTCCCTTCGGCCATTTCCCCTTTGCCCCTTCTTCTTCTTCTTTTTATTTTTTCTTCTTAATTTGTTGACTTCTTGTGTACGGTGTGGTACGAATAAATACAATACGGAACACGTTTTTTCCTTCTTTGTCGCACTCCTTTCTTTTTTTTTAAAAAAAAAAATTCCCTTCGTTGCCTTCGAAGGTTTTAATTTGATAATAACATTGGAAAGCAGTAAGAATGGTGACTGGTATTTCCTGCTACGAAGCTTGGTGGTGGTGGTGTTTGTTGTTGTTGCTGCTTGCTTATTATTGGCAAGGAGGTTCGCTCTTGAGAAGACTCAACTCACCACACTCGTAGATAGGTGTGAGATAAAGCCTGCAGCTTTCCCATTCTTCTTTTTTTTTCTCTTTCTCTCTCCCTCTCTCTCTCCCAAACGTGATACTACTACGTGTTGATGGTTTTGTCATGAAAGCGTGGGTATGGTTGGATGGATGGTGTGAGGTAAGTTACAAGATTCATGTGCTAGTTACCTGAGAGAGGTGCCCGAGGAGGATTTTGGTGAGTGCTTGGATGTAGTAATCCATCTTCGCTTTTCTGTCTCTCTCTCTCTCTCTCTATAGCCGATGGTATCATGTAGGCACGTATTGTGGTTTTTGTTCTCTTCTTCATCTTGTGGTGTCATACATGCATTACATCAGTCAGTGTCTATGTCGTGGTCGCATTCACGATCATATGTAATGCATAGTGCTATTCCGTAAATGTCGACCTCTCTGAAGATCGAAGCGGTGGAAGTAGCTAGCTATCTAATCGATTGATTCCTTTACAGAAGGATGGGAACCTCTTCCGACTGATCGTCGACCGAGATGACATCTCTCATCAGGGCGATAGAGAATATGGGTGCCGCCCATGTTGTCTGGCAAACAATGGCAGTGTGATGCGCGTTCGTTTCTCCTACCCTGGCCTTCATGTAGCAGTAACTTGTTTTTTTTTTTTTTCGTTCCGTCCTTCCTCAGCCCTCCTTTGATCTACCTAAGTATTCAACGGAACAGGCTCTACATCTACAGCACCTGTTTATGTTAGCGAGGAGTGAACGCAGACACGCATCAGAGCTTCCTTCGACTCGCCCTCTTTTTACCCTGTCCTCCCGACAGACCACCACTGCCGCCGCCGCCCTCACCATCATCTGGTTCTTCTTCGTCCAGATCCATGGCCTCATCGTCCTCGTGGCCCGAGTCTAGACTCGCGGGGCCCCGCTTATTGTAACGCTGGCTCTTGTCCCGCAGGTTCGCCATGCCTCGCTGAAGCAAGTTCTGAGCCCCGCGGCCGTGTGCACCAGCTTCTGCGCTTTTCTCTTCTTCAACCAACTTTGCCTGCGTCAACTCCCGAATGATTTTCTCATTGTGTCGTGCCGCTGCCGCAGCCTTGATCAAGGCGATTTGCAACTCCAAGTTCTCCAGCGTAGAAGTACACCGGCCAGACCAAGTCTGCAGCGAAGAGATCATCGACGGGATCGAGTTCGGTGCTAGGTCTCGAAGTGGCGATACGGAAGATATGAGGACGGTTTGATTGCGCGGGTCCAGCTGCGCCTCGATGAGCTCAGCATACACCGAGCTGATGATTATGTCTTCGAGTGATCGGGCATCCGGAAGGCCCAGCTGCTGCTGTAGTGAGGCATAGGTCAGGTTGAGAGGGTCCCGAGCCAACGTCAGAAGGGAGAGCTGACGGAGCTTGAGTGTTTGCGCGGCGTTCAGGGTGGGTAGGTTCGGGGTTGTGGTATAATTGGTGTAGGTGCCATACGAAAAGATCTCAAGGAGGGTAAGGTGAGATGCATAGCTGGGAGACTGGGCGAGTGCCTGGATCTGGGGGGTCTGAAGGAGCTCGGAGAAGACGTAGGTGTTGGGGTTGGAGGTCGCTTGGGTGACGAGGTCGGCTGCTGCGCGGGGTGCGGCGGCTGATTTGGTCAGGGCTAAGAAGGGCTACATAGAAAGATGGTTAGCCGTATGTTGAAGAAAGGTGGATAGTACTAGTCATGACTGTAGACGAACCTCCAGCGCATTCAGAGCCTTGGTCTGCGCCATGATGGTGATGGTGATGGTGATGGCGATGTGTGGTGTGTGGTGTGTGATGTGTGATGCTACCTAACCTAGGTAGGTAGAGGTGGGGACGACGAAGTCGCACTCAGGTTCGGTTTCCATACACACACACATACACCCACACAAAACGTAGCACCAGGTTACCAACCAACCACTGGGCAGTGTGGTGTTTCTACCTGGGCTGCTAGTGCTGAAGTTGGTGCTAAGCTTTGATGATCTACAAGTTGTCTGGGGGGAGGTGAAACGGTTTGGTTGATCAACGCAGATGCGTAATCACTACCGAGCTTTGACCCTAAAGAGATATTCGAGACACAGTCGAAACTCAAGGACTTCCAGTTCGGTCAAGAGAAGATGAAGATGGTGAAGATGGTTGGTGGAAAACAGAAGCTGGAAATCGAGCTTCCCAGGCGGTTTACATTGAGTGAGAGATGCAGAGATGTCTAACCTCGCTTCCACTGTCCCGCCTTTGGTGTCCCGCTGTATCATCACTGTTCGAGCTTCCCCGGGGAATCAGGTACCTAGGTACGTACTTCTTTGGAGGGGAAGGCTAGCATAGAAGTGGTTAGCGTGATTCTGGGACTCTCTTGAATTCAATCTTCAATATTTTCGCTTCCTGTCAGCTGTGTCGAGTGCCTGTTTTGATCCAGGCCGGGATACCTAGGTAGGATTCACAACATTTGAATGATAGGCACACATAGAATGCTTTGTCTCCAAGTGCTGGGTTTGATACCAAGTGCAATACAGAAGAAAAAGGTACAAAGGCTCTCCAGGGCTGTACAGTGTAGCCCAATAACCAGTTACCCCTTATTATCAGTGAGCTATGTTTGTTACCTAGCAGCTGCATACTTCGTATGAAAACCAATAATGTTACCCTACAGCATAATATTGAAACCTGCCTGTGCCTGTCATCAGAGTGAACGGGAAGCAGGCCGCGTGATCTAACATTCAATGTTGTATCAAGCGACATCCCAACCTCGCCAGCTACCCGCAGTTAACAGTTGATGTTCCGATGCTTGAACGTGTTCCATCTATCGACACAGATCAGGAGAAGGGCGATCTGTTGACCCCCCTGATATTACATAACATCGTCCAACGTTCAGCAATGAAACATATTGAGGTTTTATAGAACTTTCCACGTGTAAGCCATCACGATAGTGCATGGATAGCTGGTATGATACAGCCTCCCCATAAGGTATGGCCCATAAGGTATGGCGATCTCCCATTAACCTACATCCCATCCCAGGTGTCTTCCTTTTCATCATCCATTGCTACGAATCTTCCCTCTCTCCTGGGGGGGAATGTCATGGTGGTGTCCAAACCCTTTAAATGAGAGAAGCATGGCTTAATGACTTCTCTCATTAAGGACCATACAGAGGTAGGAAGGAAGCGGCTTGGGTAGCAGGAACTCAGCTACCGGGAGTCCGATATTGATGCTTCACACCCAATATTCGCGGTTATATGTGGGACTAACCTGAACCGGGGGATGCGGAGGGATGGCCGATATTGATACTGTATCTGCATTAAAGGCGGACAACGACAATCACTTACAGACCATTCCATTACACTACATGAAAGTACCTAGGTACACATACAGACACCTTACCCTGCTTGACAATCATGATTCAATCAAAGACGTATCTCCTATCCTTTTCATCATTGTCTAGTCTGCGAAATCACCAGCCAAGAACTCATCATGAACAGCATACCGTGTCTTTTCTCTCCAAAGATCCAGGCTCAGGAGATGGATGGATGGGTGGACATGAAAGGTTGTGGCGTACGAAGTATGGTGTGATACCATACTTCGTACTCGGTGCTTATTCATTGCAGGCAGGTGATAAGGAAATATCCATCTACATTCCCAAGCTGGAAAGCACCAAGAATTGCGCGGCCGGCTGTATGGAGGATTGATGCTGTATCCGAAGTATTCCATGTGTCGTGTACGGTTTACGGTACTTGCGCCAGACTGTGTTCTGGAGGGACAAACAGCATATGACTGGCTGCCTGACTGCCTGGCTGGCTTTTTAAGTGGGGTCGTGTAGATGCCCACACTGTTACGCTCGCACGGCTGGGTACCTAGATACCTCCTCTGTGGTAAATTGGAAAGGACGCGCCAGTGCACCAGGGACCCAATATAAGGGAACAGGGGCTTTAGGTGCTAGACAAGCTTACAAAACATAATGCGAAGCGAAGCTGGAAAGCGGGCGGGCTCGCGGGTTTTATCGAATCTGATCTCTTAATAACCCCATCCAATCATTTCATTTCTCCCATTCCCGACTTTCCCAGGCCGTAGAAAGAATCGTTCGACTCGCCGCCCGGGCTCATGCGTGTCAGCACTCTTTACTCTGCATTCTATTGACCTTCCTACACATTATTAAGCGCTGCTTGTTCGCTTGCCACCCACATCCTACATAGAGCTGGTTCTCTCGTGCTTTCTCTCGCCCTGTACATCTTCGGCCTGCCCTCTTCTTCGTGTCTTGTCCCATGCCATTTGGAACCTTCCATGCTCTTTGTTTTCTGGAAGAGCTCTCTTGTAACCCTTATTAATCTCAACATGATGCTCATTGTATAGCGAGACCTGCGCGACACAATTACTCTGAATCTCTATTGTACCCGACGCTTACTCGAACAGCTGGCTATCAGCCTGCCCACTGCGGCTGTTACCAATCCTCTGGGCCTCCAGTTCCGACAACTATGGCGCCTACAAACATACAAATACCACCGCCAGGGCCGTCGGGCTCTTTAGTGCCGGGTCCTGTCTCCGCTAGATGGGCCACAACCACTTTGAGAGTTGGTGGCATGACGTACGCTCCCATTGTTCGACTCAACCTTTCTTGTTCCCTCACCGACTGACTGGCTGTAGCTGTGGTGCTTGCACCTCGGCTGTTGAAGCAGGCTTCAAGGGCGTCGATGGTGTTGGCAGTGTGTCTGTGAGCTTGGTGATGGAGCGCGCCGTTCTCATGCACGATCCCAAACGAATAACCGCCGAGCAAATACAAGAGACGATCGAGGACCGAGGCTTCGAGGCAGAGGTATTATCTACAGATCTACCCACCCCCCTAGCGACACCCAGGTCCGATGCGACCAAGAACAGCGGACCCCCGACCACCGTTACCACCATCGCCGTGGAAGGCATGACTTGCGGCGCATGCACGTCCGCCGTTGAGGGTGGTTTTGCCGATGTCACGGGCGTCAAACACTTCAGCATATCTTTGCTGTCCGAAAGAGCCGTAATAGAACATGATGCAGCCTTGCTGCCGATAGAGAACATTATAGAAATCATCGAGGACCGAGGCTTCGGCGCCACTCTTGTGGACAGCGAAGAGTCCAAACCTGCGAAGCACGTACCCTCGAAGGATGACGAGCTGAGGCCGGCCACAGCCACGACCACCGTTGCGATCGAGGGAATGACTTGCGGAGCCTGCACATCCGCTGTGGAAGGGGGTTTTGCTGGGCTTGACGGCATATTACGTTTCAACATCAGTCTGCTGGCTGAGAGAGCCGTTATCTCCCATGACCCTAGTAAAATTCCTGCTGAGACCATTGCTGAGATTATTGAGGATCGAGGCTTTGGTGCAGAGATCCTGTCGACGGTTCTCGATGTGTCGGATCACAATTCGAGCACCTCGTCGACAGCGCAGTTCAAGATCTATGGGAATCCGGATGCTGATGCCGCCAACTCCATCGAGGATGCCTTGCTCACTTTGCCCGGAGTCGGGTCTGCCAAATTTAGCATGATGACATCGCGCCTCACAGTCTCGCACCAGCCAGCCGTGACAGGACTAAGGGCAATTGTGGAGGAGGTTGAGAAGTTGGGCTTCAACGCCCTGGTTGCTGATAACGACGACAACAATGCCCAGCTGGAGTCATTGGCAAAGACGCGGGAGATCCAAGAATGGAAGAGAGCCTTCCAAATCTCCTTATCATTTGCGGTGCCCGTCTTGTTGATCGGCATGATTTTTCCCATGCTGATACCCGCCCTCGACTTTGGTGGCCTCCAGATCCTGCCAGGTCTCTTTCTCGGGGATATAATTTGCTTGGTTCTAACGATACCCATTCAGTTTGGCATTGGCAAGCGTTTCTATACTTCTGCATACAAATCCGTGAAGCACGGGTCCCCAACCATGGATGTTTTAGTTGTCTTGGGAACATCTGCTGCTTTCTTTTTCAGCCTTTTCGCGATGGCAGTCTCGTTTCTATTTGCCCCTCACAATCGCCCAGGTACCATTTTCGATACAAGCACTATGCTCATCACATTCATCACGCTTGGGCGCTTCCTGGAAAACAGAGCTAAAGGCCAGACCTCAAAGGCTCTCTCCCGCCTTATGTCCCTAGCTCCATCGATGGCTACTATCTACGCTGACCCGATCGCGGCTGAAAAGGCTGCCGAAGGTTGGGACCTCGAAGCAATGGCTGGAGACTCCAAATCTGCTCTTCCCGAAGGCAATGCGATGGAAGAGAAAGTGATCCCCACGGAACTCATCTCGGTTGGTGATATCGTTGTCATACGTCCTGGTGACAAGATTCCTGCCGACGGTAACATCGTCCGCGGCGAGACCTATGTTGACGAGAGCATGGTTACCGGCGAAGCGATCCCTGTGCAGAAGGCGAAGGGCAGCCACGTCATTGGTGGTACAGTCAACGGTCACGGTCGGTTTGACTTCCGAGTTATCAGGGCCGGCCGGGACACTCAGCTGAGTCAGATCGTTAAGCTCGTTCAAGATGCACAGACCACCCGAGCTCCTATACAACGCCTGGCCGATACCCTTGCTGGCTATTTCGTGCCCACGATCCTCATCCTGGGGTTCTTAACATTTCTTGTCTGGATGGTCCTCAGTCATGTACTGGCACACCCCCCCGAGATATTTCTCGAGGAGGAAAGTGGCGGAAAGCTGATGGTGTGTGTCAAACTATGCATATCCGTCATTGTCTTCGCCTGCCCCTGCGCGCTTGGACTTGCCACCCCGACGGCGGTCATGGTAGGTACGGGTGTGGGCGCGGAAAACGGTATCCTGGTCAAAGGCGGTGCCGCGCTCGAGAATACCACCAAGATCACCCAATTCGTGCTTGACAAGACCGGTACCATCACGTATGGTAAAATGAGCGTCGCGACTGCCAAGCTCCCTTCGGTCTGGCAAGATAATGACTGGAGGCGACGTCTCTGGTGGACCATTGTGGGACTTGCCGAGATGGGCAGCGAGCATCCCGTCGGCAAAGCTATCCTCACCGCTGCTCGTGTGGAGCTGGGTCTGGATGCCGAAGGAGCTGTTGATGGCAGCGTCGGGGACTTCACGGCAGCCGTGGGTAAGGGAATCAGTGCGACTGTGGAACCCTCGACCAGCGCCGAACGTATTCGCTATAAGGTTCTCGTAGGCAGCGTCCGATTCCTCCGGGAGAGCGGCGTAGACGTTCCCCAAGATGCAGTACTAGCCTCGGAGGAAATCAACTCGAGGGCGAACAAGCCAAAGTCCTCTTCTGCCGGGACGACAAATGTCTTCATTGGAATCGACGGAAAATATGCTGGACACCTTTGCCTTGCAGACACAGTGAAGGAGGGAGCCGCGGCGGCTATCGCGGTGCTGCATCGCATGGGTGTCAAGACTGCCATCGTGACCGGCGACCAACGCTCTACCGCTTTGGCAGTAGCATCAGTCGTCGGTATCCCGCCCGAAAATGTGTTCGCCGGCGTCTCTCCGGATCAGAAGCAGGCCATTATCCTGCAGTTCAAAGATCAAGGCGAGTGCGTAGGCATGGTAGGCGACGGGATCAACGACTCTCCCGCTCTAGCCACGGCCGACGTCGGCATCGCCATGTCGAGCGGCACTGACGTGGCTATGGAAGCGGCGGACGTTGTCCTCATGCGTCCAAACGAGCTGATGGATGTTCCCGCCGCTCTCCACCTCTCTCGCACCATATTTACGCGTATCAAGCTCAATCTGGCCTGGGCCTGCATGTACAATCTCGTCGGTCTACCGTTCGCCATGGGCCTGTTCTTGCCTCTGGGGTGGCATCTGCACCCCATGGCCGCTGGTGCCGCCATGGCATGCAGTAGCGTTAGCGTTGTGGTCAGCTCCCTCCTCCTCAGGTTCTGGAAACGACCGCAGTGGATGGAGGAGGCGCTACTCGCGGATAGGGGAGGTCTTAAGAAGCGTGGCCGCGGCTGGGGTCTGTTCACTAGGGCTCAAGACCTTGCGAGCGCGGCCATGGGCAGGAGGGATCGGCGGAATAGGGATGAGGGATATGTCCCTTTGGAAACGTTGGACCCTGCGGAAGTTTAGGGGCGAATGTGGGGAAATGAAGGAGCCCTGTGGTTTTGTATATAGGGGGTTAGAGCGATAGAGTTATTCTATACTGACATGAGAGGGGGGATGAGGGAGGACGAGTGAGGCTCAGGGGTTCCTGGTCAAGAGATGTACATGCGGTTGGCTACGCTGCCCAATAGTGGCATACTAGAGTAGTTAGAATGAAACGGATGAACAAAGAAAGACATATGCTCTCATCAAGAAGTGAATCATCAGCGAAGTATGCTTTAAGTTTCTTTTTATTTTGAATCTTGACGCTGAACTTGGCCTGTCATCAAAAAAGTTGCAACCTGGCGTTTCTTCCGGAACGGACTTTACCTACGTCCTATATTCACTCGACGATATCAGGCTTCTTAGGCACCTTTTTGAGGACGCAACCTTGATCTTAATAGAGACGGTCTTTACCGAAGGGGAACGAGGAATATTAAGATTTAGGCAATAAGGAAGATTATATATAAGTAAGTAATGTTAGCGTAATGACTAGAGTTTGTGAGAACGACTCGCGAGTTTTCCAGTCAAGAGGAAGAAGACTTTGAACCTATATGGATGACTTCGTATACAAAAAAGTTCTTGGTTACTGGATAGACAACATAACGGAAAAGGGCAAGAGGAATGAATGCCTTTCCTAATCATTGAAAGACTCGACGAGTTTGAGCGTGAATGACACGTACAGTATATCTGTATCTCCATGGCTGGGATGATGATCGTGGAGCCACAGACATGAGCAAACTTGACGGGGATGGTTAGTTGGTTTGCTTCAGCACAAGGAGACAAGCAAGCTCACAAGCAAGCCGATCCAGTCCCATCTCGCAGCATCAACGATTCAATGGATGGAAGTGTCTCGGTCCAGGCCTTAAGTACAGTTGCTCGAGCCGCACCCCCCGACATCCGGCCATGGCAGTTTCTGCAGATGTCGCTTGACCGTCGCAACCCAACCCGTATAGTCGGGCCCGGCAAACCCAGATCAGATACCAAGGGACACGTACGTCTAGTTACTGGCATAATAAGCGCCCTCGTTTGTTCAGATCGAAGCGGAATTCGTTTCCTCCACCGAAGGTGAGTGTCGCGGGTTACGGGTGTCCAAACGAGTGGAATGGTTGGGGCTATCTACGTCTCGGTGGCATCTTCCACAAACAAGAAGCTCTCGTGATCACCGCCGGAGCCAAACCGCTGACCGCATCAAAGATCTCTCCTGTTAACAACGCGCCGGCCAGATCCTGCCTGTGCGGCCTGGTAGCGTAGCATCAACCACTTGTCACAGTACCCATCGCAGCAGGGTGAGGAAGGAGCTGAAGCAGGGCTTTCCGAAGATGCAGTGCGTCGCTTACGATACGATAGATTCTAATCTATGATGTATTTCTGTGGTTTACTAGTGGTTTCCCCCCCCTCCTCCCATCCCACGTGAAGACAGGAGGAGATGCACGAGGCAGCGTACAACACCAAAGAAACACCCAATTAACAGGTGAGAGTCTAGGATTCATCAAGCTTTTTCATGTACTATACGAAGGAGCATACCTAGTTACCTAGGTAGGTAGGTACGCAATTTGTTCCAGACACGTTGTTCTCATAGCATCTCCTAACAATAAATGTTGAGCTACCGAAATCGGTAGGGGAACCTAAATAAAGTTCAGGGGCTTCATACTAGAATCATGCTAGAGCTACGAAACTCACACATAATGAATGGGGCGGCGAGGCCTTGGGATTACTTCACGAGGAGCTAGATAGATAGATGACAGGATACGCCAATGTTCTTTTAACTGTGACTGTCTTTGAGGCTTGCTTCGACGATTTCCAATGTATACCTCTCCCTTGCCTGGCCGAGCTAGGTCACAATTCCATAAGGTATCTACGAGTTCGCCATTCTACTCGCGAAACATGCCTCGACCACTTTAGCCAATTCAGCAAAAGGATTGATTAAGTACTGGATGGCGTTCACCTTGGCGATACAACTGCGGAAGCCTATCACAAAGATACACGGTGCATTAAGCATAAAACTCACCCCTTTTTATTTACATCGAGTTGCAGAAAATGAACAAGTCAGCCTCTCTCATCATAGAGAGGGAATATATAAAAAATGAGCAATCTATCCAGTGGGGGAAGGAAAAAAACAGGAGGGTTCATCAACACACAGGACAGTTGATTTATAAAAGAAGAAAAATAAAAAAAGAAAATGAAAGAGAGAGGGGTCGATAAAAAAAGAAGTTTCGACGCAGGCCTGATTCGAACAGACGCTCCCGAAGGAACAAGATTTCTAGTCTTGCGCATTAGACCACTCTGCCACTGCGCCTGTAAAAATTGTTCCAAAACAGCATTGATATACCTTTGTGCTTCTATGCTCCACAATCGGAAGGTCCTTGCAAGTTGGACGGCTAGCCGTGATTGTACCAAGTAGAAAGGTTTCTTTCACTGCACTGCGACCCAGGAACAAAAAAAATCCTGGATGAATGCTGCGCTCTGATCGATAATAAATTCATTCATAATGATTGATCACAGGCCTTTGTCTTTGTGGGGGCCATGGGAGCAGTTGCGGCGATGGGCGCCATCAAAGCTTCCCGATTAGGAAGGCGGTTTATCTTTCATGCTTTCTGCCATGCGCCTCCTATGGCCATGTGAGCCTTCTGTGGCCATGAGAGCTATCTAGGGCCATGGGAGTTACATAAATCCTACAGACTTTTTAACGAAAGGCCTTCTTAAATAAGCCGGCACCAGCTGGTTGTTCCCCAGTAATAATCCATCACAATCTTTTTCGTCTTTCATTTCCCCCCCTCTCTCTTTTCCTCCCCTTTTCTCCTTTTTTTCATCGAAACTTCCAATCTCCGTGCCTCCGTGATGTGTCGGACACTGGAGCTTTCAAGGTCCGAAGTCCGAGCTTGGTCCCATATATATCTACGAAGTGTCCCTAGCAGAGTTTCAACTTCCGGGTAGAAAAGTCAATTGCATCACCACTGTGGCCCCTGTGACGAGGATCCCCCCCGCGTGGCACCCTGGGCGCACAGGCGTGGCTCCCGACGGGACACACCGATTGGCCTGGCTTCACTTATTCTGCAGTACAGAAAGAGCCCCAAGGCAGGCCAAGCATTATGGGCTCGACAAGCTCGAGAAGCTACGACGAGCTTCGACGAGATCTCTCTAACGGTCCAGATAGTGTCCACATCGGTGCGAATGCGATCCAGCCACCGTCATCATTCATAATAACAATCTGCTCTTACGGTAGTCCTTGCTTCTACTTGGTACGTGGCATCGGTACCTAGGTATGTTCTTACCCCCTAACTCCTGTCACTAACGGCCAGATCCATTTAGGTTCTGTCTCGCTCGCATTCCAACGAGGTCCGAGCCGCCGATGTTGATAATTCGATTGAGAGAATTTTTGTTGGTGACCTCGATATGGCTGGCGCCTGATCCACCGACCGTCGTCAGGGTTATCTCCACTACCGCCAGTAAGTTGGGTAGCTGGGTAAGATGTAGTTAGATAAGTCAGGTACTGTGTACGGCGTAGGTCATGTTAATAATACCTAGGGTGAGTAGGCTAACCTAGGCACATATACCTAGGTAGGTATATATATACATACTTAAGTATGTAAACAGTCGCACCTTCGTTCCTCCATTCCCCCATTGTCACTATTGTTATTCTTGTTCTTATTCTTATTCTTAATCTTCGACGTCCGTGGAGTGTGCGCGTGTCTGAATCCAACATCTCAGCCGCGTCGCCCATCGCCTTCTTCTCACCTTACGCCGGCTGGCTGCCCGGATACATAATTATGCACAGTGTCTTACCAGCAGCTATCTAATATCTATAATTCCTGATCGTCCATCGAAATGGATTACTGGAAGCCGACCCCCCTGGACACGGATGTCCCAGGCGGCTTTCCCGAGACGCCCTCTTCTTTCCCGCCAACCGACCCTGAAAATAATTATCCAGCCACTCAAATTTCACATACTGATGGCGCCCCGTCCCCGCCAGAGCATGGAAATCGAAATGCCGCTGGGGCACTGCCAGCTAGCCTAGGGACTGACCAAGCAGACCCGAGCTCTAGCAGTTTGCCCTCTGACCATACCGCCACAGTACCATCTTCTCACGATGTGCCGAATGGCGAGAGCAGACATATTGAGCAGGGGCCTGCCAAGCACCAGAGTCCATATGAATCGGCTGATGAATCGGACGAAACTGATGTTGAACCTCGGTTCGCACCAATCAAGTCGGCGACGGAGCGACCCCAGCTGGAACCGACGAAAAGCAAACCCAGGACCGAGGAGGACCTCTTTCAAGTTCTCAGTCGTCGAAAGACTGGAACCTCTGCCGCCGAGTCTCATGAGGAGCAGGATGAGATCGAACGACTGATGTCGCGGATGTTCGGCCAGGCCCGTCAACAGCACAGCGAGGAAGAGAAGACACGACATGCGGGTGTCATCTTCCGTAACCTGACCGTGAAGGGGGCCGGCCTTGGCGCCAGCTTACAACCTACCGTCGGCGATATCTTTCTTGGCCTCCCGAGGTTCTTGAAGAATCTGCTGACTAAGGGACCGAAAGCGGCGACCGCGAAGCCCCCTGTGCGTGAGCTTCTCAGCAATTTTAACGGCTGTGTTAGGCCCGGAGAGATGCTCCTGGTTCTCGGCCGACCCGGATCCGGATGCACCACCTTTTTGAAGACCTTCTGCAACCAACGCGCCGGATACGAAGATGTCCTGGGCGATGTTACCTACGGCGGCACAGACGCCAAACGCATGGCTAAGGATTTCAGGGGTGAGATCATATACAATCCCGAAGATGATCTCCACTATGCCACTCTGACTGTGAAACGCACCTTGACCTTCGCGCTACAGACCAGGACGCCCGGAAAGGAGTCGCGAATGGAAGGCGAGAGCAGGGAGGACTATGTCCGCGAGTTTCTCAGGGTAGCTTCTAAGCTACTTTGGATAGAACACACCATGGACACCAAGGTCGGCAACGAGTATGTTCGCGGAGTCTCTGGAGGTGAGCGCAAACGTGTTAGCATTGCCGAGGCTCTCATCACCAGAGCCAGTGTGCAAGGGTGGGACAACTCGAGTAAGGGGCTCGACGCATCCACTGCCGTCGAGTATGTCCAATCGTTACGCGCGCTCACGAACATGGCTCAGGTCTCCACCGCTGTGTCCTTGTATCAGGCCGGAGAGTCTCTATATAACCTAGTCGACAAGGTGCTGGTGATTGACAACGGGCAATGCTTATATTACGGACCGTCAGACACCGCGAAACGGTACTTCCTCGACCTTGGCTTTGACTGCCCGGAGCGCTGGACCACGGCTGACTTCTTAACCTCGGTCACCGATCCTCACGAGCGCAGTGTTCGGCCTGGTTGGGAAGACCGGATACCCCGCTCAGCTGAGGATTTCGCCCACGTGTTCCAGACGAGTGACGCGTACCAGCGTAATCTGGACGATATAGCGGACTATGAACGACACCTTGAAGAGCAGAAACAGACCAGGGCCCAAAACACGTCCAAGAAGACGAAAAAGAAGAATTACACCATTCCGTTCCACCAGCAAGTCATCGCCCTCACGAAGCGACAGGCTCAGATAATGTTAGGGGACAAAGCATCGCTGATTGGAAAATGGGGTGGCATCGTCTTCCAAGGTCTGATAGTCGGCAGTCTGTTCTACAATCTTCCTGACACAACTGCCGGAGCCTTTACGCGAGGCGGTGTCTTGTTCTTCATCTTGCTGTTCAACGCACTCCTGGCCCTCGCCGAGCAGACCGCCGCATTCGAATCGAAACCGATCTTGCTCAAGCACAAGAACTTCTCCTTTTACCGGCCCGCCGCCTACGCTCTGGCGCAGACGGTGGTAGATATCCCCTTGGTTCTTATCCAAGTAGTGTTATTCGACGTCATCATATACTGGATGGCGGGGCTCTCGGCGACGCCCTCTCAATTTTTCATATCCATCTTGATCCTGTGGATGGTCACGATGACCACCTACTCTTTCTTCCGAGCTATCTCAGCACTCTTCAAGACCCTGGACGATGCCACTAAAATTACCGGTGTTGCCATCCAGATCCTAATCGTCTACACCGGCTATCTGATCCCGCCCTCGTCGATGCGTCCCTGGTTCGGTTGGCTGCGATGGATCAACTGGCTCCAGTACGGATTCGAATGTCTCATGTCCAACGAGTTCTATAACTTGCGTCTGCCTTGTGTGCCTCCGTTCCTTGTCCCTCAAGGCCCAGACGCATCGCCAGAATACCAATCCTGTACGTTGGTAGGTTCCAGCCCGGGTTCGACCTTGGTGTCGGGCGCCGCCTATATCCAAGAGTCATTCAACTATTCGCGTGGTCACCTGTGGCGAAACTTCGGTTTCTTGTGGGCCTTCTTCTTCTTCTTCCTCGTGATTGCCATGATAGGCATGGAGATGATGAAACCCAATGCCGGCGGCGCCGCCGTAACCGTATTCAAGCGAGGCCAAGTGCCGAAGAAGGTGCAGCAATCCATTGAGACTGCCGGCCGGAAAGGGGAAAAGAACGACGTAGAATCCGGAAATGCTACAGAGAAGGTTGTCTCTACCACAGAGGCTTCTCAAGCGGAGGGGAAAGACCAAAAGGCGATGCAGAACGTTGCCAAGAACGAAACGGTTTTCACTTTCCAGAACGTGAACTACACTATTCCATGGCAAGGCGGCGAGAGAAAGCTGCTACAGAATATTCAAGGCTTTGTCAGGCCTGGCAAGTTGACTGCTCTGATGGGTGCTTCGGGGGCTGGAAAGACGACTCTTTTAAACACACTGGCTCAGCGGTAAGATTGACAACCGAAAGACTTGAAGAATGTTACTTGACTGACACTCACGAATAGGATTAAATTTGGGGTTATCACGGGCGATTTTCTTGTTGATGGCAGGCCACTGCCCAAGTCATTCCAACGAGCGACTGGATTCGCCGAGCAGCTTGACATCCACGAACCCACCGCCACCGTCCGAGAGGCTCTGCAGTTTTCGGCCCTCCTCCGACAGCCAAGAGAAGTCTCCAAGAAGGAGAAGTTTGCCTACTGTGAGACCATTATCGAGCTTCTCGAGATGCAAGATATTGCCGGAGCGGTCATTGGCGCGGTTGGGGAAGGTCTCAACCAGGAACAGCGAAAACGTCTAACAATCGGCGTGGAACTCGCGTCCAAACCCGAATTGCTGATGTTCCTGGACGAGCCTACATCCGGTCTGGATTCGGGAGCTGCATTCAACATTGTTCGATTTCTGCGGAAGCTTGCCGACGCCGGCCAGGCCATCCTGTGTACCATCCATCAGCCTTCTGCTGTCCTCTTCGAGAACTTTGACGAGTTACTCCTCCTCAAGTCCGGGGGTAGGGTCGTCTATGCGGGTGAGCTCGGAAAGGATAGCCAGACTATGATCAGGTACTTCGAGAGCAACGGTGGGCCCAAATGTCCGCCAGACGCGAACCCTGCCGAATGGATGTTGGATGTCATCGGTGCCGGTAACCCAGACTACAAGGGCCAGGATTGGGGCGATGTTTGGATGGAGTCTAAGAACCGCCATGAGCAGACTAATGAAATGTCGCGTATGATCGACAATCGCAAGCATGTCGAGCATTCGAAGAATGTTCAGGACGACCGCGAGTACGCCATGCCCTTGTGGACGCAGACTGGGGCGGTCGTGAAGCGCTCCTTCATCGCCTACTGGAGGACACCCAACTACATCATGGGCAAGATGATCCTACACATTTTCACCGGTCTGTTCAACTGCTTCACCTTTTATCGCCTCGGCTATTCCAGCATTGACATGCAGTCACGTCTGTTCTCGATCTTCATGGTCTTGACCATCTCTCCACCACTGATCCAGCAGCTCCAGCCCGTCTTCCTCAACTCGCGCAACATCTTCCAGTCCAGGGAGAACAATGCCAAGATCTACTCCTGGTTCGCCTGGACCACGGGTGCGGTGCTGGCAGAGATTCCCTACTCCATCGTCGCCGGAGGCATCTACTTTAACTGCTGGTGGTGGGGCATCATGGGCTTCCGGCTGTCCAGTTTCGCTTCCGGATTCACCTTCCTCTGCGTCATGCTCTTTGAGCTTTACTATGTTAGTTTCGGTCAGGCCATCGCGTCTTTCAGCCCCAACCAGCTGCTCGCCAGTCTCCTCGTGCCGCTGTTCTTCCTCTTCGTCGTCTCCTTCTGCGGTGTCGTGGTCCCGGCCGCTCAGCTGCCGACCTTCTGGCGCGAGTGGATGTACTGGCTCACCCCCTTCCACTACCTCCTCGAGGCCTTCCTCGCCACGGCCATCCACTCCCAGCCGGTGCGGTGCGACACGGGCGAGTTCGCCCAGTTCCGCGCCCCGCCCGGCCAGACGTGCGACTCGTACGTCTCGCCCTACACCGCCCAGGCCGGCGGCTACGTCCAGACGAGCGCCGACGGCCTGTGCGAGTTCTGCCAGTACGCGACGGGCGACGAGTTCGGGCAGCAGTTCAGCGTCTACTACAGCCACATCTGGCGCGACTTCGGCATCGTGTGCGGCTTCATCGTCTTCAACTACATGGTCGTGTACGCGGCGACGTTCCTGCGATTCCGGGGCAAGAATCCCCTCGCGGGCGTCTTGGGGAAGGTGAAGGGGAAGAAGGGTAACGGAAAGGGGAAGGGAAAGAAATAGACGGGTTAATAGAATAGAAAGGAAAGAAAAAAGAAAAGAGGGATAGAAATGGATAGGAGATATGGATAGAAGGAGAGGGGAGTACCGATTGGCACAAAGAGTATTGGTTTTTTTGAGGAATAGCATTAATCAGTATATTCAGCTAATAAATAGATTCATTATGTTCTATTATTGTGTAGTTACTTCTTGTTTCTGCTTGGGGTTGAAGGGTTGAAAGGAAAAGGGGGGAAGGGGGGGACGAAGTGACCTCAACTCAGAAGCTTACCTTTCTGTCTATTTACAGGAGATTGGGTTAGAAGCTATTGAAAAACATAAATCCTGAGGGCTGGTTCGCCCCTCTGAGAGGTCGGTTGGTGAGTGTCGTCGTACGGATCCGATTGTACTGCTGAGTATTGGAAACCACCCTACGTAGGAGCGGTAGGGTCACCACGTGTGTCGTCGTCTCCTACTAGAAATAGATGCGGATTGTTGTTTTTGAGAGACGCCGACGGGATACCCCTTGTCAACCACCCACCCCTTATTAAGCACCCCCTTTTTGAGCAGTCCCTATTGGGTATTCCTTATCAAGCGTCAACATCAAGTTATGCACGGACTGGCCGCCAGCGTTACCTTGGATCAGTAAGCCGCACTGGTCCTGACTGGACTTGACCAGATATGGTGATTACGTGTGTGTGTGATCAGATAGATATATGCGGGGAATAAAACGATAATCCAACTGTCATGGCTGTCCCCGAAAGTTAAAAAAAAAAAGAAAAAGTGAGACCAGACCAGCGTCCTCGAAACTCAAAAAAAAACAGGCTTTCCGCATCATGTCTTCTCCTCCTTCTTCTTCTTCAAAAGGCCTAGTGCTCATCACGGGCTTCAACGGCTACCTCGCCGGCTGGGTAGCCGACGCCGTTCTGAGAGCGGGCTACCATGTCCGCGGCAGCGTCCGCCGGCCCGAGTCGGCCACCCGGCTGCTGGAGTATCTCTCCGACCAAGGGTATGGCGACCGCGTCGAGATCGTACAGACGGCGGATTTCTCCCAGCCAGGGGCCTTCGACGCCGCGGTTCAAGGTAAGAAAGCAAGCAAGCGCCCGCCCCCTCCCCCCCTCCTTCTCTTCTCTTCTTATTTCGAGCCAGCTATAAATAAGTACTGTACTGAATAAAGAAACCATCCCCCCCCCCCCCCCCCCCCCCCCCCCCACACATTCCAGGCTGCACGGCCATCCTGCACCTAGCGTCGCCCGTCGGCGCCGCGGCCCTGGCCTCGGAGCCCAAGGCCGTGTACGAGAAGGCGGTGGCGGGCACGCGGGCTGTCTTCGAGGCGGCCCTGAAGGAGGAGGAGAAGGCCAACAACAACGGGCCGCAGCAGCAGCTCGAGAGCCTCGTCGTCATGTCGTCGCTGGTGACGGTGCTGGGCGAAGAACCGCGCGTGACACGCACGGAGCGGGACTGGAACACGAGCTGCGAGGCCGCGTACGCGAGGGACGGGCCGGATACGCATATCTTCGCCGCCTACGTCGCCAGCAAGACGGCGGCCGAGAGGGCGCTGTGGGAGATGAGGGAGGAACGGAAGCCGGGGTTTGCTGTGTCGTCGATTCAGGGGTCGTGAGTAGTGATTGATTGATAAGTTATATATGTCATTTTTTGAAACTGAAGTTGTTTTGTTTGTTTGTGGTTTTACTGACGAGCGTGTGAAACCTTGATAGCTGGTTCATCGGCCCCCCCTTGATTCCGTGGGAGCGGCGCGAGGATATCATGGTCTCACTCAGTCCGATATGGAATACGATGAGTGGAGAAGGGTTGCCGCCTCCCATGGCGTTCTTCCAGGATGTTAGTTAACGCACTGGTTTTTTTTTTTTTTTTTTTTATTAATATTCCGTCACCTCTCGACCTTTCTCTGCTTTGATCCCCCGGACTTGCGTTGTTTAACTGTTGAAGCGATGCAAAAAAATGGTACAGCACGAGCTGTTGCTGACGTCAAGATCTGATACAGACTATCGACGTGCGAGACGTGGCTCGAGTGATCGCGTGGGCTGCCATGCACCCAAGGGAAGCTGACGGACAACGCTTCATATGTTCTTCGGCTAATGGCGGACACCAAGTGAGTACACTCCAGTTTGGAAATTGGACCGAGTCATATTTAGGTGATATCTGCTGTGAGGAAGGGAATCAGTACTGACCTGCCAAATGGGTAACAGGGCGCAGCAGATATCATGGCAAGATTGATGCCTGACCTACCGCTTCGCCTTCAGGATCCTGAGCCGATGGACTTCCCAGGCTACGTCGCGGGTGATAAATCCGTCGTGTACGATTCGAGTAAAGCTGTCCGGGCGACGGGCGAGCAATGGATAGACTTCCAGACGAGTGTTCTGGACTCGGCGAAATTCTTACGGCGATATCTGGACTAGTTTTTTGGTGCAATTGTGGTAGCTTGCCCTGTTATTGTGTTGGTTGTAGTTATCTCAAAGCCAAATGTACTCAACACTCTCCCTGGTAAACCTCCACGTCTTATCCATTTCGTTTCCCTGTCTCACGTTTTTTCCTCGCGTATGACCCTGACCAGCGGCAAGTATCCCATCTATCATTCATTCTACCTGCCAGGACGAGGCATGAATACTGCCATGAAGTAAGTTTTGGAGTTTCCGGAGCCGTCCACCTTGACCCAGGCGCGGTTTAACTTTGCTCCGAGAAATTCGGCACTATACTCCTGCAACATCTTTTGCAGACCTCTGATGAATATAGTGCTCTCCAGATCCGCCCAGCCAGGTTCCGAATATAGGAAAATCGTCTCGCCAGAGTCCCGCTGAGGAGGGGTTGCCTTCAACATGGCACTGTCGATTGCCTGTCGAACATCCGTACGAGTAATGCCACTGTATCCGAAGGCTGCCAGTCGGCTCAAATGGAGACCGGCTGCCTTCCAGTTGTCCACGATGATGTCCCGGTGTCTCATAGGGCACCGTGATTCTTCAAGGTTCACAAAGGAAGTATTGTAAGCCCCCTGCGGCAGAATGGAGTACGAGCAAAACGGCAGGTATCCAAACCTGCGCTGGTGGAAGTGTTCGAGATGATAGTGCTCCCACTCCGAAATGTTCGACGATATTTGAATGAGTTTGTCGATTTCTTGGAAAAGGGGGGGCATTTCGTTTGCGGGTGTTCTCAGGTAGTTGTAGTGCGAAATCTTTTGTCCATGTGTGTCCGTCATGTTGGCCGTTAAACTGTCTAGACAGAATTAGCCCGGAGGATTTCCTTGAATTCACGAGTGCTCCCAACTTACCATGTGTCGCCTATGGTATTGATACTTTGCCGAAATGCAGTGTTTGGGAGCGAGGAACTCCAAGATGTAAGCCCCTGCCTCAACTCAGGCCTGCCCAGCTGTTCCTTTATACCTCTATCGAGCAGAGGACGAATCATTCAATTACTCACTCGTAACCATTTTTCAATGTTTCACTCCGTGGGGAAACAGTTTGATAGTCCTTCAAAGATTCCCATGTGTTGCTGTCATAGTGTCACACGGGTAGAGGCGTCCGGTCAGAGAAACAGTGTGGCTACCCAAGTTTTACATTACGTGATGACACCAAAGCATATCTGGTCGCATAAGACATTATTGAGCCCGCCGGATTCGGAATGGACATCTGTGTATGAAGGCTCGACGGTATCATCCCATGCTACCCAGCCGATTCTCATAAGTAATTACTTCACCATTTTCCAGATCGACCACGCTACCCTCTATATTTCCCCCTTTCTCCAACCACTTGTGCAGTAACTTCCACATCAAGGCTTTAAAAGCCGTTAATGTGGCTTTATCACAAGACTCGCTGTGCATAGTGGCATAGTGAGTGGGATCACGTGCCAGTCATCCCCCTTGATTCAACCTGAAAGCGTCTCTTGCTATTAGCACGTGCTACAAACCCCTGAGTCTGAGTCACTTCAAGGTAAATTCTTGTTCGTACAACTTGGCAACGTGTTAAGATCGTGCCAGCTGCTTCGAAGACCAGGTGATCTGGCCCATTTTCTTTCATAATTCATCCAATATCTTCCAATGTGCCTGATGAGAGACACGGATGCCCCGCCAGGTAGTGGAGAAGCCATTGAGTTGGTTTGTTTCCAGCGACTTTGTTTTGGCAAGGCGGCAGATGTGTGACCCGATCGATATCTACTTCAAGATCATGCGGGCAACTTGTAATCACTCGTACCATATTGCCTCCTTCGCTAAAACCTTCCCTGCATGATGTTAATGGAACAGACCTAATGTAATGCACATGGAGACCCGTTGCTCAAAAAAGCGACAGAGAACAATGAAGGGGCCCTGAGCAAGTCTCATAGATACACCCATCAGGGATGTTAAAGGTTAGCACCACACTAAAGCCAGCAGTACGTATTGCATATTAAGATTCGAATAAGCAGGTATTTCTTGTGGAATAATCCATAGAAAATTGCTTATCCGATTATCCACAGGCTGATTATACGGCTATCCCATATTGTTCATATCCATCATGCTAACTTTTAATATCCCTGAAGGGTGTAGATAGAGACATCCGGCAGAGAAAAGTCTGAACAGGCCATCACAATAATTCTATGTGAGAAAGGTATCGAAATGCACGAATATGAGATGTACCATCGGTGAAGATCCAACTCTGCGTCCGGGTCTAAGATAGGGGCAAACATTGTCGGCAGGGCTTAGTTTGCTCGATCGGATGAGTGAACAAAGAGGGTTCAAAAATAACGAGATTCCCAGTGGAACAGTGAACGTGACATTTTCGCCATATGGACAACTACAGCTCGTCAACTAACAATCGCCTACAAACCTCCTACCCCCCAAAAAACCAACCACACCTTGCCCACTATGGTATCCGTGACTATCACCAAAGCCGCCCTCCTAGGCGCCATGTTCACCACGCTTGCCTCAGCCGACTTCTACATCTACCAGACGACCAAGACGTACTTAGCCGGGGAAATCTCAGGAACCGCTTGGGGCTACCTCTTCTCCGGCGGCCCTATTGACTGCCCCAGCGTCGTCAATGGGGACCTCGTCTTCCAAGGGGACAGTGATGATGTGAGCGGCAGTAAGAAAGGCGTCCGCTGCAAGGGATGCTTCTCAGGCCAGGACCTTCCTCACCCCAGCCTCATCGAATGGAACAACGACATGGGACATTTCAGTAAGCCAAAATACCCGTCGTTATCCACACCTCTAGTCGGTTAGCAGCGAGCTGATCATACCTACCCGCCAGCCGCGTACGCGGACCGCAGCTGGGCCATGGTCGACACCCACAACAACGTCAAGGGCACATGCAGCTTGACGAACACATTGAAGTGGACGTGCACCGGAGACAGTACCGTGTTCAATGGGAACTCTCTGATCTTCTGCACGTCCGAGTTCAATGCCGACTCCATCAATCACCACTAGATGGGAATTTCGAGGACCGCGATAAGAACAACCCCTACCTTGTACCGGCTTTGAGGGCGCGAGACTCATGGGAAAGGCCATATGGGGGAATCTTGTTACGCACTAGATGCCTCAATCAATCAGAGAGCTGACTCCCCTTTTTCTTTGGTTCTTTATAACTGCATAATGGCAAAAGCAGGTACACTTAGGGTCAATTAAGATTCTCCAGTCAGATCAGTACCTCATGATAAGTGTGACGTGGGTGTTATATTTGTTTGCTGTGACTCAAAAAGAATTGAGTGGCGGCCAAAAAGAGGCCAATTTAGCATCTACTAAATCCCGTGTAATGTTCATTGTTATTGATAATGCTTTTGCGAATTTTAGGAGTTAAGAAGGTTTTCAAATACTCAACGCCGAACATACACCTTACTTGGCTTTTACTGTTGTTGAGGCCTGCGCGGAGGCCTCGCCCCTTATTGTTCTCTCTCGCCCTGTTGGGTTATTGTTATTCTTGTGTGATGCAAATTACAGAAGGCAACCATCCATGATATCATACACCTTACTTGACAGCAGGAATGGCCTTGAAAACACCCTAGCCTCGAATACCGACTTCCTAACAAAACACCACGGTCCACCACCCATTTGCTGAGATGGTTACCTATCCTAGGAACAATTTCCCCGCTGAAAGACGATTCCCCCGTTAGAATTAAACCAGGAGACGGCGTCATTCGTTCCTCGAGCAGCCTTGAGTCTGAATCTGATATCGCCCTCAACAAAATTACCAAGGGAGAGGGTACGTCTGAAATCGTCCTTGGTTATGACTAACGTCCCGACTCCGCAACCTTGTTCTACATCGTCGAGAACTTGAAAGACCGTAACAACGACCTCTTTGATCCCCTGATTATCACCCAAAGTAAGGCTTGAGTCGGGACCGAACTGGTATGATAGCGACAAAGGGAAACTTGCTGAGCTATCTTGGCCATCTGGGGCGGGGATGTTGGCAAAAATGTCTTCCGTGAACGTGGGGGAACCTAGGTCTTGGGATTCCGGCATGCTTAATATGATGTAGTCATCACTACCATTGGTGGATGGTGAAAAGGTCTCGCAAGTCTGATCCCGTGTATTAAGTGCGCGTACAGAGATGATGCAGCCCGCCGTGGCAACGAGAGCAAACCGAATGTGCATGATGATATGAGCCGAATGTCGTGTTGCAGCTTGGTAGGTTTAGCAGAAGAAGAAAGGGAAAAATAGAATGTTGGTGGTGAAGCTGGAAATCCGTGACAAACAAAGTCTTAGAATCAGAGGTTTTTATATGAATATGATGGAGGGAACTTTGCAATTGATGGGGCCAGGGATCTGAAAGCGGGTTCTCGTATCCCTTGCTTTGAGGGCATTTAAAAATAACCAGCCATGGCACATTTGGAACCGACGGTTAGGTGAATTAAGTAGAGTGTATAAAGGGTGCTATAATTGCTTGACATCGGGTGTCAGGCATGGACTTTGTTATATTTCGAGTGCGTGGCATTTACTCCCGTAAGCGCTTTCTGATAGCTCATCTACCTTCATACCAACTTAGGGAGGAGGAGGCTGAGTATCATGAATAGGGAGCCTCCATACCAACCATCTCAATAAGCCTGGCTAAGCCTGGATGGATCAGGCGGCTAAGCTACACAGGGCTATTCAAAGCCTTCGGTTGCGGCTCATCCGCATCACGGCACAGCCCTAACGCAACACCCGCGCTTATTGATGATATTTTGGTTTTATCCACCCACCCCTTACTGGGTCATACTCGTTGTGAGTTGTAATTGAATTCAAAAGACGAGTCCGTGTATCCCCTTGCTTCATGAACTGAACCCTTTCACGTGCATGAATCTGGTGATTGCACAACGAAGACAGGGACCCATAATGGCAGACTCGCGTGCATCGTGGCTTTCAATGGCGCAAATACCAACTCTACTGGAATTTTGCAGCACTGTAATTGATACCACAGCAAAGAGGAGCATCCGGAGCAGTCAATTAGGACAAGATATCCAGGCTAAGTAAAGAAGTTAACTATGGCGAACCCGAATATTGCTGGTTACAAACCGCACGGTAAACATAGCCACTGTGATGCTTACGTTGGGAGTTTGATCTAAGTAACCTACTCTGCTGGCATTCCTAGGTTAGTCACCACACTGCATGTTTTATACACACATATATGCGCACACATCTTTCAACTGCGTCAATGATGATATAAATGCCCCGAGCCCGTCCCCGCCCCAGCCCCCTCATGGTTAGCTCCGGGGCCTAAGCACTAGACGTCACTACCCAGCACCGTCCACCATCCGTCGAGCACACCGCCGTTTCTGGCTCCGTTTTATTGGGCCGCGCGCGGAGTCTGGTTGACGGCGGAGGTGCGTCCGCCGTCCGGCAGCCCCCTGAGTCGGCAGCTGAATTCCTTCTCCACATAGCTGCCGCCAGCGAGCATCAAGACTACCGGAGGGACTTGGTACAGCAGTCAAGCTCGTTTTATACATTGTTTGGTGGATGGAAGGAAAGATTACTCGACCAGAGAGTGCCGAGGCGTATTGGGATTAATTACGGGGATGCCCTTGATATGGCGGGAACAGCAGGGAGAGATCAGGCTGCAGAACATCCCGGGTCATGGCAGCATGTCTACAATCTTGTTACGTTCCAGTATAATTCGTTCGATCTTTGATATCGGTTTTAATATGGGAATTTATGTGGCTTCCAATACGGCGGCATACTCTTTGGGCTGTTTTCAAGACAGCGGTCCCGGTGATAGAAACACCGCTGTTTTCCGAGTTTACCCCGCGTTCACGGAGGGAGTTCCCGCGCCCGGAGCCGCTTTGTTTTGTTTTAGGTGTGCATTTGATCTAACAGGGCCAGGACTTTCTGGAACCAAGATATAATTCGGTGCGAGATACGGTCCTAATAAAGCATACGTGTATTAAGGCAAATTGCTGACGGGCCATAGTAGTTATTATCTCGGGCCTTGACGGCATTAGCCGAGACGTTGTACCGGGGGGTGGCTCCGCACACCAAAGCTGCATGGATGGCGTGCTTATTAGCTGTCACACCCTCAATCTAACACCCACCGTGATACTCATGATACTAGCCACATCCCATCACCACCACCAATCCCTCTGTCTCTTGAACACGGAACGCCCGGACCCGACAGAACTATCCGAATATCAGTTCACCGTTAATCCCAAATAAATTCCCAACCTGAAATGACCATGGTCCAACGCCCCGCAACCCCCGCTCCGCAGGACGACCTCAAGGCGGTCGTCGAGTCCCGGACCCGCGAGTGGCACTTCCACATCTACTTCCTGCTCCAATCGCCCATCGAGAAGGCCGCGGCGCTGGCTCTCCGCGATGCCGTCTTGAGGCTGCGCCGTGATGGTACGTTTAAACCACGCTTCTGTAACTTACCTTCCTAGCTCTTATGAAGGTCTTACGTGACTTAGCTAATTGAACGCCCGGCGGATTGGACGTAGGCGCATTCGTCGCCGTGCCCTTGTTTAGGGTCAATGAGTTTCCTATGGGGCCGCACCCGGCTGGGTCTTACGAGAGTAAGTAGACAGGGGGTGGTCATCTTCGCCGGGAGCTGTTTGTGGATCATCGTGCCGTTTGCTCTGGGTGGCTGTCACTCACGGGTCTTCTTGGTGATCTAGTCTGGGTCCCTGATTCGTCGTTTTCGGATGTCTTCTTTTATCTGGCTTCGAACCGAGGTAACCTGAGGTAAGCCAAGGTATTTTCTCTCAATCGGACGGTTCAACCGCACCTTACTCGTCATACCCTTCATAGCAATGATCCTTCCTTCTCCCACTGATAGAATATCAGCGTCCTCGTCCACCCCCTGACCTCGAAGCAACGGCAAGACCACGAGTCCCGCCAGGCTTGGATGGGCACACCGTGGCCTATCTACGTGGACGTCTTGCCCCGTGATGGCGATATCCCGCTGCAATACCCCGAGCTGGGTCTGGGTTGGTCGACGTCGCCGGAGCAGGAGGTCTCGCTGGAGGAGCGGCGTAAGAAGGGCGCCGAGGTCGAGGCTCTGCTAGCTGGTGATCCGGAAGCGGCACCGGCCCCGAGCGATTAAGGGGCAAGTGACTAGACACCGGGAGGATTCCTCTATGCCAGAGCACTTGGCAGTTGAGGGGATACTCACTACGAAGAAACGTGTAGAGTGTTCATTTTGCTGGATCATTTCCTTGCGGTGTGTGTGTGTGCATGGGGGGAGTGGGTGAAGGTGATGGGTGGTCCAAACCGGCAAGGTGATCAGTGTGGTGGGTCAGCAGTCAACGTTATGGTTGGGAGGGGATCCGTCTATGTGGATCGCTGATGTGGCTTGCCCCCTTTCTTAAGGTGGTGTTTTCTTCCTCGTCCGTCACATATTCTTCCCCCTTTTCTTGCCTCTACCCGCTGGCTCTGAGACATAATACCCCACCATATCCTCGGGAAGCAGTAGAACACAGGTCGCAAAGAGTTCCAGGGAATCCAACAAATGTTCTGACCGACAGAAGGTGGAATCGTAGATAGGGACCGCGGCTGGTGAGAGTCAGACTGGGGCACGCTATCGTATCAAGTGCTCATTCTTTGCCTGGCGATACGCGATATCTTATAACGATAGAGCTACGCAAGCGCTATGATCTACAGAATACACGCGACTTCAGATCCAGACTGTCTAATCTTCCAGACTGCCTGCCGAATTACAGCTTCATAGGGCGCTTGTGAGCTGTCAGTGATGCGGCCGCGGTCGATTTGAGTTTACTACGCCCAGTCGTCGGCGTTCGTGCATCGTTCCAGGGTTGTCCTTCGCATCATCATTCCATCATCATGAGCCTCTCAAACCACGACACCCGGAGGGTTTCATCCCACCCTGGTAAGTCTGATCACTCAAAAACAACGACATCCCTTCTCTTTCGACCCGACACGAGGGAATTTCATCTGTCCACTTGATACCAACTTGAAAGAAGAAGAACACGATACCCAGATATATTCACCATGTCTCTCGCCAAATCCGTCGCACGCACCCACTTCAGAACCTACGGGGCTCGCCATATCCGGGTGCCTACCCATAATGGAATGCGCCGCGGATACGCTGCTCATCCTGCCGACCGTGACGATCCACGCCGCGGTCCACCTCCACCCCCTGACGACCGCGACGATCCACGCATTTCCCCAACGTAGGTTTCCCGCAGCTACCACCCGGAGTCGCTTCTGTTTTCTCCTGGAATCTGCCGCTAACTACTACGGCACGCCAGGCACGTTGCCATCGCGGTTGGTGCTCTCGTGGCAGGAGCAGGCATCTACACGATGATGCGCAGACGCGATGACCCTCACCGGCCACCCCATGGACCACCGGACGACCGGGCGAGGCCGAAGCCTTAGGGAAAGAGGCGACCCGGGCTGGGATCAGTCAGTCGATGGGAGGCATTGAGGTGGATATTGGGTCGGTTGCTTTTCGACTGTTGATCGACGAGCCGTCAGGGTAGAAATAGGGACAGACGGTAGATTTGTGCGACATTCAATAAAGACCACGCCATTCACGCTATCGAAGTTTCTAAAACTGGCACTATTTTGACTACCAGATAATATGATATCGATATGCTCGTCTGTATGGCAAACAGCGACGATGTTGGTGCTGTTATCAAGATTCACCGTAGACCATGCAGGGTGCTGCCGACCATGAATTCACTGTCCTGGAGTAGAGCATGCGACGTGTACAATTGTAGCCGTTGGGTGGTGGTATACTTGCTTCACTGACTTCAGTCTCAAGGAAGTCAAGAATCAAGAGTTGGACCATAAAAATCGAAGATATCGGATACCTCAGTGGGCTTATCCCCAGATATGTAAAATATATATAGGTCTCAAACAGCCACGCATAGGATATGAGTGAGAAGAAGTAGCCAGGCGAGAGAGCTTACGAATTAGGGAGTAGTATAAGGCAGTCGATGAGGAAGATCCCTCATATCTGGTCGGATTCAATTGGTTATCTCGTCGGCCCGTCTCATCTCGAGGACGCCGACATAGAGGTGCTCTTTTGGTGGTGGTGAGGAAGGCCCGAAGCAAGATCTCGCGTGATTGCCTCATCTATCGAACTCTTCGTACCTACCTAGGTCAGGTACCTCGGCACCTTCCTGGGAAGGGTACAACACCGAGTCTGGACCTTCAATGTTCATTTCAGTCGATGCAAACACCTTCGTAACCTTCTTCCTGATTATTCGACTTATCATTCCATCAACTACCATTGCCGAGCCAAGTCCACATAGTTGGCCACCAGCTACCTCCAATACAAGAAAATTTCATCCGCTGAGTCTCGGTGGGCTCCCTCCACCACCTGGAAACCCTGCACCTGCACAGTCGAAAGAGGGCGACCACTCGTTAGGGGAAGTAGCCTGTTTTTCGAAACGTCTCGTCTCGCCTCGACGGCCAATTTCACCTGGCCCTGGCCTTCAACCCATCCCACTCTCTTTTCATCCATTTCAATACCTCCTGCCCACAACGGCTGAAGGCACTGGCCTCCACCTGTCCTATATTCTTTGAACACCTGCCGTTCCACCTGCCATTCTACTGTTACTTCCGGAGTCACTACTCTGAAGGTACGCTGCGTTTCCCCCTGAGCCTCTGCTTTCTCATCATACTAATAACGGCCGGACTTCAGTGACACCTCCATTTCTCTGTCTGGCCCCTTCGACAAGATGGCAATGGCGTCAGCATCGAACCAAGACGCACCCACCACGGTGTCAGTCAAACGCTACATCACCTTTGGCGACTGCGAAGTATCTTACATCGGGAAGAACTTCATCACCGCCTATCGACGCCAACAGCTTTTCGGTCCCATCAGCCTCGCTTCCCAAGACGCTGCGTCTTCCCAGTCCGTGATCAGTGCCTTTACCGCCGAAGAGCCCCCAACCAATGAACAGCGTCATATGATCCTGGAATCCATCAAGAAAGGTGCCAATGTAGTCAAGACAGCGCTTCCCAAACGGAACGAGGGGGGGACCGAGGATTTCATCACCAATATGGGAAGCGCCGGGCTCATCTATTCACTTGATAGCGACGGCCTTCCTATCCCAGTGAGGACAGAATGTGACAACAAGGGCCATCAAAGCAGCAGCTTACCCTCTGATACGCCCGCATATACCCACGCTCCTAAGAACTCTCAAGCTCCCCATAATGGGAAGCCTACCCCAAAAGAGCAAGATCCCCAGCCTGATCCTCGCAGTTCACTTGTGACTCTGAAGGACCTCGAAAATAGACCCTGTCCTGGAGGCAATCTATACATGGAGGTAATCAAGTGGTTCGAGCTGAATTGTGCCTATCTCCCCAACATCTTGACCAACCTACTCCATGGACCTCATACGAACTATTCCTGGTACTACTACTCCGGGCCTAACCTCCAAATCGGATCCTGGACTCTGAGGCATTCTATCGAGTTGGTGAATCGAGCAACTGATATGATTGACCAACTCGAAGAACCGCTCGCATACCTCTGTGACGCTTTGAATTGGAATCCCTTGTACTCCGACTTGGATCATGAAGTGGCTGTTGAGATCAAGTATTGTTTCTCCGACCTAGAAATGCCTCCAAACTCCTTCGCTGTTGAAGATACCAGCAGTGACATTTTCGAATTCATTGCGGAAAAGTGCAACGAGCAGAGTCATGAGGAGAACCGCCTCCGACCGGAGGCCCAACAGAAGGCCCGACGAAATCTTCTGGTACGGCTTCAGCCAGTCTGGGCGTTCTACTGGCTCAGCAACGTGATAATAGCTTCCTTCGCCAAAGTCATTAATAAGGCCGTACCATCACAATTACCACGTGCTTACAGAACACTTCGTATCGCTTTCCGGAACATGTGGGAAAATGGTGCCTCCATCATGGCAAAACTAGATTTTGACTCTCACGGGGTTGCCGTAGGTCGGATCCGGACCCTTCAAGTCGCACCGCTATCTCTGCGCATGCGCCAACTAATGCATGAGAGCATGGGTTTTGAGGATCCACATTCGTACGCACCCCAGTGGCACTTCCGATACGTTCCACTGGAATAGTTTTGACACCCGGATCTTGTTTCACCAGGAGATAACAAGCGGTATCATGGGATTACAAAGCCTGAAGGAAGCGAGAGAGAACGGGACCTTCATGGATTACTCCATGGCGCAGGGAGGAGATGTGACAATGAAGAGGGTGATAAGACTCAGCAGCCAATGCGGCCTGGTGTTGTTGGAGAAAAAATTACCTGCAAGCTCATTTGCTGATTCCTTTGTTCGTGTCAGTCTATGGAGCAGCTATGAGCGCATGCCTTTAGAGAAGTTTCGTCTACAGGTATTGCGTGGTCCGAGGCCAGTGAAATATGTAGAAGTTAGGGTAACGCTCATCGATCGCGTTCAATTTATAGACGTCGACAGCTATTGCTGCGTGCTGTTTGAGGGTGTACAGCCCTGAGGCACATGCGTATTGATTATTCTAGTCTCGTATAGAGCGCTATCTCAAATGCTGTGAGAAACACGACAAAATCCTGCCTGGAGCAACCATCTTTCAATTCCTTTTGTTACGTAGAAGTATCCGTTTACGAAAATGGCCTTACGATATGACCAGAATAGGGGGGAAGGGGCTGATTAGGGGCTGATCAGGGGCTTAGCGGGTGTGTGGCTGAACATGTGGCTTATAACCACATGTAAGCACGGAGCTCTGTGTCCTCTTATTTGTCATCATACCTGAGAGCTCCTTACCACCAGTTGATCGTGCGTCCGTTCTCTCCAAGCAAATGCAGAGATGGAGTCACAAAAGTATATGTTCGTCAACCTTTCACAAGACAAGAGGTCGAAGGACCGGAAAATAGCCAAGGAGATTCGAACGCATGTGATGCAAGATATCGGCAAGGGGCGGCGAAAGACGAGAAGGAATTTGAAGATTCCATTGACTCTACGCTCGTCTCCGCCACCTATCGGGCAGTTGAGGCAGGATACCACCTCTGTGCTAAGTCCCACCGATTCCTCTGTGTGTAATTCACAGACTGGGGATCCGGTAATCGAGTCTCACACGCCACAACGTCCCGTCAGCCCTGGCTTGTCTCGTCCATTTTCGCACCAAAGCCCGCTCCAGATGCTCGATGACGTCTGGGACATGGACCCGTTCACTCTATATACTCTAGCCTTGGTCCTCAACACCAGCCTGAGCAGCACAAGTAGATCTAGTATGCCGCAACTCGCCTGCTCGGATTGAATCCCAAGCCGATGCGGATCTCCGCTGATCTTCTACAGCATCGTCTAGCTACCTGGCTCTCTCGCAGCGGCCACAGCATTTCTTATTCCCATTTGCGCCTCCTAAATCCCGATCTCTTCGGGATCTTCTCATCAGCCCGACCATGCGCGATGATGTTGATCGCGACTTTTCCAGAGGCATGTCGATCTGTCTACGCCGATACACGGCTGGGCTGCGGTGCATCAATACTTCGATCGCCAGCACAGGTCAACAGGTTGGCCTAAAAACGCCCCTTGTCACGGCTATCATTGGCTTCATATGCTATAATGTATGGTATTGCCATAGCCAAGGAAAACCTGTCTTTTCATGCTTATCTGTTTGCTAGTACGCGTGTCAGGACTTCGCTCAGGCCGAGGTTCATTTCGCAGGCCTTCGAGGGATAATAGAGCTTCGAGGAGGCCTTGTCACTCTGCCGGCTCAAATCAGATTGATGATCATGTGGTAATGTTTCCAGCCCTCCAACGAGTCTCCCCTCGAACTCACCACGACATGATAGGATTGATATTACCACAGCTTTGATGCGAAACCAACAGCCATATTACACCTTACCAGTCGACCTGCTCCCGGTTCTGGAGCGACCGTCACTTGAACGTGCGCGCCAAATGGAAGACATGACTGCACTCATGCTCAGTATATCACCAGAGATGCCCAATGTTGTGCACGTATACCGCGACTTGAAGAGATTAGCAGCCTGGCTTGAGAATCAGTCAGCAACGCCGGGTCTCGAGAGAGACAGCCTATCTGTCAGTCTCTTCCTTGATCCAATAGCTCACCGTGCTCTTCGCGAGTGCGCTCCAATAATGACCATGGATGCCTCCCATCTCGCGAAGGCGTTTTCGCTAGCGGCCATGATGATCATCATATCACTCAGACGCAAATATGACAGCTTCCCGGGTGCCGTACCGACTTATCCTATTACCATCACCGATGCCTTGGAAGACGCCGGTATGAATGAACCTGAGTTCCTCATACTGCGATTGTGGCTGCTGACCATTGCGGGAATTTTGACGACGGATTGGATCGAGCGCCATAACGCACAGGTAAGACTTGTGGCCGAGATGAGAAGCGCAGCGCTACGGAGCTGGGGAGCTGTCATGGAGAGGATAAGTCTCATGCCGTGGTTTGGAAGGCTCTGGGAAGAGGAGTGTACGACGCTAGGAGAGGAGGTGATGTCGAAGTTGTGGCCTTCTGAGACCGCTACGTCAGGCATGTTGCGTGATCATATGGGGTACAGAGTCCCAGGTGAGGTCGACCATGACCAAAACAGAGCTCAACACGAATAAACGACTGTGTGAGAATAGTGACCGGAACAGATCACGGCCAGCGTGTTACACCGCTATTGCCACTAACCAGCCAACCCTCCAGGGAACTTGGCCAATTGAACGAGAGGAGCATGACTGCATCAATCCCGGGAATACCTTGGATCGAGCTGTTCGAAAATACCAGACAAATGCTGCTCGCGGTATGCTACGTACCTATGCTCTCGCGTTCCTCGAGCATCCGCTACTTTGGTGGCTTTCGCTACTAATATGCATGACAGGGATGACCTATTTCCCTTTTCGTCCAAGTCTTGGCCGTTGGACCCCCCATCGTCTGCCTTCCCCCTTTATGCTGCCGAGCTCAACCAACCATATCCAACCCTACACCTCTACTCCATCCATTGAAGCGCCAGCGGCAGAGATGTACCTATCTATCTTTGCGGCATTACCTGCCTGGTTCAGTAGCAGATGCTGATATCGACGCATGAAACTTCACCCCCCACACAACAACGGGGCCGGATGTCAACAATCTCCTCACGCCGGTGCTGGTCTCGGCCGTGAACGACTGCTGAATAATTCTTTGATGATAAATCAGTGAGGAACGACTCTGGATGTTATATAAAGGAGCGGACGGTCAGAAATACTGAGTTGGGGCTCGTCTTCTCAGAAAACCCAAATCCTCACTGCATACCCCGCAAGTCTTAAAACCAGCAAACATTCACTCCAGACTCTTGTGACAGTTCCGAATGTCTCCGAAGTACGATCTTTCCCTTAAAGGCAAGGTGGCCATCATCACAGGGTCCGGGAGACCTAGTGGCATCGGCGCTGCCATAGCCATGGCGCTCGCCGAGCTGGGCGCCAGCGTCATCATCAACTACGTTTCCGATGCCAGTACGTCCAGGGCGTCCGAGGTTGCAGAGAGTATCCGAATCAAAGGTGGGAAAGCGGCCGTCGTCCGTGCTGATGTCGGTATCCCCGAGGAAGCAAAGAAGCTGGTCAGAGAGACTCTGGGCGCCTTTGACACAGACAAGATCGATATTGTCGGTAAGTCACGGCTCTCCGTCTCTATTGTAGAAAATGTGAGGTATTTTCAAGTTAACAGGTTCGTTGCCTCGCAGTCAACAATGCCGGAATCGCTCCCATGACGCCGTCTGTCGAAGTCACCCCGGAAGAGATGTCATCGGTGTTCCGTACCAACTTCCAAGGCCCATTCCTGCTCGTCCAGGCTGCTCTCCCGTACATGCCTCGCGGCGGACGCATCATCAACATCACTACGGGTCTGTCCAGGATGGGTCTCCATTCTCCCGTCTACACCTCATCCAAAGCGGCGCTCGACGCTCTGACGTACACGTGGGCTCTGGAGGTAATTGTCTTCCCCTCGCTCACCCACGTCTTTTCCCCCATATACACACACACGCTCTTCATCGCCCGATTAGTTATTCGTTTGAAGCCACTCACTAACGACTTCGCTTCGTCTCGTGGTGTAACTTAGTTCGGAAGAGAGTACGGTATCACCGTCAATGCGATCGCGCCCGGCATGACGAAGACCGAGATATCGCCGCCAGATGACCACCCCGAGGTTTTGAAGATGCTGGCCATGACCAGGCTGGAGGGGAGGTTTGGAACGATAGACGAGATCGCCGATGCGGTGGCGTTCATCGCGTCGCCGTTGAGTCGGTGGATCACGGGCCAGTACATCAGCGTCAGCGGTGGGATAAATTGGATGTGATCGATCAAGGCGTCATGTTAATGAGGCTAGACATGGCTTCAATGTCTGGTAGTCGCGGGACCGAACGTGCAAGGAGTTACGGCAGAGGAAGGCTGATGAAGCATGGGGTTGTTGTCGTTGGAAGCAGCGGATGTTGGAGGGGATATTTGATTGGTTCTAGTCATCAGAGGCGCTGAGGGCCAGCAATTGCATAACTACACAGCATCTAGAGGCCGTATGAGCAACCATGGGCTCAGTAGGCATTTGCACCACAAGAAGAAACTCATTCATATGGCTCGAACGTCGACTTTCTGTGCTCGCTCTTCTGACGTTATTTCTTCAGTCTCATCTGGTAACCTTTCCCGGGTACTTATTATTCCCTGTCGATGGCGATTGCTATCCGGAAAAGGGGTGCAGCATCTGGTAGAGGGTATCGGACTGGAGAGATGCTTCGTCTGTGGAGGCATTCATAATCGTCTGCTTGGGGTAGGTGGGTGACGGGAGAAGCGCTGGTGTCGATGATGCCGTGTCCTTCTAACTACCCGTGTCCTGATGAGAGAGAATACCCCTCTACGGAAATTGGCATTCACCTCTGATTCAAAGTAAAGAGGTCAAAAGTTGGACCATTGTGTCTTTCTGACCACTTTCTTGTTCGATGGGCTTGCTGGCTCGCTCATGCTGGTTGCCTATTAATAAGCGCTGCTAGCTTTAGTTAGGGTTTGTGAAGGAGGGAAAAGATCATCCAGATGAACATGGAGTGAAGCGATCGGTGGATCAAAGCGACGGTAGGCTGGATCTGAGTTCCAATTCAATCGAAGCGTATTCTCTTGTCCTAGGCAGACGCAATTGGACGACGACATTGCTCGTCAGAAATCCCTGCAATGGTAATGCCTAGAAATGGGGGGCACTCAATTTCATGACATAAACAAACCCACACCTCAGCTCGCAGCCTGAAGGATTATACGTCCGGTTATAACTGGGGGGCCCATACCGCGTATACTCCCTATACCCACTTGTATACCAAGATCTTGGGTCCTGAGTCCTGAGTCTGCCAACATGATGCGAACAAGCTATTCCGCACGCACCCAACGTGGTCTAGGCTTTAGCTCCTACATCATAATGGTCTCGGGACCGATTGACTATGCTCGACTCTGGGGTAAAACATCTAAGTTTAGAACTTTCTCTTTATAGACAATGGGGATGTTTCCACCTAGTTGGTCATGGCATTAATGGAGTTGCACGCTAAAGTAACTTGATGGCTTTGCATTTCTTGACTGCCTACTTGATATTATATATATATATATATATCGGATCCGTTCTACAACAATCCATTCGGTGAGCTTCATCTTTTACCATATCTATTCCCAATCTTTTCGGAAGCCTCGCTAGTTGTAACGAATACAAACTCTTTCAAGTTCGCCAAACGCAACGTCGAGATGCACTTCTTCAAATCATTCGCCGTACTGTCCACGCTGGTCCCCTGGGTGTACGCCGGTTGCTACACGGGAGGCGAAAAATGGGGCGACCAGAAGGAGAAAGCACTCTTTCTCGCGGAGGACGCGTGTGTGACCTACTTTACGGTCTTTGCATGGGCCGGGGGGAAGGGGTTCCTGAACAACGATAGCACCGACCATAAGTAAGTAACCACCTCAAGCCTCCTCCTCCTCCCCAGCAGAACCACCACCACCTTATACCGTGGGAAAAAAAAAAAGACGCCGACTCCTGACGTTGACGACGGTAGAATGTGCTATGACCTCCCCGACGGACGAAGATTGAAGTTCCGTATCGAGAAACGACCCGATAACGACATAGTGAGGTTGAATGGGGATGACTGCGCGCACTGGTTGAAGGAGGAGATCGAAGGCTGTGAGCATGGCGGGGAGAAGACCTGGAGTGAGTGGAAAGTGAAGTAAGTCATCATCACGCTTTGCCCGTAGTTAACTATATCTCAAAAACCCGTTGCGCTCGCTGGTTGATCCATTACAAGCTTGACCACTGACGCATCCTATCTAGGTCTGATATCAACGCAGGTCCCTGCGAACCAGGGGATCGGGATGAATAAACCGTGTAACCGCGTCGTCGAAGTGTCTATCACGTGGGACTACAGGCTACAGCACAGCGAAGTTGGAGTTTCCTGTTGCCGTGAAGGATGATTCAATCTCGTAAATCGGAAATTTGTATCCCGCCCAGATTGTATGATAGAGCATAATATGTACACTAGTAGTTGCAGTTCGGTTTGGTTGTGGACTATGGCCAGATTCACGCGATCATTGCTTGACTAACTGAATGATTCTGGTGGTGTAGAGCGATTGCAGGCTATGAAGAAATTATTATTATTATTTACCTGTGGCCCTTACAGAGAGCAAACAGTCCACCTACCTAATTTAAATCACAGGAAAAACCATGCCGAAGCTGGAGACAAAGCCCATGCACCATATGTCTCATCGTACTAAAGGCGTCTGTACTAAATGCTAGGTTACGCCACCTAGCTGGCGCCACGAGGGCGAGAAGGGGGTGAAAAGGGGCCGCTCAACGCCCGGACACCGTCCGGGGCCCAGCCGGGGTGGCTAGTCCCCCGGGTCGTTTTCTCCTATATCACGCTCCCAGGAGGAGCCCAGGGCCTCTCCGTACAGTGCTACGAAGAAATAATGAGCCTCAAGGGCAGGAGATGGAGTACCATAATGCCTTGAATTCTCATGGGGTGACTTCAGCTTACTTTTGGCTGTGTCCGGAATCAATAAAAAGATTGCTGCAACTCATACATTTCAATCGAAGCCAACCTCCTTCCACCACCGATACGGGAACCTAACCACAGTAGCCTTCGTGTTCTGCTCTATCATGCGCTCCCAGTGCGCCGGCACCTGCCCGTAGACCCGCAGGGTCTGCAGTTGATCGATGCCGTTTAGCAGCCGAAAGAAGACCCCCTCCTTCTTCTCGGTCTGCCTGCGTTGCCACTCCCGCGCAGGCGCCGCCGCCGCTACGACGACGACATCCGGGCGCGGGCCCCAGTCGAGCACCAGGTGTCGCAGCTCCGGCGTGCGGCCGAGCACGGCGCCCCAGAAGTCGAGCCAGGCGTTCCAGTTGGCGTAGTCCATGTCGACGACCAGGACCAGGCGGCGCAGGCGCTCGAGCCGCAGGACGCCGCGCACGGCGAACCCGATGCGGCGGTCGCTGGACCCGAGCCGGCGCACGCGCAGGGCGGCCGTCGCGTGCACGTCGTCGGGGCCCAGGTCGGCGTAGGCGCGCCGGCAGGTCAGCATCAGGGCCGGCAGCGGCGTCGCATGGGGCGCGGCGGCCTCGAGGTAGAGGTGCGTGGGCCGCAGCGTGTCCGCGAAGTCGGCGTGCGTGAAGGCCAGGTAGTACTCGTAGATGCGGCTGCGGACCTCGGAGGGGACGAGGAAGAGCGGGCAGTTGGTCTGCTGATTCATCGAGATGGTGATTGGGTGGCTGCGGAGGCTAGCTGGGGCTCGGGACTTGCAGCAAAGGAAATTGATTGTCTTTTCTTCTTTCTTTTTCTTCTTCTTCTTCTTCTCCCACACAGGTGAATGAATGCCCACTTGACAAACGAAGGACTCATACAACGCGCAGGCAGGAGGGGGCTGTCCGTGCAGACGTATGTTTACATGCGGCTGAACACACCTCGAGCAGCGTGTTTACCGGAAATAAGTAGTTCCGAAGTCCTACCAACAGCTGGAGGCACCTAGATAGAAAGTCGAGTTAAGTATTGACCGAAGATTCTGATCCTGGAGGAGTCCAACACATTGCATTTATGCCAATGATTTTGGTGACAGATTTGATAAGGATTTAAACCTTGGCAGTCTATACGTTCACAACTTGCATATTTAAGGGGCTGAGGTTGTAACGCAGAACAAACATCATCCAATTAACTATGTATAGAGTATCCCTTTAAGACTCTACATAGATTAATTTTGTTTATTATTCCAGAGCAAATCAACATTGAATAGGGCAATATTCATCCCTGAAGTTACTGTCGTGACCAAACAGTGTCACCTTAGACAACTTGTATCTAAGTGTGTAAAAGCACGAGGGTAATGAACAAAGTGACGCATACCTAGGGAAATGGTCCATTCAACCCATCCGCTATAATTCTGCCGAGCGGGTGAGCAATTTCGAGGCTCCGTGTACCTGGTGGCTGAGGTGAGATTGACACTCTTCACAACCTCAAGGAATTGCTGAATGGCTCTCTGCGTTTGAAGTTTTTAAGATCCTGAACGCCCCAGTCACCGAAGCAATATGCAAACAGACACCTATTTTCACAGTGGTATTGTTCAATTGTATTGCATAAGGATTTGCAGCAGCCTATTACTACATTGACACCAATTCATTGCCGTCATCAGCTGTACAACAGCACGTCTCCCGTCCCCGGCTCGACGACCTCGGCCTCGGCATCGGCACCTGCCCGCGTAATCTGGCCCACGTCGATCTGGTGTCGCGCTCGGTTATACTGAGGAAGCGTCCGTCTCACGGGCTGTAGATGGCATACCCAACGGCGCAACGCGTTAGCGTTTGTCCTCTCGGCGAGAGGGAGGAGACGGGAGAGGAGGCGCGGTAGCCGTAAAGGATGTGCACTAGGAGGGGGGGGGGGGGGGGGGGGCTGCTGTAAGCCCAGATCATGTGGTGGATCTCGGGGAGAACCGCAAGGGTTGCAGATGCTTTCCCTAGGCGCTAGGCCAGAGGGTGCAATATCTCGACGTCTGCTTGCAAATTGCTTCAGTGAGTGGTTGGGGTTAGGTTCAGGTGGTCATGGTTGAATGATGTCCGCCTGGGGTGAAGCAATGAGTGAGCCACAAGTTGCTGTTCGCTTTTGTTCTGATGGATGTTGGAATGTTCCTCAGAAACCGGAAAGTATGTCGAATAGTAAAGATTAATACAAAGGGGATAGGGGGGAGAAGGAGGCGCATGTGAAGAACCAAGACCAAAAAAAGCAGGGGATTTAAAGAAGAAACAGGATCTTATACTCAGAGCTGGAGTCCACCTGGTTGATGACACACGCATGACCAGTGATTGGATGAGCACTCAATCTCCAAGCATTTGCTTAGAAGATACCTGCTTGTGTGTAGTGGTGACTCGTACCAGACAACAGTGATACAGTATCCTTTGACAGTAGCAGGGTTGGGACAAAAATGAGTAATATTAGTAATGTGGAAAAGGGGTTTAAGGACGAATGACTGCAGAGTTTTCTGCAATCATTTGACCTATTTCCAATGAAGACACGGCATATATCAGTTTACATACCACCCACTAAGGTAATAAGTTCTCAAGCTCTCATATTCTTGACTGAGCAGCAAATTCCGGCGATTCGGCGCGTCAGGTATCGTGCTCATCGTTGCTGATGGCTCCTTGTCGCATGACACATGGTGGCAAAAGGTTACCCTCAGAACTCATGATGAGACAATAGACAGCAAACATAAAGGAGATGGGGAGATTGCTAATCTTAGGAGAGATACAGAGAAGCGAAGTGACCAAGATGAATGGCGAGTGGATCACTACCTGCAGCGTTTAACAAAGAAAAGGGGGCACAATACAGATAGGCATTGATGCAGGTACCTGGAAGGGGATGAGAATGAATAAGATGATGCTGCAGAGGGGAAAATAGGAAAAGTTCTCGCGGTGTTCGGTATTTGGACAAATTGCTGATCAAAGCGTATACCTTCTCCGACATACCTCCTGCCCGGGTGTAGGCTGTTATCTGACGACGGCAAACGATGAATTATACCTACATAGGGTAGGCAGTGATTTCCCATTTGTGATTTCTTTGGTAGCGGAATGACGTATGTGGTGAACCAGACTCGGTGACATCTCGATTACCCCTTGAATGCGCGGGAACAGCCTTTGTTCTTCAGGGGGCGCAAACCTCTCAGTTCAGCCAGATTGTTGCCAACAAAGAGCTACGGTTGCGGATATGGCAGCCTCGAACCGCCCCAGAATCGCCTTTTCTCTTTTTGCAAGCAGCCCTCAGGTCATCGTTATACCGTCTCTCTCTCTATACGCCGGGCAACACCTCCGCGATATCCTATAGTGCTCCTCCATTGAGCATGAGTGCCTTGTCGATGACCACCCCCACGACGACGGCCGAATCAGCTCTCACGGCCACGTCGCATACTACCTTTGATTTTACACCACCCGGGGCGGGCCCGAAGCCGACGACGACGAATGCCGCCGGTGACATGAGCGGGGGAATGGGCATGTCGTCCAATATGGGAGGCATGATGGAGGATGGATGCAAGATCTCGGTAAATCAAGCCCGTCTTCGGACTATCTCTAGGTACCCGGCCTCACCTCATCACTGACACAAAGACATTCCTTGCCGTACCGTAGATGCTGTGGAATTGGAATACAGTCGGCGCGTGCTTCCTCTCGAGAGACTGGCGGATCACTTCGAGTGGTGCATTTGCCGGACTCTGCATCGGTGTCATTCTTCTCGTCATCCTTCTCGAGCTCCTGCGGCGCGTCTCCAAAACCTACGACCGCCATCTCGTCGAAAAACACCAAAAGACCGTCAGGTTAGCGTCTTCGAACTCGCATGGATCGTCGGAAACCGCCAACGGTTCCCTCATCGCTAAGGGTCATCATTTCGTTCCGGCGGCGGCGGCGGCGGTCCGACCCAACGTATACCAGCAAGCCGTCCGGGCGCTCCTGCATACGCTGCAGTTCGCGCTCGCGTATTGGATCATGCTGCTCGCAATGTATTATAATGGCTATATCATCATTTGCATCATTATTGGCGCCTTCATGGGATCTTTTATCTTTCAGTGGGAACGCATCGGTGATCGGTAAGCGTGACTTTCTCCCGGGGGGGAACCAACTCATGCGGTGCATGACTGACAAGACTCTGATCGCAGCAGTGAGGGCGAGGAGGTGGGCGGCGGCGCTGCACAAGAACCAACGGGTTGTTGCGGCTGACAGGTCGGGACCTCAAGCAGTATCTAGTAACTTGCCTCCCACGCTTAAGCGAAAATGGAAAAAAGAAACAGAGGATAGAATATGAAATCATACTGGGATTCCGGAAACAACCGGAGGAATCAGATGACCGTCTAGAGTCAGGAAATGGCAGAAACCTGGTGCCTGGGGCGGATTGTTCGGGTGTCGCGAAAGCTTCCATTCTTCTCATGTATTCGTATAATGGTAATGAATGAATGAGTCCCAGGGACTCGCCTGGTCCTTGGGTTCGGACCGGGACCAAGTTTGAGCCGCATTTCAGCTGGAAATATATTAGCAAATAGCTAGGTACATATATTCGTTGTCGTTATTACTTGAGGATCGATATCTAGAAGCGATGAAAATGTTGTTGAGAGGTAATGTACTTCGTAATGTAACCTTGGAATGGAAAGAAGATCTCCTCTAGGGCTGCAAATGAGCGATGTCAGAGGCAGAGTGTGCCTAATAGAACCCCTACAAGTTGTGTGCTTTAGTGCCCTACGTACCTCGATAGGTACTGTCTTCGGGCACTTACCCGGCTAGACGGTCACTATAAAGCGATTCATGGAATCCATTGATGTGATTAATCATCTTCTCAGTCTCAACCTCACGCTTTCAAGTTGGCCGACCTCGCTGTTTCATCGCTACCCATACATACTGTATCTCTTAATCGATTCCTTGTCTTCCGCCGCCTCTTCGTTTCTCGGTGACTAGACTCTCGAATTCAATGGCAGTCGCAAAGTAATCATGTCGTATACCAAAATCCGCAGCTCTCAGGGTACGTATCTGTATGTAATAGTGACCTAGGATGGATCTATACACACACTCTCTCCTCATCATCTCGGTATCTCAAAGAGTCGCTCATCATGCGCGTTACGCGACTGATGCTCATGTGCCACGCTTACACACGTTTCAGGATGCTGGTATGTCACCAAAAACTCTCATGAGTCCATCGACTCGATATGGACTCAATACGCGAGTGAGTGAGTGATACTCATCATGATCGCCTAGGACATGCCGCCTTCGTCGCAAGAAATGCGACGAGCAAAAGCCGGTATGCTCGATCTGCGGCGCGCTGCAGATACCCTGTCATTACAGTGAGAGCAAGCCAGAATGGATGGACGGCGCCGAGCGCGAGAGGGACATGGCAGATCAGTTGAAGGCTACGGTCAAGGCGAAAGCCGGTGAGAGGAGAGACCGTAAGTGGGCGCAGAGCGCTGAAGTCGTCGTCGTCGAGGGTGGCACATACCCGAGACATCCGCGACACATCCAACCATCGGCCTCGTCAGGCACCCAGGGGAATCCGGGCTCGCTAGTAGATCCTATGGCTCTCGACTCGATTGTGCAAGAAGATTTCAATAATGGTGCCGCCTCATCGGATATTGCTAGTAGCGCGTCGACGCACAGTCACCAGGGCGTCAACTCAGCGGATGTGACAGGGTTCACCCCGACGACCGTATACAGCGACGCGGAAGCCAACGGCCCAGGTATTGGGTCATCTGAGGGCGGAGAGGCGTCGCGCCGACCTGTGACCGAGAGAGAAGCCAGCTATACCATGATCTACCTAGACTACGTGATGCCGTTCCTCTACCCCTTCTACCGGCCGCGGCTGCTCGAGTCGACCCGGGGATGGATGCTGCTGCTGCTCATGAACAACAAGGCCCTCTTCCACAACGCCTCCTCGCTGGCCTCCTACTTCTACACGGCCGTCATGGAGAGCAGCGTCGACGCCAGCCGCCACGTCGCCTGCCGGAGGGCCAACAGGGACGAGCTGCAGACGCAGCAGGAGCTATCGATCAAGGAGCTACAGAAGGACATGCGGGACCTGACGACGCGCGGCATCGCCAACGCCTTCCGCGAGAGCCTGCAGTGCCTGCACAGCATCATCCTGATGCTCGAGTTCGAGCTGGCCATCGCCAACACGGCGAACTGGCAGGTCCACCTCGCCGGCGCCACCGCGCTCTTCGACCAGCTGGTCTCGGTCCATGCGACCAGCGCGTGCCGCCCGTGGGCGTCCATCATGGACCGCATGAGCATGCCGGACCCCCCGAGCCCGTCGACGCATGCCATCCCGGCGGGCCAACACCGGCCCCTGAGCGCGGACCAGTCCGCCTTCCGCTTCTTCACCGCCAACCTCGTGTACACCGACATCCTAGCAGCAACGGCGCTCTCCTCCGTCCCCCGGCTCCAACACCACCACGCCGAGCTGCTCGGGGGCGACACCCCCGCCCTTCGCACCGACCAGTACGTCGGCTGCCAGAACTGGGCCATCCTGCACATCGCCAAGATCGCCGCCCTGGCCGCGTGGAAGAGGGAGAGGAAAGCCAACGGGTCCCTTTCCATCGTCGAGCTCGTGCGGCGCGCCAATTGTATCGAGACCGGGTTGCGCGTAGGCATCGCATCGCTGGATGCTGCCGATGCCGCCGAGGACGAACAGGAGCAGCAGCAACAACACCTGCGAGCGCGAAATCCGTCAGACCTCCCGCCCTTCTCGGGCCTCGCCGGCGAATGCGCGACGACATCCCCATCCGCGACGCCCTCCCTGACCCTGCACACCAGGATCTGGGCCCAGGCCGCGCTGACGTACCTCTCGGTCGTGGTCTCGGGCTTCCAGCCCCTGCTGCCCAAGATCCAGGGCAGCGTCGGCGCGACGATCGAGCTCCTGGGGCGGGGGTCGGCGCTGGGGCCGGAGCTCTCGCTGCGCGCCCTGGTCTGGCCGTTCGCCGTGACGGGGTGCCTGGCGCCCGCCGAGCGCGAGGCCTTCTTCGAGGACCTGGTCGGCCGCATGGGGCCCATGCAGGTCTTCGGCACGGTGACGGAGGCGCTGGGGATCATGCGCGCCGTCTGGGCGCACCGGCGCGCGGGTTGCGCGGGCGCCGCGTGGGATCTGGCCGACTGCTTGGGGGTTTTGGGGCATGTGTCTCTGCTGGCTTGAAAGTAGAAGAAAGAGGAGAGGGGGGGGGATTAGTTGTCGGATATGTGAGGGTTCTTGCAAGATGGATATATATATAGAGGGTAAGCAGGCGTTTGGGTGGTGTGCCTGATCATCCTATATCTCGGATATATTATCGCTCCCTTTACATTTCAAATGACTGACTGACTGACTGGCTGGCTTGACGAATTTCATTTCATCACGCGCCGGCTTGCTTTCTAAGTGCCTTAAGTATTATAGTAGTACTCTCTATCCTGCACCAGACATCCACCCATCCCTACCTAAGCCATTAGAATAGTTTATGTACATATAGGCATGGGGTCGGTCATTCGTAGACGTCGACAGGTACATAGCAAATCCGATAGAAGCATTAACATGCTACTCAAACTGCAACGCTCCTCCGCTGGTCCAACCTCCTGAACAGAAACTGGTCCATAAACAAACAGATCGTTCCCTGAGTGATAGAAACTCAAGGCATCAAAGGTGCAAGGAAAATACCTCAACTCACAAGCTGAACATATTTTTTTTTTTTTTTCATTTTCCGTCCGTCACCTTCTGAAACTCTAACCAAACCAAACCAGCCTGGCTTTAACTAATTCAAGTCAAGTCCAGGCTCACCAGCCTAGGTTACTTACAATCAATATCCAGCCTTTCAGACGATTCTGACTACTGCAAACATCCTCGGTCTTACTTATGCTGGATACTTGAGATACCTACATAGATAAACCAATATAAGTACGTTGAATACCTACCTAGACTACCTATCTAGGATGATACTTGCGGGCTGTGGTTCATGTTCCCATATAGCTTATAAGATATATAGAGTCTATACCGGCTCACTCATATTGGTTCACACGGTTTACTATGTAATCGCGCAACCTCGCTCGCTGCCTTGGACAAAACTGTCTGGCTTTCTTTCGCCCTGATTACGATCGTGTAATTTGCCCGCCTGGGTTTTTAATCACTCGCCTAAAGCCCATGCATGGTTTGAGAGCAAGCAATGAGAAAACACTGTCATAGATTAACTACCTAACTTGGACGGACAGACATGTGGCCGTGAAACGCCGTGATACTCGTGAGTGAACATGAGGGTCAAAGTATGCCGTTGAAAGCGGCAATGCCATTATGAAGCAGGTAAGACTAGAGTCGCATTTCTTTTTCCTGATACCGGCGACCAATTGATTCAATTACCGCAGTTTAACACATTTTCCCGTGAAAACGCTCTGCTTTTGTTCTGTTCCCCTCGCCGTCGCGAATGCCGAACCTCGCTCAACGACCAACGCGGATAACGCCAGCGGCCATCAGTTTCCTGATGTTGCTGGCTACGGCCGGGTTCCGCATGTGTTCCTGGAGGGCCGCGGGGTCGCCCTGGGCCTGCTGAAGGATGGACTGCATGACTGGATCTCCCATAATCGCCATGATCTAAGAAGAAAAGGGTTAGTGTATATTCCGCTGTGGAGCAAGAAGAAAAAAGGACATGAACTTACCTCCGGGTCCTTCTGGAGCCGTTCGCGAGTCTGGTCTTCCGTCTCGTTCTCACGAGCCGAGTACATGGCGTTGAGGGCCTTGTTTTGCTGAGCATCGATCTCCCTTGCGTTGGCGCTGTTCCAGTGCTCGGCATCCACGGTCGAAGCCTCGCTGCAAGCGTCAATACATTTGGAATAGTCCCGCATACCGAAGAAGATCTGGGCCTTTCGGATGTAGGCGCGGATGAACTTGGGGTCCTTCTTGATGGCCACGTTGCAATCCTCCAGGGCACTCGGAAACTCGAACAGCTTGATGAACGCCGCGGCACGATTGCTGTATCCCCGAGGGTCTTCGGGCGCACGCTTGATCATCTCGGAGTAGGCAGCAACGGCACCTGGGAAGTCCTGCTCCTTGAACTTCTTGTTTCCCTCCTCACGAGCCTCATCAGCCTTGGCCGGATCGACATAGGCCTTCTTGGCGTCGTCAATCTTCTTACGCTCGGCAGCACGGAGCTTGTTGACCACATCAGGTGTTCGGTGTTCGGTCAACGACTTCTGGTAGTTCTCGACCGCAGAGGGTAGGTCGCCCATCTTCTCGTAAGCCGTTCCGATACGCGCATAGGACTTGGCGATCATCTTGAAGTCGGCATATATCATGCGGCCCTCTTCGATGGCCTTGGTACAAGCATCGATACATGCTTGGTAATCACCCTTCTCGAAACAGGCGGCTCCCAGGTTGTTAAGGTACGTAATGTCCTTGTGCAGTTCCCAGGCCTTGGTGTAGTGCTTGATAGCCTCGTCGAAATTGCGTTTCTTGTAGTTCTCCGTGCCCAGGGCCTTCTCCTTATCAGCCTCCTCCTTAGCCTTCTTCTTGGCCACTGCCTCCTCGTCCAACTCTTCCGGTTCTGGTTCGGGTTCCGGTTCCTTCGCTTTTGCTGACTCGGACTTTCTTGGGGGGGCATCGGGCATGGGTACATCCTCTTCGGCTTCCTTACCGCGTGCAGCTGATGGACCGGCACCGGGCATATCCTCGGGTGCTCTCATATCCATGTCGACACCCATGGCGACACCGAGTACCTGAATCATCCGAGGGTCGCTGAAGAAGCTGGGATCCATTTGGGGGTTTTGTTGCAGCGCCTGGATCTTCTGTATAAAGGACGGGTCGGCGAAGTATTGGGACGTCTTCGGGTTGTTCATGAGTTTCTGTAAAAGATTGGGGTCCTTGAACATGTTGCCGAGACCACCAGTCGGGTCGGCACCACCTAGCAGAGCAAACAAATCAGCTATACTTGACTCGACGACAGAACAACCGGCGATGATGGTGATACATACCGGTTTCCTGTTCCATGGCTCTCTTGACTGAGGCTAGAGAGCTCTTCAGGCCTGCATTATTGGGGTCAAGCTTTAGGCCTTCCTCGTAGGCATCATGCGCCCCAAGAAGGTCACCGGAGCCATGTAGAGCAGCGCCCTTCCGTCCCCACCCTCTGGGCCAGTCAGGCTTGATCTCTGTGGTCTTCTCTGCATCTTTCAAGGCGTTCTGGTACTCCTTCTTGGAGGCGTAGGCAGCAGATCGGTTGCTGTAGAAGATGTGATTGCTGGGTTCGATCTCGATGGCTTTGGTAAAGGCGTCGCTGGAGGGGAAAGATTAGCGAGAGGTCCTCAAAACTTCAGAGCTACCTGGAGGCTTTCGCAAGGAAGGACGGCGGTCCTGGTGCGGAGGGGAATCAAGGACTCACATTGCCTCGTCGAATTTCTTTTCGGCGATAGCCTTGTTACCCTGCGCCTTGAGCTCGTCTGCCGAGGCCATGATTGGGAAGTTCGGAAGATGGTGCTTCAGCTGACTGAGTTACCTAGAATTTAGTGGGAAGAAATTGGCTTCTTGCTAGCTTGGCTCAACGCTTGGAGAAAGTGAATGAGAAATATTGTCGTGGTTGTGGTTGTGGTTGTCGACCGAAGACGTGTGCTCAAGACTGGGTAGAGAGAAGGGATTAATGAATCCCATTGGCCATCGCCAAGTTCAGATTCGAGAGCTTTCTAGAACTATGGTGGGGGGGGGCAACCAGCAGGTAGCAGGGGGGCAGCTGCGGCTCTTTAGACTAACCTAGATCCAAGCCACATGGGGCTGAAGAGTGGCTAGGCACTTACGGGTTCCCCCTTTCCATTGAAGTACTACATGTAGACAATATGCAGGGAGAAAATAAATAAAATTCCAAGATTTATAATATCAGGGGGGGATGGGCAATGTAAGTTACCTACCTGTGTTTGACGAAGATGTAGATATTATGTTATTAAAAGTAAACAGACGCCGTATCTCTAAGTACTTATTTGTGACGACGCTGCTCGTATGCCACCTGATAGCAGTGTAGTTAGAATCTGGTGTATACAATAGACTATTCTCATGAGCCCTGCGCTGAAACACTTTTCTCATCCTACACCATACGTTGCACGAAAAGATCTCTCACATCCTGGCCCTCAATGATCATATCCACCACATTACCGAGACCATCTCCCCGGGCCGCCTTCACCAACACGCTGACGAGCACGACCAGCATGTCTCTCGACCCCTCCGCTCTGAACAAATAGTCCACCATGTCCGTCATATTGCGATGGCTTCCAGCGGCGTGGACCATGATTTCCATCACTTTTGGGATCAGCCTTCGCATGTACGCCCTAAATACTTCTGTCGTCTCATCAGCATTGTCGTAGCCCTCCCAGCCCTGCCCCGATCTAAGAGCTGTTCGGACCAGTTCGTCTCTCCCGACATCGTGCTCCAGGATTCTGCTGACCGCGTCCATTCTCTCGTTTTTATTATCATGGTCCTCGTAGTCCCGAAGAATCTGGTTGAGGAGTTCTTCCCTCCACTCGTCGCAGTCGAGAAATTTGTCGATGATATTCTTTCTCTCCCTTGTATTGTGGCGGGTTCCTTCTCGTAAAGCCATATCTAGAAGCTCGCTTCTCAAATTGTGGTCATCGTAGAACCTCTCTATCACATTCTCCCTCTCCTGTGCATTCTCGGGGGTTCCATCCTGGAGAGCATTAGCGAGAATTTCGGCCCTCCAGTCATCGTCCTCCAAGAATTTGTCTATTACATCCTCCCTCTCCTGTGCATACTTGGGAGTTCCCTCCTGGAGAGCATCTGAGAGGAGTTCGGCCCTTAAATCGTCGTCCTCGAAGAATCTGTCCAACACATCCGCCCTCTCCTGTGCATTCCAGGGGGTTCCCCACTGGAGAACATCAGCGAGGAGCTCAGCCCTCCAGCCGTCGACATAGAAGAACCTTTCTAGCAGATCATCCCTGTACTGGGTTCCCTCCTCGAGAGCCACATCGAGGAGCTCGCTCCTGAAGTCATCGTCTCCGAAAAATCGATCGATGACGCCTTCCCTCTCCTTTTCATGGTAGCGAGTGCCCTCTTGGAGAGCCACACGGAGGAGTTCGGCTCTTGAGTCTTCGTCCTCAAAGAACTTGTCGAGGAGTTCTTCTCTCAGATGGTCCTTTTCAAAGAATTTACCAACTACTGCACGCCATGCCTCATTGCCGGTGACATCGTTGTCTTCTTCGTAGACGGCGGACATATCGCTATCGTCATCGTCGGAATCGCCCGGTGGTACCATCATCAGCTGCATGGTCTCATCCGAGCTTTCATTGTCGTCGTCGTCGTCCGGTTGGTGCTGAAAGATGGCTTCCACGAGTTCGGATCTGTATTTGTCATTCTCCAAGATCCGATCCAGCACTCCGCCCCACGAGTGATTCTTCTGGTTATCGCCTGCTTCGTAAAGCGCGTTTGTGACTTCGTGTCTAAGGTGATCATGGCTGAGGACTCTATCCACGAACTTATCGTAGCCATCTTCCTCGATGATGGGCACCATCAAGTCGTGAAACGCCTGTCTGTGACTCAGAACACGCTCCAGAACTTGGTGGCCGCTGAGATTCTGGCGCACAATACTAAGAATAAGATCGCCATAGTTTTTCGTGGCCTCGCGGTGTTGCGCAATACTGGCGGCGCGTCGGGCAGACGTCTTCTCGATCCTCAGCTCGTAGGACTCCTCACACCCCGGGTCCTCGCGGTCGTACCAGCGGCACAGAGTCCCGCGGTCCATGCCGCGCTTCCATCCTTTCTTTCCGACCGTCCTACGCAGATCGTGGAAGACGCGTATGATGGCCTCGTTCGCGTCTTCAACGCGATCGTAGGTGCCGAATTTAATGACTTGGCTGTCGGGCCGAAGCGTTGCCCACGACTTCAGCGCCGTCACAGTATACACTTGAGGTTTCATGCTGGGCCAGTTACAGATAAGTTACATGACATGTGTAGAGTGAAAGCGAATGACAGCCTAGCCCAATCGCAACGCGAATCGCAAGTGAAAGAGACTCTAGCAATCTAGGAGCAAGGGGAGATTACCAGGAAGATCGCGTCTGCAAATGGAGCCCACAGGCGGGCATGAATGGCAGAATCGACCCAGTCGCGTCTGAGGTCTCGCACTTTTCCCAAATGATCGACACCCTAGTGAAGAAGTCATTTTCGCATACGAAGTATGATACACGTAAGAAGAGAACGCCCTCTGAGGATGTGCCGGCCGTCCCGAATATGCGTAGTATAATCCCGTAACCTCAGCAGTCGTGGAAGGAATATTCTTACTTATTCCAAGTAGCGTGGTGATTGACTGGGGCGACACGCGGAATTCAGCCCGTTTAATGACTGCTCAGTCAACTGCCGTGGAACGTGATATTAACAACCTCCTCGATTTGCTCAGTAGCGTTTGTCCGGTGACTTGAGGCGGCTTCCGGTCTTGCGGGCCGCATGATCCTCCCCACCAGAGCCGCTGATAGAGCAAGACCGTCTTATAATTGCGAGGTGCCATCTTCGAGTAGTACAGCTGACATAGCATTCCAGGAACGGTTAAAGTTGCGGGTAGGGGAACCTGATCATCCATCCGATCACTGTCGTTGGCTCTAAATTAAAATAATAACCCGATAGCTCGGGCACGCTATCTCATCAGCAGGTTAAGCTTCTCGTCTAGCCAGAGACGGCGGCGATCTAGGTGATCATCAGGCCGAGGCCCGAGCGAGATCAAGGGACGACGACGGAATTGAAACACTCCCCTATGCTTTAGAGCGTTTGAAGATCTCAAGAGTCAAGGCCAAAAAAGGGTTAGCTCGAGTATTTGGCGAGCATGCTGGATGTATGAATACAGCTCAATATGGACCACTTCCAGTGCAACTTCGGAGATCTGGGAAGATTCAACCCTTCTTTTTGTTTTCCTTTTCTCAACGTCGAGTCATCATGGCTGGATTTCCACCAGAGGCGCTGGGCGCCGCCGCCGGTGTGCTCGTATACTCTTTCTTCTGTCTCTTCCTAGGCGGACTTACTATATGGCTCGTCTGGACTCATAATGAGAAGACAACTTGTAAGTCTTCGCTTGCTGGTGACCCCAGAATTATACGTCAGTGCTGATAGGGTCCAGATGTGGCATTGATAACCTATGTCATCGTGATTGCGACGATAGCGAGCATAATACAACAGTTCCATACCTATCTGTTAGTTATCGCCTCCTCATAACCCTCATGTTCGGTGCTGAGAAGAAGGAAGGGATTGGGACAATATCGTGGCAGCACAATTCGAAAACGCACAAAAGCGGCCTATCAACCCCCAGACAATCATTGCCATCAACTCTACCGGGGTGGATCTCGCCCTGTTCTACATCCGTAGGTAAACCAGCATAGCCGCGAGCGACAGGCTCTAACCTGCTTCAGAGTATTGTTGTTACAACATAAATGCCTCCCTCATTATGTTTTGGTGAGTGAGGATGATCCCGTCCGCTGTTCTCGACGCTGATTGCCATACCACTCAGGGCGTTTTATCTCTGCCAATCTATCTACGGATGGTCGGCAAAGCCTCGTACGCGACGAATACTAAAGCACATCAACGACGCCGGGAAGATCATGTCTGTGATCCTACCCATCATCACGATCTCCCTGCTTCAATCCAAAACAGTCCAGTCGACTATATTCGGGTTCCTCTTCTGTGCCGACATCTTGTTGATGATCAGCCTTGGTCTCGGCTGCCTACTCCTCATCGCTATCGTCGCCAAATACATCGCGTCTCGAGGCAAGTTCCGAGCCTGGGCCAGGAGTTCTTCTAGGAACGTGCAACAGGGGAACAGTGGATCGGTGCCAAAGCGCAGTGTCCAAGGAGTATACGACAAATGGCTTCTTGCCCGCTTCATCATTGGTTTTGTTGTATTAGGGTACGCGCAAGCTCCATCTGTCTACACCGGGCACCAACCCGCTGATAAATTCCCAGTGGCTTCGAGTTCAACCAGATCTTCTACCAATTCCAGGTCCTTAGTATACTTACCAAGAGTGACGCCGTCGATGCCTCTGAGCTGAGTGGCGCCAACGCTCGCCTGGTGGCGATCACGTTCATCCCGGGTGTGTCAGCCTGTCTTTTGACGTATATTGTCTTCGGGACCACGAAGCCTTTCAGGCAGGCGGTGTACAGGGCTTTTGTTCCCAAGAGGTTCCAGAAGACGCTGCCAGAACCTACAGGAGAATCGCGCTCCGGAACGTATGCCAGCGGCGCCCGTTCCAAGCGAAACCAAGGCCGAGCCAGCGTTCACGTCGTTGGAAGTGGACCTGAAGACATCGGTTTGGGGAACATCGGACCACGAATTGAAAGAAACACATCGCCCATATCTGATGATGGCTTGCCTCTAGGTATCTATGGAACATCGCACGTTTCAAACAAGCCAAAGGAATACGTATGAGGGGGATCTGGATAAACAGGCACCAGGCCTTCCATGTCTTTCCGTGGCTCGATAGCGCAAGAGAAAAACGGAATCTAGATAGATACACTACAATAATGACTCATAGAATAATTGGCTTCAGTGATACCAGTTTAAAGGCGTGCTGCTTGACTAAGTTATGTCTCTCTTCTCGCTTCGACGACACAGTACAGCCGGGACAATGAAAGGGGGTGGCACATATGACTGAAGCAAGAAGCAAGCAACCAAAAAGGCTCCAGGTCACGATCATTGTGGTTCATGTGTGCTTCCATAAGAACAAAGAGATAATGTAAACTTGCTCTATAGCCGCTTACAAAATGTCATATCGAGTCAATAAGATAAATAAAGCCAGATGAGACCTCAAATCATGCACGATGTCAGTGAGGCGGACCGGAGCATATTCGTGCTCACCAAACAACCTTCAACTGAATAAGCTCAGAATATAATATGACAGTCCTGAAGTCTCTCTAACCGACTCTTCGGGGGATGGTCTTCCTACGTCAGCAACTACAAGCCTTGGGTCGATTCAAATACCAACTATGATATTGAACATTTTCTGGCAGAAGTCAATTCTGTTCAGGGAGGAGACTGATGGCTGGGGGGTGGTGGGTGGTGGCTGATGGCTGGTGGGTGGCTGGTGGCTGGTGAGTATCTTGCATGTGATTGCAATGCAAGTTCTTATCAGTAAGTGATGAGCCAATCGATAAGCCAAGCAGCGATAAGGAATTTCTCCAGAGATGCGCTTGTAGCTTTTCGCGGGGCAGAGCTTAGAAGCCAATGCCTCCCACCTCGGTCATTCATACTCACAACAAATGTTGGAAGAAACTTATCTTCAACCTTCAATTTACGGCTTGAAACTCTCCTCCCGAACTCTTGGATGGAATCAGCCGTACTAGGACTCCTGACACGGCTCTATCGCCCGCCAAAATTCGATTTCAACCTCTTCCGATACTTCATCAATTCGACCGCGCAGCAGCAGCAGCAGCAGCGACTGAGTCACCCATAGCCGCGACCCTCTTATCACCACCATGGCCGCGTCCGTCAAGTCCGAAGATGAGATCGACCTCCTCAAGACGCAGCTCTACGCTGCCTGTGAGGAGGAATGCGCCAGCCACCCGGACAAGCCCTTCTCGCAGGAAGACCTCATGGCCCTCGACGTGATCCCCGACAACCAGATCAAGAAGCTCCTGGCCGCGATCAACGGTCTGGTCGCCGAGAAGCTCTTCACCCCGGTTACATATATGGGAAATCTAGCCTGGAAACTTCGCTCGCGGGAAGATGCCGCCAAGTAAGTCCCATTTTTATCATTTTTCTGTTCTTTCTTCCTTCTCCCATCCCTCTCGATGGATCGATCGACGGTTGTTTGGTTACTGGTTACTGGGCACTGAGCGCTGCTGACCGAGTCACCCTTCTGAACCACAGGTACAAGCTCATTAAATCGCACGACCAGACGCTCGTGTACGAGATCATCGACAACGCGGGGCCCGAGGGCGCCTGGCAGCAGGACATCAAGCGGCGGTTGAACCTCCAGGACAATGCATTGAGGAAGGCGCTGAAGGAGCTCGAGGCCAAGCGCCTTGTGCAGCAGTTCACCACGGTCGAGAACACCTCCAAGAAGATGTGGATCAAGTCGAGCCTGACTCCGTCTGCGCGCGCCACTGGCGGACCCTGGTACACGGACCAGTTCCTCGACGAGGCCTTCATCGAGTCGCTGCAGTCCGTCGTCATGGACATCATCAAGGGCCGCGGGAGCTATCGGAGCACGCGGGAGCGCACGGGTTCGACCAGTCCTGTGCTGCCCAAGAAGGGCGTGATCAACGGGGCCGCCTCGGAGGCCGCGCTCAAGAGCAGGAAGCGCAGCGCCGGCGACGCGGGCATCCACGATGCAGCACCGCCCCCCAAGGCGTCGCGCGGTGGCAACCGGACGACGACGGTGGTGCGCCTGCCGCTGCCGGCCGGCTATACGGGGTACCCGACCACGGAGGAGATCACGACGCAACTGATCGAGGCCGGGATTGCCAAGGGCCAGCAGCTCAAGTCGGAGCACGTGCAAGAGCTGATTGATGTGCTGGTGTGGGAGAACCGGGTCGAGTCGATCCGGCAGGGGACCCGGGTCGCGTGGCGGGCGACGCGCGTGACCCGCCACAACCCGGCCGGCCACACCGCCATGAATGCTGACGACTTCTGGGAGCCCCGGTCCAACGGCCTGACCACCGTCCCCTGCGGCAAGTGTCCCGTCTTCGAGCTCTGCGAGGAAGGTGGGCCCGTGTGGGCCGGCGGCTGCGAGTACTTTGATAAGTGGCTCGCATGATAGAAAGCAAACAAACAGGCAGACAGACAGGCAGGCAGGCAGGCAGGCAGGCAGGTTTCTTTTTTCATTTTTGTCCCAGTTTTCCGCCACCCTGCTCTGGTCTGCTTTGCTTTGCTCTGTTCCGTTCCGTTCTATTATGTTCTGGCCAAGTTAGGTTGATTGCCCACCTGTCCGACGAAAAGAGAGAGAAAAAGAAAACAAACTAGACGCAAAGACTCAAAGTTGTGTGTTTGTTCTCATTTCTTCTCCTCACTTAATTTTGGTTTTTTGTCAGCATAGCCATGGCGTTTTTCGAAACCTCCTCAGCGACTCATTTTCATGTGAATGATGATAATCTTCAGGGGGGAAACGGGACAAAAAGGAATGAGAGATGAGAGAGGATGGGTTGATTGATTGATTGATTGATTTAATTGGTGCTAGAAGGTAGACAAAAGAGGTCCGGTTGTGGAAAAGCTCAGATGCTGAATCTTCAAGATTGGCTGTTCTGCTACTGAATATACCCTTTTCAGTTTTGAATTTCACTTGATCTCTCGCTCCCTGTTCCCGACTGACATGCATATCCACTCTAGAAATCTAGATGACCTGTAACCGCTATGAAAAACAGCATGGCCATGTTTATTAAGCATCGTACGACGGCCCAATTGGCACGGTGATTTACTTCCTACCTGGGCTGCAGACACACGCCAATATGAGCTCCTACCCAGTGGAAACAGATTACGACATTATCACAAGTAAGATACCAAGTTGGCACATGTAATTGATGAGTGAGACAACTGCTATTTGCAGCTATCTTGCTCGGGAATGCTTCCGCAGATTATCTTGGTGAGCTTGCAAGTCCAGACTCACCCTGAAGGGGCTTTTGATGACCTAGTGTCCATATACCGTAAAACAAGGCATGTTAAGATGTTACACGCTGCAGGAAGGCAGAACTCTCATGTTTTCCAGCTTAAGCCTCACCACTGTCAACGATAGTGGGTCGCTTGCCATACTTGACGGCACCGCTCTGAGAGCCGGTAGCCTCAAGAGCCTTGACAACATCCAGACCCTCGATGACCTCGCCGAAAACGACGTGACGCTTGTCGAGCCAGCTGGTGACAACGGTGGTGATGAAGAACTGGCTTCCGTTGCTGAATAAAGAAAGATTCATATTAGCTCATGATCACCATTGATGGATGGACCGTGGATCGACCGAGCCCTGCGAGGATATGGGAGTGACTTACGTGTTGGGTCCAGCGTTGGCCATGGAGAGCATACCGGGCTTGAAGTGCTTTACGGCAAAGTTCTCGTCGGCGAACTTCTCGCCGTAGATGGACTTGCCACCGGTGCCCTGATAGATATTAGCAAAAATCCAAGGGTTATTTCGCAGATATACGCACGTTGCCTCGAGTGAAGTCACCACCCTGAAGCATGAACTCGGGGATGATTCGGTGGAAGGAAGAACCCTTGTAGCCAAAGCCCTTCTCACCTGTGCAGAGAGCACGGAAGTTCTCGGCGGTCTTGGGAACAACGCTGTCGTACAGCTGGAAGACGATCTTGCCGGTCTGGGCTGTTTGGCAAGACTATCGTTAGCAATTGCGTAGCAAAATAGAGGATTGAATACATGTGTAGATGGCAATGAGCAACATTGATCTTAGGGCGAGGACCTGCTCGTGGAGCTGGTCTTGTAACGTTTGAAGCTGGAGGGGTAGGGGAATGTGAGTATGGTTTCGACTAAAAGCTATCGACTTACGCTTGACGGGACCGGTAGGCTTGCCACCTTCGATCGAGGGACCTTCCCACTCAACAGTGAAGTACTGAAGCGAAGAAGAAACTCTGGTCAGCATGGAAGATTCGCGACAAGAGTAATGGAGGGAGGGAGGGAGGGAGTGAGGGACGCGTAGCTGGTATACATACAGTCTTGATCTTGCTACCCTCGATAGACATCTTGGAGGTGGTTGCAGAGAAGAATCGAGATGGCGACTGGTTGAATTGTGATAGAGGAGAGGCAGCCTTGGTGAAGATGGAAGGGCGGGTTGCGGTGATTGTTGTTGTTGTTGCTAAGTTGCTGAAGAGAGAAGTGGGAGAAGAAGAGCAACGCAAGACGGGTCGAAAGAGGGGCATTTTTGAAAATTGGGAATGGAATCTAGAGAGGAGGGGTTGTTGCCGTCAGCTACAGCACTCCGTACGAGCTCCTGACACCATCGAGCATCGAGCCAATGATGTAACCAGAGGTGGGGAACAGAAGGGGAACGTCAGAGTGACCTTTGGGAGCAATACGAGTTTGCTGGAGGAAGGAGGTGCCTCAGATGTCCAGGCCGGAGAGTGACAAGTAAGCAGGATGGGTAGTACATGGAAATCATGAGAAAACCCCATAGAAACCACAGGTACTGAGGGGTGAAGGAGCAAGTCCCCAACGCTCGGGTTCATGTCCATAGATGTGGATCATATCTCCCCGCTCTCCCCTTTCTTTTCGTCCAACTTCCAACCATCATGAACCATGTCTGCCCGCCTGTCTCACTCCACACTAGCGGAAGAAGGTTGGGAGGTTGTCTGTGCCATGAGTGGTTGTGTTTGGGTCTTGGACGGATGTGTGTGTATGTGTGTGTATATGTGTGTGTGCGTCTGCTTGCGTGGATTTGTTTGCTCGAGTTCTAGCAGTTCCTCACCCATGCAGCCATAGCCATGCTCATAAGAATCAGACTGGCTGGCTGTTGGGTACATCAGAGAAAAGGCAGAGACAGAGAAGAATAAGAGAGGGCTCGGAGTCAGCCTAAATGGATCCTTTGCAATGGGTACATATCCATCCACATAAGGACAGTAGGGAAGAGCAAAGCTTGGTATTGCATGTTGGTGTATCTGCCTCCAGCAGCCGTCAACATACCAAGAGGTAGGTACCTCACACGCGTTGCAAAAAGGAGTGCTTGTTTGTTCCTCAAGGCAGATCGGAGACAAGATATAATCGAACTAGGACTCTCCCTTAACCCAAACATGAGGTTATTTTGAAACATGAAGATGCATAGCGAGGTAGATAGGTATGTAAGTACCTACCTAGGTACCTAGGTAGGTATACATTGGCAACGTAAGGGTAGGCTTGGGATTGGCCAATTGCAATGAATGCTTGCTCCAGAAGGATACCCCAACACTTCGGACAGCATCAGGGCATGCGCATGCAGCTCGTACCACGATGAGTGGTATCCTCCAGCTTGCAGGATCCGTTGCTATCCGTATCCACCGCTGCTACCGGTAGGCACCGTGGAAGAAGGAATGGGGCGAGCAACGCCATCGGAACGGATTCATAGGTAGTAGGTACAGCTTGATGTGGGAGAACATTCCGCAATGCCGGGCTTCCGACCTGGGAGCTCTTTGAAGGTCGACAAAAGGAGAGTTTCAACGTACCTAGCTGAAAGGAATGCGTTCCAGTTGGTCAAAAGGGGGTGAAAGAAACACAGAAGAGTGATACAAGAGGCTGATGATGTACAATTGACACTTTACAAGCGGTGTGCGAAATATTTGTAGAATACAAGAGGATGAGTGAGTGGCATCTCAAGAAGTTCGGAACTTGCTGGAAGCTGGGAAAATTTCAGCGACATGATTTGGTTTCATTGGCCCGAGCTTCGAATTCAGGGGTTTGCTATCGTTCAGGTGCATATTCTCTGATAGGAGCATATCTGACCTACTTACATAGTAGGTATACACCTCTATGCATATTACAGGAAATTCAGCTTCGGTTAATCCAAGCACCAAGCATTATTGAGCATGATAAGGTTGAGTCAACTCAGCCATCGAGATCCTAGTTCGCTGCCCTGAAGGCTTATAACGAGAAGGACGGAAAGCTTTGGAATACCAAGTACATACTTAGGAAGTAAGTAGATGGAAGACCTTCAACTTGACCTTGGTGTTGGGCCTTGCGACGCCATCTTTTTGCAGCATCCTGTCTTTGGGGCATCACTACTAGTAGATACTCTGTATCCTCTGGCCAACCACACTAGCAGGTAATTCTCGAAGTCCATCAAATTCAATTGCAAGCTGATGAAATACGCCGTCAAGATAGATTCCATACCTAGGTACCTTCCAGGTTTCCACTGGATTAGTTTCATCGGTGCTCGAGCCTCTAGGTACGAGGGTCTCGTTGTATATTAGAAGTGTCTGTAACGTCCACTACGAACCTTGGAAGTACGAAGTACCTGAGCATCATTGGAGGGAGATACTTCGCACTCACGTGATTCTCTAGCCTCCGGCTACCGCTTTGACCACTGCCCAGAAAGCTGACAGGGGCAATCTGTCGTTTAGTACTTCCAAGGTTCGTACCAGTCACCAGTCTCGAATCTACTGGAATTGAGCTATCACCACCTGAACCTAAACATAACAACATCTACCAACTCTTCTACGCCTACTATCACGCCTACTATCACGCACTAGGACTCGGCGCGGCCATGGATTTCAACAGTTTGAAGGACCAGGTGTCCAACCTGACTCTTTATGATCTCAAGGCTGGCGTTCGTAAAGTTCAAAATGGTAAGCCAGCATCCTCGCCCGTCCGCGCCGTTATCGCGCCACTGCAACCATGGCCCAACTAATCATCGAACCCTTTAGCTGTTATGAATTATACGGAAATGGAGGCCAAGGTAAGGAAGATACTACTTATTCCCATATGGGCGCTACATACCTCTGTCAAAACAGCGACGGATAGCTTACTTGCATGGGTAACAGGTACGAGAGGCCACCAACAATGAACCTTGGGGCGCATCTTCGACGGTCATGCAGGAAATCGCCAATGGCACCTTCAACTAGTACGCCTCCGTCTACCACCACAGAACCGGCCGAATTGTTCTCATCCGATACTGATATTCCTGGCAGCCAAACCCTGAACGAGATTATGCCCATGATTTATCGCCGATTCACCGAAAAGTCGGCCGACGAATGGAGACAGATTTACAAGTCGCTGCAATTGCTTGAGTTCCTCATTAAACACGGGTCCGAGAGGGTGATCGACGATGCGCGGGGCCATATTACGCTCCTCAAGATGCTACGGCAATTCCATTTCATCGATCAGAACGGCAAGGATCAGGGTATCAACGTCCGCAACCGCGCCAAAGAACTCGCAGAGCTCCTCAGCGACGTCGAGCGTATTCGATCCGAACGGAAGAAGGCTCGAACGAACAAAGCTAAGTATACTGGCGTTGAAGGAGGCACGATGGGGGGTTTCTCCGGTAGCAGCAGCGGCCGGTATGGTGGGTTTGGTAGCGAGTCGGGCGGTTACGGGGGAGGCCCCTCATCAGGCTATGGTGGCTTTTCTGGTGGTGTATACGGTGATGGCGGTGGTTTCGGCGGCCAGTCTGATGACTGGAGGGACCATGGTAGTAGCAGCCGCAACGACAAGTTCGAAGAATACGATGAATTCGACGAGGGAGGCCCAACTACCAGTTCTTCGCGCCCAAGACGGACAGAGAGAACCGAGAGGATGGGGGTAAAGAAGACAACCCCGGAGCCGCCCAAGAAAAAAGAACCTGAGGTCGACCTCTTCTCCTTTGACGATCCCGAACCTGCTGCGGCTGCTTCAGCGCCTCCTACTAAACCCGTTGCCGCTCCCTCGAACGGGTTCTCTGCCATGGCCGACCTGTCTAGTCCGGCGGATGATGACGATTTCGACGACTTCCAGTCGGCGACACCAGCGCCTCAAACCTCTGCGCCCTCGAACGCGTTTGGTCTACCACCACCCATGGTTACTTCGAGTGCACAATCCACGGCTCAATTCGCCGCGCCAAAGCCCGTCTCGGCTCCACAGCAAGCGAACCTGACCGATATGATGTCCAACATCTCGCAGCCTGCGAGTAAGACGGGCACCCCAGCTGCGAATTATTCGTCTTTCAACATTCCCATGAGTACAGGCTCCTCCGCTCAGGCGCCGCCAAAGCCCGCAGGCTATCAAGCGGCGGCTCCGAACTACTATCAGTCGGTGCAAATTCAGCCCACTGGCTCCTCGATGGCTGGAATTTCCAACATGTCTTCGGTCTCGACTCCTTCCGGCATGTCTGCCTACAACAAACCGGCAGCGCCTGCTACGGCTAAACCTAGCGCTGGCGGCGACCCCTTTGCTAATCTCTGGGGACAAGCTGGGACCAAGAAGGCCAGCACGCCTACCGCTGGTCCCAAGATGGGTGAGCTTGCGAAGGAAAAGACGAGTGCCTCGCTCTGGGGTACACCGGCGGGGAGTACGCCTAAGCCGGCAGGCAATTCTGGAAATGCAGGGACCGGAAGTAGTGGTTTGGACGATTTGCTGGGATAATCCCCTTAATGCACGCAACCCACGACTAATAGGGAAAACGGCCAATTGAGGGGTCCTGGGATGTCCTGATGGAGGGAGTATATTGATCTGTCAGCCTGTGTCATACGAACGGACTATGTCTTTGAGCGAATACTGATTAAAAAAAATGAGAGATTTGGATGGGCGCATGTCTAGATAGGCGTCGAGGCGCATAAAATAACACGCAACATGGCGATATTGATATCTGTCAGAGACCCAGAAAACTTTGGTCCTTCGCGGCATTGGCAATGCTATACGCGGAACATACCCAGGGATACCAACTTCGAGCGGCGGGTTACGGGGAGCCCATGGTTCGGCAGCGCGTACATGATATCAGCAGTTGAAAGGTATGACAACACGACGACGGGCCAATCTCATTTCCAGTGGAAACGAAGGGTCGAGATTCAATGCGCAGGTCGCATGAAACTATAAGGTGGGAATTTCAGGCCGAAAGAGCTGGTCGGTGGTCAGGTTCACTGGCAGACTGGGTAGAAAGATCATCAGCAGCTCTCGCGACCCACCACAGCTCGACTGGCTGGTGTTGAAAGCTGTGGTTTTCCCACGCTGCTGTTGAAGCTCCTCAGCCTCCTCCCTCAATCTCGCCAACCGGGGCATATCCGTATGTACCTACATACCTAGGTAGGTAGGTAGGTACCTAGGTAGGTGAGTACGGGAACATGCGGGCCATCTTTCCTTCTTTTGGCTCCTCGCTTGTTTCATTGACAGATACCATCCAGATAGATCCCTTCTTCTGCTTGCCTACCCTGAAATCTGCTCTGGGTGGTCCATACCTAGGTAGGTCGGCGGCTAAGACCCATGCACGGAATGGCTGCAACTAGACGCGGCCCGCGCTTCGCATACAAATCGCATCCCGACCCGCAGACCTTCATTTCGCCTCAGCAGAAGCGTCAGCCAACCAAAATTCTCCGATGCTTCAACACCACCGCGGTTGTTCAGACGACGCTAGGCCATGCGTACCGCCAGCTGCCCACACATGCTTGGTATGCAGATAGGCTCGGGGTCAGTCTAGGACTCGAACCTGAAGCAGGATCCCGATGGGCTCGTCACCATTCACCGCTGCCAGCGCCGAGCCTTCTATCGTGAGTTCATCATGGCCCGACGCCTTGATCCACTGCCGTAAGCGCGGTGTCGATCGTCGACATCCATTGGACCGCCCAGCGCGTCGTGATTCCGCCATCTGCGTCAACTTTTCCAGGCTCGTTCGCTGTCGACAAGGTCTGCTGCGAAAAATAGCAGCTTTCCGTCCAGGATACAGGCATGTTCTGGCCAAAACAACGGCTACTTGCGTATAGTGCCTAGCTTTTGCTGAAGCGATCATTCCCAATGCCATCTCTGTGTCGATAGCCAGGGCAAGGATAGCAGTGAGCTGCCAAGTCTGCTTGCTATGTTCTACTCGCTGACATGTTCATGGACACGTATGTGAATACTTAAAGGTTGACAGCTTCCGGGTAAGGGGACTGTTTCTCGTACTCTCATCTTCATCAAAACAGACAATCTCATCACAATAACGGCTTTTCCTTGAGTCATTTCCTTCTCTTTTTCCTTCCTTCGTTCTCTCCTTACTGTCTTCGGTCTCATTATTCCTTCGGGGGTCTCTCATCAAAAAACTTCATTCTCTTGGTTCACGATCTCTTGGGCTCTACGAATCTCCTAGCCACGAATTTCCTTGCCTTCGATCGCTCCTAGTGAAGCTTTGGGTTTCGTTTCGCAGTCGATCTGCTTTTGCTTTCACCTCATCGATTCTCGGACTGGCCATTCTCATTCTTTTCATCGTAACGATTCTGCCTCTCGTTATTTTCCCGTGCCATCTGATATCCTTTCACAATTGCTTCCCAGGCCATTTCAGCATTCATCCCGTATCCACGGACGCGCATCTCTAGACGCACCGTTCTCAACTCAGACAGACCTCGCCCGAAGCTTTCACTAATTACTGACCTCGAAGTCGGAATACCCTTGAAGATGCGCTTTCAAGCTCCACAGCTAGGCGCCCTTGGCGTGACCTTCACGGCCTTCCGGGCCATGCAGTTCGTCTCACTCATTGCCATCGTTGGCTTGACTGCCAATTTCATCAATGAATTCGTGACTACCCAGCGTGAGGTGCCGGATGTCCTCGTTGGCACCCTCAGTGTTGTAAGTACTTGCGACATGCACCCACAATCTACCCCTGTATACCCCCCCTGACACTCTCACAGGCTAGCATCGCTACGCTCTACGTGGCAATCTCCTACATCCTCTACTATGATAGCCTTCTGCCCCTTCTCATCGCTGGTGGTATGGATCTCAGCCTCACCGTTGCCTCGATCGTGGTAGCCGTCACTGTAGGCAAGCCCCTCCCGATGCTGCGATGCGAGGCGCTTCCCGAGCCCGTCTCGGAGACAGCGACCTTCACCATGTCTATCTCGGCACGAGGCTACTCGTCCGCCGCTGCCAAGTACAACAGCTACCTGGCCCTGATCACCAAAGATCAGCCCCACTGCTACCAGATCAAGGCCGTCTGGGGCCTCGGCATCGCCCTGTGCGTCCTCTTCGCCTTCTCGGCCCTCGTCAGCATCGGGCTCTGGCGCCGCATCAAGGGCGGCTCAAGCGACGCCCCCAAGGACATCGAGGGCTAGGGGTACGCGGGCGCCCAAGGGGGTTCATGGGAGAAGGCCGTAGCCGAGAAGCGCAGTTTCGCCGGTGTCCGACAGATCTCCGGTCCCACCGCTCTCGGAACTCGGCTCCTGTCTCCGAGGGGCCCTGATCCCGGCTTACAATTTATGCCTCCTCCTCCTCCTCCCCTCACCCCCTCGGCGCCCGAACCCGTACACCGACGTTCCGCTCTCCGGTCCTTGGACCAGGACGTCCAGCCCACCCCAGCACCTCCCCCCATCATCTTGAGCTCCAGCGCGAACTCGACCGTTATCCTGGGCCGCTCCCTAACCGGCACCTCCGCTCCCCCAGCGCCGGCCATCGTTCCCCCTCCCGCGTCCATGCCCTTCATGCCCTCTACTTCGCCAACCGAGGCCTTCATACCCATCATGCACCGCCGACCGGTCCCGGCTCCCATCAACACCAACACCAACCCCGTCGTCATGCCCCCGATCCCTCCCACCCCCAGCGATGACGGCTTCGCTCCCGCCGCCGCCGACCCCTCGCCGCGGCAAAAGAAGGGGTGGCACGTCAGTCGCGCCGCACCCCTGTCGCCCCGAGACGCGCTCGGTATCCCCATCAGCAAGTTCATGCGCACGAGGAGCCGACGCGCGCAGATCTGCCACGTGGACGACGACGACGATCTTGATGACAACAAGTTCGGCGATACTGCGCCCTTGAGCCCGCGGGATCTGGGAGCCTCGGCGCATGCGGTCGCGGGGAAGACGGCGACGGGGAAGCCGAAGCGGAAGACTCTGTTTGGGGTCCTGGAGGGCTGGTGGGATCTGGGATTGCTGGAACGGGGGAAGAGTTTGAGACGGAAGTGAAGTGAGTTGATATCTTGATTTGATTTGTTTATGGATGAATTAGTGAAGGAATAAGTGGTAAGATGTTTGTGACGGTTCAGTCAGTTTTTCGGCTTTGGTTGGTTGGATGGGATGGCGTTCTTTGATTTATCACGAAATTGGCTTGGATTGACGAAGTGGGTGGAGGAAGGGAAGTAATGGTCTTGAATGGAAGGGAAAGGGAAGGGGAAAAAGGAAATATCGAAAAGTTAAGAAAAAAAAGAACTTGGTGTGGAATAATAGCGATAATAAATCGGTTTTGGGAACCTCCCGAGTCTTCTTTCTGCTTGCTTTTCTTGCTGTGCCTACTAGGTAGAGGGTTGATGTGGTCACTCCTGCCCATGGTATTGTGTTAGCCTGCGGTCTAAAGTGAGTTGGCGAATACGTTGGATGCCTTGAACACGACTTCGTTTCATTCCATCAGGAGAATCTCCTACAAGATAGAGCCCATCCCATCAAATGCTCGAGTGAAAACATAGACGTTCTGTTTGTAGATTAATCTGTAGCCCGGTTCGAAACGCCAAAGAACCCCTAGGTTACCTACCTAACTACACAGCTGTGAAAGTAAGGAGAGTACCCACGACCTCTGGCAACATGACGAAGGCATCCTGAGCTGAGAAATGAATGATGGGGTCGCCAGCGGGTTCCGTAGACTGGAAATCAGACAAGGCTTTGAGAAGATAGTGGCGGCCACCACCATGCTGACAAGACTTCCAGAGAAAAGGAGAATGTCGGCCGTTACGAAATCAGAAACGAAAACTCATTGATGCCACCCGACGAGTTATCAAAAACATGTAAGAAACCGATCCAGCTCTCTCTCTCTCTCTCTCTCTCTCTCTTCTCTCTTCTCTCTTCTCTCTTCTCTCTTCTCTCTTCTCTCTTCTCTCTTCTCTCTTCTCTCTTCTCTCTTCTCTCTTCTCTCTTCTCTCTCAAGTCCCATTAGACCCAAAACTGTTCAAAATAATCGTGCCATAGTCCCCCGGCCCATCGAAGAAGAAATTCTGATCGAGTCCCAGCCCCTCAAACAGATCCGTCGCCCACGATGCATTCGACTGCCACCCATCCGCGTTCAGCTGTTGTTGTTGTTGTTGTTGCTGATGCTGCTGTTGATGATGATGATGATTACCACCACCACCTCCACCTCCACAGTGATCCGCTCCTGTTGTTGCTGCTGCTCCTAGATCCACCCCGACGACGCCATTCCCTTCCATAATATGCCAAGACCCCCTATCCATACCCTGGTCGCTCGGCATCTCTTCGTCGTCGTCGTCGTTGTCGTCGTCGTCGTGATCCTCGCCCGCCGTCGTACTACTGCTGGTGGTAGTAGCGGTAGCGGTAGCGGTAGTAGAATCGTACTTGCCGCCGCCGATGGAGGCGACGATCTCGGCCCAGCGCTCGAGCTTGCACCGCATCAGGCTGATCTTGCGTCCCGCCAGGTCCCAGATGTTGTTGTTCTCCCAGCTTTCTCCTCCTCTTTCTCCTCTCACACCTGTGCCTGCGCCTGCGCCTGCGCCTGCACCACCTCCTTGCCGCTGCGCCAGGACCTGGCGCCGCGCTGCTTCGAACCGCGTCGACATGGCGTGCAGGATTCCCAGAACGTCGATCTGCAGCTCCGGCTGCGAGAGGAAGTGCGCCTTGACGGCGCTGACGGCGGCTGGGATCCCCGGGTCTGGATGCTGCTGCTGTTGCTGTTGGTATTGGTGCTGCTGGTGGTGGTGCTGTTGCTGCTGCTGGTCCTTCATCCGGAACATCATGCTGGGATCGCTGCTGCCGGCGACATTGATGGGGCTCGTGTCGGCGCTAGATGATGATAGATTGTGCAGGCTCTGGGGAATAGCTGAGGAGGAGGAGGAGGAGGAGGAAGACAGGGTGGTTGGAGCGACCATGGTCAGAGGGGGCGGCGGCGAGGTGGGCGTGTTGCCGAAGTCGGGGCTGGACAGCTTAGCCCAGCGCGACAGCATGGTGACGGCGTTGATGAGCTGGGCGCACAGGGGCATGGGCAGGGTGAAGTACTCGGTCACGTCGATGGCGAGCCAGTAATCGAACCAGGACCGCAGCGCCGCGTGCGAGCGGTAGAAGATGTCGAGCGACGACGCCGCGCCGCTCGGCGCCAGCGTCGTCAACGAGTGCGAGATCTTCTCCAGCAGCGCCGCGTCGATCACCGGCGGCTCCCAGAGCCGCAGCGTCGCCGTGTTGAGATGGCATAGTATCACCTCTTCAGTGTTGGTTTTTTTTTTCTTTCAGTCAGCTCATTCACCTCCCCCACGAGCTCTCGGGCGTGTAAAACTCACTATTCGATCTCAGATGCCTGGGGAGAGCTGCCTTGTACTTATCCAGCTCGTTCTGGAACACGCCGAAGTAGGCATTCAGCGGCGCCCGGGCGATTCCGTGCAGATCATCGTCGAAGTGATCTCTGGTGTGGAGTTTCGAGATGCGTTCTGATAGATGCTGGATCCGCACGAGGTGCACAAGTAGCGAGTCGGTCTCGCATTCCTGGGATACCTCTAGCTCCCTAAGGCATTGGTCGACGTATGAAGTATACTTGATCGGATCTATCCGATGAAATGCGAGGGCGACGCTGACTCACAATTAGTTGTTATTGTCATTGTTGTGCTTGTTGATAACTATACAAGAGACGACAGCGGATCTCAATGATGAAGGGCAATAGTCAGCATGTTATGACTTACATAGAGTTCATGTACCAGACTCCGCACAGGGCTCTCCTTTCCTCGTTAGTGCGCGCCCTCGGGGTTTCGGGATTCAGGAGTATGAGCCTGGTCTTCTCCTGTCCCTCGGGGGCTCTGTTGATGCCAAGGTCCGCTATCAGGCTATTGGCCAGGGCTGTAAGGTTATTCATCTGTGCGTGCATCATGCAGTGGTAGTGGTAGTAGCCAAGCACCAGCAGGATGGACTGGAGCATCTCGAGAGAGCGTTCCGATCTCATGATCATCTGCTCGGATATGTGCCGCGTGATAAGATAGTTCTGGGCCCTCATGGATCTGAGGTTGCGATATGAGGACACCATCCTGATGGTGGCAAAAAGGAAGGGCTTGGTCGAGGCGAGCTCAGGGGCCGTGATGCCTTGAGGCAATGCTACGAACGGGTACTCGGGCATGAGCCGCTGCACGAACGTTGCCAGCAGAACCTCGTCCAACTCGGAAGGCATCGGTATCTCTCCTACTGGTTCACGGCAGACACAAATCTGTGGAGCATAGTCGTTATAAAAACGAGGGATGCGCTGTGAGGCATCGTAGGTTGTGCCATCGGCAACAATGGCACTGACACCACCACTACTACCATTACTGACGCCGCTGTTGCCACCGAGGGACGTTTGCCTTTGCAGCGGAACCGATGGTCCCGTGCCGGCAGTGAGAAAGGAGGATGCATCTATGCTGCTCTCGGAGGGGTGTCTCGTGGATGCAGAGACCTCTCCGGAATTTTTGAGCAGATCCACCAGACTGTTCAGTTTCTCTTCTAGTTGTGCCGTTCTCCTGTTCAGAAAATGAGCCTTTGTGTTATTTAGATTGCAAAATATATAAAATAGGTCTTAAGGGGTTCTCCATCCAGTGTTCTCTTTCCCCTTCGCTTTCCTGTACTTACTCGTCGGACATATGGAGTTTGACTCAATGTCCATTCCAAGGTGGCTCAGCCTCCAACTGAGCCTTACTTACTTTCAAGTTGGAACATCAACTTCAATCACCCCAACGACAACAACGAGGACATCGTCCATGCAGCATAGACACACAGGATAGACAAAAAGGGCGAAAAAGGGCAATACTTACGAGGGTTTCCTTTGCCTCTTTTTTCTCGGCTTATGTACCTGGTTGACGCAATCCTTTTCTAGGCGTTCGCACCTATATGTTTGTTGTCAGCCAAATAAACCGATTCCCATGTTTCTCACTTCTCCGGCTTTACCGGCTTCACGAGGGTTTTGAAGCAAGGGGGAAGAGCGGTGTAACCCAAGACTAACGACGACGAGTACCTAAGGTGAGCCCAGACAAGACACAGCACAACTATAACGAAAGAAATTCGAAAACAACACTATTTCTCACTCACCTATCACATTTGGTTCCCGGTATCTCGTTTGACCTTAGGCATTTAGCCTTTGCCAGAGCGCACGGCGAGCATGCCGCGCCCCATTTGGCGATACTGACATTCTTTGGTCTGTCCATTGCACCATAACAGAGTACTAAGCCGGAAGATGCAGAGGAACACTTGGGATAGCGGCAACAAGCAGCTCCAGAATCTCCGGCGGCTGGTGGACTTTCAGAGTCTGAGCCGTCAACCCGTCTTGAAGCCTATAGGGGGCACGGGGAGCATGATTCCCATGGCTGACCCACTCACGTCTACGGGACCGGCGAGTATCGTGAAACTCCGGACTCCGTCTCACGCGCCAGGGAGGGGCGAGCTGTGACCTTCCTAATGGCGCAGCTGGGGGAGGCGTGGCTCAGCTCGAGCCCTGGTAGCTGAGAGGCGAGCAGCGCCCAACAGTGGCCGGGATGTTGGGATAAACTCCGATTGCTAAATTCGCACGACGCTGACAGGGGCTGAGGGGGGCAGGGGGGTTCCAACATAACGGAGGCGGACCCCTGTGACAACAATGCACCCGGGCTCGGGCTGTTCCAACCAAACCGTGAGCACGACGGATCGTATGCTCTCTCTCTCTCTCTCTGTGACTCAAAATCCAATTTCCTCCTCGGCCGATGACTCAGGAAAGAAAACCCCTATTCAGGCATACCTTGAAGTCTTTAAGCGACATCTCTCTCTCCCTCTGCAGTCTCTACCCAGTGTCCGCCTGCCAAGATGGGACGCACTTCACGCTTTGTTACCTAGATAGTCCTCAACGATAGGCTTCCACTTAAAGCAGCCAAGACTACACCCGTCACAGTAACACGAAGAAGATAACTCTCCAAGAACCTGTGCGCCGCTGCCCTCCTTGGAAGAGTGATTGAAATTGGACACCGCGGAACGCCGCAACGCCGCAAGCTGAGTGAGTGTCTCTTAACATCATCACAGCATGGGTGTGCTTCAAGGTCCTCCTGGGCCCGGCCGAGACGCCACGAGGCCAACGAATAAAGGACGCGAGTTCGGGTTCTCGACCGATGGCTCCGTTCATCCCCAGACCAGCGCCGAAGCCGGTGCCGAAAAGAACGTCGCGCGACCCGGCGACGGCGGGGGCGAAGAAGCCGCCACCGCGCCGCCCACGCCCACGCCCAAGAACGACGGCGACGGCGCCGAGGCCCCGCCGATGAGCGGCTGGTCGTTTCACTCCACGATGCTCTCCGCCGTGCTCGGGTCTCTGCTGATCGCCTTCAACGGCACCGTCCTGGGAACCGTAAGCAAAAAACCTGCCCGCCGAACGCTCCCTGCTCCGGGAGGAGGGGGAAGGGGGAACTCGTCTCCGGCTAATTTATTTCTGTTTTATTTTTCACCAAGGCAATCCCCTCGATAACATCCGAGTTCGGCACGGTCGATGATGTTGGATGGTATGCGTCGGCGTACCTGATCGCCAAGTAAGACACCAACCAAGAGCCCTTTCTTTCCGACAGACAACCGAGCGTGGTACTTAGCGTGTAGCATGACAGAGGATCACTGACGCATGTTTTTTTTTTTTTTGTGGATTTTAGCTGTGCCATGTCGCCACTGGTGGGGAGACTTTACTCGACGTTCAGGATCAAGGTCATGTTCATCACCTTCGTGGCCATATTCATGGTGGGGTCGCTCCTGGCCGCCCTCGCGCCGTCCTCGACCGTGTTGATCATCGGGCGAGCCATCAGCGGTGTCGGGGGCTCGGGGATCCTGAACGGCGGGCAGACCATCATCGCTGCCACCGTGCCCATAGGGAAGCGGTCGTTCATAAACGGCATTCTACTCGGCGGCTTCGCCCTGGGCCAGGCTGTCGGTCCCCTGATCGGGGGCGCCCTGACCCAGGCCCTGACGTGGCGGTGGTGCTTCTACATGTGAGCGAGCAACCGCGAGAGCGTGGCCCCTACCTAGCTGAAAAGACCCCAACTGGCTGACCGACCGAGTCCGTAGTAACCTTCCGATCGGCGGCGCCGTCATTCTCATGTTCCTGCTCGTCGTCCGGTTGCCGGTCGCCCGCCTATCGGACAAGAAGATGACCCTGGCGCAGCGGGTCCTGGAGATCGACCTCGTCGGCTTCTTCACCTTCGCCGCCGCCTGCTCGATGTTCCTCATGGGGCTGCAATGGGGCGGAACGCAATACGCGTGGGACTCCCCGACCGTCATCGGGCTGCTCGCTGCCGGACTCGTTTGTTTCGGTCTGCTCGCCGGGTGGTTCTACTACAAGGGGGAGGACGCCTTGATACCGCCCAGGCTCCTGCGCAAACGCGTCACCATCATGATCACGCTGACGAGTTTCGTCCAGAGCGGCGCTACCATCACCGCCCTTTATTGGCTGCCCGTCTGGTTCCAAGCTATCAGGGGCGCCAATGCCTTGAGCAGTGGGGTGATGATTCTGCCTCTGATTTTATCTCAACTCTTCGGGTCCGTAATCTGCGGCGCGCTGGTGCAAAAGACGGGGTACTATCTTCCTGAAGTCGTCTTGGGGAATGCCTTGGTGGCCGTCGGGGCCGGCCTGACATCGACGTTCTCGCCCTCGACCTCGACGGGGGAGGTCATCGGCTATCAGATTCTCATGGGTTTCGGTCGAGGCCTGATCTTGCAGCTGGTAAGTAAATTGAGAGGAGTGGGGATAGGAACGGACACTGATCAGAATTCACGTAGTTGGTTACGGCGATGCAAGCCAACGTGCCTCGGGAAGATGCCTCTATCGCATCCGCATACGCCATGTTCTCACAGTTCCTCGGGGGAGCTTTTTTCGCTTGCATTGCGAAGACCGTCTTTACCTCCTCCATCACAGAGGCCGTCCGAGAACATGCACCGGGAATCGACCCCGGCGCGCTTGTCGACACCGGCGTGACAGAACTCACGAGCTCTCTACCACCGGAAGCCCTGGAGGGTGCTCTCCTGGCCTATAACGAGGCTATTGACCATGTATTTGTGAGTCGGTCCTTTACTCTTCGGCCGAACGCTGTAGCTAACTTTTAGTTCAGTACCTTCAACTTGCGGCGGCATGCTGCGCTTTTGTAACAGGATGGGGAATGGGGTTTAAGAACCTCAAGACGATAAGGGACGATCAAAAAGAGGAAGAGGCGAATGAAGCTAGTCTCGTTGCACAGAGGACGGCCAGTAATGTTTAATCAAGACGGGGAGGGGAATGCACTGAAGAGACAGACGATCGTCGCGATCCGGACGTCGCTCAAGTATACACCTAATAGTGGCGAATCAGTATCGTCTCAAGGGACTGGGCGATGTAAAAGTATTCCAGGAGTTTTGACCATGGGTTTGGTTATGTTTTATTACCCCTGAGCGGGGGTGTACATCGTGAGTATAATTAGCAAGGCCAGAAGCCCCGAAATACATGACGTGATGGTACGTTTGATATGAATTTACTTGCTAAACATCTTCCAGGGGACAATCTATACGGGTGCCCATGGAAGTTTCGATGACTGGGCCAACCCCTGGATACATGGAAAGGCGTATCTCCAGTCCCGGTGTTCGGCTACAGCAGTCTACTCCTTTCCCCCAAACCATTGCCTCGAACCTATCCAGGCATTATCTTATCGACTTGCATATTTGAACTGTCACCCCTGTAGCTCCATCCTTCGCGGAGGAAAAGCACGTCAGATCAGGGATGTACTGGATGCTAGACTTTGCTTTTCCAGCCCCCTTCCTCCTCGAACACCTTCCCCACAACCTTGGACACCGCCAGTAGGTGTCTGTCATGATACCGAGGCGCAACCAGGGACAACCCAATAGGCATTCCGTTCTCTCCCTCGAATCCCGGAATGTTGACAACAGGGGTGTGGAAGGCCTGTGATAAAGATTGATCAAACGCCATCTCGAAAAGTAATGACTGAGCTGAGGGTGGGCACCCACTGTCCATATACTGTTGAACGCCGCGCTCCCGGTCGTCTCCGTGCCCACAGGCGCCTCGTCCGGAACGCTGGGCGTGATGATCGCAGCGTACTTGCCAGCAATCTCATCGATCTTGGGCCTCAGAGCGGCCATCCCGTCAAAGGCCTTGAGCTGGTCGGCTCGAGAGATCTTGGTGGAGTTCTCGACGTGCTCTACCAGGAAAGAAGATAGCTTATCCTTGGCGATCCGGTATTCTGGTAGGAACGCTGGCCTCCCGTCGCTGTGCAGGACGATGCGGTGCCACTCGGGCATGTTGTCGAAGTCGGGAGGCAGCTCGATCTCCTCTACCTCGGCGCCGTGCTTCTTCAGTAACTTGGCTCCCGCCTCCATGGCATCTTGCGTGCCTTTCCCTACCTGTGGCCAGACCATGGTCTTAAGAAGGGCAAACTTGGCTCCTTTGAGCGAGAAATCGTCATTCGGGGCCTCGTCGTCCTCCAGGGCGAACACATCGGCTAACAGCTCCAGATCTTCGACGCTGCGAGCATAGAGGCCCAACGTATCGAAGATCAGAGAGTAAATCTTCTGGCCCTCGCGGGTGATCGAGTTCCATGTCGGCTTCATCGCGTAAATGCCGTTGTAGGATCCAGGCCGAATGGTACTTCCGCCTGTTTGCGTCCCGAGCCCGATAGGGGCTTGGAAGTCTCCTACCGCTGCCCCAGAGCCGGATGATGATCCCCCTGGCGTGCGTTTTGGGTCATGAGGGTTACACGTCTTTGGACCGAACCTGGTTGAAGCGAATTCAGTCGTAGTTGTTTTGCCTGCATACATGGTAAGCCTCTGGGGCGTTCAATGGGCGTGTGTCCAAGCATGACCATCTCACCGAGTATCAAGGCGCCGGCGTGGCGTAGCGTGATAATGCTTCCGGCATCGACCTTCGGCGCATCCCCCTCGTAGATAGGGGAGTTGAACTGTGTGGGCATATCTGTCGATCACTCTCTTAATGCTACACTCTTGATATCTGATGCATGATATACATACCTTTCGTGTATATGACATCTTTGACTGCAATAGCAACACCGTGTAGAGGCCCTCGCTGTTCCGGGGGGATTTGATCAAGTTTCTTAGCTTGTTCGATCACGTAGTCAGGGTCAAGATATGCCCAAGCCTTGACCGTGGCATCTCGCTCCTCAATTCGAGACAGTAATGATCGAGCGTAATCTTCCACAGTCAAAGAGCCATCCTTAAACTTGGTCAGTGCCTGAGTTGCAGTCAAGCGGTAGGGTTCCATTATGTAGCACCGCGTGTCGTGTCTCTGTAATGCTAACCCAAATCTAAGGTTGAATGGTAGATGGTGACGGAAATAGACGGTGCGAAACACAGGCGTTCACTCATCAAGTCTTGGGGCTTGAGTTTGAACAAGCGTTCTGACGATGAAGATAAGATGATGGAAGTGTCCACAGCTGATGGATGCCGTCCACCTTCCCGTCGAGCCGGGATCGGAGTCTTCCGGCTAAGACTACAGAGATGTCGGGATCATCGGGATCGCTCACCGTACACCCCACATGCTAGCCGGACAGAACCCGTCAGCTAAGATAAGCATGAACCGGTGGTGCACCGATTTCCCATCATGCATGCTTCTTCGTAAGATGAACCAGGAGCAATACTCGAACGACCAGGTGACAGGCACTTGGGGGTTTTCAGGGGCAACCAGTTTGTTCATGCCAGTCAAAATATCACTTCGTCGGACAGTTGCTTCTTATCAACTCAACACGATTAGCGCGGGACCGTCACTGGACGCCGGCCGGTTGAAATGCATCTACACCCTTCAGGGAAATTCAAGGTTAGCGTGACGGATATGGAAAATATAGGACAACCGTATAATCAGCGTATGGATAATCGGATAAGCAGTGTTCTATGGATTATTCCACAAGAAATACCTGCTTATTCGGATATCAATATGTAATACGTAGAGCTGGCTCTAGTGTGGTGCTAACCTTTAATATCCCTGAAGGGTGTAGCGACATCAGCTTCACACGAGAGAAAAAGAAAAATGGCTATGCAATTACCACTTCTTGGTCGTAAAAGGGGGGCGACACACACATGTCAGTCCTTCACATTATCTCGAAGGTTACTCGATATAGTTCCGGTCGCATATCTCCATTTATTGACTAATCGCGCCTCTTACACGACTGAGTTGGTATCTTACGCCCCTTGGCCAAGCCCCTTTGGTCCTATGTGAACGTCTTCTGATGCAACGACCTCAGAGGATGCGGCATCGTTCTCTCTTTCACCCTCAAAGAAACCCCCCCGGCCTTCCTTAGCCAAGTATTCAAATATGACTGGAACCGATTCGAATCCAGCTGGATAGACGCGCATCTTGACCATCCGGGTCAAAACCAAGTAGATAACCCCAGCAGCCGTAAACGTCAGGATCCACCCAAGATAATACATATTCTTTCCCGTCTGGCTCACGGCTTGCGGTTGATACTGGGCTACGAGGCCAGGAAGACCAAAGGAGACGCCACCAAGCCAGGAGAATACTCCAACCCAGTTCACGCCGGACCAGAACCAGTAAAGACCGCCCTTTCTGCCGTCGTACATTGACGGAACGTGGATATTTCCCTTCTTCACAAAGACGTAGTCGAAGATGATGATCTAGAGACAGTCAGCTACTTCATGCTGGATGGGGGGCTAGACAGCACTCACAGCGCATAGAGGGGCCATGAAGATGTTATAAGAACCCAGAAACGATATAAAAGCGGAAGCGTTGGCTAGGAGTTTCCAGGGGACGACGGCTACTCCCAAGATCGCGCACAGGACCTGGCCTCGTTTGATAGTCATGTAGCGAGGAGATAATCCAGTCAAGTCGGCACCGAAAGGGATCGAGTTCGCTCCGAAGTTGCTACCGAAGACTCCGAATAGATACGTAAAGGAG